>CM074719.1:33771208-34371208 GCA_037306005.1 Rhinophrynus dorsalis
TTTGAAAACTTAACAGAATGTGCTCTAATCTGCAACTTTGCACACTAAACAGAATGTGCTCTAATCTGCAACTTTGCACACTAAACAGAATGTGCTCTAATCTGCAACTGTGCACACTAAACAGAATGTGCTCTAATCTGCAACTTTGCACACTAAACAGAATATATATATTTTTTTTTTTTTGTTTTTTCCCCCCCACACAAAATAACCTGCTGCCCCCACACACAGTAGTCCTAAAAAGGACTTTTGGTTCTTTTTTTCCACAATTGTGCTTTTTTTCCTCCCTACACTGACTTTCCCTTCCTATCGTCAGCTCTCCCTGGCTAAGACTGAGCCGAACTCGCTGGTCAGGTGCTATACAGCACCCGACCACGGGTTCTGGCCAGCCAATCAGTGTAATGCCAGCAGCCAACATGGCTGCTGGCATTACACCGATGTCAGAGCCTCCCTGCACGTTTATTGGCTGCGCAGCAGCCGCAAAACGTGCGGGGAGGAGACCCGAACATGGCGGGCGAGCACATGCGGTACTCATACGAGTACCGCCATGTGCCGAGCAGAGCGATGCTCGAGCCGATCCGAGCATCGGCCGAGCATGCTCGCTCAACACTACAGTACAGTTTTGTTCAGCTGTTCTAAAAAAGCATATTCTAGAATTGGCAGAGGCGTAACTAGAAGCCTCCGGGCCCTGGTACAAGAAGTGGCATGGGCCCCCCCCCACCACATTGGACCCCTGCACAATGCCCCCATCTCGTACCTCCTACCTGGAGCTCCTGCGTGGTCCTCTTAGTAATGCAAAGCGCTGGGAGATGATGTCATCTCCTAGCGCTCTGCATTACTAGAGCACCAGCGGTAGATTGTGGGACCAGGTGGAGGGGTTGCAGGGGGAGGCCGGGCCCCTGGAGTGCACGGGCCTGGTTGCAAGTGCGACCACTGAAACCCCTATAGTTACGCAACTGAGAATTGTATGAGAATTGTATGAAATTGTATGAAAACCCTTTAGACAAGCATGGTTTATTTACTCTAGAGAAAAGACACCTACAAATGGAAATGTTGTCACATTGTACAAGTATATACGAGTGCAAAATAATAATCTCTCAAAAGAGATATTAATTCTGAAACCTTAAATAACTAGGGGCCTTAAGATTAGAGGAAATTAGGTTTCATCTTCAATAAAGGAAGAGGTTCTTTAAAGGGATAGTAATACTTCGTTTTAACTTTATTTTATTTTGTAGGCATTAAAAAAACATGAAGAATGATATAAGTCTTATCTCTCAAACCTTTATGGTTTAAGAGATATTCACAAACAAAGTATCCCCCCCCTGTTCAACCAGATCAGAAGGGAGGTGTCCAGGTAGACTACACAGAGGGACAATCTTCAATTAAGATAAGGGAAAAATCTGAAAAGCTTGTCAAGGGGGGCAGGGCTTTCATTGTTTTCATAGGAAGAAGATTGTCCCTTGCTGTTATCTGTCTGGTCTATGGACTGGATTCCACATCTGAGAAAAGATTGTTTACACTAGGTAAAAGGGGCAGAAGGGAAAACTTTGCTTGTGAATATCTCCTAAACCATAAAGGTTTGAGAGATAAGACTTATATCATTCTTCATGTGTTTTAATGCCTACAAAATAAAATAAAGTTAAAACAAAGTGTTACTATCCCTTTAAAGTATGATGAATTGTGCAATTATTTTCCTAATGATGTGGTGATGGCAGATACAATGAATGCATTTAAGAGAAGATTAGATAAATCTCTAACAGAATGGGGCATACTATATGTTATTAAACAGGAACTTCTGGTAACTAGTCAAGCACCCATGTTTGAGCTGGGGAGAATTATGTTGTTCTCATTTTCTGGATATACTGTGGCAAAGGCTGAACTTGGTGGACTCCTCATGCTTTTATCAACCTAATTTACTACACATGTAACTATATAATGATATATTAAAATCCTTAAAAACATTTACCCTAACCTCAATGCAGTTGTAGGTTCCAAAAAAAATATTTCTTCAGCATACTTTCTTTTAGGGGACTCATTGCTAGAGAAAGACGTCGGTATCCTTGTCAACTACAAACTTGGAAAAAGTGACCAGTGTCAAACAGCAGTAGCAAAGGCAAACAAAATCCTGTCTTGCATAAAAAGAGGTATTGAGGCAAGAGTGGATAACATTATTTTGCCATTGTACAAATCATTGGTAAGGTCACCTTGAGTATGCAGTGCAGTTTTGGGCACCAGTTCTGAAAAAGGATATACAAGAATTAGAGAGGGCACAGCGAAGAGCAACAAAATTAATTAAGGGAATGGAGGATGTGACTTATGAGGAACGACTAAACAAGGAGACCTTATCACATTGTACAAGTATATGAGAGGTCAATACAAGGATCTCCGATGTGAGCTATTTATTCCAAGGCCTGATCAGGTGACCAGGGGACACCCCTTGAAACTAGAGGAAAGGAGGTTTAGACTTCAGCAGGGGAAGGGTTTTTTTACAGTAAGGTCTGTTAAATTGTGGAATTCTTTGCCCAAAGAGGTGGTTATGGCAGATACAATGGATACATTCAAGAGAAGATTAGATACATTTGTTTCCAAAGGGAACATACAGACTTATACTGTTTATTAGTAGGCAGATCAGGAAGGTCGAATAAAGACTAACTTATTTGTTATCAGGAAAACTATAAAATTACTGGGGTATGAGGAGAAGGTTGAACTTGATGGACCTGTGTCTTTATTCAACCTAATTTAATATGTCACTATGTTAGTATGTACAGGCAAAATCACAAACGTAAAAAGCCCTTTTTTAATGCAGTAAAGTTGTTAAGTATCTTAAGAGACATGAGTGTCAGCATGTAAGCATGCATGAAAGATTAGAGTAAGTTAACCCATTATAAAGTGATCAGTTGTACAGAGGATATATCGGATGCCTCAAAGATGTTCCTGATATTTTTAACTGGTGTCTAAGACATGTTTACATAAAAATGACTATTCATATATCCACATGTCTTCCTATGAGCAGTCAGGTTTGTCACAGATGGCCTAGCTGCATGGATGGGTTGCACTGATTGCCAGTGGTTAGTGACAAAGTGAAGTAGAAGGGGATCCTAAACATGTAGGTCAGCAACCTAAGTATAGATGTACTAAACACAGTAACATAGTACGGTAAATCACGTTGAAAAAAGACACGTCTATCAAGTTCAATATTACCTCATAACCCTGAAAAATTATATTAGATTATATTAGAATTATATAAGCCTTCCTGCTTCCAAAGTGAGTATTAGTCCATTTACCAGAACTTCCTGTTTTTCTTACTATTACGCAGTATAACCCTGTATGTTCCCTCTCAAAAGAAATGCATCTAATCTTCTCTTAAAGGAACAGTAATGTTGTTTCGTAGCGTAAAAAAAACACAAATTATATGGCGAAAATGCTACCTCTCAAACCTTTATGGTTTGAGAGGTATTTGCATCTAAATTTCCCGGCTCCCGTATGTCAGCTGTAAAGCTGACAGCAGGAGATCCGTGTCGCCCACAATAGCGACATTGGAAAATAATAACTTAATTGAAAGGGTCTACAAAGTGTGCTTGCAAACCAGGCACAATTTGTAGACCATTCCAATGAAGTAATAATTTTCCAATATAGCTATTGTGGCTCTGCTGCAGAGCCGCTGACTGGTCCCATGACTGGGATCTCCTGTAATCAGCAGAGCGCTGAGGTCTGGAGAAGGGGAGGGAAGGGGGATCTTTAGCACCAAATATCTCTCAAACCATAAAGTTTTGAGAGATAGGATTTTCGCCAGATCATTTTTTTTTTTTACTCTATGAAACAACAAAACATGTTTATGGGACATGGTATCTGTAAGAAAACACACAAAGGAGGCGCTTCTAGTGTAATATGTTAGAGTTTCTAGTGTATCCAATTCACAATTAGTAATTTACTCACAAGTGTATCGCTCAGGAAGAGACATATGTCTCCACTGAGAATCAGGCTTGTAGGGAACTCAGACCGTCCCTTGGTCCACTCCACCTCAGAGTGCTAGATTCTCTGGCTGCACCTCTTTCTCATCCGTAATCAGGAGACACATAAACAGAAACAAAAAGAAAAACAGAGGGTGCCCAATAGTGCCTGTAAATGCAGTATTAATCCACAAATTAGATTTGGAGAAATATTGTACTCACACTTTGTAGATGCTGGTTATGTTGGCTTATGCCCCAACCAGCTATAGAGCCTGTGGGGAATATATAATATGTCCCCACTCAGATTATCCAATAATTGGAGATGAACAGGAACAACAGGAAAATATATGGTCCTCCAGGGTAAAAGTGGAAATAGAACTAGAACTGGCTGCTTAATGTCTAAAAATATTTTTTATTTAAAAACAATTATAACAAACCAATTATAGATAGTTAGTAAGTCCAATAGAGTAACGTTTCGCAGTTTTAAAACTGCTTTATCAAACTAATCCATGGTATCTGTCATAGCCACATACTTGGGCAAAGAATTCCATAATTTGACAGACCTTTGACAGACCTTACTGTAAAAAAACCCTTCCTCTGCTAAAGTTGAATCCTCCTTTCATCTAATCATAAGGGGTGGCCTCTAGTTATTTCATCCAGACTTGAATAAAAAGCTCACTAGAGAGAACGTCGTATTGCCCTTACATATACTTATATAATGTAGGTATCTTTTTCTAGAGGAAATAAATCAACTTTGGCTAGGTGTTCTTTATACTTCAACCTCTCTTAATTAGTTGCTCTTCTCTGTACTCTCTCCATTTCTCGAATATCCTTTTTCAGAACAGGTGCCAAAACTGCACTGAATTTTCAAGGTGTGGTCTTACCAACAGTCTGTACAGTGGCAATATTATATTATCCACTATTTCTACTTGCTGTTTGCTTTTGCTACTGCTGTTTAACACTGATCACTGTTTACAGTTTTATAAGCACTTCCAGGTTTTACTCCAACAATGAGTCTCCTACAATGATTCCATTAGGTTCATAAGTAGCATTACGATTTGTTCTTACCAAATGCATAACTTTAGACTTGACTATATTAAATTTCATATATATATATATATATATATATATATATATATATATATATATATAAAAGAGAGAAAGCATCATGTGACCAAAAAACTTGTCCGAAGACTAACCCACCCAGCGGTGGCAGTAAGGAGGGGGTATTCATATATTCATGTCTCCCTAATGCCAATCCAGGAGATACAGAGGGGCGTGAATTTGAGATGGCAGGGCTCCCTCAACATCCTCCTCAACAAAAAAAACAAAAAAACAAGGCTCACAAACACACACACACACATACATACACATAGCCCCTGGATATTTTCTGTTGTGGGTCTCCTAGGGCATTAGAAGCACTTACTAAGCTGTTTACAACTGTGTAGTTGTGCTCAAGATGTGGATAGAAGGCTTGGATTTCAAGGAATTGAATGACTGAATGAACATGCTCACAACATGAAAAAGAGGCTTGGAATACAAGGAACTGAATGAACAAGAGCAGAACATGAAAAAGATGCATGGAATACAAGAAACTTACTGACCAGATGCAAAATAGACACAGGTATACACACACACACACACACACACACACAAGGAGCCCTCAGGTGAGCGTCTTCTATGCCCAAATGTCCTCCAGATCCACACACACACAATGCCCTCACCTGCACCTCTCCTGTTAACCCTTTCAGTGCCAGAGGGGTGCACAATGCATTCTTTGCAATTTGTTGCAAATCAATCTGGCACTCAAAGGGTAAAACCTTTATAGACTCTTAACTTTCAAGGAAGTAATGTACAAGGGAAGGAGGGATGTCAGACACTATGCTATGCTACTCAAACAGCTAACCCTTGGAGTGCCAGAGAGGTATGCAAAACATTGCTTTGCAATGCTTTGAGAAACCCTCTGCCACTCAGAGGGTTAAAGTGATAGTGCTACTTCTATCAAAGTTTAGTTCCAAGTCTTCTTTATATTTTTTTTAACATGTAGCTCTATATTTAATTACGTACAGTGTTGTAGTTGAAACGCTATTCAAGCCGAAACGAAGGGCCTCCTGCCCCTTTCCCTGTGTCACTGATCCTCTCAGTCTGGTCTGGATGGAGAGCGGCGAGGGACATTCTTCAGGAAGCAAAAGGAAAATCCTGCCCTCTTTCCTCAACGGGGCCAGTGTTTTCCTTATACTTACTGACTGAAGATTGTACATCGCTGCATCTGTCTGGTCCCACAACAAGATTCCAGATCTAATGGGAGGTGACTAGAAGGGGCAGGAGGGGGATCCTTTTGGCTTCAATAGCATTTGCACTACAACACTGTATGTAATTAAGTATAGTAATGTTAAAAAAATATAAAGAAGACTCAGAGATAAACGAAAGTATTACTATGGCGAGAAGAGTGTCTCCGCTGTACCAGGGACAGTAACGTGGGGAGCTGAATCTGCATTATTTATGTCATCAGGACAACTTCTTTATACACCATTTGAGTGTCAGAGAGGTAATTAATGCATTCTACCACAATGAACTGGAAGCCTTTCCAGCATTCAAAGGGTTAACTCTGACATGACATAACACTGTATACTGCATGGCACTCTATGGCTTAACATGCTGGTATAAGTCTCTCTCTCACATAATCTCCTTTTATTTTGTGCTTTCCACTTCAACACACCAAACACACAGAGGTATAATACTGCAATTCTGCGCAAAACTAAAGAAAATAACAAATACCATTGATTTAACTTTTTCAGGACCAGACAGGGGACGGCAACACATTGTGAAGGTATGTTCTCTGGTCCTTAGAGGGATACATTTTGCTTCTAAGGCTCTGAATACTGCAGATATTCACTTCAATACAAGACTGTTACATACACAGCACTGTAACGCTCCTACACTAATCCCAGAGTGGCCACAGCCCACACTTCTACATTCAGAAACTACAGATCCTGGGGACCAGCAAGAGCCGGAACCTCCACACACGGGGGGTGCTATCACTGTGTCAGTGTCCCCTCTGTGTGTGTGTGTGTATGTCCGTTGCCTGTGTGCGTATGTACGTATGTATGTTGCGTGTGTGTGCGTATGTCTGTTACCTGTGTGTGTGTGAGCATATCTGTTGCAAGCATGTGTATCTGCACATATCTGTTGCACGTATGTGTGTCTGCGCATGTCTGTTGCATGTGTGTGTAAATCTGTTACATATGTGTGTACATGTGTGCATCTCTGCTCTGTGTGTGTGTGTATGCATGTCTTTTTCATGTTTCTCACCATGTGTATGTATCTGCCTGTGTGCTGCATTTGTCTGTATTTATCAGTGTGTCTACATTTCTGACACGTACTCCCAATGGTCATAACATGACGGGCAACGCCGTCCCATATATATCCTATTTAATAATTCGCTAAAACGTGTGTAACGCCACAGTCATGCGCAGTAGAGACTGCCCGCACCACAGCTGATACAGAGAGCGTCCAGCTCTGTATCAGCCATGGCGCGGGCAGTCTACACCGCACATGACTGCCCCGCGACCAACGGGCAGTGGCACTGTGACCTGTGTAACGGGCTCTTCAACTAGTATATATATATTTATATATAACATTTTCTTCGAGACTCAACAATCAAAGGCTGAGAGTGGATGAGAGATCATAAGTGGTAATACTTGTGAGTAATCTGTGACAAAAGATTCTACAAACAAACAGCACCTTAGGTAAATGTTTCTAAGTAAAGACAAGCATATAATGATTATAAATTAGGAGGTGTGTGACTAATTTTATTTAACCTCTTGGTGCTCTGAGCATTTACTGGAACCTTTGAGGCCCCTGGTGAAAATCTGAATGGAGGTCCCCAAATATAAGAATACTTAAAGGATCCCTTTAAGCCCCTTAAGGTCTGGCAGTCCATGGTTAACTTGTGCCCTTAAAGTGGAACTACCACCCCACAAAAAGTTCCCCTGAAGAATTAACCATCTGGCAACTAGCTACTCAATAGTACTAGTCGCCAGAATTATTTCCACGTTATAGAGAATTATACACTGCTCCCGAGACTGACAGCCAGGAAACAGTGCAGACATCTTTTGCATAGTGATGTCTACGCACCTGTGCTGTCAGTCACAGTCTGCTCCAGGAGGCATTGCTAGATACCGGAATGTACTGGCTGGGACTGACAGTGCAGGCCACAGACGTCACCATGCAAAGATGTCTGCGCTGTTTCCTGGCTGTCAGTCCCGGGAGCAGCAGAATTTCTCTATAAGGAGGTAATAATTCTGGCAACTAGTACTATTGAGCAGCTAGTTGCCAGATGGGTAATTCTTCGGGGGAAACGTTTTCTGGTGTGGTAGTTCCACTTTAAGGACCACATAGACTACATTCAGAGAGCTGGTACATGGAAGCTATCACATGTACTGACTCGCTGAAAGAGGAGCTGAAAATTGACTGGTCCGATCTTGAAGCAATCAATTTTAGACTCCCCTAGTGATCGCAGCGCTCCCTGATGAGCGCTTTGATCACAAAAGTCATGACGTGCCAGGACTGTCATTAGACACTCATGATGGACCTGGCACATCACTGGTCTTTAATGGGTTATAGCGGAACCATCAATTTGTAACAAATAGGCGATTTTCAAAGAGCTTACAAAATCACCTACCATATATTTATGTTAGCCATTTTATTGAAACGTTTTCATGGGCTATTTAGTTGTATTTATTTGTCAGGTTATGCAAATTAGACAGTGCCGACTGGCTGCCTAACATTCCACACTATTCTCCTCACCACCACTGACCACTCTCCATCGGCTGGTACTAGTTCAATTTCATAAACAAACAAAGATAAATATGTCTACCTATTGTTTGAAATTTAAAAAATGGGTAATATAAAATGGATACTTTTTCTCTTTCAAAATCCCCTATTTGTTACAAATTGACAGTAGTTCCACTTTAAATTATATGGTTGACTTCCTTAAGCCAATTAATATGTTGAGAAAAGCATCCACAGTAGTGTATTGTGAAGCCAGGACAGCCTCTCGTCTGCCTGATCATCCGTACTATTGTACAGAGCTGCTGAATAACCTGGCACTATATAAATAAAGAATAATACTAATCATGGGATTGAACTGGTTCCTTGCTGGAACTTTGGGATGTTTGGGAATTGAAGGTGAATCCTCCTCATGCTGAAGGCCCTGGATGAACAGATTCTGGCTACATCTATGCAGCAAAATGCCCATGTGAGTGCATTGAGAAGTTGCTCTTATATGAAAGATCATGGAATAATGCTCTAAAGATATATCTAAATATTTCCATAAATTAAAAGTAATTAAAACTTAATTTAAAAAAAAACATGTTTTAGGGCTTTTGCAGGGAGATGCATAGTACCAAAGTTATTTCAGCTTTTTTAATAGTGCCACCTACAGTTAACTTGATGTATAACCACTTATTCTACAGCTTTTCTATATTGTGATGTCACATTGTCAGTCAACTCCCTAATACCAGCTACCTGCAGAGAAATATAGCTTATAAGATCAAAACTTTCCTCCCCTTTCTATGACGTTAGCCTCTTCTACTTTTAAGTAGTCTGGACAAGGCGTATGACATGGTAACAGACTGAGCTTTTACTCACACAGGGACAACTTTGGATAGATAGATAGATAGATAGATAGATAGATAGATAGATAGATAGAGATAGATAGATAGATAGATAGATAGATAGATAGATAGATAGATAGATAGAAAATTCTAAGTGGTTTCTGGGTTCACTTTCCACCCCAGGCGGAGACAGAGGCATGCAGCAAATCAGGGGTAGTAATTTTCACAGGAGTGGGCGGGGTGAACCTCACTACAGCGGCCTACTGAGCTCCTGCTGTGCACAGTGTGCCCAATTGCAAAGGCAATGCCATTCACCATTCGTTAGTATATATATGTGTGTGTGTGTGTGTGTGTGTGTGCGTGCGTGCGTGCATGCATGTGTGTGTAGAAAAAATGCTCTAAAGAATGCTTTTAATAGTAGACATGTTGATAGTTTATTTTTATCAATAAACAAAATGATAGTGAGTGAACAGAAGAAAAATCTAAATTAAATCAATATTTGATGTGACCACCAATTGCCTTCAAACAGCATCAATTCTTCTAGGTACACTTGCACAAAGTCAGGGATTTTGTAGGCATATAGTCACTAGTATGATTAAACAATTATACCAAACAG
Source organism: Rhinophrynus dorsalis (assembly GCA_037306005.1). Taxonomy (NCBI): domain Eukaryota; kingdom Metazoa; phylum Chordata; class Amphibia; order Anura; family Rhinophrynidae; genus Rhinophrynus; species Rhinophrynus dorsalis. The sequence goes on from CM074719.1 coordinate 33,781,390, forward strand.
GTGCTAATGATCATCAGTTTAATATGTGGGTTGAAGCACAATCATTAACTGAAACAGAAACAGCTTTATAAGAGGAATAAAACTGGCTGAGGAACAGCCAAACTCAGCTAACAAGGTGAGATTGCTGAAGATAGTTTAATGTCAAAAGTCATACACAATGGCAAAACTGAGCTCAGCAACAAGAAACAAGGTTGTTATACTGCATCAGCAAGGTCTCCCCCAGGCAGAAATTTCAAGTCAGACAGGGGTTTCCAGATGTGCTGTCCAAGGTCTTTTGAAGAAGCACAAAGAAACAGGCAATGTTGAAGACCATAGATGCATTGGTTGGCCAAGGAAACATAGTGCACCAGATGAAAGACACATCATGCTTACTTCCCTTCACAAGTGGAAGATGTCCAGCAGTGCCATCAGCTTAGAATTGGATGAATGTGGGATCCTGATACACCCATCTACTGTCCGTAGAAGTCAGAAGTGGTCTTCATGGAAGATTTGCGGCTAAAAAGCCATTTCTCTGACGTGGAAGCAAGGCCAATCGACTCAACTCTGCCCCAAAAACACAGGAACGCGAGTGCAGAAAAATAGCAGCAGGTGCTCTGGACTGATTAATCAAAATCTGAAATATTTGAAATAACTGGTAGCTTTCACAGATGATGTCCTCTTTTTTATAACTCACCCACAACAATCTCTGTCTCCCTTAATCAAATTACTGGGTGAATACTGCTTCCTCTCTCAAGCCCTTATGAATTATACGAAATCAGAAGTTCTTAGTCAAGTCTCTGTCTCTTTACAGTGCCACTTTAAATTCAAATGGACCTCATCCTCCATCCTATACCTTGGAGTGCACATTTCTCTAAACCTTGCCTCTCTCACCAATATCAGTTTCTCATCACTACTTAATACCATTTCTAACAACCTGAACTCTTACCTTCATGGTTTGGCAGGATCAACTTACTCAGATTTCAGCTTTCCTGGGCCCCTTAGACCCCCCTACAAATATGCTTTCCTCTAAAATACGGCAAGCCCCATTTATGATCATGTTGTTTTTGGCCATAATCTATAATCTTGGAGGCACCTCAACACATCCCTCAACATCTCATCTTCAGCTTCTCCCCTCAGTCTATTATAGTTAACCCAGATTTTCCTAGTAACCTGGGTGATCCCTCTCTCCTCCCGCTCCAGGACTCCTCAAGCAATACTCTGTGCTTTTTTATTGCAACAGTTATCACACCTGTCTCTAGGACTCCTCCCCTTAACACATAGTGATGGAATGCTCCCTTGGTTCTCTTGACAAATATACCATTGGGTTGTAAATGAATGCCGATCTCCCTCCCAGCTCAGAGACCTCTCCACTTTCGAGAAACTTTGCCTGCTCCCCTGTTCTCACTCACTTATTTCCTCTTTGCGTCATGTCATCCCATTAAATACTATGTTCTCCTTCTTTGGGAATGGGAATGCCACCTCACCCTAGATCTCGTCTCATGACAAACTATTTTTCTCAATCTGCATAAATCTGCAAGATATGTTGCCACCAGAGAAATTTATTACAAACTCATTACATGCTGATACCTCACTCCCCAATGACTCATTTGCTTTTCCGCCACTGCTACCGCCACCTGCTGGCATTGTGATTCGCATACCAGCTCCATGACATGCATATGGTGGTCATGTCCTTTAATACAACCCTATTGGCAAAAGATTTTAGGTCATATCAACAGTTCCTTCGAAATATCCCTTCCAGAAGATCCTCTCTTATGTCTATTCTTTTGTTGTCCCCCATACATCTTGTGCTTATGCAAACAGCAATGTTCTTTTTTTAAGACCCTCCTGAATGCAGCCAAGTTGCTGATTCTAGTTCACTGGTGTGAGAATAACACCCTCATCTAGATGCCTGTTTCTTATTAATCATAAATGGAATGACTCTTTGTGGCCTCATCCATAAGCCAAATGTATCTCTCACCTGCATGGACTAAATAGTTCACATATATAGCAAACCCCTCTTCCACCTCCCTTTGTCCCTGCAGCTACACCCTCATAAACAGACCCCTGAATGTGCCCTGGTGTTGGTTCATGGGAACTCACATGAATTTGATTCACTTTCTATTCCCACTCTCCTAATCACACTCCCAGGGGCACAAGGTGTGGACGGCTGTGTTGATGTGGTCAAATGCTTACTACTCTTCTTCCTCTTCTCTAATGTTGTCATTGTCAGGTACGGGATGAGACACACTCTTTAAGTAGCAAATCTACTCAACAATTTTCTTCCTTTTTTTTCTTTTCCCGATATTCTCTCCCTCTCACCCATAGCCTCCTAATACACACTACTCCGGGCCCCCCTCTCAAAAGCATCTACTGAAACCTCCTCGCCATGACACCCACGCTACTCCTCCTACCCCTTCTTTTAACCCCTGCGGCCCACTTAGGTTTCTAATCTGTATATTTTATAATCTGTATATTATTGTATATTTATGGAAACTTTATCTTTGTCATTCTGATTTGAGATCCCAGCATTACTCTATCTATCTATCTATCTATCTATCTATCTATCTATCTATCTATCTATCTATCATCTATCTATCTATCTATCTATCTATAATGTCTATATATCTATCTATCTGTCTAATATCTATCTATCTATCTATCTATCTATCTATCTATCTATCTATCTATCTATCAATCTATCTCTCTATATATCCATTTCATATCTATCTATCTATCTATCTATCTATCTATCTATCTATCTATCTCATATCTATCTATCTATCTATCTATCTATCTATCTATCTATCTATCTATCTCTAATGTCTATATATCTATCTATCTGTCTAATATCTATCTATCTATCTATCTATCTATCTATCTATCTATCTATCTATCTATCTCTCTATATATCCATTTCATATCTATCTATCTATCTATCTATCTATCTATCTATCTATCTAATTATCTATCTAATTATATATCTATCTCATATATTTCTATCTGTGTGTGTGTTTGTATGTGTGTGCATTTGTACCCTTCATTACCTTTCATTACACCCTAGGGATATAATATAAAATGTTAATGTCCCTGAAAATTCCAGAACCAATGAGCATTAATGAGACATTCCCTTCTTTTTTAGCACTTTGAGCACCAGAAAGGTGTCCAACACATTGTAAAGAAATTCTTGGACAGACCTCTGGTACTAAATGGGTTGATTCTCATCATGTTGGTCATGAATAATGAGGTAGAAGCTTTCTGGAACTGCAAATAAATTTATTTTCCCTCTCTGACTTTCCACATCACATGAAGACCATCTGAGATCCTCTATTGGTGAACTGCATCTTAAGTCTATGTCATTGTCTGATTCAAACTTACTTCAGTACTTAAACAAGGTTTGTGTCCACACTCATTATTCAAATTTGCTTCAGACCATGGCATGTCTTCTTGGGGGACCACCTCAGATTTTACCCTAATGCTCAGTAGGGTCTAGTTTGTCACATTCTAACTAATCCACAAAGGGTGAATCAACTTGAAAGCGAGGAGTGGAGTAGTGATCCTGGATAACCAAAGGCAGACACTGACGTGTCCTTGATGTGGCCTAACCCATGAGTAAAGGTACTGGTAGCAAGTCCACATGTCCAGCCACTGCTGAGCCAGAAACTAGATTTGTATGGATACAACAATGTACCTCATGGATGTAGCTCTGACCCCTTGATAGCTAAGTCTGGATCCAGACACCAGATTCATAGCAAAAGAGGTAGTGAAATCTAGCAAATAGGCCCTTGTGACAAAAATAGAGCTGACCCTTTTTAAACAAAAAGCTGAGAGCCACTTTAAGAGAGGAAGGTTGCCTGAGCACTCTGAGCTGGGGCTGCCTATGCTGAGCCAGACTTTGATAAGCGTTTAAAGCAGATGTTGGTTTCCAAGAACTAGCAATAGACTGACTTTAAAGGGATAGTAACACTTTGTTTTATGTTTATTTTATTTTGTAGGCATTAAAAAAACATGAAGGACGATATAAGCCTTATCTCTCAAACCGTTATGGTTTGAGAGATATTCACAAGCAAAGTTTCCCCTCCCGCCCCTCTTACCTAGTGTAAGCCATCTCTTCTCAGATGTGGAATCCAGTCCATAGACCAGACAGATAACAGCAAGGGACAATATTCTTCCTATGAGAACAATGAAATCCCTGCCCACCTTGACAAGTTTTTCAGGTTTTTCCCTTATCTTAATTGAAGATTGTCCCTCTCTGCAGTCTACCTGGGCACCTCCCTTCTGATCTGGCTGAGCAGTGTTACATCAGTAAAAGGGGTGGGAGGGGGATACTTTGTCATTGAATTACTATTGTGCTACAACTCTGACAGAATTGAAATAACACTCTCCAAAGTCCAAATGCTATGATGATTAATTAGAGCTGCAGGCAAATTAATTGAATAGATACACTGGAATTGGAGTGGAATCTGTAAGAGTTAAGCTTCTGCAACTGAGGAAATACTGCAGTCTGGATCGGATGGAAGAGACCTTGTAAGAAGACACCAGATCTGGAGATGGTGCTCGTTAGCAAGCTTAGGTCAGAGCCAGGAAGTCAGAAAATGGATTGAGGAAGAGAATTAACACATATGTCAAGAACTAGACACATTTGGTACCAGAGAGTCAACAGACAGTGGAAAGGATAAAATTCCCTTGTAGTCAGGATCTAGCCAAGTCAGTTACTGGGAAGTCAAACAACAGGGAAGGAGAAAATAGTCTAAGCCAAGATTAGAATGTAGCCAGGGTTAGCACCAGGAAACAACTAATAGGATGGTACCAAGTAGCAAGTAAAGTCAGGAAGTTTGAAGTGTATTGTAGGTCTTGCATGGAGGAAAACAATACTCGTATCTCATGCTGGAAGCTCGAAGAACAGGCTCACACTCTGTTATTGTCTTACTTCTTTTCTCCACATATACATGAAGCAGTGGGGGTTAGTTGTGATGCTGCTGCTGTCTCAGGAATATCACTGGAGCTAGAAGTGGCAAGTGGAACAATGATCATCATCATATATCAATATGTGAACTGCCTAATTGTTCTGCTGGTTAAACAACTCAGCAGCAGCAGCAAGAACAGCAGTCACAAATAACGCAGTGGCCTTTTCCAAAGGCCAGTTTCCACTGACCATCATAATATGACCTGTTGGCACTAGGCCAGTAGGGCATATTTTTTTTCTCAGGGCTTGTTCTTTAAACATAAACTGGTGGGTGCATGGCTTGAGCTGCTGAGCAGATGGCCGCTGTCGACGATATACAGGAAAGGGTTAAACAGGAGACCCAATTAGGTTGTATATCTTCACATAAATAGATAACATAATAATATTAAATTAAATTGATAACTTTACACAATACTAGGTATTGAAACGCTACTTCACAGTAAAGAATTGATTGAAATTATCAATTAAGCATATTTGTGCAAAAATATATATAATTTATTTAAGTATAATATACTATATATAAAGTGTAATTAACAATGATATAAATGAGTGAACACCAACTGAAATAGACATATAGTAACTCAAAAACCAATATCACAAAATAGTATTACCAGCACCTACAGGGTTAACATTACATAGGTGTATCCAGAGGTATTAGGTAATACTAAATGAACATAGCAGCATAGAAAGTGTTAATTGATCCTTACAATTAATTAGAAAATACAGTTGGCAGCAATGTATATGGATACAAGCCCCGATCTGTATTAACTATGCTAATTAAGGTCTAAGGGATGTTGTTATGTGAATTGCCATTAATAAACATAACAGGTGCAAAAAGAGTTAGTCAGAGACACTCAACTAGGAACGAGCCTGCCCTCGAATTGATGAGGCTCTATAGGATAAGTATCCTACCCAGGGTTCAAACTCTTTTAGCTCACTAGTGTCTCATAACAATCTCCCTGTACCATATAAGAATATCAAAATTTAGAAAAGTTATCTGGAATAAAATCCCAGATTTAGATAAATATAATGTATTTATATACTATTTTCAATATAGCGTACCTTCTGGATAAAACATATAAATTGCATTTATTATTTTCAGTAATAGATTAAACCAAGAATATACTTAGAATAAATCTAATAATATATGGTTAGAAAGCACCATAAAAACAAATACATTAATGCAACATATACTATAAAAATGACAATAGCAATCCTATTTGTTACACCTACAGAACTCCTATGGTTAATATACAGCAACAAGGTGTATGGATGCCCCACCCAAGATGGCAACTTTTTTTGTCTAGTGAGAGTTTAAAAGAAACTTCCGCTTTACAGAAGTTAGGCCCAAACACACATGCAACACACCAAAATAGACAAATAGCAGATTGAGGGTTAATAAAAGAATTCACCAGATCAATATAAACTAAATAACCTTTCCAGAAACACAAATATATTATCAATAATTAGATTAACTAATATATAAACAAGGCTATATTGATCTAACTGCTATCAACTATTTCTCAATATTATCTGGATAAATTACAAATTAATTAATTAATTCTGCTTAGTTCCAGAATAAACTGCAGCCAAATATAGCTTATTGTAATACTTTGCTGTATATAGCTGGCCAGGCCCATATCTAGCAAAACTATCATAAAATATTTTTCCTCAAATGCAGAGGAAATATATATTTTCTTATAACGTTGTAGAATCAATAATAAAGAAAAATATAGTTACCAGACAAGTGTAGGTTTCTTAGAGTTTAAGGAAACAGAGCCAGGAAACATGAGCCAGATCTATACCAGATCAGTACTGTAACGGATCCTACCCGTTACTGAGCCCTTGTCTGGACCACAAACTATTTACTTAAAAACTATGGACCTTGTTGCCCTGCTTGGATGTAGCTGTGGGCTCTGGCATACGAACTGGTGCATCCGACGGCGCTTATCTGCGTAGAGAAGGAGAGACCAAGGAACGACGGCAGAAGGCGACGCGGTCCCTTCCCAGCTTCCGTTACAAGTACCCTTTAAAGTACAATTTTTCTTATCAGAAAGACACAGTCCAACCTCCTATGATTGGATAAAGGGCCATATCATTGTAATATGATATCATCATTAGTATCTGATCGGACGCTCTAAATTTAATATATTCCTTGATGTTTGGAAATTCTTGTAGCAATGGTTCTATCATTCCTGAAGATGGCGCACCAATACCATATTACAATTTTGTATATCTGATGACCAGGTCTGTATCTTGTCACCAGTGAGATGGTTAAGAGGTCATCATACGTCATATAAACATTTCATTATAATCCTATATCTGACATTTTACATAAGATTAGAGGTGTTTCTAGGATTGAAGAAGGATTTTAACAAAACCATACTGGCTTTCTAAAAATGTAACCATTTCCTTTCCAGTCATGGCAATGTCTCTGACACTGATTAGCTCTGGAGCTCCTTAGCAAGAGATCCCGAATTATCTACTAAAATTGCAATATCTCCCCAAACAACCTCATCTCAACCTATGGTACTTCTGCCATAATCTCAGACTTTCACCAGATGGTGAAGCACAAACTTCAGAAGAGAGATCCATAGCTCCAAATATATTTCCCACTGAAACATAATAGGCCCAGTACTGGCTCATCAGAGAAAATGGGGGTGAATGGAGCAGCACCCACCTCGAGCTCAGTTGAAATATCTACAAAAACCAACTTGGCTGAAGGCCCGTTGATAGGGAATGCTGACCACCTTGCGATTCGTTCAACTAAACAAGATATTCTCCATCTCCTGCAATCCCTAAAAGACTTTTTCAAAGAAGAAATCCGTGAAGTAAAGGCTGAGATTACCCATATGGGTGAAAGGTGTCACGGTTCGTTAAGACTCTCAGACGCAAAGTTAGGTAAAAACACAACTTTATTGAAAAGTTTAATACAACCCCGTAGGGTAACATACAAGTTCATACAAATATATAGCAATGACAGAGAATAGCGATACAGGCTCTACCGGCCCTGCCAATATACCGGGCAAGGCAGCCAGGGAAGTAGGTACAAGGAATAGATAGGCTCTACCGGCCCTGCTAATATACCGGGCAAGGCAGCCAGGAGACTGGTAAGGAGGAAAGAGGCTCTACCGGCCCTGCCAATATACCGGGCAAGGCAGCCTGGAGACTGGTACACGTAAAATAGGAGGCTCTACCGGCCCTGCCAATATACCGGGCAAGGCAGCCTGGAGATAGATTTTTTTTTTTTTTTTTTTCTTTCCAAACTTTATTGTATGAAAAACATCTCATAACAAAGTAAGCATTTTAAGTACAGTGTACATCATTCGTTAAATCCAAGGATAAAAGATTGAGAATAATCAGCAAAAGTTTATAAAAGAAAGAAGCAGGTGCATGTGATGAGCTAGACAAAGTGCAACAGAACTATAAAATGGATTAATATTCAGAGAAAAGGACCGATAATTAGGACGGATATTGACCATGTATATGAAAAATAAATGACACAGTAGCCTACAGAAGAAGTATATCAGAATGGACCTGACAAAAGAAGGGTGAGGGGAGATAAAGAATAAGTGAATGAAATAGAGGTAAGGGATAAGTAAAAGAGATAGAAGAAGGGATATAAGGGGGTGAAAAGAGAAAGGAGCAGTATAATTATGAGAGGGGAGGGGGAAAGAGAAAAAAAAAAAAAAAAATTTTAGCAGATGTATAATAAGGTATAAAGTATAATAATAATAAAGGAAATGTGACTATAGGTAATGATCAAGGAGTGGGCCTGCAGAATTTCTCCCACAAGTGCCAAAGATCACGGAAAGTGCCTAAACTATTAGTCGCAGTAGCATGAATTCGTTCCAGTGTGTACACCATTTGAATTCGAGTATGCCATTGAATGATGGAAGGAGGTGTTACATTTTTCCAATGAAGAGGGATGAGTCGCTTCGCAGCATTTGCTAAAACATAGAAAAGGGCTTTACGCAATTTTTTAAGAGTGATCGGTAAAGGTGGTGAGGAGAAGAAGAGTAAAGCACCAGGCGAAAAAGGAATTGTAATCCCCAGGATCACAGAAATGTCTGCAGATACTTTAGTCCAAAAGTCTAAGACTGGAGGGCAAGTCCACCACATATGATAAGAAGTAGCGGGCCTATGGCCGTATCGCCAGCAAGCGTCCGACACTGCTGGGTCGTAAAGTGAAAGGTGTCGAGGAGACCGATGCCATCGAGATAGCAACTTAAAATTGCACTCTCTAGTTGCCGTGACTCTCGACGATGTCCAGAGCATCCTGCCCACTTTAGGCCATACAGTAGATAATGATAGACCTGCGATTTCTGTATCCCATTCTTTGAGAAAGTATGGCACAGAAATTCGCATCCCCTCAACAAAGATCCTATAAAATTTAGAAATAGTATTACGGTGAAGTGTCGGAGAGAGGACCATGTCCTCAAAAGATGTATTGGATCTATCCACATAACCTGAGTCCAATAATTTCTGTAGAAAAGAGCGTAATTGCGTATATTGCCAAAGCGATGTGGCAGGTAGGTGGTATTTCGATACTAAAGTATGAAAAGAAATAACCGCATTTGAGGGTAATAGCGTCCGAAGGGTATGGACCCCAGATCTCTTCCAAATCTGGAAGGACTGATCGACGTGTCCCGGAACAAAATCCGGTGTCTGTAAGATTGACATTAAAGGAGAGGGATATGGAGCCAAATCAAATTTTATATTAATCTTAGACCAGATTCCCAATAAATGACTCCAAATGGGATGTCTGCGTAGAGGATTAGGAATTGCCATTGGATTGATCCAGAAAAATTGAGTCGGATCCAGATGTCGTTGCGACCGAAGAGAACATTCAATCCATTCCGGTACAGTGTGCCGTAGACAGTCACTCAGATGTGCCATGGCTGATGCATAGTAGTAAGAATGAACGTGCATCATGCCCAGACCTCCAGCCTGGAGATAGATTTAACGAAAACGTGAAGGCTTTACCGGCCCTGCCAATATACTGGCCAAAGCAACCTGGAGATAGATGTAGCGAAAACGTGAAGGCTCTACCGGCCCTGCCAATATTCCGGGCAAGGCAGCCTATAGACAGACAGCAACTATAAAGGCTCTACCAGCCTTGCCAATACCGGGTAAGGCAACCAAAGATGGTACAGAGAGGAATAGGTTCTACCGGCCTTACCAATATACAGGGCAAGGCAGCCTAATACAGAGTAGGTGGCAACCACTAAAGCCTCGGTGACTGGCTAGGTGGCAACACCAGTCACACCGATGACATGCGGAGTCATAAGGAGTTAAGGCGGCAAGCCAAGGACATTTACAGGAGACCACCAGTACCCGCGTACTGGAGCTGCCTAGGACTTGACAGCAATAGTATAACATAGATAGAACCAGTACCCGCGTACTGGACACCCAATATCTCTCAACCAATGCAACGATACTCAGATATGGTGGAGCAAACCAATACCCGTGTACTGGGGAGACCAATCTCTCATCCGGTGCGAAAGCAGCCTGTGAAATAGGAGTGAGCAGTACCCACGTACCGGAATCAATAACGGTTACCGGTGCACGGCAGCCGGTTGCTGGTGGAACAAACCAGTACACACTTACTGGGGAAAGCGTCTCTCTTCCGGTGCACAGCAGCCAGTTGAATGTATAGCAAACCAGTACCCGCGTACTGTGGATCAAAGACTCTATCGGTGCAACCGCAACCAAGTGCGTATGGAGCGAACCAGTACCCACGTACTGGGAACCCAAACCAATGGTGCGACAGCAGCCTAGTGAACGTGGAACGAACCAGTACCCGTGTACTGGGAACCCAAATATCTACCGGTGCATCAGCAACCGGGTGACTGTGGAGCGAACCAGTACCAGCGTACTGGAGAAACCCAATATCTACCAGTGCAATAGCAACCGGGTGAAGGTGGAGCAAACCAGTACCCGCGTACTGGAGAAACCCAAGAACTACTGGCACAACAGCAGCCGGATGAATGTGGAGTGAACCAGTACCCGCGTACTGGGAACCCAATTATCTACCGGTGCATGAGCAGCCGGGTGACTGTGGAGCGAACCAGTACCCGCGCACTGGAGTAACCAGCAAGGGATAGAAATGTCTCCAGAGCGACTATGGAGGACTAGCACACTACAGGCAATACTGGATCAGGAGCACAGCGGAGGAAAGCAGGAACCAGCACTCCAGACAGTCAACCGGATTAGGAACGGCAGCGGGGACTGGCAGCAGGAAGCAGCGACACAACAGCAACCTCAACCATATCAGGAACGGAAACAGGAACCAAGGAACTGGTCTCTCAGGAACTAGATGATCTCAGGCTATCAGGAACATAACCAAGGGCCCAGGAAGCTCAGGAACTCAATGAAGAAGCGAGCAGCATAGAGACAACACAAAAGGGCAACCAAAGGGTGCCCAAGATCAGTCTAAATAGGCAATGCAGGGCGGGCTGAAGGCAGACAGCCAATGGAGAGCCCCCTACAGGTTACTGACATAAAAAGGCAGCAATCACGGGTACCGTGATAGAAGGATTGACACGCTGGAAGACAAAGCTGATGGCTGGCATTCATTTAAACTGGATTTAAAAAAAAAAAAAATTAGAATATCTTTAACAACAGAACATGGACTGGATGATATTGAAAACCGTAATCACCATTGTAATTTATGGGTCAGAGGTGTCCCTGACTCCATCACATCGGATCAGTGCCTACCTTTCATGCAGTGCTTCTTTTAACACCTCCTTAATCGAAGCACTGAAGCCCCGATTGCTATAAAAAGAGCTCACCGCTTGTCTAAATCAGAAGCGCCGTCAGCAAATTCCTCAAGGGATGTCATAAACAGATTTCATTCTCATCCAGACAAATATGGGGCTGCAAAGGGCCCAAATCCATTACTTTTTTAAGGCTCAGACATCCTGATATTTGGGGATTTCTTCCCATTTACTATGAAATGGAGGCGAGACCTTTAGCCTCTCACCACTGTATTGAGATCACATGGCATTAAATATTGCTGGGGTTTCCCATTGAAACTAATGACTATGCATGATGGAGTTCTCCATGCTTTTGCATTACAAAGGCAACATGAAATCCTTTCTGAACGCACTTCACATCGTTGTGCCTGATCAATCATTGCTCGAGCTCAGTAGCGACTCACTCAGTGGAAAAGAAGGACCCAAACGTTGCCAGTAGCTGGAGGGAATTTCCCTTCCATGAGCTCATCAGGCCCTGGATTAACATGCCTGGCTATATGGGCCTGTTTCTACCTTGTTCATGTTAACTCCTGTTTGTATCATGCTCGCAGAGTTTCATTACATGTACTCTTGCTTCAATAAATGTTATGCTCAATTTTACATAGTAACATAGTAACATAGTAATTTAGGTTGAAAAAAGACTTGCGTCCATCTAGTTCAACCCTTTTCCTATTCCTGTTTACCATTGTTGATCCAAAAGAAGGCAAAAAAACACAATACAGCAATTTCAAATTCTGCCCGAATGGGGCGGGGGTGGGGGGGAGAATTCCCTCCTGATTCCAAATGGCAGTCAGATTTCTCCCTGGATCAACAAGCCCTAAGTAAAATATTAATCCTAATACTAACGTACATAGCCCTCTATGTTATGCTCTTTTAAATAAGTATCCAGGCCCTTTTTAAAGGCATCTAATGTATTCGATAGCACCACCTCCTCAGGCAGTGAATTCCATACCTTTATTGTCCTTACAGTAAAGAAACCCTTCCGCTGTTGTAGATTAAATCTCCTTTCCTCAAGTCTAAGCGGGTGGCCCCTTGTGGCCCCCTATGTACTGTTCTGTTAATGAACAGGTCTTTGGAGAGCCCTTGGTATGGGCCCTGAACATATTTATATAGTGTTATCATATCCCCTCTAAGACGCCGTTTCTCTAGTGTATACAAGTTTAACTTTTCTAGCCTTTCCTCATAACTAAAACTTTCCATTCCCCTTACTAGTTTTGTAGCCCTCCTCTGCACTTTCTCTAGTTCCATAATGTCCTTTTTCAGAAAGGGCGCCCAGAATTGAATTTTGAATTGAATTTTATGAGGTTATTTTTGTTAATACACTTAATCTGATGTTTATTATTACAACTTCACAGACTCTTGGGGACCTTGCCTTGAACTGACAATTCCCTGACAGACCTGGTATGGGCTTTAACCGCCTTTCTTTAGATTTAAGACACTAGCTGCAATGCTAAATGTTTTGGGAAAATGTACTACATACTTTAATTATTTTTTTATCACCCATGGTATCCACATGTACTCCCCCTTTAACCTTTGTGAGAGAAAGTGTAGTGCAGTAGCTGAGGGAATATACATCAGGTCTGCTTTGGTAAACAGCAGCTTGTTTTTTCCTAGTTAAAATGTCCCAGGGAAAGATGTTGGTTTTGCAAAAACATTATTGTTGGCAATCTGCAAACCATGGTAAGGGTCTCGTGGTAGAGCATCTAGAGAACAGGGTGGGCCAATGCTCCAAATAGCACTAATTGCTGCTTAAATCCAGACCAGAGCCTGTATTCTGCCCAGGAGTTCCACAGGTTTGGACTAGTGATAACTCACCTGTGGCTGATCAATTAGCAGGCAGTGTGTTAAAAGCAGGGATCAGCCTACTGTGTTTTGTAGAAGCCACTTTTTCAAAAGCTAGCTAGGAAAGCTGATGAACTGAGTGTTTCTCCACCAAGCTTGTTTTGTTGAAGTTTTGAAATTTTGGTGAGGAAGCCACCCAATTGTAGACAGCTGTTTCTTGTCTAGTAAGTGCTCAAGCAAGAGCAAGGATTTATTTTGTTCTTTATTTTTGTTTGCTGAGATATTCAAGATATTCAACTCAAACCAGAGTTGGAGTTTGTCCTGTGTTGCAGCTTACCCTAGAAGACAAATAAACCTTTAACACAAAAAGGACGTTTTTTGTCACACTTTATATCTCTGCTTATATTGCACCAGGTATTTATAATGCATTCCATCACTTGTTCCTGCCTTAGCCTATACCATCTATTAGGTTTTAGTTGAGACACATACATTGAGTCTCTCAGAGCAGTATTAAGGTCTAGTGCTGGAAATGTGCAGGCCTTTGAGTTGTATGCTTTGGCGCTGGGGATGCCTTATGCCCCCGCTTGAATAGTGTGGAAAATGTCCACAACATTGTCTAATATTAGTACTGCTCCACACTTTCAATTTTCAGACTGTACACTTGCACATTATCTCCCTGTCAATACTTCCCCTCCACATTGCATGCAGGCTTCATGCTTTGATCCAGAGGTATATGTAAGTGGACTAATAATATAAGATGTGAAGTGAGTGCTGGGTCGGCGCTTGCTATTGAGTTGGAGTTAGGTCCGGTGGACATGCTGGTCTCAATTTCTACTGTATTAACTTTTTACAATCATTCTCCATGCCTATATCTATGTTTTCCTGCAGAATATTGTCATAGATATATGGTGTTTTTGTGTTCATGCTCTATTGTGGCAATAAATGATAAAAAGTTTATAACGTTTATCTTACTACCCTTCCCTGTTTTTGTAGATAATGGGATGGAGAGGGACTGTGAGACCCGTGCGCCGTACAGCCTTGCATAGTAACACACTAGCTTGCATTATGATTCTCACACAACGACTGTGAAGGGTCCTTACTAGTGATGAGCGAGCGTGCTCGGCCGATGCTCGGATCGGCTCGAGCATCGCTCTGCTCGGCACATGGCGGTACTCGTCGAGTACCGCCATGTGCTCGCCCGACATGTTCGGGTGGCGGGGATCTGTGCCGGAAGAGGCACAGATCCGAAGAAGCTCCGCTGGACCACCAGGGACTGGAGGTACGGGGGCATTGCGGAGATGAAGGGGGCATTGCGGAGATGAAGGGGGACATTGTGGAAGAGGGGCATAGACTCTATGCCCCTCTTCCACAATGTCCCCCTTCATCTCCGCTATGCCCGTCTTCCACAATGTGCCCCTTCATCTCCGCTATGCCCCTCTTCCACAATGTGCCCCTTCATCTCCGCTATGCCCCTCTTCCACAATGTCCCCCTTCATCTCCTCTATGGCATAGAGGAGATGAAGGGGGACATTGTGGAAGAGGGGCATAGCGGAGATGAAGGGGCACATTGTGGAAGAGGGGCATAGCGGAGATGAAGGGGCACATTGTGGAAGACGGGCATAGCGGAGCTGAAGGGGGACATTGCGGAGCTGAAGGGGGCATTCGGAGATGAAGGGGGCATAGCGGAGATGAAGGGGGCATTGACCAGGCACCCTCCCCTCATCAGAGCAGGGGGTGCCTGGTGTCGCCCCATTCATTTCTATGGGGCTCGGGTGCTCGGCCGAGCACTCGAGCCTCAGGGGGTGCTCGGTCAGAGCACCCGAGCACCCGAGCATCGTGGTGCTCTCTCAACACTAGTCCTTACATTTCACCTGTTGGTTATTTGTATGAGCACCTTCTACCATTGATCCCGTTAGCATGGATCTGAAATATAAGAACAATTTTTTTAGGGAGCGCTCTTCTCCCTCTTATTCATTTATTTCAAACCATCTGTGATTTTTCAAACCAATATCAAGCCCTAATGCTCTGCTTTTAATACGTTATACCTCATATATTTGGTACGGTGAATTGGACTTCCAAAGGTTACTTCTTGTTTTACTGACTGGCTTCACCTCTTTGTCATTTAAATTTCTCTACCGTGTTCACTGAATGATATGATGTTGTACTGTTCTTGCTCCAGACTCAACCGCGGAGATCTCCTTTCTAACCCTCAATATGGGAGCTCTTGCTCCTTAACCCTCTGCCCTTCTCATGGATAACCCTACTAACACAGTAAATGGATGCACTTTGTTTTGTCCCCCCCTCCATTTCCTCTCTTGTATATGTGGAATCAGACAGTGATGACATGTTGTTTCTTGACTGCTCTGATCTGTCGTGTTCGTCCAACTTCCTTTCCTTCCCAATTTCCCTCCCAGCTCCCTGCTCCCCCTTTTTTTCATCTCTTCCTATCTTCCTTTCTCTCTTTTGGGTCGAGCCCCTTGTGCAGCATTTCTTGCCCCCTGATTTATTACTACCACTGTTGTGGTTTTGCTTCAGTCCTGGTCTCCCTTCCATAACTAATTATGGCCTATAACTCACTTTCCACTCCTCCTCTACATATTTTTACATGAATGTTAAAGGCTTGAATTCCCCGTAGAAATGCGCTATGGCTCTTGGGGATTTTCAGCGTCAAAGTGGGGATGTGATCCTCATTCAGGAGATTTAATTCATTTCACGCAAGGAGCAGAGACGTTTCTTGCATGCCTTTCTGAGCTCCTCCTCTTCTAAACATAATTGTGTAGCGACATTGTTTTACAAACATAGTTCATTTTCCCTTTTAAATACTCATAGGGATAAAGGGGAGGTATCTTTTAGTTAAAGGCCTCATTAACCATCAGGTTTAAACCTTTGCAAATTTCTATGTGCCTAATGCATCCCAATTATCTTAGATTCAAGACTCACTGGATGTATCACATACTTTTCAGGAAGGCTTCCTGGTTCTAGGCGGCAATATTAATCTTCCCCTCTCTCCTATTCTCTACTGCTCTGCTGGTAAATCTTCCCATCCTCAATCTACCCTAAGGGCGCTAAATAAATTGCTGCATTCCTTCCATCGAGTTGACACTTGGCGCTTACAACACCCTGATGATAAAGATTACACTTTCTTTTCCCACCCTCATAACCTTTATTCCAGGATTGACTATTTATTTCTGCCGCACTCTGTGATACATTTAATCCCATCTACATCCATAGGCTCTAACGTAGTCCGATCATGCTCTAATATCCCTTTTGATTTATTGTCCCTCCTCCACAGTTAATCAGAGACTCTGGCGTCTAGATGAACATCTCCTTACAAGGGACAATACCAAATCTGTCATTGAATCCAAAATGAGAGACTTTATTGCTGTTAATGGCACCCCGATCTTTCCCCAATAACTATATGGGAAGCTCATAAGTGTGTCATAAGAGGTGAACTGATCACACTCACCGCTCGGCTACACAGACAACACTCTAAACAAATTGATGCAACGCTTCAGGAAATATGCACCCTTGAAACTCAGCATAAAATATCCCAGTCTATTGCGATATTGCCACGCCTAGTGGAACTACGCAAACAATTCAAATCACTACTACAAGTCCAAGTTTAAAAATTATTCCTGTGGACTAAACAATTTTCGAACATTGATATAAACCTGGCTCTTTCTTAGCCAAACAATTCCATCAGAAAATGCAAATGACACATATTCCTAATATGAGTTCTACTTCAGGAGACTTGAAGCACACTGACTGAAATATCATCTGTCTTTCGGTCATACTATGAGTCCTTATACAATCCGTGTACCCCCTCTTCCGAAGAGGACACACAGTCTGCTCCCCCTCCTTCAAAATTCCTTTGCTGCGTTCCCTGATGACATCTTGAAACATACTTTAGTATTAGAGGCTCATAGAGTTATCCCCAAACCAGGAAAGGATAGACAGCTTTGCCTCAGTTATAGACCAATATCTATCCTAAATTTGGATGTTAAATTATACATGAAAATCCTAGCGAAGGGGGGCGGAGTGAATAGCCTAGCAAGAAGGAAGTGTTCTACATGGCTCCGTAGTTGAGATCATATATTTACCCTTCAGCTACATAATTTTCTACTATTTTACTATCTGAACCCTTCTTGTTGGCAGAAGTGAAGTTGGAATTTTAAGTTTACTCGGTCGGAGGCTATATATTTGCTGATCTTCCCCTTCAAGCTACCTGAGTAGGTCGTCACAGCCGTCCAAGATGGTGGTTGGCTCCTGGTCTCAGGATTATCCCTTGCAGGATGATATCTTGCATTTAACAATACAAAACCGGCTTTAAAGCTTGCCTCAATGAGATTTTGTCAGTGGTACGAGGGGAATTTGCTGATCTGCGCATCACTGTTGGGCACCAGGAGCCTCTCATTTTAGCGGGAGTTCAGGAAGAGAAGGCTATGCTGCCATAACAAGCTTGCCTCAATGAGGTTTCGGCAGCGGAGCAAGAGAAATTCGCTGATCTGCACAGCACTATTGGACACCAGGAACCTCGCACTTTAGTGGGAGTTCAGGAGGAGAAGGCTATGAGCCACAACAAGCTTGCCTCAATGAGGTTTTGGCAGCAGAGCGAGAGAAATTCGCTGATCTGCACAGCGCTATTGGACACCAGGAACCTCGTGCTTTAGAGGGCGTTCTGAAGGAGAAGGCTATGCCGCCGCAACAGGAGTGCCTCCAAACACTGCTATTCACACGGCCTACTGAGGCGGGATGTTTGTTGGCTTCCCAAGAGGGAGTCGAACGTGCGATTTGTGGGTGATATGGGTGTCTATGGCGTCAGTGGCATCTCTGATGGGAAGTTTTTGAAGCCCGGCTGAGGATGGATGTCCCGTCGTGGTGGAGGTCTATTAGAGGAATGTCCCCTTCTTCCGCATCATGGTTGTTGTGGTGTCCGGAAGGGGTGTCTCCACATGGGATCCTGGGGTTCTAAGTCCTTTAAGGCAGAGGCCCCCTGGGGACCATGATCTACTATACTTCTGTTCTGGTTCGTCGGCTGGATGCTACCGTATGGGTCTCGATTGAGAAGATGGATTAAGTAGCTGATAACCCTACAGCACTACCTATTCTCTTGGTTATATTTTGTTTTTTATTTCCTGTAGGCTGGCTATCTGTATGTGAAGCACCATGGACCCAGTACCTACTCTGAGGAGGTTTGACTGCTCTGGGGCTGCTTGAATACCTATATGAGCGGTCTACAAAATACTCTGCCCTGTCAAGTATCAGTCTGCCCTAGGCATAGCTTACATTGGGGATCCCTGTCTATGTCATGTTGTGCTACAAATTTTTGGGATTCCAGAATAAACAAGGAACACCCTGAAACTGTTATCAAGCAATAAATAAAGGTTGAATGTACTTATCTTCGGTTGTCTTTTACAACTTACGGGAAAGCCCTGTGGTATTGCAGACCAACGCCCATAGATGAAAACATAATCAGCTGGACACAAAATTGTAGTTCTTGTTCTAGAAGAGCTTCTGCCCAAGAAGTGGAAATCACAGCTACTTATACTCTCATATCATAAGCATTGTGTGCAAAATACAGCTAAGAACATATTTACAAAACTTGATATTAGTTACAGCAAAACACAGCAAACCTTAACCCCTTCCTGTCCACTGATGTGGCTGTCTGGCACTTAAGGACCAGTGAGGGTTCTGGCACGTCACGTACGTTTTCCCCACAGCGCTCCTGCAGGAGTATTGTGAGTAATAGCAGGGACTGAAACTGATCGCTCCAAGACCGGAGCAATCTCTTTCAGCCCCCCCGTTCGGCATGCCGGCACACGTGATCAGTCACGTGGGCCGGCACGTCAAAGTATTCAATCTTGTCCTTAAAGGAACACACACACTGGGACCGCTGGTCCTTAAGGGGTTAATGTTATTTCTATTTTGCCATGTAGACAAACCTTGATTGTATTTACAGCAAAACACAGCCAATGACCCTACATTAACATGTTTATGAACCTTGATGCTAGTTACATTTTAGCATACAAGGATATATAGAGAAATTAAATGATACACATTACATACCAATTTCTTATTTTATTTATTTATTTTTTATTAACTGTCCCCCCAATTCCAGTCAACAACCCCCACCCCCCCAAAAAAAACCCACAAAACAAAAATCCATTACCCACACTCCACTAACACAGGCACCTCAGGCCCCTTTTATACCATGCCTGTGGTTAATAATATAAAATTTTTTATGTGTTGTGTGTAAATTCAGTCTTTCCATTGATTTCAATGCAAAGAGCTATGAGAAAAAAAGCAGAAACCAGCACTTTTCGCAGGAAATTTTCCTCCAGACAGGAAGTGCCATTTTTCACCAATTTTGGTTTGAAGCCAAAATTTTCACCCATCTGTCAAAGGGTAATAAAATTCAGCTTAAAGGGTAACATTCACATACAGAAAACTTTTGAGCTTTTGTTTAATTACATAAGAAACATTAGGAAAGGTGCTCTGTTTTTTTTTTTTGTTTTTTTTTTTTACTTAATTATTAAGATATTACGCTTCAAAGTTCGTTCTCAACTTCCGCATACTGCGGCACGGCTCTCAGGACTTCCCAGCAGTCTGTCATTCTCCTCCCAGCTGCCCCCGGGAGCGCGTCCACGCTTCACTTTGGTGTGGTGTGAATGGCTCCTAGCGTTACAGGAAGTGGCGATTAGCATTATACTGAGGTTGCAACCACAATAATACTACTACTACTGCAACCTCCGTATGATGATAATCTCTGCTTCCTGTAACGCTACGAGCCATTCACACCACACGGAAGTGAAGCATGGACACACTCCCGGAGGCAGCTGGGAGGAAGGTGGGAGGAGAATAACAGGCTGCTGGGAACTTCTGAGAGCCGTGCCGCAGTATGCGGAAGTTGAGAACTTTGAAGTGTAATATCTTAATAATGAAGTAAAAAAAAGAGCACCTTTCCTAATGTTTCTTATATAATTAAACAAATGCTCAAAAGTTTAAATACATTTATTCCCTGCAAAGATTCATGATACAGAAAATGCCTCAGCTTATCAATGAGATTTCCTCCACTTGGTGTTCCTTGTTGGTATCCACCACTGTCTATCTCCATCAGAACTGGCCTTCTTTATCTCAGTCTCCCACTGTTTATTATCTCTGTACCCTCTCTGGAGCCAGCTATATGTCCCGGGTCCATCAGAACCAGTTCACTACCTCTAAAAAGCACCGTAATTGGCATAAATGAAACACATAGACCCTGTGGTTACCGACATATTAAATCTCAAATAAGCTTTTCGGAGCGCCCAGCTCTGTATCAGCCGCGGCGCGGGCAGTCTCCACTGCGCATGATTGCAGCACGTATAGCAGCATCTACTGCGCATGTCACGGCGTTACACACAATTTAGCGAATTATTATATAGGATATCACTCTAGACAGGAGCGAGATATAATGTCCATGGGTATCAAAAAAAGTTTCTCCTTCAGGAATAATGTATTTAAAAAAATAGAACAAAAAAGTGTACACTTAAAATTGGAAGCTGTGTCACCAGATGAAAGTCCAAAAAAGGAGACACAGATATTAAAAACTTATATCAATATACTCCATGAGTAACTATCACGCAATCCTCCCATCTCCCAGGTAATATGTCACAGGGCACTACAATTCAGTGCTAATACACACAATGGCTGCAAAGATTCACTTACTTTTGAGGTATAGGTGCAGGTTATTCTTGAAATATATGTGTCTTTGGCTATCATATTAGGCGTGTTTGTTTATTTTTAGGAGATGGTTATTTAAATATACTGGAATTGATTTGTTATTTCAAGGGATAGTAATACTTGCAAATTACTAATCCCCATATTGTAGCTTTGTTAAAAAGAACTTATTGCCCCCAGTGTCATCTCTCAAACCCCTATGGTTTGAGAGATGATAGCGCTCAAAGTTCCCCCCTCCCTCCCCCTTCCCTGACTGAACGCTGACTGCAGGGGAAGCTGTCGTACGACAGTCTTATGTGCATCAGGTGGCTCTGCAGCTGAGCCGAGATCGCGTTTATAAAAAAGAATTCTTTCACTTGGTTTACAAGCACACATAGAAGACCATTTCAGTGAAAGATTTTTTTTTTTTTTATAAACGAGATCTCAGCTCTGCTGCAGAGCCGCCTGATGAACATAAGACTGTCGTATGACAGCTTCCCCTGCAGTCAGCGTTCAGTCAGGGAAGGGGGAGGGAGGGGGGAACTTTGAACGCTATCATCTCTCAAACCATAAGGGTTTGTGAGATGACACTGGGGGCAATACGTTTCTTTTTAACAAAGCTACGATATGGGGATTAGTAATTTGCAAGTATTACTATCCCTTTCAATTCCGTTTGTAAAATAGGCTATATATCGACAGTTTTTGTTCTATTGCTTGTTGGGATTTTTTCCTTTGCTTTTTGATCATATGTACCTTTTGGTGGCGCCACCATTTGAGTTGTGACTGAATTACATGCTCGATGTAAGGACAATCATATTTGTGGTTTGTGCGTAGAACCCAGAGGTGAGTATTTGTCCTAGAGACACATGGATAATTGGGTCACTTAATATATATGTGGATTGTCCATGATAGATGTATGACATCTACTGCTTTGTGTATCAATGGTGGGGTTGTATATGGCAATGTAAATTGATTTGGTGTATATATGGGTAATCACTAGGTCATTTTTGTATTCTTTATTGAATTTTGATTGCACTATTATACACACCAAAAGTAGTTTATAAATATATATTTTTCATTAAGTATTCTTTAAGGTTTTTGCATCATTTTAATACATTTTTAATTAACATTGTGTTTATTTTTTTATATTGGTGAATATAGTGCTTCAGATTAATACATTTTTATATGCTTTATATATGCTTTGTATGCACACTGGGAGTGGTGGTTATTTCAAGCTGCTTGTTCATTCGATTAGACTTGGCTCTTCCTGAGTTTTTGAACTATTTTGTGTATATAGGTATTGCAATCATGACATGCTGAATGTGTGATAGTGTACAGGACTGTGTATACAATGTTACACAGCTGAGTTTGTGATACTGTATAGGATTGTGCACACAATGTTACACATCTGAGTGTGTGTGATAGTGTACAGGATGGTGTACACCAGGTTATACAGCTGAGTGTGTAACAGTGTACAGGTCTGTGCACACAATGTTGCACAGCTGATTGTGTGACACTGTATAGGACTGTACACATAATGTTACTCAGCTGAGTGTGTGATATTGTACAGGACTATGCAAACAATGTTACACAACTGAGTGTGTGATATTGTACAGGATGTTGCACACAATGCTATACAGCTGAGTTTGTGACAGTGTACAGGTCTGTGCACACAATGATGCAGAGATGATTGTGTACAGGACTGTACATGCAATGTTACTCAGCTGATTGTGTGATAGTGTACAGGACTATGCACACAATGTTACTCAGCTGAGTGTGTGATATTGTACAGGACTATGCAAACAGTGTTACACAGCTGAGTGTGTGATATTGTACAGGACTATGCAAACAATGTTACACAGCTGAGTGTGTGATACTGTGCAGGACTGTGCACAGAATGTTATACAGTTGATTGTGTGATACTGTACAGGACTATACACACAATGCTTCACAGCTGACTGTGTGATAGTATGATAGTGTATAGGACTATGCACCCAATATTACACAGCTGATTGTGTGATACTGTACAGGACTATACACACAATGCTTCACAGCTGACTGTGTGATAGTATGATAGTGTATAGGACTATGCACCCAATGTTACACAGCTGATTGTGTGATACTGTACAGGACTATACACACAATTCTTCACAGCTGACTGTGTGATAGTATGATAGTGTATAGGACTATGCACCCAATGTTACACAGCTGATTGTGTGATACTGTACAGGACTATTCACACAATGCTTCACAGCTGACTTTGTGATAGTATTATAGTGTACAGGACTATGCACTCAATGTTACATAGCTGATTGTGTGATAGTGTACAGGACTGTGCACATAATGTTACTCAGCTGCTTATGTGATAGTGAATAGGTCTGGGCACATAATGTGGCACTGCCGAGTGTAGGATAGTGTACAGCACTGTACACACAATGTTAACAGCTGATTGTGTGCTAGTGTACAGGTCTGGGCACACAATGTGGCCAAGTGTGGGATAATGTACAGGACTGTGCATCACCTAAAGTGGTGATACCATCCTTGGAGGATATTGCAGTTTCTGTGCTATAGGTTTTATGTATAAGGATTTGAGAGATAAGAGAAGGGACATATGGTTGGTCACTGTACAGTCACAGTAATAAATGCCGATTTCTATTTTTATATGTGTTGCGTGGTGTGGATCTATTCTTGGTTCATTCTGAGTATTTTGGAGGTTCAGTGCAGTTAACCTCTTTGTCTCACACACACACACTCTCTTTTCTATAAAATAAATTGAAGTGTTGCAGTTTCTTTTCCTTTTTTATCTAACACATCATTTTCAAATATGTAAAAACATTTCAAGGTGGTAGGTCCACTTGAAGGTGGGCCATTGCTCCCGATCCCCCTAGATATCACTGGTCTTCAGAAGGCAGTTACGTTGCTCTTTCTCTCCAGCAGACATGAGATATATATGTTACTTTATCGGCTATTAAGGGGGTCAGGATGAATGCCCCCTGCATTGCTACTGAGACCCTCTAAAGGCTACCAGGGAGCAAAACCATGATGTGTTGTAATAAAAGAATACTGATACCAACCACAGTAACAGCGAATTCATTGGTTTGCAGCTGACAACTCTGATTGGCTTTCCGGCAGAAGCCAGTCAAAGGCCATGCCAAGCTGTCACTGAACTCACAGGGCATGGCTGAGCCAGGAAACATGCGGAGAAGCCAGGAACACAGGATGAAATCGGTGCAGTGAAAAACTCACTGCATATTATTGATTTCACACTGCACACACATGGCTACATACACATTAAAAAAAGGTCCTGCAAACAGTTACCACAGACCCTCTGTACCTGTTTTAACACCTGAGTGACAGATGATGTACTTAAAGGGATAGTAATACTTAAAATGTAAAAAAAAATATGTTGTAGGGTTTATCCCCCTGAGTAAAACAAGAGTACTCCCACCGCTGAAAGGTGTTTCATTCAAAAGTTATTAATTTTCAAAGTTGAATTTTTTAGGTGCAATATCACAGTGACCTGAAATAGTACAGTGGCGCTGTTGCTACATGATCTTATGGACAGCTCTGGTCTCGGGACCATAAATCTCCATAGGATGGTGTAGCAACAGCACCACTGTACAATTTCAGGCCACTGTGATATTGCACCTAAAAAAATTCAACTTTGAAAATTAATAACTTTTGAATGAAACACCTTTCAGCAGTGGGAGTACTCTTGTTTTACTCAGGGGGATAAACCCTACAACATATTTTTTTTACATTTTAAGTATTACTATCCCTTTAATGTTTGTGCATTAAGGTCTTGCCTTGGCACTATATGGAATTCTAGAATGGCAGTGCAGCATTGCATCAACAACTAAAAAAAGTGCTGTGGTCCTCCACCCAAGATCTTATGGTCCATAAGGGGTTAAAAGGCCAACATGGAGGATCTATGCTGGCTTTGCACACAAAGTACAATGTTGGTGGCTGTGAGCCACATGCTTCCAGGCTGTGATCCAACCAAAGGGTTTTTTCTGTTCCCACGAATGGAGCAATTGGGGACTTCACAACCCAGCCTTGAGCGCCTTAGAAGGTTTATTGCCACCGGAACTGACTGAGTAAAACATGATTACTGCAATTTAAGGTTCATCCAGGATGCCAAATACCTTTACAGTCCTGTCATCTCTATATCAGTTCTATAAGCCCTAAAGCACATATTAAGTGGATTTTCATTTCTTAATCCTTATCAGTCCTTGTGTCCACACAATATTAATGAATAATACTAAAGAAATGCATTGTTTTTAAAGTATTGTTTTTCTAGGTAAATAGTTGTGTGTGTAAATGCAAATATATCAAGAGTATAAAAACGTTTCTCTGATACTGTGCAAAGCATTTCGTTCGGTTGGAGTGACCAGACACCAGCGGATAACGATGGCATCTAAAGTACTGCGTTTCCTGATTATATCGCTGGTCCTGATGTATTGTCTGCAGGCAGAAGGGGGACCTGTGTTGAGTGAGTACAATCAATCCTATAAGATCGATATACTAAGAGTAACTTGAACAATTGTGGAGAAAATTAACCGCAGCATCGGAGACAAATAAATTCCAACAATTAATTTTTTATTTTTTTTTTGTGAAAGTATTTTACCAGGAAGAAAACATTGAGATTGTCTCTCGTTTTCAAGTATGTCCTGGACTCATTTTATCTACCTTAGAAAGGTGAAAGGCTGAGCTGACCTTGCCGGGACTAGAACCTGCAACCTCATGGTCTTAGCAGATTCTGCAACTGGTGCCTTAAAGGGATAGTAATACTTTGTTTTAACTTTATTTTATTTTGTAGGCATTAAAAAACATGAAGAATGATATAAGTCTTATCTCTCAAACCTTTATGGTTTAAGAGATATTCACAAGCAAAGTATCCCCCTCCCGCCCCTTTTACTGATGTAACACTTTTCAGCCAGGGCAGAAGGGAGGTGCCCAGGTAGACTGCAGAGAGGGACAATCTTCAATTAAGATAAGGGAAAAACCTGAAAAGCTTGTCAAGGGGGGCAGGACTTTCATTGTTCTCATAGGAAGAAGATTGTCCCCTTCTGTTATCTGTCTGGTCTATGGACTGCATTCCACATCTGAGAAGAGATGGCTTACACTAGGTAAAAGGGGAGGGAGGGGAAACTTTGCTTGTGAATATCTCATAAACCATAAAGGTTTGAGAGATAAGACTTGTATCATTCTTCATGTTTTTTTAATGACTACAAAATAAAATAAAGTTGAAATGAAGTATTACTATCCCTTTAACCAGCTGAGCCATCTCTCCGGCATTTTAACCTCTTGAATGCTAGAGATGTCGCCAGTGCATTGCTTTGCAATGCATCGGAGACATCTCTAGCACTCAATGGGTTAATTGAAATGCCTCATTTAGAGCAATGGGCATGTTTATTTCTACCCTATAATGCAGATGTTTTGCCACTGAATTGAGGCAATGATTCTTAGTAGAGGACCACCAGACGGGAGCGCTCACAGGACCACCCAAGCACAATATCACCAGCTGCAAACAAGTAACAATGTTCCCCTCACGGTGATACAAAGTCACAGACACATACACATTTTTAGTATGTCAGCTTCTATATTGCTAGATGTGATAGAAAAGAGTTACACTAGTTTAGATTCAAATGCACTTTTAGCCGCTAATCATTGTTGTGGGGTTTGCTCTGTTGTCAACCAGGGCACCTTGTCTCTGTAGTGTTCCACGGACAAACACTTAGCGAGCCCTTTCTTTTTCATAAAGACTTTGACAAAAATGTGAATGCTGAGTTTCAATTATATATTCATGGAAATTTTTACTCCGATTATTATTGGTTATGTTACTCTGATTGGGAGACCTAAAATTAACAATATATTTTTATAACTGTACCCTTGGTAATCCTCAATAATTGATCTGTAAGATAATAGTTAATGCATTCAAGGGATTAAAAGTCCCATTTAAACATTTTTGAAATCTGTATTTCCCCTCATGGTGTGGTTGGTTTGCCCCAGAATTCACAGAAATCATATACTTTTATTTTAAACACGCAGGCTATATCACAACACGCAAAATCTTCCTGACCCCCTACTCCTGTTTTGTTGCTTGTTTTTTTTTTTATTTGTTTATTTGCTTGTTTTGTGTGGGGGGTTGTTTGTTTGTTTTTTTCTCCTATATCTACAAAGCTTGGTGAGAAATATCATCCAAAAATACAAATTCATCCTGGTCCAGGTGATGTTACAGTTAAGTAAAATGCAATCTACTTACCATATTGTGTTGATCAGGGGTCTCTCAAAAGAAACTTGTGAGCTACTGGTAGGTATCCAACTAGGTATCAAACTACCCAGCCTGCCAGGTCCAATAGTTGAAATCTGCTCCCTAATTGGCTGCAGCCAATCTGGGCATAGCTTTTATTTGTGGTACCCAGCAGTGGTCAAGTCAGAGAGCTGATAATAATGTAGACACAGTGCATCACAGCATTCTCATGATTTTACTTATATAGTAAGTAGTGTGGGAAATACACGGTGTCACAGTGTGTTAGAGACAAAGTGTAACTTCAAATTCACTCACCCATTGTAACAAAAGTTGTCAGCTTTCTGTTATATTCATTAAATGTTTTAATAAACTTTAAATGTGCCCGGTAATATGGGATAGTGTTGATAGGAATGGGAAGGCACTATTCTTTCATAGTACAGTATGTGTTCGATCTGCCTAGATTAATTCATATTATAGTTACTGGGTTATGTCAGTATTCCTTCATAGCACAGTGTGTGTGGTATATGCCTTGATTCATTCATAAAACGTAGTTAGCAGGCTCTGCCTACATTCATTCATAGCACAGTGTGGGGGGCTCTGCCTAGATTAATTTATATCACAGTGTGTGAGATCTGCCTAGATTCATTCATATCACAGTGTGTGGGCTCTGCCTAGATTCCTTCGTAGCACAGTGTGTGGGATCTGCCTAGATTCCTTCATAGCACAGTGTGTGGGATTTGACTAGTTCCATTAATATCACAGTGTGTAGGCTCTTCCTAGATTAATTCATATCACAGTGTGTGGGATCTGCCTAGATTCATTCATATCACAGTGTGTGGGCTCTGCCTAGATTCCTTCGTAGCACAGTGTGTGGGATCTGCCTAGATTCCTTCATAGCACAGTGTGTGGGATCTGACTAGTTCCATTAATATCACAGTGTGTAGGCTCTTCCTAGATTAATTCATATCACAGTGTGTGGGATCTGCCTAGATTCATTCATATCACAGTGTGTGGGCTCTGCCTAGATTCATACATAGCGCAGTGTGTGGGCTCTGCCTAGATTCATACATGGCACAGTGTGTGGGCTCTGCCTAGATTCATACATAGCAGAGTGTGGGGAATCTGCCTGGATTCATTCATAGTTCGCTAACACAGTCACCAGCAGCTCTTACTTCCATTCAAATTGGATGTGTCTCTTTAAAGTCAAAATCCAGAGTTAAATAACCATTTCACCATGTGTTTCAAAACTATTTCTGTGAAGAAATTATGCGGGTGCGTGTATCAAAGCTATTCCCAATAGCTCAAGACATACAACGTAAACCACTGCAAAAGATAGCACTTCCACAATTTTCTCCAACGATGAATATAAAAACAACTTTATTAATGCAAATTCACACACAATGTATATAAAATACCAAAGGTATTTATAAAATATGTATATAAAATACCAAAGGCAATATTGGTTCAGCACATCACTGATTAGTAGTGATGAGCGAGCATGCTCGGCCGAAGCTTGGTTCGGCTCGAGCATCGCTCTGCTCGGCACATGGCGGTACTCGTATGAGTACCGCATGTGCTCGCCCGCCATGTTCGGGTCTCCTCCCCGCACGTTTCGCGGCTGCTGCGCAGCCAATAAACGTGCAGGGATGCTCTGACATCAGTGTAATGCCAGCAGCCATGTTGGCTGCTGGCATTACACTGATTGGCTGGCCAGAACCCGTGATCAGGTGCTGTATAGCACCTGACCAGCGAGTTCGGCTCAGTCTTAGCCAGGGAGAGATGAGGATAGGAAGGGAAAGTCAGTGTAGGGAGAAGAAAAGTGTATTTGAACAACAAAAAGACCCAAAAGTCCTTTTTAGGACTATTGTGTGTGGGGGCAGCAGATATATTTTGTTTTGGGGGGCAGAGTTTAAAAAAAAAAACGTCACATATTCCGTTCACTGTGCCTAGCCGCAGATTAGCAGCACATTCTGTTTAGTGTGCAAAGTTGCAGATTAGCAGCACATTCTGTTTAGTGTGCAAAGTTGGAGATTAGCAGCACATTCTTTTTAGTGTGCAAAGTTGCAAATTAGCAGCACATTCTGTTTAGTGTGCAAAGTTGCAGATTAGCAGCACATTCTGTTTAGTGTGCAAAGTTGCAGATTAGCAGCACATTCTGTTTAGTGTGCAAAGTGTAAAAAATAAAAGTCACTTATTCCGTTCACTGTGCCTAGCCGCAGATAAGCAGCACATTCTGTTTAGTGTGCAAAGTTGCAGATTAGCAGCACATTCTGTTTAGTGTGCAAAGTGTAAAAAATAAAAGTCACATATTCCGTTCACTGTGCCTAGCCGCAGATAAGCAGCACATTCTGTTTAGTGTGCAAAGTTGCAGATTAGCAGCACATTCTGTTTAGTGTGCAAAGTGTTAAAAATAAAAGTCACATATTCTGTTCACTGTGCCTAGCCGCAGATAAGCAGCACATTCTGTTTAGTGTGCAAAGTTGCAGATTAGCAGTACATTCTGTTTAGTGTGCAAAGTGTAAAAAATAAAAGTCACTTATTCCGTTCACTGTGCCTAGCCGCAGATAAGCAGCACATTCTGTTTAGTGTGCAAAGTTGCAGATTAGCAGCTCATATTCCGTGTAATATGAAGAAGGCGGGTAAAAAGGGACGGGGAAGTGGACGTGATCCTGATAGTTCAGGGCGCGGGTCAGGACGCGTAGAAACTGTGCCTGGTGCCAGAGCACAAGAAAGAAAGACATCCACCATACCTAGCTTCATGTCTCAGTTTACAGGGCGTCGCAGGACATCACTCTTGAGGTCAGACCACTGCGAACAGGTGGTCGGTTGGATTTCAGGTGATACTGCTTCCAGTCGGTTAAGCACCACCCTTTCTTCCACCAAGTCCACTCTCAGTAGCCAAGAGTCTGGTCAACATAATCCTCACCCTGATCATCCTTCCTCCCACCATAGAGGGTCTGGTCAAAGAAGTGATCCCACACTGGGATATAGTGAGGAGCTCGTCTCATCACCAATCCTTCATTTGAATCTCTCTCCAAGCACGCTTGCAGAGGAACATGAAATCTTGTGCCCTGATTCACAACCTCTAGAGGGTACCCAATCACAAGAAGATGACAGAGGGGAACGGCATTTAAGGTCAAAGGAAGTGGATGATGATGATGAGACACAGTTGCCATCAAATCAACCACTATTACTGTCTCAAGACCTTGATGAGGAGGATGATATACAGTTGTCAATGACTGAGTATGTGGTGGGATCAAGAAATGAGGAGGATGATCAGAGTGAGCAAGTGGAGGAGGACTTGGTGGACGATGAGGTGACTGACCCCACCTGGGAAGGTGGAGAGCCGAGCGATGACAGCAGTCCTGAGGGTGAGCCATCTGCAGCACCGCAACAGGCTGGAAGAGGCAGTGGTGTGGCTACAGAAAGAAGGCGGACCGCACCAAACCGGCCCGCAAATGTTCCACGGAGCACCCCCTTGCGTAAATCTCCCTTGCCAAGGGCTAGGTGTTCCGCGGTATGGCGTTTTTTTAAGGAAAGTGAGGACGACAAAAAAATGTAGTTTGCAACCTGTGCCACACCAGAATGAGCCGAGGCATGAACACTAGAAACCTCACCACCACCAGCATGATCCGACACATGGCATCCAAGCACCGTAATAAGTGGGAGGAACGCCCGGATCGCCAATCTGTGTCTGCAGGCCACACCACTGCCTCCTCTTCCCCTTTTTTCGGTGCCGGCCAATCGCCTGTCGAAGGCGCAGGCCCGCATACCTCCCGCCCTGCACCTGTACCATCTGAAGCACCATCAGCGACCACATCCACTTCCCTGTCCCAGCGCAGCGTCCAAATGTCGTTACCCCAGGCATTTGAGCGCAAGCGAAAATACCCAGCCACCCACCCACAGGCCATAGCACTAACCTCACACCTTTCCAAATTACTGGCCATCGAAATGCTGCCATTTAGGCTTGTGGAGACTGAGTCCTTCCGCAGCCTGATGGCAGCAGCTGTCCCTCGGTACGCAGTCCCCAGCCGCCACTACTTTTCCTGGTGTGCCGTCCCCGCCTTACACCACCATGTGTCCCGTAACATCACCCGTGCCCTGACCAACGCAGTTACTGGGAAGGTCCACTTAACGACTGACACATGGACAAGTGCTTGTGGCCAGGGACGCTACATTTCCCTGACGGCACACTGGGTGAATGTCGTGGAGGCTG
This sequence comes from Rhinophrynus dorsalis, assembly GCA_037306005.1. NCBI lineage: Eukaryota > Metazoa > Chordata > Amphibia > Anura > Rhinophrynidae > Rhinophrynus > Rhinophrynus dorsalis. Next base: position 33,813,036 of record CM074719.1, read on the forward strand.
GGAGCGACTCGGACCCTGGGATGGCACAGGTGCTACCCACGCCGAGGATTGCGGGCCCTACCTCCATCAGGGTTTCCACCAGCACCTACGTTATTGGCTCCTCCTCCTCCATTTCCACCTCCGAATTCTCTGCGCGCAGCGCCACTCACCCATCAGCCGGTAGCTGGAAGCAGTGTAGCACTGCAGTGGGGAAGCGTCAACAGGCCGTGCTGAAGCTGATCTGCCTTGGGGACAAACAGCACACGGCCTCAGAGCTGTTGCAGGGGATTAGTCACCAGACCGAGCAGTGGCTCTCGCCACTCAACCTGCAACCAGGCATGGTTGTGTGTGATAATGGGCGTAACTTGGTGGCGGCTTTGGAGCTCGGCAAGCTCACACACGTACCATGCCTAGCGCATGTATTTAATTTAGTGGTTCAGCGATTTCTAAAAACCTACCCCAATTTGCATGATCTCTTGACCAAGGTGCGCCGAGTGTGTGCACATTTCCGTAAGTCATCTACAGCTTCAGCCGGCCTGTTGAAGCTGCAGCAGCGCTTACAATTGCCAGCTCACCGGCTGCTGTGTGACGTGAGCACGCGCTGGAACTCCACCTTCCACATGTTGGCCCGGCTTTGTGAGCAGCAGAGGGCAGTAGTGGAGTACCAGCTGTTACACGGTCGTCGCCTCTCTGTTCAACTTCCTCTAATCAGAAGTGAGGAGTGGGAATGGATGTCAGACCTCTGTGAGGTTTTACGCAATTTTGAGGAATCGACACAGATGGTGAGCGGCGATAACGCTATTATCAGTGTAACCATCCCACTTCTGTGTCTACTGAAACGCTCGCTGCTCACAATTAAAACCGACGCTTTGCATGTGGAAGAGGTGGAAATGCGGGAGGAAGAGCTTACACAAGGTGATAGCCAGTGCACCCTCACTTCGTCTTCTCAGTGACAATTGGAGGAGGCGGAGGAGGAGGAGGAGGAAGACACGGTTGCCTCCGCTACAGAGGGTAGCCATGGAACTTTAGTTCCATCTCTTCAGCGTGGGTGGGCAGAAGAGGAGGAAGAGGATGAGGAGATTGAGAGTCATCCTCCTGGTGAGGACAGCGAAATCTTGCCTGTTGGTACTCTGGCACACATGGCTGACTTTATGTTAGGCTGCCTTTCCCGTGACCCACGCGTTATACGCATTTTAGACAACACGGATTACTGGGTGTTCACCCTTCTGGACCCCCGCTACAAAGAGAATTTCTCATCTCTCATTCCTCCGGTGGAGAGGACAAGCAAAATGGTGCAATTCCAGAAGGTTCTTGTCGAAAAATTGCTCCAAAATTTTCCATCTGACAACGCTGGCAGCAGAGTACGTGCTACCTTGGCCAACCGAGAAGGGGAGAAAAGGGGAGCACACAGCAGTTCTGACAAAGGCAGGGCAACACTCTCCAAGGCGTGGGACACCTTCATGACACCCCGCCAGCACCCTCACCCTGATGCGCAGCCTAGTGTCACAAGGAGGGAAAAGTTTTGGAAGATGGTGAAGGAGTACGTAGCAGACCGTGTCAGCGTCCTCAATGATCCCTCTGTGCCTTACAACTACTGGGTGTCCAAGCTGGACACGTGGTATGAACTGGCACTCTACGCCTTGGAGGTGCTGGCCTGCCCTGCCGCCAGCGTTCTGTCTGAGCGGGTATTTAGTGCTGCTGGTGGCATCATAACAGATAAGCGTATCCGCCTTTCCACCGAAAATGCTGATAGGTTGACACTTATAAAAATGAACAAGGCCTGGATTTCCCCTGACTTCTCCACTCCACTGGAGGAAAGCCCCGGGTGAACATAAAGTCACTTTATATATGTTATTTACAATGATGGGAATACTCTGTATTCCCATTCACCCCTTCCACGCAAAAAATGGGTATATGGTTGACTCTCTTCCATATACCCTGGGATATAATTTTTATATAGGGCCAGCTCACCAGCGGGCCCTGTGATATAATTTTTATATAGGGCCAGCTCACTAGCAGGCCTTCGCATATAATGTTTAGGATGGTCAGCTCCGCAGCAGACCCTCACCCATAATGTTTTAGATGGTCGGCTCAGCGCACGTTTCCCTCTTAATCATGGCCCCAGTTCAGAAAAATCGAGGAAATTTTTTGCAGAATTTGCCTCTGCGCACGTTTCCCTCTTAATCATGGCCCCAGTTCAGAAAAATCGAGGACATTTTTTGCAGAATTTGCCTCTGCGCACGTTTCCCTCTTAATCATGGCCCCAGTTCAGAAAAATCGAGGACATTTTTTGCAGAATTTCTCTCTGCGCACGTTTCCCTCTTAATCATGGCCCCAGGTCAGAAAAATCGAGGACATTTTTTGCAGAATTTGCCTCTGCGCACGTTTCCCTCTTAATCATGGCCCCAGGTCAGAAAAATCGAGGAAATTTTTGGGAGAATTTGCCTCTGCGCACGTTTCCCTCTTAATCATGGCCCCAGTTCAGAAAAATCGAGGACATTTTTTGCAGAATTTGCCTCTGCGCACGTTTCCCTCTTAATCATGTCCCCAGTTCAGAAAAATCGAGGAAATTTTTGGCAGAATTTGCCTCTGCTCACGTTTCCCTCTTAATCATGGCCCCAGTTCAGAAAAATCGATGAAATTTTTTGCAGAATTTGCAGATGATATACAAGTAAATATACAGCAAATACTGTTTGGTAACAATTTTTCGCCTAAAGTCGTTTTTATCTTCCTTTTTGTGTGTTTTACGGTCAGTCTGTAAAAATGGCGTACTACGGGCGAAACATCATTCCCAGCAGCGACGTTGGAGTCCAAGATGCATCCAGACATCCTCCCTATGCTGTCCCTGAACCATTTCTGTGGTGTTTCCATCATTTTCTGCCCTTTTCCTATGGACCAGGCACCCTCCCCTCATCAGAGCAGGGGGTGCCTGGTGTAATGCTCGAGTCCTCCCATTGACTTCAATGGGGCTCGGGTGCTCGGCCGAGCACTCGAGCCTCCGGGGGTGCTCGGCCAGAGCACCCGAACACCCGAGCATTGGGGTGCTCGATCATCACTACTGATTAGCATTAAGTGCGACAAACAATAATAAATGTTATTTTCTCATCAACTATTTATATTACTAACATATGGCTAGTACAACATGTAGGCAGCTTTTAATTTTCATTAAATTAAGTAAACAATTCTTAGACTAACTGGTTCACTTTAAAAGGCAATTAGCATGTTTTACCTGGTCTGCTCCTATGGGAGGTTGGAACTCCAAGATCCCTGGACTGACAGAGGAGCTGGACTCAACCCAAATGTTTATGGCTCTCAGCAAAGCACTCCGCAAGCAGGCTATAGAGAGTGCAGGTCTTGTCCCATATAACTCTGAACCACACAACTGAAAGTCACCAGTTCAGTGTCTATTGTAAGATCAGCAGTAGAGCATCATTGGTTACATTTTGCTCATCTAATGATGTGATTAGGAGCCCAATATAGACCTTAATGTCTCTGCAGGTGTCATACCAATCTGCTACACCAGTGGTTCTCAACCTGTGCCCTCAGTGGCTACTAACAGGCCAGGATTTGAGAATTTCCTTTTAAGAGCACAGGTGAGTTAATCAATATGACTGATCCTCTGATCAACACACTTGTGTTCTAGCAGGGAAATTACTAAGTCCTGGCCTGTTAGCGGCCACTGAGGGCACGGGCTGAGAACCTCTGCGCTACAGTTTTTCGGCATTATATAGAAATGTTTTGCCTGAGATGCCTTTCTTGTCATTTAACTATTAACCCTTTAAGGAGCTGAGGGCTTTGCACACACCACTGTTCCTTTGGGAGTTAAATGGATCAACCTGACACAATGGACCAACCTGCACAATGATCCAGAGTAAAAAGTGGTGCAATACTAGGGAAACCTAACTGCATCACAAGAAACATGGACATTTTAATCATTTGATTGGTAATGAGGTCTCCATTGCTTTGTAATACAGTGCACTGGGTATCTCTCCAGTATTCTAGAGATTAAAAAACCCCATTTTTGTGCAGGCAGTTCCCGTCATTATTTTCCTACCGTTTTGTGCACATTGTACCATTTTTTTTTTTTGTTATTACAAAATAATTTTTTTTTCATCTATGTTAGGGCTCCTTAATTGTCCTTAATTGGCCAACATTTGAGGATGGGAGCTGTAGTTCATCAACAGCTGGAGAGCCACTGTTGCCCTCTCCTGATCAACTCTGTGGGTTAATAGAATGTCACCCTTTCTCTTGTTCAGCTGAAGCCCAATGTTCTGTGGAACCTAAGGAAAGACAAAACTGTGGTTATCCCGGCATCACCGAGCAGGACTGTATCAGGAATGGCTGCTGTTTCGATTCCAAGATTAGCGGAGTCGTCTGGTGTTTTGACGCTTTAAGAGATACGAACACAGAGGAAGAAGGTAATAGAAATGTTAGCTCTACAGAATGGAAATGATCAGCAATTTTGGTCTATACCACAGCACTATGATAGGGTGTATACATTCCATTTAATTAAAAAGGGGTCTTTAACATCTTATATGCTATATAAGTCTACTACGCATTGCAAAGCATTCAAGGGGTTAAATGTTCCATTTAACTCAATGGGAATTTGGGGAATTTTTACCCCACGCCCATGGTGCAGCTGATAATCTTTTCCTTTCTGTATATGGCCAGAAGGACCTTATTCATCAAACTAATGGCATTCGATCCTGGAGCAAACCAACTGAATATGTTGAGTTGAATGGGGCTTTTACTCCCCTATGATGCTAAAGAGGTCTCTAATACTTTGCTTAACAATGCGTTGGAGACCTCTCTGGCTTTCCAGTGATTAAAAGCATAATGTAGGGGGCGGTGCGAACAGCCCAGGGAAACGGACGTCCTTAGCTCTGCTCTGAATCTGATTCTCTAATTATTCAGAATTATGGTGTTACATAACGATAATTCCTTACTGGGAGTCTTCATATGATCTCTCTGACTGACTAGATGGTGTTAAAGCTGCATTTCGATATTGTCGGAGCTATTCAATAATATATTTCTACCGGTGTACCAGAGGTACTATTTTGGGCAGCTCAAAATGGAGACTGGCGATTGTTTCTTCCTGCTGGATGCTACAAGCTTGGTGGCCAGAGCGGATCTCATTGCTTTTGTATTTGAAATCAGAATAGCAATTCGAGAAGCAGTGGCGGACACATTGATCGGGTCCAACCTGACCGATCAGAACCCTGAGGATCCGGTAAAGGAAGCGGGAGTAGTGGCTCGAGACACTACGCCCCCAGGAGCTACTTTGGAGGGGGTGACCCTTATGTGTTTCTCTACCTGTCTGACAAACATGGACTTTAAAAGTCACAGTGCAGTTGTGGATTTTGGTATCGTACCGGCGGGCACAGCGAAGGCGATTCTGGTGTCTGCTCTGGATCCTGCCTTCTATGGATCATTGAGAATTTTGGAGAGGAGCTCCAGGCACTGTCTAACCCGGTTGAACCTACTGGTGAAGCAGTCTCCCTTGCATGATAAATGGGGGTTTAAAGAAACTGGATGGTTTATTTACTCCTGGGATCCGGGAATTATGGAGTTGAGGAGTACTACAACTGCTGATGTCGAATAGTATCTGCCAGCGCTGTAGTGTTATGTGTTTACTTTCTTCGCCTCAATACCTATCTATGGAACATTGCTCTGAACCTGGATGAGAATCATGGATTATCAATGTTCCTCCACCTCTGATTGGTCCTGTATGTTTGTTAATGATGTTCAACTGTAGCAGAGTTCTTGGCTGCTGTGTGTGCAATGAGGCTTGCCTTACCTGATTGACTTCTTCCTGCATCTGTGTGCTCTTTAATGCCTGAACATGGTCCTGAGATTTTCGGTGACAGACGAACGCTCTCCTGGACATTTTGTTTGTCTCAGGACTCCATGGGGGGACCCCCTAGGGCCCGGGGGGCCAGCCCTGTTTACACGTTTCTTGTGTGCTCTTTAAGCGATGATTTTTGGAACATTTTCTGAGCAGTTCTGGGGAGTTTTCTCTCAGGGGGTGGACAGTTATCCCTGATTATTCAGGGGTCACTGTCAGTATTCTGTGCTGCTTATAATATGAATGTGATTCATTGTTGTAGTGCTTCTATACCAATATTCTATCTACTACGTGCGACCATTCTAAATGTTGCAGCTCAAGGGTATGTTACCTATTCTGCTAGTATGTTGTCTTAAGTTGTATAAGATCTCTGGTAGGCTCTGTTTAAACACCTGCGTGTCTGCTTCTCACAACAGCCAAGTCGGGTTCTTAGACCTTGGTCTGTTTCCTTTTATAATGATTAGTGTTGAGCGAGCGTGCTCGGCCGATGCTCGGATCGGCTCGAGCATCGCTCTGCTCGGCACATGGCGGTACTCGTCGAGTACCGCCATGTGCTCGCCCGCCATGTTCGGGTGGCGGGGATCTGTGCCGGAAGAGGCACAGATCTGAAGACGCTCCGCTGGACCACCAGGGACTGGAGGTACGGGGGCATTGCGGAGATGAAGGGGGACATTGTGGAAGAGGGGCATAGACTCTATGCCCCTCTTCCACAATGTCCCCCTTCATCTCCGCTATGCCCCTCTTCCACAATGTCCCCCTTCATCTCCTCTATGCCCCTCTTCCACAATGTGCCCCTTCATCTCCGCTATGCCCCTCTTCCACAATGTCCCCCTTCATCTCCTCTATGCCATAGAGGAGATGAAGGGGGACATTGTGGAAGAGGGGCATAGCGGAGATGAAAGGGGACATTGTGGAAGAGGGGCATAGCGGAGATGAAGGGGGACATTGTGGAAGAGGGGCATAGCGGAGATGAAGGGGGCATAGCGGAGATGAAGGGGGACATTGCGGAGATGAAGGGGGCATTCGGAGATGAAGGGGGCATAGCGGAGATGAAGGGGGGCATTGACCAGGCACCCTCCCCTCATCAGAGCAGGGGGTGCCTGGTGTAATGCTCGTGTCGCCCCATTATATTCAATGGGGCTCGGGTGCTCGGCCGAGCACTCGAGCCTCAGGGGGTGCTCGGTCAGAGCACCCGAGCACCCGAGCATCGGGGTGCTCGCTCAACACTAATAATGATAAGATCTTGTTTCATCCCCCCCCAGACCTCTTGTAGGTCACTGCGTGATATTCAGACAGGGTGTCGGGTATATACCCTGTCCCCCTGTCCACGCATTATTCTCTCATTTCTAAGCTAGGACCAACGGCCTAAGTGGTCCTTTCCTTTATATTTCTTTCTTTATTATTATGAGCTGTTTTCGTTGTACTACTGATTTTATGCTATAAACTCCATGTTTGCAAGGTATATGGTTCTGAACAGAGTACTTTTAACATGTTCTTCACTATGTATGTTTGTATTCTTATCTTCCGCTACTCTGTAATGTCGATCAGCATAGCTCATATGTACTGTGTACTGTCACGATTGTATTGATGCCTCTACATGATATATGTTTTCCGATGACTCAATCTTTGTTTCTGGCCAAAGCTTATTTGCATCGATATTTTGCTGTGTATGTTGGCAATATTCTTTCAATAAAGCTTTTAAAACAAAAAAAAAAAAAAAAAAGCATAATGTAGTTGAATGGTAATTTGGGGACATTTTACCCCCCCCCCATTGTGCAGTTGGTTTGCTCCAAGAGTGCACATCATTTGCTTTCTGCATATGGCTCAATATTTCCCTAACTAGTGCCCAATTATTTCCTCTAAAACTGGCAATAGCCATTCCCATTGGGCTCCATGCTGTGTAATGAAGTTTGAAGTCAGATCAAGATGTGTCCTTGGGTTTAGTAGTAACTTCCCTCAGTCATTGATGTAGTTAACCAACCATTTGAATGCAGACCAGTCCACATGTATTTACTGAATACCATGTGTGCAGGCAGTTCCCGTCATTATTTTCCTACCGTTTTGTGCACATTGTACCATTTTTTTTTTTTTTTGTTATTACAAAATAATTTTTTTTTCATCTATGTTAGGGCTCCTTAATTGTCCTTAATTGGCCAACATTTGGCTGAGGAGGATGGGAGCTGTAGTTCATCAACAGCTGGAGAGCCACTGTTGCCCTCTCCTGATCAACTCTGTGGGTTAATAGAATGTCACCCTTTCTCTTGTTCAGCTGAAGCCCAATGTTCTGTGGAACCTAAGGAAAGACAAAACTGTGGTTATCCCGGCATCACCGAGCAGGACTGTATCAGGAATGGCTGCTGTTTCGACTCCAAGATTAGCGGAGTCGTCTGGTGTTTTGACGCTTTAAGAGATACGGACGCAGAGGAAGAAGGTAATAGAAATGTTAGCTCTACAGAATGTAAATGATCAGCAATTTTGGTCTATACCACAGCACTATGATAGGGGGTATACATTCCATTTAATTAAAAAGGGGTCTTTAACATCTTATATGCTATATAAGTCTACTACGCATTGCAAAGCATTCAAGGGGTTAAATGTTCCATTTAACTGAATGGGAATTTGGGGAATTTTTACCCCACGCCCATGGTGCAGCTGATAATCTTTTCCTTTCTGTATATGGCCAGAAGGACCTTATTCATCAAACTAACGGCATTCGATCCTGGAGCAAACCAACTGAATATGTTGAGTTGAATGGGGCTTTTACTCCCCTGAATATGTTGAGTTGAATGGGGCTTTTACTCCCCTAGGATGCTAAAGAGGTCTCTAATACTTTGCTTAACAATGCGTTGGAGACCTCTCTGGCTTTCCAGTGATTAAAAGCATAATGTAGTTGAATGGTAATTTGGGGACATTTTAACCCCCCCCCCATTGTGCAGTTGGTTTGCACCAAGAATGCACATCATTTGCTTTCTGCATAAGGCTCGATATTTCCCTAACTAGTGCCCAATTATTTCCTCTATAACTGGCAATAGCCATTCCCATTGGGCTCCATGCTGTGTAATGAAGTTTGAAGTCAGATCAAGATGTGTCCTTGGGTTTAGTAGTAACTTCCCTCAGTCACTGATGTAGTTAACCAACCATTTGAATGCAGACCTGTCCACATGTATTTACTGAATACCGTGCACCATTTAAAATTAAATCTATGTTCTGTTCCCATCCATATTAACATCAGACACTGCCAGATCAGATCAGTCCAGGCCTGCTCCAAGTCACTGAAAGTTATCCTAGAATGCTTTAACCATTTCAGTGCTAGGGAGGTGTGCAACCCATTGCAAATCAATGGGTTGCACACCTCTCTAGCGGAACCCATTGCAAAGCAATGGGTTGCACTCCCCTCTGGAGCTCAAATGGTTAATCAATTCACTGTTTAGGGCCAAAGAGAGATAAGCAATACAGCACAAACATAGCCACATGCAAGCACTCACACACAGACATGCGCACACACAAACACACGCACAGACATGCACAGGCACAAACACACACAAACATGCGCACACACACACACAGGCACACAAACACACAGACACATACAAACACACACAGGCACACACATACAAACACTATCACAAATACACAGACATATACAAACACATACACACAGACACACACACAAACACAGACATATACAAACACATGCACACAGTCACACACACACACACACACAGACACACACACACACACACACAAACACACACACACACACAGACACACACTTATACACACAAACACACAGACACACACACAGACACACTCACAGACACACTCACAGACACACTCACAGACACATACACAGGCACACACACACACACACACTCACACACACACACACACACATATAAACACAATCACAGACACACAGACATATACAAAAACATACACACAGACCACACACAGACCACACACACAGGCACACACATACATACAAACACACACACAGACACGCACACACACACACACACATACAAACACACACACAGACATGCACACACACACACACACACACACAAACACACACACACACACACACACACACAGACATACACACATTTCCAAATTTCCATTCAATTGTAATGAGGATTTCTGAATGCTAGAGAGGTTCCCAATGGGCTTGTTTTACAATACAGTGGCATCATTACTACCTTTCAAGGGGTTAATAGCAAAACCCATTTAAATTAAAGGCAAATGTACTTTGTCCCCTTTAGTGCTGTTCATCTCCATCATATCCCTGTGATCGTGCCCAAAATACGCTTAAATTACCCTTCTCCACCCATATGGCTTTTCATTGTCTCCTTCACCCTGGAAGGTGCCTTTCATCCTTCTGAAGTCAATAAAATAAGTACCATTTGGGTAATAGTAACACCAGTCAGTTAATTCTGAGGTTATACGTTAAGTGTATTGGGCAAATGTATCACACAATAACAGGTGCTGGAATTAGTGTTCTGACCCTACTTAGTTACATACATGCAAAATCTTCCCCTTAAATTTATTTCAGTACTGTCTGAGTTGTAGTTCAAGAGTAATTGAATGATAAAGTATCCCCCTCCCATCCCTTTTACCTAGTGTAAGCCACCTCCCCTCAGATGTGAAATCTGATCCCTTGTCCGGACAGATCACAGCAAGGGACAATCTTCTTTCTGTGATCATAAGGAAACCCTGCCCCCCTTGACAGGTTTTTCCTTATGCTCACTGTCTGCAATCCATCCAGACAGTCTTGCTACTGTGAGATGAGCAGTGTTACATCAGTAAAAGGGGCGGGACTGGAATAATTTATCATTCAATTACTCTTGAATTACAACTCTGACAGTATTGAAATAACACTCTCCATGGCCCAAATACTATGGAAATTAATTGGAGCTGCTTTTTTGTGAAACATTACTATCCTTTTAACACTGCTTGCTCAAAACAAAGAGAAACGAGCAGCCTGTGGGTGACTGTGGCAGTCCTTATGCCTTGCTTAGGCCAGTGCACTGTACTGACACAGGAGATTCCGGTCCTCGGACCGGCTGGTGGCTCTTAAGCAGAGCAAAATTTAAAAATAATTACTTCATTAGATTGGTCTACAAAGTGTGCTTGGTTTGCAAGCACACTTTGTAGACAGTTCCAGTGAAGTAATTATTTTCCAGTATCGCTATTGCGGCTCTGCTGAAGAGCCGTCTGAAGTGGGCCGACACGGATCTCCTTCTGTCAGCTTTACAGCCTACAACACAGCATAAGATTATGATTGGACATTACTAACCCTTTAAGGTGACAGTTCACTTTGTTCATCTCTGATGAAGTCTTTCCTTTCAATTTGCAACTCATCTGATCACCTCGTTAAAGAGGAACTACCAACTTAGTTAAAGTCATCCTGCAATAATGAGGCAGATGGCAACTAGCTTAATAATAGTTATCTCACCTCTAAAAATGACATGATGCTACAGAAAACATTAATCTTCTGAGACAGGAAGTCAGGTATCAGCGCAGACATCTTGTCTGTGCGCCTGCGCTGTCAGTCCCAGTCTCCCTTCAGAAGCATTGCACTGGCCCAAACGGCACCGTAAGGGACTGACTGCGCAGGCGTGCAAACTGCACTAACCTGGCCGTCAGTCTCAGAAGATTACATATTTCTCTAGCATCGTGTAGTTTTTAGAGGTAAGATAACTGTTATTAAGCTAGTCGCCATCTGCCTAATTATTGCAGGGTGACTTTAACTAAGTTGGTAGTTCCGCTTTAAAAGCTCTCAAGTTAAATTAAAAAAAAAAAGGGTTTCTGACAGACAGAACCACGCTGATCTCTTTCTTCCTGCATTTAGAATAAGCAGATCTGTATTAATGTTATCCTAAAGCTTATAGAGAGAATGATTGCAGCATTGCTAAAAAAAAAAGTCACCTTCTGGGCACATATTTTACAGATAAAACCAGAGGTAGATATGAGCTAAATAACCGGTGAAGTGGAATTTGGAAAAGTATTTCTTTCATCAAAGTTTGGGGCATATGTATCCAAACTCCTGTGTCTTATGAAAAAAAAAAGGGCCACAATAAAATCAGTAGGATTTTTTGTCATTGATACGTAAGATGCATTTGTTTTTCTCAGAATTTACTAATCTTTTGCCCTATACATATATCCCACTGCATCATAGGGTATATGAAATGTTTGGCACTAGTAATAGAACTTTAGCGGCTCCAAGTTAAAGGAGCAGTAAACTTTTTTACAAAAACACATATTTTATAGAGCATTCCCTGCTGAATAAAACAAGGTCTCTCCCACTGCTGTCAGATGTTTTATTCAAAAATTATAGCTGTTTAAATAATCAGGAAGTGAATTTACTGTGTTTACTTCCTGATAGTTCTAACTGACAGGAAGTGAATTTACTGTGTTTACTTCCTGACAGTTCTAACTGACAGGAAGTGACAGGCAGTTTCTATCACACTCTATGGAGAACTGTATGTCTCTGACTTTTCTGACTTTCCTCTCCATTAGAATCTAACAGGAAATCTAATTAAAATTTGACCACTAGAGGACACTGCTAATGTAAAAAAACATGGGTTTAAACTGTAATAACTCTGGAAATATAAATCTCTCCGCAGTGGGAGTACCCTTATTTTAATCAATAGGAAAATTCCTACAATATTCATAAAAAAGTTTACTGCTCCTTTAAGCAATGACCATGCATGTATTTTCATACCTCCCAACATTTCAAATTGCCAAAGAGGGACACTTGTGTTTTAGGTGGTATTGCTGGGGGAGGGGCTGGTGGGCAGGACATTACTAGAATGTTTGGGCTATTTCATGACTTATTGATACCTCCTTGTGTAACCTAATAAATGACTTATAACAAGACCAAGTATTTTTTTTTTACACAGACTAGATTATAAATACATCTTCTGACCTTTAAATAAACAATAATGTGAGTATTATTAATCTGAAGCAATGTAATACACTTATATACACACCACACACTCTGATCTCCTAAAAAAGAGGGACATCAGGGTGGGAAAGAGGGATTTGGGTCTAAAAGAGGGACTGTCCCTCCTAAAGAGGGACACTTGGGAGGTATGTATTTTTCAGACTCAGTGGCTATAACAGAACAAGAATATCTATGACTCATTAACTCTACTAGTTTTACACTAAATTATATTTTATTTACCCCAAAATGTGTTTGTTTGTTTTTTCAACAGAATGTTTAGAAGAAATTCCTTTCCCCTAGAAAAACGGACACAGAGAAAACCGGAACATAAAGAGAAAGTGGGGCAAAAAACAGGAACACAAAGGAAAATTTGAGTAATTTGTGTGTAAACCAAATAAAGATCCCATTGACTTAAAGGAGCAGTAAACTATTTTATGAAAACATTTATGTTATAGAGCTTTTTCAGCTGAGTTAAACAAGGCCATTCTAAGTACTGTCAGTTGTTTTATTCAAATGTTATAACAGTACAAATAATCAGGAAGTGAATTTACTGTGTGACTACATCCTGATAGTTCTAACTGACAGGAAGTGACTCAGCAGTTTCTATCACATTCTGTGGAGAACTGTAAATCACTGACTTTCCTCTCCATTAGAATGTAACAGAATAACTAATTGGAATTTGACCACTAGAGGACATTCCTAAATACTGGAACTGTAATAATGCTGGAAATATGCATCTCTCAGCAGTGTGAGTACCCTTATTTTACTGAACAGGAAAAGACCTAAAATATATATTTTTTTCTGCTCCTATAAATAGGATTTTAAACCCCTTGAAGTATTCAAGGGGTTAAAATTTCCATTACAATCAATGAGATGGTAGAAATGTTTATTTATTCCCTTTTTCACCCGAATTGAACCAATTTTAATTAGTACATCACTCTCAGCATTATGATGCATTCTCTCAATATTATTTATTTTGTTATGTCCATTGTGTCTCTGCGGATTTGTCTCAAAGCTGTTTGTAACTCATAATAATAAAGAAATTCTGATCCCTTTCAATCTTGAATTCCTAATATGCAAACTAACAGAATTGTGTTGCAATGCGTTGGGTACCTATCAAGCAATCATAAGGTTAAGCCACTTTTGGGCCTTGGGCAAAGTATAAAGTTGCAGGCCCTCTTAACATCTTAGGTGCTTCACAATGAGTTGGGGACTTTCTAGTTTCCAAGGGGTTAAATAAAAACTACATTTGTTTTGACTCCTGCTAAAAGTGAGTTCTCTACCTTATAATAACTTTGCACAATTTCAAGGTTGCATATTGTTTCAAAGAATGTTGTGTTCTAACATCTTTAAACAATGCAGAGTCTTCATACCTGGCTTCACGTAGACATTGTTGTGCCCCCAAATTATAAAGAAGAGGGAGATCCAGAGAATCCTAAACTATCTTTCTGACAGTCAGAGTTTCTTCTTTATACCATTACCAGCAACACAATATACCATTACATGTCACCAGAAGGGCAATAAACTATTACATGTCACCAGCAACACAATATGCCATTACATGTCTCCAGCAATGCAATATATCATTACATGTCACCAGAAGGGCAATAAACTATTACATGTCACCAGCAATGCAATAATAGGATTTTAGTGTGCTTACCTGTTAAATCCTTTTCTGTTTAGTCCATATGGAAAACAGGAACCATGGGGTTGTGCTCCTCCTCCAGTAGAGCAGGGTATATCATAAAAGACAGGGAGGGAAAAAGGATTAAAAACTCCCACTTCCCCTAGATACCAGTGTTTCCTACAACCAAATTGCATGTGTATAACTGTAGGTGTCAACTGACACCAATCTAGTACAGCATATCAAACAAGAGCCAGAGTGACTCAAACTAATAAACAACAAACTGTACAGTAGATGAAAAAGAAAAAGATAGTCCTCAAAAGGTCAAAATCACCTAAAGGACCTTCCATCCAAAGCTGGCCTCAGCTGAGGCCACGATATTGTCTCGGTCGTGTTTGGTGAATGTCTCCAAGGAGGACCATGGCACAACTTTTGGAAGGAGGTACGAAGTTCCACCTTGTCCTGGTGAAAAATTAGGAATAGAGGTTTGCAACACAGAGCTTGCAACTCAGCCATCCTCATAACAGAGACCACTGGCAAAAGACGCAAAGTAATAGAAACCAGAGGGTCAAAAGGGGGCCTCTGAAGGACACCTAAAACTAAAATGAGATTCCACAAAGGAGTGGGATCCTGAAAAAGGTATCCTTTTAAAATATCAAATTTAAAACAGCATGGAAGTACACGCCGCATTAAGTATGTCACCTTGTTAAAAAGGGTGACACGAGAATCTCTCACAGCATCAAAGTGCAAGATTCTCAAGGCGCCTCCTTAAACAATGCATTCATACTGATGAGAGGGGGAGGACACAGAACAAACACCAGACATACATTGTCTTAAACAATTAACCCTCTGAAATATAGCACTATTGAATACTAAATTCCATACTCTGATCAGCTCTAATCTACCCCATTGGAAGTGCTCAGCATATAAAAAAAGCATGTTGGGTCTATGAACGGAACCTCACTCTTTGATTTTACCATGTCCTACATTAATTGGACCATCTCCTCATTGAGCCAAACACAGGTGACATGAACTGCCACATAACTGAGAAC
The DNA here is from genome assembly GCA_037306005.1 of Rhinophrynus dorsalis. Taxonomy (NCBI): domain Eukaryota; kingdom Metazoa; phylum Chordata; class Amphibia; order Anura; family Rhinophrynidae; genus Rhinophrynus; species Rhinophrynus dorsalis. Next base: position 33,828,482 of record CM074719.1, read on the forward strand.
AGTATATCTGGACCTGATGATTTCTGAATGGTCCTTTCATTAACACTTTGTGTGCCTCCTACCTCCATGATCTCCCCTGTCATCCTGGCGATGTCATCCAGCAGAAAGGTGAGGGTGGTATTGATGAATGGCTGGATGCCATGGAGCTGAGGATCGTACAGAGGATAGAGCCAGTGAGGAGGCACACTGCACAAAAAATGAATCCTTGACTTGTAATCATGGAGATCATGGAGGTAGGAGGCACAGAAAGTGTTAATGTGGGCATAGACAGTGAATATGACATTTAAGGAAGCAACATGAGAATGTTATACTTTGATGCAGTGCAAGATTCTCATGTCTCCCTTTTCAACAAGGCGCTTAATGCAGTGTATATTTCCATGCTATTATGTGTGCAGCATTTCAAAGGTGAACCCAGAAAATACGGAAAAAGCATGAACCACCCCCTTATAAAAGGTGTTCACGTCCAGCACAATGGCAATGAATCTCTGAAAGAGAACAGAGAGAGCTGAGATCTGTACCCTGGGGGAACTCAAACTGAACCCCTTGGGATGAAAGGAATTAGGAGGAACACATAGGACAGATGAAAGATCAGGTCAGGGCCAAACAGGGACTTGCCCTGAAAAGGCAAGGACACCAGTGACTTCTTAGAATATTGATATGTAGACAAAACCTTGAGTCGCAGGTTGATGTGTCCAGAAATTGAAAATCTGGCCTGATTAAAAATATATTTGTTAATGTAAGCATTGGCTTCCATAATGTTGGCTACCAGAATCAACACATCCTGCCTAGGGACATCAGGACACATAGATTCATATAGCTGTCCTCCCCACACAGCAATAGTCCTGTTGACCCAAGCAGATGCAAAAATAGGCCCCAATGCTGCCCCAGTGGCCACAAAGTTGGCCTTGAGTAGGGAATCAAGAAGCTTATCAACCTGATCCTTGAGATCCACATTGTCCACAAGGGGAAGGGCAGTGTTCTTTGCCAAATGCGAGATAGGGGAGTCAACAACAGGAGAGAAGCCCATCCACCAGCAACTCAGCTGTAAAACGGTATAGTTTACAGAAGAGTTTACTAAGGAAAAGCCTCTTATCTGGAGTCCATAAGGATCTGATCAAGAGTGTTTATTGGAGGAAAGACAGGAAAGTCTTTATTGTGCCTCTGGAAAATGTCCAGAGAGGTAGACCGCCCTTCCCATCTGCAGCCTCAGAGACTTGAAGGTTCTCCAACACCGTTTGGATGAACCACTCAATAGAGTGGACATGGTCAGATTCATTGGAATCTCCTTAGGAGAACGAAGAGTATAATTCTTCCTCAGAGGGACCCCAAATAACCTGAATATGACCATTAAATACAGATTCAACCTGTTTACAAGTGGGTACAGGTTTACAGGAATAGAGAACACCCTCAACTGAAGAAGCTATAACGACCACAGAGGAGAGCAGAGTTTTAACCCAGGATCACTCTTTGACAAATGCTGGAGGGCCCTGGTGGAGTGGAAAGGGTCAAAGTACATGAAAGGCATAGAGACCCAGAATTTGCCCTTGGAAGCCCAGTATGGCATGGGCGGGACCCCTGAATCCTTAGCACTGGATATCCCCATATGTCCCTCAGGGTCAGACATGTCCAGGAGAAAGTGTCTAAACTAGTTAAAAACTAGCTTAAATACCCTTAGTTTAAAGCAAAGCCCAAAGAAAGACCTAAATATGTACTTATTTGGTATGCAAAGGGTTAAACTGAAGAAGACAGCAGAAGAGTCAGCTTCTGCATAGGATAAGCAAGTAAGTAGTAAGATGGCCACCAGTAAATGTGCCAGCCAATCAGAAAAAGCCCAAGTACCAGGGGATTATGGGACTGTCTCCCTTTCTTGTTGTCTGGCAATACATGGATGTCCAGCCATGGGCTGTGGCATACTCCTTGGACACTCAAAAAATTGACCACGAGATAGAGCATGTAGAAAGACAAGAAGAAAGAGTAATGGTGCAAAGATAACCTCTGGCAGACTCTGGTTCTTAACCCCTTAGGGACCAGCCAAACGCGCACCCGGCCAGCACTTAAGGACCACAGACCATTTTTTGGTTTTTTAGAATCCGATTCAGGGCTCCCCGAACACTGTGCAGCCCCACGGGGAGCCCTGAATTCTATGACGGTCCTGGCACATCATGGGTCCTTATGGCTCCCCAACCCATGACATGCCAAGAGCGTCAGTGGTCCTTAAGGGGTTAAAGGAGCCACGTCAATAAAATAAGACTAAAGGTTTAAATGAATTAAAAGTCCCATGACCCACTGGGGAAACCGAGGGGGGAGTGTGTTCAAAATAAATAATAAAGTAGCTGAGGAGTGGAAATAAGCCCCCAAAGCACCCTAGAACCAACATTACTACTCACAATGAACCTATATTTCAGAACAGTAGCTACAAAAAGACACTTAGCTCACACCAGTAAATAACCGCAAGGAAAATACAAACATTGAAATAGTGTGGTGCGCACAACAAAAGCAGGACTAAAAGATCTCACGAAAAGAACAACCTAAAACAACCCCATTAACATACCTCCTAATATTGCAACTGGCCAAAGAGGGACACTTTTGTTTTCGGTGGTGTTGATGGGAGCTCGACTGTGGTTTGTGGCATTACCCAAGACTTTTAGGTTACTTCATAACATACCGACATCTCTTTGAGTAACTGAATAAATGATTTAGAACAAGTATTTTATTTATACAGACTAAATTCTAAACACATACTGATGTTTAAACAAACAGTGTGAGCTTCATTACTGTGGATCAATGTGACGCTTATGAACATCTGCTAAAAATGGACACCAGGGTGGGAAAGAGGGATTTGGGTCTCAAAGAGGGACTGTTCCTCCTAAAGAGGGATACGTGGGAGGTATGCATTAATAGAGACACTCAAAAGGACATAATATATCATAAAAGTACATGGAACAACAGCAACCACAAAATACCTAAGTACAGCCAAAATATAATTATACACTCTATTAAAAACACAATACAAAATAACACACACGACAATGTTCCTATTAAGCCACTTGTTGGCAATGTGTGTTGGGCAGTAGAGCTGTCTACTTATTTGTACATTTACAGATAAGTATCTTGCTAATGTATCACTTTTGACACTTTAACAAGCAGCACTTCATTTTCTATTGATTTTTGCTTAATGTTTATGGACGTAGCATTTTATCACACAGAGTTCCACACCTCCCAACATTTCAAATAGCCAAAGAGGGCCACTTCTGTTTTAGGTGGTGTTTCTGGGGGTTCGGCTGATGGACGGGGAATTACAGAAAATTTTTAGGTTATTTCACGACTTATCGAGACCAAAGTATTTTATTTACACAGAATAATTTATAAACACATATACTGAAGTTTATACAAACATTAATGTGAGCTTTGTTGCTGTGGAGAAATATTATACTCATATACAGACCACACAGTCTGATCTTGAGGGACACCAGAATGGGAAAGAGAGAGGGTTTTGAGTTTCAAAGAGGAACTGTCCCTCCTAAAGAGGGTATAAAAAAACAAAACAAACTGTTAACATATGGGTATGAATAGGTATAATGTAATTTAGTATTCCTTTTCCTTTTAAGATTTAAATGAGATAAGCATTGGCTTCCATAATGTTGGCTACCAGAATCAACACATTCTGCCTAGGGACGTCAGGACACATAGATTCAGATAGCTGTCCTCCCCACACAACAATAGTACTGTTGACCCAAGCAGATGCAATAATAGGCCCCAATGCTGCACCAGTGGCCACAAAGTTGGCCTTGAGTAGGGAATCAAGAAGCTTATCAACCTGATCCTTGAGATCCACATTGTCCACAAGGGGAAGGGCAGTGTATAAAAAAACAAAACAAAAGAAGCGCATTGAATATTAATATATCAAATTATCCTCCCGCTTGATTACACTTGCTGGATATTCATCCGTTAGCAACGGACAGCTTTCACATATGAAGGAATCAGACTGCCTTCACTCAGTCCCACATAGCTGCTCCCCAATTAACCGAAGGCCCTCCAGGATCCTCAGAATCCCATAAAGAGATTAGCGAAACTCGGGGCAAACCTAGTTCCCATTGCCGTCCCCCACACTTGTAGGAATATTTCATCTTTGGACCTAAAAGCACTATGACTTAATATGAATTTAATTGCCCTCAAAATAGAATCTCGCTGGATGTCAGGCATCATTATATCCCTCTTTAGATGTAAATCAACCTCGATAATCCCAATCTCATGACTAATATTTGAGTATAATGCCTCTACTTCTAAAGACAACCAACAATAACAATTCTCCCATACAACTTCCTCTATATTCCTCAATAATTGGGGCGTATCTTTGAGACTGTTAACCTATGGGTATGAATAGGTATAATGTAATTTAGTAATCCTTTTCCTTTTAAGATTTAAATGAGATACCCTCTCCTATATATTTATATCATCATATTAACATGATATAGTCAAGTCCACATGTATTTTGTAGTGTGTGTATATATATTTATAAATATAATATAAAAATATTGTTTTAGTTATTTTTTTTTATTATTTTATTTTATAATTTTGATTTAGTTTTTTATTTTAAAAAATAGTTATGTATTTGAGGTATGTTTTTCACTTGTAGCTGACTTAGTATAAATGCTTGATTTTTTCACTCTTTTCCTGTATTTTTATCATAATATGGAGAGAAAATGAATAAATGTTCATTGGCCTCCCTTTGAAAATGTAACACCATTGGTTTAATGATTGATTATGGTGCGGCAAAACCTAGCGTTTGTCTGATCAATTGTATCCAGTGATTTGGTTCCTGATGAAAGAGCGTTGTGCTCAGAAACACGTAGAACCGATGAAGGAAAATTGTATATCTTTTTATAGACCTGTGAGCTTGACTTCCATAGTGGGTAAGATACTAAAAGGGTTATTAACTAACAGTATTCAGAACTATGTGAAGACAAACAATATCATTAGTAGGAATCAGCATGGTTTCATGAAGAACAGATCATGTCAGACTAATTTACTTGCATTTTATGAAAGAGTGAGTAGTAATTTGGACAGGGGAATTGCTGTTGATGTAGTATACTTGGATTTTGCAAAAGCCTTTGACACAGTGCCTCACAACAGGTTACTGCATAAATTAAAAGGCTTCGGTTTGGGTGGTGTTATCTGTACATGGATTGAGAACTGGTTAAATGATAGATGGCAGAGAGTTGTTATAAATGGAACTTTTTCAAATTGGTCTAGGGTTATAAGTGGGGTGCCGCAGGGTTCAGTCCTGGGCCCAATGCTTTTTAATTTGTTTATTAATGATCTAGAAGTGGGAATTGAAAGTAGCATCTCAATCTTTGCTGATGACACTAAGCTATGTAAGGAAATACATACAGAGCTCGATGTTTTTTCCCTACAGAAGGATTTAGATAAACTAAGTGAATGGGCAGAAAAGTGGCAGATGTCATTTAATGTAGATAAATGTAAGGTTATGCATTTGGGTTGTAGAAACAAACTTGCTACATATACTCTAAATGGGAAACAACTTGGGAAATCCTCATTAGAGAAAGATTTAGGTGTACTGATAGACAATAGTCTTCACAGCAGTGTGCAGAGTCACTCAGCTGCTGCAAGAGCAAATAGAGTACTAGCCTGCATAAAAAGAGGTGTAGAAGCAAGGGATGCTAATATTATCCTACCTCTGTATAAATCCTTGGTTAGGCCTCATCTAGAATATGGAGTACAATTTTGGGCGCCTGTTCTAAAAAAAGACATTGCTGAACTGGAAAAGGTGCAGAGACGTGCAACAAAACTGATAAACGGATTGGAGGATCGGAGTTACAAAGAGAGACTAGCCAAACTGGGTTTGTTTACATTAGAAAAGAGACGTCTAAGGGGTGATATGATTACCATTTACAAATACATTCAAGGTCAATACAAAGAACTATCCAATGAATTATTTATGCAAAGAGCTGAGCTAAGAACAAGAGGTCATCCATTAAGACTTGAGGAAAGGCGCTTTCGACTAAAACACAGGCAGGGATTCTTTACAGTAAGGGCGGTAAGGCTATGGAATTCTTTGCCTCGGGATGTTGTGCTTGCAGATAATGTAACTGCATTCAAAAAAGCAATGGATGCCTATCTAGCACAGAACAATATTGACAGTTATGACAGATGGCTTCAAAGCAAATAGGATATTGAGCCGGGGAACTATTTGACACACACACACACACACACACACACACACACACACACACACACCTACACTGGAAATTGCTCCAGAGGGCTTTTTTGTTGCCTTCCTCTGGATCAACAGGAGTGTTATTGGCATGGGCTGGACTTGATGGACGCATGTCTTTTTTCAGCCTTATCTACTATGTTACTATGTTACTAAGATAACGTGTTTATAATAGAGATCAAGAGATTTTTGATACTTTTTTATAAAAGATTCAGCTTCAAGTTTTTTTTCAATACAAGTTTATCTGGGTAAACGGGAGATCCCCCAGCAGGACAGGTTATACTCCTGCACTCTACAAGCCGGCTGTTTAGAATTACCAGCCGGCGGATGACTTAATGTGAGTAAATATTCCAATTATACTGGTAATTTATGGATATATGGTGAGAACCTATAAGCGCCCCCATAGTGTGTATTTTGTGTTTCCTAAAGAGGGACACTTGGAAGATGTGGAGTTCCTCCTGTGGAGAATCTTTATTTATACCTTTGTCACGGTTCCCGGGAATAAACCAGGAGTCAGTACGGTAAAGTAAAACAATCTTTTATTAGAAAAATCACAGTAATGCACGTAAACAGATAACACACAGAGGGTGATCAAAGAGGCAAGCACTTTATCAGAAACAGCAGTCCGCCAATAGATCCACCACACTGTCCAAGACTAGGCCTCAGCCCACTGGAGCCTCAAGTTAATTCAGAATGCCCAAAGGACTAGCACTGACTCAGCCTGCAGTCAATAAGCTAGCCTGGAAGACAAGCACTTGACCTCAGAAAGATAAATGAGGTTCTTGTGGTCAGTAAAGATTAAGATGGGAGTTTTAGTGCCCTCCAAGAGGTGCCTCCATTCTTTCAGGGCCAGGACAATTGCCAGTAACTCTGTATCCCCAATTTGATATACCATCTCCACTTTGGACAGTTTTCTGGAGAAAGATCCACAAGGGTGCAAGGCCTCCCCAAGAGCTGAATGTTGTAATAACAGAGCACCTACTCCAATCTCGGATGCATCAACCTCCAGGGTAAAGGGCGGGGAGGGATTGGGATGCATTGATATTGGGGTTGCAGAACAAGCTGCCTTCAATTTTTCAAAAGCCAAGATAGCTGTTTGGGACCATTCAGAGGTCTTGGCCCCTTAGCAAGTCATGTCAGTAAGTGGTTTGACAATAGAAGAGAAGTTCTTTATACATTTTCTGTAGTAATTAGCAAACCCCAAAAATCTTTGGATAGCTTTGAGTCTCATAGGACTCAAGTTGTCCATGAGTAATAGGCTCAAGACTTTGGATACATCAGAGCGATGGATCTCCAGCGTTGAAGACTGAATAAGGATATCATCTAAATAAACAACCACGCAACTTTGTGGGAGTTCTCTTAAGACATCATTGATTAACTCATGGAAGACAGCCGGGGCATTGCACAAAGAGAAGGGCATAATCAAGTATTCATAGTGCCCACTCCGGGTATTAAAGGCTGTCTTCCACTCATGCTCTTCTTTTATTCGCACCAAGTTGTAAGCAGCTCTCAGATCAAGTTTCGTGAATATTTTAGGCCCTTTGACACAGTCAAAGAATTCAGAGGTATAGGATAAGAATTCTTGACCAACAGTTTGTTTAAACCATGAAAGTCTATGCATGAACGTAGCTCTCCGTCCTTTTTCTTGACAAAAAAAATCCAGCGCCAGCGGGGGATGTGGATTTATCAATGATACCTCTTGCCAGCGCATCTGAAACATACTCTTCCATAACCTTATTTTCCTCAACAGATAAGAGGTAGATACGACCCCTAGGAGGCGTAGTACCAGGCAACAATTCCAAAGCAAAGTTGTAAGGCCTATGTGATGGTAAAGACCTGGTCTTACTTTCGCTAAAGACGTCTTTAAATGTGCCATTCTCCTCTGGGAGGAGTGGAGCAATAGCGTGAGTGAGTCTTATAGGACATGCCAGACAAGACTTAGTACATTGTGAAGACTAAGCCACAATATCACACGTGTGCCAATCCATCCTGGAGTTATGTTTCTGTACCCAAGGAAACCCCAGAACGATGGCATAATGTGGATAATTAATCACCTTCGGTGTGGAGGGCTCCCACCCTCAGGTTTAGCAAAGCGGTTTCATGTGTAATGTGTGAGGGCTGTAAGGGGCTCCCATCAATGGCTTCTACGGCCAGAGGAGCAGTAAGCAACTGCAAAGGGATATTATAACTGGCTGCAAATTCTGCATCAGTAAAGCAGCCAGCGGCCCCCGTGCCAGAAACGCTGGAACCGATATTTACTTATCTGCCCATTAAATGCAGGCCTTCAACATGGGCTTATCCAAAACATTCTCTGGGGAAAGTGAAATGCCGCCAATGATTTGTCCCAGGCCTGGACGGACTGGACAGGAACGCAACAAATGTCCAGATCTACCACAGCAGAGACAAAGTCCCTCCCTCCACCTGAAGGCACTCTCCTCTTTAGCACCCGCTTGTCTGGGTTCACTGCCCTCAGAGGCCGGTACAGGAGTTGTGGGAGGTAAGTCAGAAGGATGAGAGAACAAACTGCCCGGAGCCCTCCACCGGCGCTCACCAAAGGGGCATCTCTCCCTGATAATGGCATCAACTTGCATGGGTTCGCAGCCGTCAGAAACAAGCCCAGGAGGCATGGGAGGTGAGGTAAGATAGGGTGGGCCTGAAGAACGAGAAGCCCCTCTGTCATAGGGCCTCCACAGACTCTCCCTAAACAAGGGTCTTTCCCTGATTCTAGTGTCAATCAGGATACAAAACTAAATCAATTAGTCCAAATCTTTAGGTAATTTGCGTGCTGCGACTTTATCCTTCAATGTGTCACACAGCCTTTGGGAAAAGGTGGCTATAGGCCTCATTATTCCAGGCTATTGCGCAACCAGGGTGCAAAATTCCATAGAGTAGTCTACCACAGTACGTGTGCCCTGACGAATGGTCAAAGGTTTTTTGAAGCCGAGGCCACGTGGCCTGGCCTATCAAAAATTTTCCTGAAGGAGTCCACAAACTCCATAAAGTTATACACAATGGTTTTGTCTGTCTCCCATAGTGGGTTAGCCCAGGTCAATGCCCAATCAGTGAGGAGAGAAATCAGAAAGCCAACCTTACTGCACTCAGAAGGGAAGACATGCGGAACCATCTCAAAGTATATGCCGAGTTGATTGAGGAAACCACGGCAAGCATCTGGGTTCCAAGTATACCGCTGTGGGAGCTGAGCGGAACCTGACAACCCCCTGATCATGCCTGCATCAGAAGAGGTTTGAGCCACTGGTGCCTGGAAGGGAGCGGAGGTGGCCACCACTTGTGGGTTAGTGCGTTCGAGTTGCATTGTGTGTTGCAACAATGTTTGTATGGCAAAAGACAATTGATAAATATGTTGATCCAATGTCTCCATTCCTCTCCAGGATGCTTTGAAGAATTGCATTACTATCACCGTCTGAATTCATGGCCCTTGCGTATTGTCATGGTTCCAAGGAATAAACCAGGAGTCAGTACAGTAAAGTAAAACAATCTTTTATTAGAAAAATCACAGTAATGCATGTAAACAGATAACAGACAGAGGGTGATCAAACAGGCAAGCACTGTATCAGAAATAGCAGTCCGCCAATAGATCCACCATACTGTCCAAGACTAGGCCTCAGCCCACTGGAGCCTCGAGTTAATTTCAAATGCCCAAAGGACTAGCACTGACTCAGCCTGCAGTCAGGCTAGGAGTCTGATGGAGCCCCAGGTCCGCACTAGGATAGGTGTCTGTGGAGTGGGAACCAACACACGGAGGAAACAGACAGAGGCCCCTAGTCAGCACCAGAAGGGTAGTCAGACAAGCTGGGTCATACGCAGAGTGAGTAGTCAGTCAGAGCCACAGGTTTGCACCAGATAGGATATCCACTGAAGCAGGCCTGGACTGGTACAAAAAGACCTCCAGGTTTTTATAAGTGTGGAGAGTGTGTTGGGTGTAAGAATTGTCCCACACAGAGGAGTGTTAAGGAATTTTCTTCTATGGTTACAGGGGAGAAATTTAAGATTAAGGAAGGAATGACATGTAATTCTGAAGGTGTTATATATCTTTTAACCTGTATCTGTAATAAACAATATATAGGAAGAACAAAGAGGAAGATGAAGGACAGGATAAGAGAACATGTGTATAATATTAAAATTGGTTATAAACAACATAGGGTATTGGCACATTTTGTGGAGTGTCATTCCTCTAACGTTAAAGAACTCACATTTATTGCAATAGATACTGTTAAGAAGGATTGGAGGGGAGGAGATTATATACAAAAGATGTGGAGGAAAGAAACCCAATGGATTTTTGAAATGAGGACGTTACAACCTTATAGTCTTAATTCAGATGTAGAGATCTTCAGTTTTTTTATAAATGGAGAGGGTCATTGTCTAGTTTAGACAATAGAGAATAGGATCTTAATTGAAGAGATTATTTGAGATCATTTTAAATATTGGTATGGATAAGGATATAGTGATTTATTTGTAAATTATATTGCTTATTTTTGTTTTAGGGATATATGGGAGATTGCTCCAGTGATTTTGGCAATAACCATATTTTAGGTTAATTATTAGAGTTATTGTATAGTGTCAATTTGGTGATATTATATATTTAGAGTAGGATATAATATTGAGTATTACAATTAGACACTGACTTTGATGTGTTAAATCACTGGAGGAAGTCCATATTTTTATTGTAATATTTTGATTATGTGGAATTGAAGATCATCTTATGGTATTGTTAAATAGGATTGAGGTAGTTTAGGGTTAATATATACTTTCATCTGCAATGAGGATGAATACTTCCGGGGGAATTTGTAGTTAAATAGCCTGAAGGCTAGAAAGGAAAATGATTCCCTGAGGAAGAAGCAAGTGTATCGCTTCGAAACGCGTTGGAAAGGAGTTGGCATGAAGAGTGTAGAAAGGATCTGGGAGCATTGATAAAGAAAACTAGATGCACGAATACCGATATACTGCTGAAGAAAACAGCGTACCGGAAGGATAGGAGAAACCATCGGAGATCTCACAGCTGTTGCTAGATTGACGCGCGAGAACAACAAACGCAGGCGTCTGTGAATAATATTGGGATCAGAATGGTACTCTGCAGATTTGAGATGTATGCTAAAGTATGAGCTGTTGAATGCTACAGAAGATTTGAGTGCAGTATATTATAATCGGAATTGAGAGTGTGCATATAAACAATGCTCTTTTGAAAGGAAGCCAGTCCTTTATAACTGTATTGGATATTATAATTGGAATTTGAGAGTGTATATATAAATAATGCTCTATTAAAGAGAATCCAGTCTTTGATGATTATATTGGACATTTAAATATATGTTGCAAACGTGGACATACATATTTGGAAGATCTGATGAGGAATTGATGTCATAAAGATACAAAAGTATTTTTCAGATTGAGATGTTGCCACATGAGGGAAGGTTACAATTTAGTATCTAGTGGAATGATTGGGCTTGCTGATTTTTTATCTTTATTGTTAAAGGATGATTTTTGTATTTTATTTTAGGAACATTTGTATTTTTGTATTGTGCAAAGAGTGATTGTTTGCCGACACAGCTCTAATATAGGGTTTCTGACGGTGAAGGAATATCACAGAGTTTCATTAGAATTTTTGTGAATATTATAGAGTATCATTGAGATTTTTGTGAAGGTATGTGTAGGGTTAATTCCTGCATGTGTTTCCATGGATAGTCGGGTTGATTGAACTGGTATTCTTATTGTGTGTTGGGGGTACTTACGTGACATTGTCTTGGATAGGTGTCACGATTGGAGTGGCGGGGCGGAGAAGAGTTAACCCTTGAGGGACTTCTTGAAACGTGGAGGGGGATTTTACCCTATTGTAGTCGAGTGAGGGAGTCGTGCCGGATATTATTGTTTGGCACGTTATTTAACAACAGGTGGGTGAAATCTGATCCTCTAGGATATCAGGAGGTTCATTATTGAGGGCTTTCAATTCACAGACGGTCCGGTATAGTCGAGGCACCATAATATTAAATTATATGTATAGTGTGTACAATATATATGATTCTATTTTAACATTTACTTTTTATTAGATGTATGAATATTTTTTTAATAAATATATACATTTTATTATTTGATATCACTATATCCTTTATCCTTAAGGGTGAATATAGCGCTAATCTTTTGGTTATTGGTGTTTTCTCAAACATTACTTGTCTGTACACAAATGGTTATAACAACTACAGAAGTGAAGAAAGGGTACACAAACCATACCATTTTGAAAAGAAGACACCCTGCCGCATCTAATGATGGGTGACTTGCCTTGTTAGTCCAAGCCTGGAGTGCACAAATGCCTCCAGAAGGTGGAGCTAATGAAAAAAAAGGCATTTTCTTACATTTCTGCCCCTTCAAATGTACTGAAATTTGTGAAAACTATGGCATTTCCAACTGTATTCATTAGCTAGTGCTCTTAGGAGAAAAATGACACCCCAATGGTATAAGTTTAACTACCTTAGGGGGTGCTAGAAGTGCAAAATGACACCTACTACAACCTCAAATTTTTCTAACATTTTCTCAAACATTACTTTTCTGTACACAAATGGTTATAACAACTACAGAAGTGAAGAAAGGGTACACAAACTATACCATTTTGGAAAGAAGACACCCTGCTGCATCTAATGAGGGGTGACTTTCTTTGTTACCCCAAGCCTGGTGTGCACAAATGCCTCCAGAAGGTGTCGCTAATGGAAAAAAAAGGCATTTTCTTACATTTCTGCCCCTTCAATTGTACTGAAATTTGTGAAAACCATGGAATTTCCAACTGTATTCATTAGTTAGTGCTCTTAGGAGAAAAATGACACCCCATTGGTATGAGTTTAACTACCTCAGGGGGCGCTAGAAGTGCAAAACGACACCTACTACAACCTCAAATTTTTCTAACATTTTCTCATACATTACTTGTCTGTACAAAAATGGTTATAACAACTACAGAAGTGAAGAAAGGGTACACAAACCATACCATTTTGAAAAGAAGACACCCTGCCGCATCTAATGATGGGTGACTTGCCTTGCCACCCCAAGCCTGGAGTGCACAAATGCCTCCAGAAGGTGGCACTAATGAAAAAAAGGCATTTTCTTACATTTCTGCCCCTTCAAATGTACTGAAATCTGTGAAAACCATGGAATTTCCAAATGTATTCATTAGCTAGTGCTCTTTGGAGAAAATTAACAGCTCATTGGTATAAGTCGACCTACCTTAGGGGTGCCAAAAGCACATAAATACACCTACCTGTTTGCTTCCTCGAAAATGGCTGCTTGTACTAAAATGTTCATAACTGTTAGCGACATGAAGGAAAGGTATAAAAGGTATACCATTTTGGAAAGTAGATATTCACCCGCATGACATGAGGGGTCACTTGCCTTTCTACCCCCTGGCTGAAGTGCTCAATTATTTCCAAAAGGTGGCGCTATAGGAATAAATACATTTTTTTTTTACATTTCCACCACTTCAAATTTACAAATATCTTTGAAAACCATAACATTTCCTACCGTATTCAGTACCTTCTACCAACATGAGAAAAATTTTACCCCATTTGTGTGGGATAACATGCAATATGTGGGTGGTAGGAACACTTACCTAAACCTGACAATTTTGTTTTTGAAATTATCTGCCTGCACGAAAAGTGTCATAACCGTTATAGATATGCAGGAAAGGTAGAGAAACCGTACCATTTTGGAAAGAAGACAACCTTCTGCATCTAATGAGGGGTAACTTGCCTTCTTACCCCAATACTGGTGTGCATAAATGTTTCCAGAAGGAGGCGATATAGGAAAAAAATTGCATTTTTTTACATTTCTGCCCCTTCAAATGTATGGAGCTCTGTGAAAACCATGGAATTTTCAACTGCATTCGTTAGCGAGTGCTCTTAGGTGTCAAATGACACCCCATTGGTATGAGTTGACCTACCTTAGGGGGTGCTAGAAGTAGAAAACTTCACCTACTACAACCTCTGATGTTTCTAACATTTTCTCAAACCTGCCTTGCCTGTATGAAAATGGCTATAACAGATTCAGAAGTGATGAAAAGGTAGATAAACCATACCATTTTGGAAAGAAGACAACCTGCCGCATCTAATGAGGGGTCACTTGCCTTCTTACCCCAATCCTGTTGTGCCCAAATGCTTCCAGAAGGTAGCACTATAGGAAAACAAATTGCATTTTTTTTACATTTCTGCTAGAAGTGCAAAACGACACCTACCACCTATCATTTAAAATTGCTTAATCGGTGGTCGCAAGCCACCGCGGTTGAGACTAGGAGTCTGGGACAAATGGAGGGCAATGTCTGAAACCCTCGGAGCATAGCCATATGTAACATAAAGGCCCATTCTTTTGGCGGCCCCCAAGACCTGAGGGGGTCTCCGCTACGCCTCTTTCTGTGCCGGAGAAGACACAAACCTGTAACGGCAAGATAAGATAAGAGGATGTGGAGCCAGTGAAGGAGCAGGCACTCACTAAAGTCAGCCCTGCTTGAGGCCCCCTTCACCCTCGGGCCTGGGATAACTTAGTGCAGTCCATGACCGACTGCTCAGTCCGCCCATGGAACTGATCAACTGAGCTGAGCAGCAAAATACAGGTACAGGGAAGGAGGGTCTTCTTAACCCTTTGTGTGCCAGTGAGGTAAGGCATTGCTTCTCATAGCGTCTCTCACCTTTCTGGCACTCAAATGGTTAAGCTGTTGTTCAATGGGGCACTCAGGCATCTTGCAAGTATGAAAGGCTATTTTCATACAGAATTGACCCACATATTCTGATAAACCACTAGAGTCAATACCTGGAGGATTGTCAAGACTTTTATGAATCTTGGGTAAATGGTAGCATATCGGAACACATGGTGATCACTAATCAAAAATATCTTCTCTTACCTGGTAAGAATTTCTTCCTCATGTTGATTAAAGTAGACAGTGGGCAGTAGGATCTTCATTTAAAAGGGTATAGATGTTCCATCACTCAATAACCTCATGGATTATTTTAAGTAATCCATAGTATATTTTCACACTCATAATGATGTTCTTATCTGTCACCAATACTTAAAGTGCCCTATCTTCATGCTTGCTAAGATTTCTAGGTTTATACTGTTTTGGGGCTTTTTGCTACTCTTAATTGGTCCCCAAAGGTCAAAAGCTTCCTCTTCCCTCTGCAGCATCACCAATGTACACATACCTCCCAAGTGTCCCTCTTTAGGAGGGACAGTCCCTCTTTTAGACCCAAATCCCTCTGTCCCTCTTTCCCACCTTGATGTCCCTCTTTTTTGGAGATCAGACTGGTGAGGTATATATATATATATAAGTGTATCATATTGCTCTTCAGCAATAAAACTCAAATTAATGTGTGAATAAACATCAGTATATGTGTTTATACATTAGTCTGTGTAAATAAAATACTCTGGTCTTGTTATAAGTAATTTATTAGGTCACACAAGGAGGTGTCAATAGGTCATGAAATAGCCTAAAAATTCTTGGTAATGCCCCACCTACCAGCCGCGCCCCGGCAACACCCCCTAAAACACAAGTGTCCCTCTTTGGTAATTTGAAATGTTGGGAGGTATGATGTACATAGAGCATATTTATCTTTCAGCATGTGAGACGAGTATGCATTCATATTCTCAACCAGTTTATTCTCAAAATATATTTTAAGAGTTAAAGGGATAGTAATACTTCGTTATATCTTTATTTTATTTTGTAGGCATTAAAAAAACACGAAGAACGATATAAGTCTTATCTCTCAAACCTTTATGGTTTGAGAGATATTCACAAGCAAAGTTTCCCCTCCCGCCCCTTTTACCTAGTGTAAACCATCTCTTCTCAGATGTGGAATGCAGTCCATAGACCAGACAGGTAACAGAAGAGGACAATCTTCTTCCTATGAGAACAATGAAATCCCTGCCCCCCTTGACAAGTTTTTCAGGTTTTTCCCTTATCTTAATTGAAGATTGTCCATCTCTGCAATCTACTTGGGCACCTCCCTTCTGATCTGGCTGAGCAGTGTTACATCAGTAAAAGGGGAGGGAGGGGGATACTTTGTCATTGAATTACTCCTGAACTACAACTCTAACAGAATTGTAATAACATTCTCCAAAGTCCAAATGCTATGAAGATTAATTAGAGCCGCTTTTATTATGAAACATTACTATCCCTTTAATAATCTGTTATACTCATTGGTATCAATGTATAACTGAAACCTACTCAGACCTTATGAGGGAGCAGAGAACAAACCTTTCTCCAAACCATGCTTCCTGTATTAGTAACCATACAGCTACTGTGATTAAGAATGATCTTCATCCTCAGAGATTCATTATCCATTACTATTCTGTTCTCAACATTTTCACCTCCACCCTCATCCTCTGCATCCCCTTCTAATCTTAAACTTTTCTTTATTCCTTGGTCATTCCCTAACTTTAGCTTTCTCTCAACAGCTTTTTGTGTTCTTCTGAGTCACAATTATTTAATGGTTATCTGAGTAATGTTGGGTCCTCCTCCAACCTACTCTTCTTGTCTAGTGACTTCTTCCATCTCTTTCCCATACTCTGGGTCAGCCCCAAACTGTTTTTCCACATTGTAATTTAGTAATGCACTAAACTTACTGAACACAGAGTATGGGAAGGAGACAGATAGATAGACTGATAGGTTGATAGATAGATAGATAGATAGATAGATAGATAGATAGATAGATAGATAGATAGATAGACAGACAGACTGTGTTACCCACTTGGAGCTTAATTTGAAATGGCTCCAATAGGTTTTCCCCCCTCTGAATCAAAATGAGTGATTTGGCATGGGCTGATCTTAATGGACGCATGTCTTTTTTCAGCCTCATCAACTATATTACCATGTTATTATGCAAATTGTTAATGAAAATAAAACCCAAGAAAAACAGCTGAAAATTCAGGTATTTTATTTTTGCTTTAGAATTTGAATCAATTAAACTACTTTATCAAGAAAGCAGAAAGAAAGCAGTTATTACGCTAGCACAAGAAGAAAATGTAAATTACAGATTTGCTAAGTGATTAACCCTTTATGGGCCAGTGGGGTACGCACCGCATTGCAAAGCAATGCGTTGCATTCCCCTCTGGTCCTTAAAGCGGTATATACTCAGAGACACTTATAGCAGATCGAGTAGGATAAAGGTTATAACTTTGTGACATGTATTAAAATGCCCCACATCCTAATAGTGTATAAATTATGTACAGTACGTTGTTTCAAAGACTGTAAGTCACATACAGTAAGTAATGAGTATTAAGGATAATGTACTAAGAAGAAATTGAGCAATTCTGGGGCCAAATCAACTGCTCTACAGAAGACATATAATTACCAAATATCCCATTGCTTCAAATGGGGCTATTTAAGACCTCCCTAACATTCAAGAGGTTAACCCTGAGTGCCAGAGAGCTACGCAACGCATTGCTTTGCAGTGCGTTGCGTACCTCTCTGGCACTCAAAGGTAAGATCTTTTTTAATGACAATATAAAACATATTTTGTAGGGATAAGTAAAACAAGGGCGCTCCCATTGCTGATATATTTGTATAGTTATATTTCCAGAATTATTACAGTTTGAACTCTTATTTATTTTTTTAATTAAGAGTGCTTCTATGGATTTATTACAGTCTTAACGCATTGTTTTTTTTATTAAGAGTGCTTCTATGGAAGAGAGTCACTGACAAATAGTTTATCACTGAATATGATAGAAACTGCTGAGTCATAATATCAGGAAGTAATCATGCTGTAAGTCACTTCTTTACAGTTTGAACTGTTTGTACCACTGGAATAAAACAGCTGATATTGGTGGGAATGGCCTTGTTTTATACAGCAGCAAAAGCCATATAACATTTAAATGGCAATAAACTTTTATTATAAAGACATTTATATTGTAGGGCTTTTCCTTTCAAGTAAATTGTGTTTACAGCTAGGACATGCTTCATTCAAAGATTATTTCAGAGGAAACTTGATTTCATTGATAGCGATTTTGTCTCAGATTTTTTTTCATCTACAGAGAACTTGTCTGCAATACTTAGCTCCTCATAGACAGCAATAGCAAAAGCGACACCTGACCACCCCTTTAAAAGCCCCATTTCATCAATGGAATTTTTGTTACTGTGTTTCAAAATTGCCACAGTTCTCCTTAGTACATCAGCTTCATTATCTAAAACAGTGCAAATCTATCATCGCGTGCACCAAGCAATTTACCCTATACTCCCGCAAAGAAATAGTGCAATGCACTTTTGCACATGATTAAGAGTAATATATAGTACACTACCACAATATACATATATGCACATTGTTGCACGCTGATTAGAAGTGTTACTTGCATTGATTTTTGCATTGTAAAAAATAGTAATTCTATTTCCAAGACATTTTGCAACATGTTAATATAACATTAAATATATTACAAGTTTTAAAACAAGAACATTTTTATTATTAGGATTATTTTTGGCTACTTTTAACCTCTTGGGTTCTAGACATACCTTCACACATCGCAGGGGTAATGCGTTGAACACAGCTCTGGATTCCAAGGGGTTAAAATATACAGTATACAAAAAAAGAATGCTTTACCTTTTCAGATTGTACAAACATAACATCTGTTCATTTTGAAATATTTGTTTTTATGCAGTGATTAAAAAAATACTTCTGTGCATACACAAACAATAAAATGGAATATTTTTAAAAGTTCAACCAACACCCTTTTTCTTTGGAAACGTCCAGTACATTAGACAAAATATTTCTCTCTACATATTCACCAAAAGTACATTATCAATATTTTTTCTGCCTGTAAATAGTTTAGAAACAGGTGGAATGTAACATTCACATACAACACTGCCACATATTTATTATAAGGAAAATGTACTAGCATAACATGGCCTTGCTGTCAGAATCGGAATTAATAAAAAGGGATGAAATTGGGAATTTGCAATCACCAAGTAATGTCCCTAACCAGGAGAGGGCTGCCAGCATACGGCCCAGGGGGCAAATACAATTAAGTGGCCCATATCTACTATTGTCCAACCCATTGTCCCAGCCCACTCCTACTTCCTTAAAGGGATAGTAATACTTAAAATGTAAAAAAAAAATATGTTGTAGGGTTTATCCCCCTGAGTAAAACAAGACTACTCCCACTGCTGAAAGGTGTTTCATTCAAAAGTTATTAATTTTCAAAGTTGAACTTTTTAGGTGCAATATCACAGTGGCCTGAAACTGTACAGTGGCGCTGTTGCTACACGATCCTGTGGACAGGTCTGGTCCCGGGACCATAAATCTCCATAGGATGGTGTAGCAACAGCGCCACTGTACAATTTCAGGCCACTGTGATATTCCTAAAAAATTCAACTTTGAAAATTAATAACTTTTGAATGGAAAACCTTTCAGCAGTGGGAGTACTCTTGTTTTACTCAGGGGGATAAACCCTACAACATATTTTTTTTACATTTTAAGTATTACTATCCCTTTAATTTTAAAATTGTCCTTAATGCTGTGAATTAAAGCAAGTGATACCACAGAGCTTACTGTTGAAATGGGGCTACATTAGTGATACTACAGTGCTTACAATTTAACCTTGTGAGTGCCAGAGGGGTACACAACACATTGCTTTTTCAATGCATTGTGTACGCCTCAGGCACTCAATGGGTTAAGTAAGGATAGAATAGGGATGCCATAGAGCTTGCAAGGGAAATGGATTATGCTACTAGTGCAGCTATGTTTGAATTGTAGCTCTGCGGTATCACTTGCATATAGATTCACAGTTCTGTGGTATCACTAGTGTGGCTCCATTTACAGCATCAAGTGGGAGATTGAGTGAAGCACTGGCCCACCAGCCCAGACACATGACCAGCCCAGGGGGCAATTGCCCCTCTGCCCCCCAGGCCAGCCCTCCCCTGTCCCTAACGTATACAGTACTGTCTAATTAAAAGCATGCTTTATCCTCCTAATAATAAACCTTGCTTACATTAATCTAGCTAGAATATCAGAATGTACACTAAGAATCAATTTTGTGTGGGCTAATTCTTCAAGATAAATATTTAATTAGTAATTCATATTGTGTCCGTGGAGACAGACATGATTCCTTTTTGCAGGAATCCATGACTTCAAACTCCACCTTCTTGGGAAGCCTTCAGTAGGAGGAGTCTGGAATCCCTCAGAAAGACTCCGCCTCCACATATATAATGTTCAGTATTAAATAAATAAAACAGTAGTTTTGGAGAGCCAGTTCACACATAATTGAATCTTAGTGTCCGTGATTGTCTGCTCAAAATAAGGTAAAGGCAGGTTTTTATTGTTTGGAAATGGTAGTGTCACAGGGGTGGAAAGGTGAGGGCCTGCAGCTGTTGTTGAACTACAACTGCCATTGCTCTCAGCAAGCCTTTGGCTCGGTGAGGATGATGGAAGTTGTAGTCCAACAACTGCTGAAGTAACGTACATAGCCCATCCTTGTTATTTCCTCTTCATTTATCTTCTGCCTCTCTGGAATTAACCCTTTGAGTGCCAGAGGAATATGCATACCTTCCAATTGTCCCTCTTTAGGAGGGACAGTCCCTCTCTGAGACCCAGATCCCACTGTCCCTCTTTTCTACCCTGGTGTCCCTCTTTTTAGGACATCAGAGTGAGTGGTGTACATATTAGTCTATCACATTGTTCCACAGCAATGAAACTCATGTAAATGCTTAGTTAATATTCAGTATATGTGATGTAAATGAATCTGTGTAAATAAAATACTTTGGTCTTGCTCTAAATCCTTTATTCAGTTTCAAAAAGAGGTGTCAATAGGTCACAGAGTAACCTAAAAATTCTCAATAATGCCCCGTGCGTAAGCCACGCCCCCAGAAACACCACCTAAAACACAAGTGTCCCTCTTTGGCCATTTGAAATGTTGGGAGGCATGAATATGCAACACATTGTTTTGCAATGCATTGCATACCCCTATGGCATTGAAAGGGTTAAGGAAGTTAAAAAAAAACATGGAGGTGTACAGCAGGGGTGGGTATTATTAGTAATTTTGTGCTGAGAATAGGATGGGAGCTATTGGGTTTGTGCTGGTTTGCTTCAGGATGGGGAAGCAATTGCAGTGCTCACTTCCTGCATACGATTTGATTCACATGGTAGTGACCCCTCTGGTCAGGAAGTGAAAAGTGAAAGCAATATGGCTTCCCTGTCTGCTAAAAATGAACAAACACATATGAATACACCGTACATGGGACTGTGATAATGACGTGTAGATCTGCTCTTTCATATAGCAGCAAGTTTTATCTTAACATTGGTGATTGTCTAAAACTTCGAGCAACATAAGGTGTAAAGGGCTTTGCAAAATATTGCTCACCTTTATGGTAGTCATAGGGTTAAATTTTATTGTGTCTGTGGACCTCAGGAATTAGGGTTCCCCATCCCTGATGAAAGGGAGGGAGAGAGAGAAAGAAGAGAGGACAGGAGATAGAAAGAAACAGACCATGAAAGGGAGAGAGATCAGAGATGAACAACCTGTAACTTTCCAGTTTATGATTGGAACTGTATCCCAAGAACAGCTGGATAGCCACAGGTTGCCATTCACTTTACAAAATCATCCTATATAATAATTCGCTAAAACGTGTGTAATAACGCAGTCATGCGCAGTACAGACTGCCAGTGACGAGGCTGATACAGAGCAGGGAGCTCCGAAGGAGCCATGGTGCATGGAGTCTTTACTGAGCATGACTGCATCGCGACCGGCTAGCACTGTATCAGCCACAGTGTGGGCAGTCTCTACTGTGCATGACTGCACCGCGACCGGCTAGCACTGTATCGGCCTCTGAGTGGGCAGTCTCTACTGTGCATGACTGCCCCGCGACCGGCTGGCACTGTATCAGCCACGGAGTGGGCAGTCTCTACTGTGCATGACTGCCCCGCGACCGGCTGGCAGTGGCACTGTGACCCGTGTAACGGGTTCTTCAACTAGTTTAAAATAACCTAGTACCAAAGGTCATTCTACAGTGCTTTAGGCCCGAAACAAACAAGAGCAAGTCTCAGGAGCCCTGAATATATCTCAAAGACTTTGCTGTTGCATTTCACAAACTAAAACCACTTCTTCCATGAAACAGGCTTATACATTTGGCTCAATAAATTATGTATTGTTCCTAAGGCATAAAACAAAGAAAAAAGTCTGGCTCAATGAATCTTCATGGGTCCACCATGACTTAACAGGCAAGGGGAAGCATTTAGGTATTAGGCGAAGTGATTTGGAGGCGTTAGGGAAAGTGAGATGTAGTGGGATGGTAGTTGGGGGTGAGTTCTAGAAGCGGAGTGCTGAGGCCATTTTGGCCTCTTTGCCCTCCGGCGACAGGACTGATTTACCCATAGCCTAGCAGTTCACCATCTGTCCCGGGACCTTATCTTATTCTTTCTTGTGTGGTTTCTAAGCTTTTTGTTGCTAGTCAACTTGTTTTTCTTTTCATTAGGTGTTGTGTTTAGTGTCTTCATTCAAAGTTAGATAGGTCATGTTAGTCCAGGATAAAGATGTTAGTTGGAGATGCTGTAGAATTTTGTAATAAAATTGTCGCTGGGCTCTTTGCCAACAGATTTTGTGACTTCATGTACGGAGTCTGGGTAGGCAATAGGGTTGCCACCTTTTCTTCAAAAAAATACCGTCCATGGCATTCCCTCCATAGACTTAACATTGGACAGAAACCAATTTTTTACCAGCCTGCCGGTAAAATATCGGCTGGGTGGCAACTCTAGTAGGCAACCAATGCTTGGTTGACCTTCACTGCATTGCAGGGACATACTCGCTGCTAAGCGGGACATACTCCCTCCTAAAAAGGAGGGGCTGGCACTCACATCTGGTTCTCCAAGTATTTGGTTATTATTGGTTGGGTTTTAACTGGCTGGGAGAAGTGTATGACCTGCAGCCTTGGCCTATCACCTTCACTTGGGTGTCTTGTGTATGGTTTAACCTCAGCATCAGACAGTCATGACCTAAGCAGTAAAAATGGGACCCCTGGGACACATGAAGGCTCTAAGCACCTGCAAGGTAGCGCCATCTATGGACACCACTGACAATTAATATAACAAGTCATGGACATAAATGTAGCATGAACCTTATCTGTGCTTCAGTGCATTGTTTTTACAAATACTCAACACTTTTTGGTACTTCTAATAACCCCGTAAATGCTGGAGAGGATTCCAACACAAAGCCTCTCTCCAAACTAAGGAGTTAAGATCATTTGTCGCTATCAATCATCATATGGTATTTACTTTTTTGGAACATTTAGCTTTACATTTCTTAATAAAACATTCATGTACTATTGCATTTTGTATGTAAATTAACCATTCGGATACAGCCACAGTTCTAAATATTTCCTATGTATGGTTAATAAGAAATAATATAAAATGTGTCAATTGCATTCAACTGAGTGGCCTCCATTAATCATGATTGTCTTCTATTTTTTACTCCACAGAAATGTGAAAGATATATTTAAAGGAGACTATACCATCTTGGACCCACTAGAAAATACGTTAATCAATTAAACCTTTGAGTGCCAGAGTGGTACGCAATGCATTGCTTTGCAATGCATTGCGTACCACTCTGGCACTCAAAGGGTTAAGGACTAGAGAGGTTTGCTTCTCAGGGAGTATGCAGTTCATTGTTTCACAATATGTTGCAAACCTCTCTGGTTCTTAAATGTCCATATTAATGACAAAAGCATGTCGTATGGATTTTTTTCTGCTGAGTAAAACAAGTTTACTCCCACTGCTGGAAGATTTTTAATTCAAAAGTCATTGCAGCTCAAACTGTTTTTTTTTGTTTTTTTTAAACCTTTGGCACTCATAGGGTTAAATCAACATGATAACAACAGCACCATCTGGTGTCAAAAGGCAATTTGTTTATGCAACCTCTTGGAGCTCTTGAGTCACCGACTACAGCTCTCTATAATAAGTCATATCTGTACAGCACCATCTGGTAACTGCAATCGAAAATTGCAGTTTAAGTTGAAAGAAAAAGCTGAAGTTCCCTTGTTTTTCTTAGCAGAAAAAGCCCTATCGAAAATATAGTTTTCTTAAAAAGAGTGTACTGCTCCTTTAAATGGTACCAGTACTACACAGGATACTTCGATTGAGCCAGATTATCTCTCAGTCTGGGCAAAATCTCTGGCACAGATTACTCCTGCAAGATCCAGGCCAAAAACGCAAACAGATGACTTCTCCAAGTAATTCCAACTCAAACCTGTTCTGCTTTTTCTAACAAAGTCTTTAAGTGCCAGAGACGTGTGCAGTGCATTGCTTTTTCAACGTGTTGCTCAACCCTCTTATCTTTAATATGTTAGTCAGAATTCACGTTATGAGAAGTCACCACTAGGTGATGCTAATGCTATTACTTTCTATAGAAAACTATAGTCGGACAGTCAGTGATAAAACTTTGAAGACTGCAAAATAAATATTTTGTGGTCTGATTGGAGCTGACTGCACAACAGGTAAAGCCCAACAATACCTATTTTTACATCAGTATGCCTTTAAAACAGTTACTAGTCTTGAGCTCTGCAAAACAAACATTTTTAAAGGAATTTAGTTAGCAGCTGTAATTTTTCCTATAAAAATATACAACGCTGTGCAAAAAGCATAGCGCTTGCAACTGAACTACATTCTAGGATTGTGTACATTCATAAGCTAAAGCTAATAAAAGTCAATTTAATTTGGATATGTTTAACCCCTTTGAGTGCCAGATGGGTGTGCATCGCAATGCATTGCATTCCCCTCTGGCACTCAAATGGTTAAACTGAATTACACCTAAACAAAGCCATGGAGTAGGTAAAAGAAAAAAGTAATATAGAATGTATATTTATTTTATCTTTTTAGACATTTTGTACTGGATTCCATTGCAGTTGATGTCTCACTATTTTAGCCCAAATATTTTCGTTGCAGTCTATACGGAATTTGGAGATAACAGTAGTGAGAAAATGTTCACCTTCCACTGAACTCGGACTGTTTTAGTATTTATACCTTCTGTAAAACCAGTATGACTTTCCACCAAATCTTACTTTCATCTCTTATTGCAGTGGTCATCAAAAATCTCATATTGCAGTGGTCATCAAACTGTGTTACTTGGAACCACAGTGTTACCTAAAGAAGTACAAGGGGTTTCATAGATGAAAGGTATGTAACTGTGTATAATGGAACAAGGCTGGTATGACGATTAGTTTTATGTGTTGTTCTGTGGGAACAGTGGAACTAGGCTGTGATGACCATTAATGAATGTGTGATTCTGTGATTACCAATGGGCATGTGGAAGACTGGAGCATTTCAGTAGGTGCTACTTTGTACTCTGTTATAAACAGTATAATCTAGCATCTTTAAGAAATGACAAATATATATCAACTAGCAAAAGGGGAACGGCGTTGCCCGTGTGGACATGTGATGGTACCATCTATAGCAATGAAGTTGTTAAGATCAGTAGTGGGCAACATAAGACACTACAGCAGATGACAATCTACAGCTACCAATATGGTTACCTGGTAATTTAAAGTGTTAGTAATGTCCCAAAAAAATAGTTTTTTGCATTTAGAAGAACTTAAAAAGCTGAGCTAAATGCAAAAAAACGTATCTCTCAAAACGCTATGGTTTAAGAGATACAGGCGTTTAAAGTTCACTGTTTTCTACTGACAGCTGTAAGCAGACCATTAGACCATTCCAGTGAAGGGATTCCTTGTAAGTAAAGAGATAGCGGCACCTCTCAAGCGCCTCCGTGTCGACCGACACAAATCTTCTGCTGACAGCTTTACAGCTGTCAGTAGGAAACAGCGAACTTTAAACACCTGTATCTCTTAAACCATAGTGGTTTGAGAGATACGTTTTTTTCATTTGGCTCAGCTTTTTAAGCTCTTCTAAATGCAAAAAACTTTTTTTTTGGACATTACTAACACTTTAAATTAAATTAAATAAATATCACAGAAACCCAAAGTCTCTTGAGCTACGTACAGTGGTTTTCAACTCCAGAGATCTACTTCTACTGAACCGTATAAAAATACTCCAGTTAAAGGTGTTATTGAAACTATAAAATTGTATTTGATTTAACACTGAACTATGCAATGCAACCATAAATGTAAAGGAAGCAAAAGAAATGCATATAAGGTCATCTTGGAGGGTGCAAGTCCAGTTGTGTGCCAATTACTTTCTAACACCCAAGTTTAAAAGATTACACTGGGTTGATTAGTAGTAAGGCTATGTTCACATGGAACTCGGCTTCAGTACGTTATAGTGCATGTCACCTGAGATGTCCTTCATTCACCTGGCAATCATTTCATATGGAGTGGGAGAGGTCAGCGGAGGTGTGGTAGAAGGCTTGCCCGTATGGGCATCTGCCATATATTATTGGATGTTGGTAATGTGAGTTGGCCAGTCATTGTAGATTGCAAACAGAATAGTGATCTCCAATGTCATCCATATGAATGATCTGCAAGTTGGCCCCATAGGCCAGCATGAAGATAGTCATGAAAAAACTTGCAATTGCCCAATGCATGAACGCATCCATGTTGCAGCATTCTGTGTTATGATGCATTACTTGAGTCGAAAGATTCTTAACCCTTTGAGTGCCAGTGGGGTACCACTCTGGCACTCAAAGGGTTAAGTCACATGGGTGCATTTAGCACAGGATTAGTAACTCTGAGCTAAAGTCACCAATCTGAGCAGGGCATACAGAAAGGCTGCTGTATAGTGTGCCAGGGCCCAACATCTACGCCAGCCTTATCCAGTAGGCTTTAGTTGTGTGTCTGTGAAAATATTTTTGTTAGTGGGTCCAAAAAAGGGTCCTTAAAGGGTTAAAAAGAACAATTTTAGAAATACATGGTGCAGGTTTGCAGGGATAAAAATGCAACCATGCAGAATATATTTTCTTATGAATCCCCTTTGTATATGCTGATTACGGGAAACCCTTTCTATATATCCATGTGAAAATGAAACAATACTTTCTCTGTTTTTTTCAATGACATACCTACCTGTTTGCTAAACATCTGTACCAAAAGGACAAAGTAATCCCTGCTAACCGTTCCCAGCTCCCAGCATGGCGCAGGCCGTATCACACCCTCAGGTGAAAGGCAACAAAAGAAAACAAAGATAAGAGAGAAGCCAGATTTACTTGGCATATAACTATTGATCTTGGAGCAGGGTAGAGAAATGATAACAACCAGGCTCTCCTTGCCAATAGTCACATCACATGAGTACATGTCATGTCTATGGGATTAACCCATTAGAAAACTGCCACAGCCCATTGTCAATACAAAAGGTAATGCTTACCTATTAAAATCAAATGATAGTTTAAAAAAATCTTCATATAAAGTTCATATGAGTAAGTGAACTGCACACCAGTTGGCTCTTAACCTTTTGGTTTGCAATGTGTTGCATATCCCTCTGGCATTCAAAGAGTTAAAGGAATAGTAATGTTTCACAATAAAATCAGCTCCAATTAATCCCCATAGTATTTGGGCCATAGAGAGTGTTATTTCAATACTGTCAGAGTTGTAGTTCAAGAGTAATTGAATGATAAAGTATCCCCCTCCCACCCTTTTACTGATATAACACTGCTCACCTCAGAGCAGTAAGATAGTGTCCAGATGGCTTGCAGACAGGGACAATCTTCAGTTAACATAAAAAAAAAACCTGTCAAGGGGGGCAGTGTTTTCATTGTTCTCACAGTAAGAAGATTGTCCCTTGCTGTGGACCAGATTCCACATCTGAGAGGAGGTGGCTTACACTAGGTAAAAGGGATGGGGGGATACTTTATCATTCAATTACTCTTGAACTACAACTCTGACAGTACTGAAATAACACTCTCTATGGCTCAAATATTAATTGGAGCTGCTGTTTTTCTGAAACATTACTATCCCGTTAATGGGTTAAATAGTGTATTGCAGTTTTCAGTTTCTTAGCTGTTCCAGTATGAATACATTTTCTTTTGTTTATCTCAGTGATCTCTTCCACTTAAAAAAACCTCTAAGGTATTTATCTTACAACATTACTGCAAACAAAAGCATGCCTGTGTTGTCCTTTGTGGGGACAGATCCATTGGTAGTGAGTCTCTACAGATTTTCTCCAAGCACTCAGAAAAATATATACATTACACCACTCTAATCACCTATTCATTTATATATATATATATATATATATATATATATATATATATATATATATATATTTTTTTTTTTTTTTTTTTTTTTTTTTTAATTTACTTATATGTCCTACCTTCTCTAAGGTTATGAACAGTAAACTTTATTTTTTTATTGTTTATAGGGCTTATCCTGCTGAATAAAACAAGGGTACTACCACTATGGCACTTATTTTATTCATAAGTTAAGACAGCTGAAAACTGTTCTACTCTCTGGAAGCAGATATTCAGGGAGTTTACTTCCTGAGAGTTCACACTGACAGGAAGTGACTCAGCAGTTACTATAACATTCTATAGAGAACTGCTGTCAGTGACTCACCTCTCCCATAGAATCTAATATAATAACTATCTGAATTCTGGTCACTTGAGGGCACTGTTAATGTAAAATAAAAATGTAACAGTTTAAACTGTAATATCACTGGAAACACGTGTCTCCCAGCAGGTATACCCATGTTTTACTTAGCAGGAGAAGACCAGCATTATGTTTTTCATTACAAAAAGAGCTTACTGCCGTTTTAACCCTTTGAGTACCAGAGGGCTAAGAAATGCATTGCAAAGCATTTCAAAGGGTAAAAAGAACACTGGGACCAACTAATTATAAACCCAAATTTGCCTTAATCTGGACATAAAACCTTAATGGCCCCTATGAATTCATTCTGGGTAGATTGGTTCCCTAAAATCAACATTAACACACCATAATTATAAACCACAGAGGTCTTAAAGGGAAAGTATCATATGGATATTGTCCTATCTGCAGATTTGCCTCCCTAGGGCAGACCTGGTGATGAATTTGAGGAGCAGGACAGTGGGCTGAAAATAGACCCCAGGGGATCCCTCACTGGTCCCACAAAAAGTAACTGAACTGCAAGACTGAAGTGAAGACCTGAAGGCTGACAAAGAACCACAGACCTCCTGAATGCACTGCAGTCTGGTGGCATCAGTTTCTGATCCTCCCCCCCCCCAGAACGACTGGTTTTGGGGGTTACACCGTGTAGGCATTTTACTAAGACAACTCCCATAGGAACAGACTTAGGAAAACATAACTGTCCTTTAAACTGTGCAGTAAAACCTAATGGTCACTATGAATTAATTCTGAGTGGACTGGTTTTCCAAAATTATTCTTTTAGGACTGAATAGCTTATCCATGGAAGGTGACATGATTCTTTGCTGCAAACATTCACGGACCCTAAACTTCCCATACGGAAATGTATTTATGAATCCTTCAGTTGAATGAGTTTGGGTGCAAGAAAGTATTGTGTCTGCTCCTGTGGATAAGATATTCAGTACTAATTAAAGATCACATTATAGAAGCAATATTTTAGCACTTTAAAGGAGCAGTAAACGTTTTTTATGAAAAAATATATATTGTAGGGCGTTTACGGTTGAGTAAAATAAGTGCACACCCACTACTGATAGATGCATATTTCCAGAGTTATTACTGTATAAACCTGTGGTTTTTTTTTAGATTAGCAGTGACCTCTAGTGGTCAGATTCCAATTAGGTATTCTGTTACATTCTAATGGAGAGGAAAGTCATTAACTTAGTTCTCCATAGAATGTGATAGATACGGCCGAGTCACTTCCTGTCAGTTAGAACTATCAGGAAGTAAACACAGTAAATTCACTTCCTGGTTATCTGAACTGACAGCAGTGGGAGTGACCTTGTTTTACTCAGCAGGAAAAGCTCTATATAACTTATAGGTTTTCATAAAGTTTACTGCTCCTTTAAGAACCAGTACAATATATTCATTAATCACAATATACTTATAATATTTTCATTGCAGATGCTCTATTTAATGTATCTATACTTATTCTATTAATTGTTTGTGTCTTGATCCCATTTTCATATAGTAATCAAAGCTTTTATTTAACAAAAAGTATACTATGATTGATAAATATATTGTACTGGTTCTTAACCCTTTAAGCACTGGTCACACACTTAAGGACCACGGAGCAATTGTTTTTTTTTAGGGTCCGATTCAGGGCAGCCGCACGGGGAGCCCTTAAATCAAGATGCACATGTACGTCACGGGTCCTTTAGGCACGCTGACCCCATGACGTACATGTACGTCCTTGGCCCTTAAGGGGTTAAAGCACTAAGGTATTGCTGCTATGTTTTACTTTTTTGGGGTGTTTTTTTTCTTTTGGATCTGCTAGTGGGGGATCTTGCTTCTGAGCTTCAATAGAGCCGGGGATTCCATTGTGTCTCCTTACGTTTCTGCACCACTGAGGACATTAGCATTTAGCAATTAAAGATTCATTTTGGTTATCCTATCCACACAGAATGTATTCATTGTGGACATTAGAATGTTATGCCCACAATGAGATAAGTGAGAGTTTAGTATTATTATTTTTTAAGATCCATGTCAGCCTCTACTGTGTAGACTGTATTGAAGGGGTCAAGTGGACTATACAATTTCCTTGCAGAGCCTCTGACACCTAAAAGAGTTGATCCTTTGAGTACCATGGGGTGTGCAAGGCATTACTTTACAATGTGTTGCACGCCCCTCTGGCACTGAAATGGTTTTTAATGGGACCAATATTGACCTTTCCCATTAAGGAGGCACCGCATGAAAAGAGATTAGTAAACTGCATCTTGGGCACCAGCTTCTAACTCAAGATTTAATTTGTCCTAATGCATTTGCTTATTTTCAAGGTGGTTATTATTTAATACAACACACCACTCCTGGGCGTGAGGAAGTGCAAACCAAACTGTGGTCTATTGTAGAAGAATGAGTTCAAAATATTTTGCTGCATGGACACGTGGCTCGAATGGAAGCATGGAATCAGGATATTGCCTGATCCATGTAGAACAGGACTAGGAAAGTTTTGGTTTACTTGCTGCTGATGACTGTAGCTTTCATCCCCCCAACCAGTCAATGACTGGTTGTGGATGATGGGAGTTTTAGTCCCTAACAGCTGGAGGGCCAAAGCTTGCTTATCCCTGATCACAAGAAGCCAGCCATGATCCTCAAAAGCTACCAAAAGTGCATGTTTTCAAAACATTCATGTTTATGTACAGGTAAATCAATTAAAGAGGAAGTAAAGTGTCAGCCATACTGTAGGATCAAGGAACTGGGTTTCCATAGCTAAAAACTATGCCATATTCTATCAGTTTGCTCTGCAGATCTCCATGATCTGCATAGTTGGGCGATGTCAGAGTTTCACTCAGTTCACTCATTTTCTTTACAATGAATCCTACTAGTCTATGAATTCACCATCACTTGGTTTCAATGGAGAAGACAGGGATATCCCTTCCTCCAACAGAAGCATCGTAGTTACCCAGCCCTGCAGATTACAGAGATCTGTAGGGTGAATGAAGAGAGAATGACAGAGTTTTAGGCTATAAAACCTGAATTGCCAAAGCTGTCCAGTACCTTCATACAGTTATAAAGCCCATTACAACGAATATTTATTACATTGACTGAGCCACTGATCGATCCTCCTGTACTCAAGTACATATAATCTGGAAACATGCACTGTTGGTGGCTTTTGAGGACCAGAGTTGGCTAAACTTGATCTAGGACACTCTTATCCATGCATGCACCTTTAAACGGGAACTTGAGTTCTGAACTAACACTGCTCCCAGGGTGGATGCTTCTGGAGGAAAAATTTATCTAAAGACTAAAATCAGATCTGATATTGCTGTTTTACTAATCTGACAGGTTATATTTTAAATATGACTTCTTCACCTGGTTGCAAATATTGATGGTTTTAACTACCAGCAAGAATTTAAACTGAGTCTTACTGACTAGTGATTTAAATTGTGATTTAAATCGACTTGATTTAAATCAAACCCACCCTGACTTCTCCTATGAGAATATTAGCAATTAGCTAAGGGGATACATTGTGCAGCACCTCTGTAGATTTTAACAGCAGTTTTGAGGGTGAGAAAATTGACTGCTATGGATGTCTCTCTCTGAAACAAGTGTGCAAGAGACTACAGTCTAGGGTTCACATGCCGCCTGAACCAGATGTTACTATGTCCATTACAGTTAAGGGAAGTAGATCCCAGTCTCTGTACATAAAGCCATCAATCCATCTGCAGAACAGAGATTTGTAACCCTGAAATGGTTATATAGATTTGTAGAGGGTAAAAAAGAATCACATTGCTACAAACCCCAGCTCTCAAACCGCTATGGTTTGAGAGATATTGGCAATCAAAGTTCCCCCCCGTTATTAGAAAATAACTACTTCATGGGAACGGTCTACAAAGTGTGCTTGCAAATGAGTCACACTTTGTAGACCTTTCCAATGAAGTAATTATTTTCTAATAACGCAGCGGTTCTCAACCTTTCTAGTGCCGCGACCCTTTGATAAAATTTCCCAAGTTGTGCCGATTCCTAACAGTAAAATTGTTTTCGTTGCGCCTTCTTCGCTGTAATTTTGCTACTGTTAGGAATCGAAATATAAATATCTGATGGTTTTAGGCGACCCCTGGCAGGCACACATTTTAGACCATTCCAATGAAGGGATTCCGTGTAAGTAACGAGATCCCGGCACTTCTCAAGCGCCTCCATGTCGACCGACACGGATCTCCTGCTGACAGATTTACAGCTGTCAGTAGGAGAAATCAAACTTTAAATGCCTGTATCTCTTAAACCATAGCGGTTTGAGAGATACGTTTTTTTTGCATTAAGATCAGCTTTTTAAGCTCTTCTAAATGCAAAAAAACATTTTTTTAGACATTACTAACACTTTAAAAATAGCAACGTGACAATCTCGCAGTGTATTACAGCACAAGACTGTCACGTCGCCTAGTCAATGGACGCGTTTAATAGTTAAGCCGTTCAGTTGCCTTCCGTTTCAGCTTCATAAGGCACTGAAAACATATCCAGCATTCAAGGGGTTACCATAATGTGCAACACCGGTGGAAGCACTAGTGGATATACATTGCAGTGTATGATCTCTGTAATTTTGCATTACACAATCACAATGTGAGCCGATCCAGCCTCTCCCCAGCGTGCAGAATGAAAGGGAGAAGCGGAGCACACAGAGAAGGGGAAAGGTTGGATCGGCTCACATTCTGATTGTGTAATGCAAAATTACAGAGATCATACACTGCACCGTATATCTACTAGTGCTGGCACCAGTGTTGCACATTATGGTAACCCCTTGAATGCTGGAAATGCCTTATGAAGCTGAAATGGAAGATGACTGAACGGCTTAAGTATTAAAAGCGCCTATTGACTAGGCGACATGACAATCTTGCGCTGTCATGCACTGTGAGATTGTCATGTCGCCTTTTTTAAGCAGGCAACATGGTGAAACAGTTAAATGGATACCCCCTCTATCCAGCCTCCTCCGATGACGGAGGCTTTCTGTCTGTAAACCAGAGAGGTCTCATTGGCTAAATATCTATCTCTGCCAATGAGAGCGCTCCAGCTTATAGGCAGAAAGCCTTCGTCATCGGAGGAGGCTGGATAGAGGGAGGGGAGGCATAACTGACTTCACTTAAAGAGCAGGTAACCACAGTCCATCAGGAAGTAGGGTCCGTGAAATATTTATTCCTTCTATTTTGCCTAAATAGTGTTTTAAAATACGAAATTAATGAAATACTCAAAATAATCTCTTTGTCAACTAACATTTTAAGAGCAACTTGTATAGGGTTTATAGATCTCATTTAACAAAAGTGCGATCAAACAATAGTAGAAATGGGCTCTTGATTGTATTTTATCCCCGAGCCACATGTTGCCAGCTCTCCCCTGTTCATGATGTATCTATCTTTTTTTTTACATTCTATCTTTCCTACATTGTATCAATATACAGTCTTCCACAGTTTCTGACAATGTGTAAGTTCCGCAGAGCTCACTGTCAAAGACACAAAAGTGTAAAAAAAATTGGGGAGGATGAATGAAAATTTCAGAATGTACACCAAATAAAGGTTTAAAGACACTTCCTATGCTACTGTTTCTCTTTAAAGGGATAGTAATACTTCAGTATTACAAATCCCTATATTAAAGCCCTTGTAAAAAGAAACGTTTTGCCCCCAGTGTCATCTCTCAAACCTTTATGGTCTGAGAGATGAACGCTTCTAAAGTTGCCCTCTCCCTCCCCCTTCCCCGTAGTCAGCATGTTAGCTGACTGCAGGGAAGTGAGTCGTACGACTTTCAGACGGCTCTCCAGCACAGCCTGATCGCGTTAACTAAAAAAAAAAAAACTTTCACTGAAATGGTCTTCTATGTGTGATTGGCTTGCAAGCACACGTAGAAGACGTTTTAGTGAAAGTTTTTTTTTTAGTTAACGAGATTGCGGCTCTGCTGCAGAGCCGCCTGATGAGGGAGGGGGAGGGAGAGGGTAACTTTAGAAGCGTTCATCTCTCAAACCATAAAGGTTTGAGAGATGACACTGGGGGAAATACGTTTTTTTTTACAAGGGCTTTAATATAGGGATTGGTAACACTGAAGTATTACTATCCCTTTAAGATCCTTTCTAAGCACATGTTACAAATTGAATTTTTGTGATATTATATGAAAAATGACAGAGAGACTGTGGGATCTGATCAGCATTCACAACGCAGGAAGGATGCACATGCAGGCCTGAGTTTAAATGACACGTGGCAGTGATGGAGAGCATGATTTAAGTACAAATTTATTTAACTATACAAAACAATAGTACATTTCAACATATCTGTAAATCCAAAATATATACATTCCTTGATGGACTGGAAATTGTTTTGCCAAGCACCTGAGAATAAAATATTTAATTGTATTCCTCTATACTTCATTTCTTCCTTTCGATTGAATATATAAATAAAATAATAATATAAATATTAATAAATGAATCAAAATCTTATTAACAGTTCATCAGATGCCACTACAGGTGGCACTGTAGTGTTAATGACAATTTTAGCATAAATATTGTATCACTAATAACGTTCCATGCATGTGGCATTGTCAACATTGTTCTTGCCTGTAGTTTGCATTCCGCTATATGCATGCAGATGGCATTCAAATAACATTGCATTGTGGTACGATTTTACTTAAAGAAGCAGTAAACTTTTATTGTGAAAAAAATATATTTATAGGACTTTTCCTGTTGTGTAAAACAACAGTACTCCTATACCTTTGAGATTTTTTATTGAAAAGTTATTACAGAAGAAACTTTTTTTTTAATCAACGGTGCCAGCTAGTGTCCACAAGGCATTTTTTTTATTTATTATGCATGTTATGGGAGAACCTGAGTGCAAATTCTGGGGGAAACAAAGGGCACCATAGGGAATTAACCCTTTGAGTGCCAGAGGGGATCGCAACGCATTGCAAAGCAATGCTTTGTGAGTCCCTCTGGCACTCAAAAGGGTTAATGAGCACTCCAAAAATTCCCATTGTTTTAAATTGGTTGTTTATCCCTTTGAGTGACAAAGGGGTGTGCAAAGCATTGCTTTACAATGAATTCAGAAAATTCTCCAATGCATAGTGAGGCAATGGGATGGAGAACTATCTAGCATTCAATGGGTTAAAAATAAAATTGAAATCAATCAGATACAGGCACAAATAGATGTGGGGTGTTTAAACAGAATCAGAGCTGTGCAGTTTATACCCATACATTTACCTGAAGAACCATTAACCCCTTAACGACTGGCCGATCGGCATGGTCAGTTACGGACCACAGAGTATTTTTTTTTTTTGTTCTTCCGCTTCCGGACTCCCCGAATGGCGTGCAGCTGCGGGGGGAGCTCGGAATTCCATGACGGACATAGTATGACCATCAAGGGTCGTTAAGGGGTTAAAATCAATCAGATGCAGGCACACAGGGATATGGGGACATCAGAACTGTGTATACGAATGTATGCAGTAAATAAACACACTTACATAAGCAAACAGCTGGTAACCACAGACTGGCAAACAGCAACAAGGAAATTCTCACGCCACTGTTCACCCGCTCTCACAATACGAGGAATCAGTCTGTGGTTATCTTGAAAAAACTGATTCATTAAAAAAAAATGGTCAAGATAGCTTGGTAAAAATAAATACAATTGAAAAGACAGAGGCGTAACTAGAAAACATTGGGCCCTGGTGCAAAAATTGCCATGGGGCCCCCCAACCACATTGCCCCCATCTTCCACCTCCACATTAGCCCCCACTGGCCACCTCTACATTAGCCCCCATTGGCCACCTCTACATTAGCCCCCATTGGCCACTTCTACATTAGCCCCCATTGGCCACCTTCACATTAGCCCCCATTGGCCACCTCTACATTAGCCCCCATTGGCCACCTCCACATTAGCTCCCATTGGCCACCTCTACATTAGCCTCCATTGGCCACCTCTACATTAGCCCCCATTGGCCACCTCCACATTAGCCCCATTGGCCACCTCTACATTAGCTCCCATTGACCACCTCTACATTAGCCCCCATTGGCCACCTCCACATTAGACCCATTGGCCACCTCTACATTAGCTCCCATTGACCACCTCTACATTAGCCTCCATTGGCCACCTCTACATTAGCCCCCATTGGCCACCTCCACATTAGCCCCATTGGCCACCTCTACATTAGCCCCCATTGGCCACCTCCACATTAGCCCCATTGGCCACCTCTACATTAGCTCCCATTGACCACCTCTACATTAGCCCCCATTGGCCACCTCCACATTAGCCCCTTGGCCACCTCTACATTAGCCCCCATTGCCCACCTTCACATTAGCCCCCATTGTCCACCTCTACATTAGCTCCCATTGTCCACCTTCACATTAGCCCCCATTGGCCACCTCCACATTAGCCCCCACTGTCCATCTCCACATTAGCCACCTCCACATAAGCCCCCATTGTCCATCTCCAAATTAGTTTCCACATTAGCCCCCATTGTCCATCTCCACATTAGCTTCCACATTAGCCCCCATTGTCCATCTCCACATTAGCCCCCATTGTCTACCTCCACATTAGCTCCCATTGTCCATCTCCACATTAGCCACCTCCACATTAGCCCCCATTGTCTACCTCCACATTAGCTCCCATTGTCCATCTCCACATTGGCCACCTCCACATTAGCTCACATTGTCCATCTCCACGTTAGCCACCTCCACATTAGCCCCCATTGTCCATCTCCATATTATCCACCTCCACATTAGCCCCCATTGTCCACCTCCACATTAGCCACCTCCATATTGCCTCCATTGTCCACCTCCACATTAGCCTGATCTCCACATTGTCCCCATAATTGTCCACCTACACATTGCCTCCCCATTGTCCATCCATCTCCACATGCCCCCAATATCCACCTGCACATGCCCCCATTGTTCACTTCCACATTGCCCCCACTGTATCCACCTCCACAAAGCCCCACATTATCCACTTACACATTTGTCACCTCCACATTGTATGCCCCATTGTTCACCCCTTCCAGCTTCCTACCTCAACAGACAGCAGCATTCGTCTGTCAGTCAGCCAGGAATCCGGAATCTGCAAAGACGAAGGAAAGAGCAGTGCTGTACTTCGCACTCTGATTCCCGCGCATGCACAGACCTAGCTTCCCGGCCTGAACTCATCCTGGCTGCGCACACTTGTGGCCTGCGCAGCCGGCTGGTGAACAGAACTGCCAAACAGAGGCAGAGGGTGGAAAGATGTGGTCTCGGGTTGGCCGGGCAGCCGGGCTCCCGGAGTGACGGGACAGGTCGCTGTTGTGACCCCTGCGACCATGGTAATTACGCCACTGATAAATACCCTCTACTGAACATGTTTCAAAGCTCAAAGGCATTTTCATCAGGGTACAGGGCCAAACAGTACCCTGATCAAAAGGCCTTATAGTCCTGAAACGCGTTGGGCTAAGGGCCTTTTGTGGTGTTATTTTTTTTTTCTGTGTTGGCTTCATCAGTTTCTTTTAAATACATTTATTTGTTTTTCAAGATTACTACAACTGATTCTTGATTAATAAACCTCTGCGTGCCAGAGAGGTATCCAATGCATTGTGATGCAATGCGTTGGATAGCTTTCTGGCACTTAAAGGGTTGAATGCTACCTGACCAGGGGTGGGATAATTTCCCTGTTGTTGCTTGCTGGTTTTGGTTACTGAAGAACCAGATTTTTGTTTCTGTAAGTATTTGTGTATATACTGGATACATTCTTAAAGGGATAGTAATACTTGAAATGTAAAAAAAAAATGTTGTAGGGTTTATCCCCCTGAG
The DNA here is from genome assembly GCA_037306005.1 of Rhinophrynus dorsalis. NCBI lineage: Eukaryota > Metazoa > Chordata > Amphibia > Anura > Rhinophrynidae > Rhinophrynus > Rhinophrynus dorsalis. Next base: position 33,866,972 of record CM074719.1, read on the forward strand.
TAAAACAAGAGTACTCCCACTGCTGAAAGGTGTTTTATTCAAAAGTTATTAATTTTCAAAGTTGAATTTTTTAGGTGCAATATCACAGTGGCCTGAAATTGTACAGTGGCGCTGTTGCTACACCATCCTATGGAGATTTATGGTCCCGGAACCAGAGCTGTCCATAGGATTGTGTAGCAACAGCGCCACTGTACAATTTCAGGCCACTGTGATATTGTACCTAAAAAATTCAACTTTGAAAATTAATAACTTTTGAGTGAAACACTTTTCAGCAGTGGGAGCACTCTTGTTTTACTCAGGGGGATAAACCCTACAACATATTTTTTTGTACATTTTAAGTATTACTATCCCTTTAAACCATATCTGATACTGACTGAACACCACCATATGAGCCTGTTTCTGGTTGTCTTTGGCCTTTGTTTGAGGTGACAATATACATAGTAGTGGGAAGCTGTAGTACATTGTTATCTGCGTGGAGACAGCCTGACTATCCTCCACTTGCCAGCTTGCTGCTGTGACAACAAATCCAGTATCCACTTCTACATGTGAGTGCAACAATATGTGACCTCTATGAGGCGCCCTCTTTCATTCTGTACCACTTAAATCAATGGGAATTTATATTTAATCCCTATGGTACGGTTGATGGCCTTAGAATTGCATCACGTCACCAGCCTCCTTGACTACAAAACTCCCAATATTAACTGATAAAAACAGCACCATCTGGTGACCAGAATAGGAAATAGCAATTTAAATAAAATAAAATAACAATAGTTTTATCTGTAATAACATTTGTTAGAAATTTCCCAGCAGTTGGAGTGCCACTGTATTTTTTAGCTGAAAAACCCTATAGCATTTTTTGTTTTTTCAGAAAAAAGTTACTGCTACTGCTTCAGTAAGCGTCAGTGCCCTATGTGTTTAACTGAGGTAGTTGATGTGAAAATTTGTGATTTGTCCACTGGAGAGGGTCCTAGTCTGTTTCTGGACCTCCAGAAAGGCTCCAAATGTTGTTGTACATCAACTCCCATCATCCTCAGCCAGTCATTGGCTGGCTTAGGATGATGGAAGCTGTAGTTCAACAATAACTGTATTTAAAGGAGCACTGACACCTACAAATTAACTGGAGTTATACACGATTAAATACCCTGTACCCCATGCTAGCATCTGTAAAATCTCTCCATTTCTTTCCTGAGACCTAAATGCTAGTCTAACATGGGCCCTAGGGTGGGGGTGGGGGTTCAATCATGCCTTCTGCAGGGCTCTCTGGCATAATTATATATATAGTAATCTTTATAGGATGCCTGAGAAATGATGGTGCAATATTGTCTGTAAATGACCTGAGATAAAATAAAAGCATTACTGAATAACCGAGCAGTGGGTACTAATCTCAGTGCTTTACCTGCCTTAGCTCTTAAAGATGTAGGTTTAGGATTCAATTATATAGATCAACAATAAAATAAGTATGTTTTACAGATGCTAGTTGGAGGTACATGTTTAAAAGTATATGAACCAACATCATTTTCTATGTGTCAATGTTCCTTTAAGCAGGATACGTGCTCCTTTTCTAGGCCAACCTAACTGATAGAAAGGTTTCATTGAGTATAGGTAGGTTCCATGTAACAGAACTTCCCAAAAACATCAACAGAAAGGTTCTATGGGATATAATCCTATAGCCACAATGTTTCAATGCACTTCACAGCCAGGAGATTACGTTTCGTGGCCTTGCAAGTAGAATTTGAATGATAAAAGTAAAGAGAAAACAGAGAACAACTGTTTCAGTTTTGTTCAAATACAACACAGTAAATATGTTTAAAGAGATAGTAACGGCAGGATATAAAGTTACGATTGATTATTCAATATACCGATACTTTTTATAATGATCGGTACCTTTGTAAATGTCCATTTCTTTGTATTGTTCTTGTAATTTTATTTTAACCTTTGAGATACCAAGCATTGCGTATCTCTCTGGCACTCAACGGGTTAAAGTTTCCCCTTTCTCCCCTTATCCTTATATCACACAGAGTCTACTCAGATCTGAAAGCCAGATCTGAGAAGACTGTGTGTGACATAGGGAAAAGGGGCGAGAGGTAGAAACTTTCAAATAAAATTACAAGAAAATAAACATTGGACATTTACAAAGGTACCGTTCATTATAAAAAAGTATAATGAATAATTGATCTTAAAGTGTTAGTAATGTCCAAAAAAGGTTTTTTGCATTTAGAAGAGCTTAAAAAGCTGAGCTAAATGCAAAAAACCGTATCTCTCAAACCGCTATGGTTTAAGAGATACAGGCATTTAAAGTTTGATCTCTCCTACTGACAGCTGTAAAGCTGTCATCAGGAGATCCATGTTGGCCGACACGGAGGCGCTCGAGTAGAGCCGCGATCTCGTTATTTACCACAAAACCCTTAATTGGAATGGTCTAAAACATGTGCCTGGTTTTCAAGCACTCGTTTTAGACCATTCCATTGAAGGGATTCGTGGTAAATAACGAGATTGCGGTTCAGCTCAAGTGCCTCCATGTCAGCCGACACGGATCTCCTGCTGACAGCTTTACAGCTGTCAGTAGGAGAGATCAAACTTTAAACGCCTGTATCTCTTACACCATAGCGGTTTGAGAGATACTTTTTTTTGCATTTAGCTCAGCTTTTTAAGCTCTTCTAAAAGCAAAAAACTTTTTTGTGGACATTACTAACACTTTAACTTCATATTCTGACATTAATATCTCTTTAAAAAATTTTGTGCCACACACATACCTCTGGGCAATAACCCATCAGCGGCTCGTTCAAGTAGCCAATAAGTGGAATAACAGAAAATGAAACGTTTGATGACATAAAGCAAATTAAAAACAAATATTGATGACATGATATTATTAATTCTAACATTGGGAGAGCTACTCAGAGACATGCAGTGCTGTGCTAACAGTAGGACTGGACCTCAATACATAATGTCCAAACCTAGAATCATGTTCTTAAGTTGAACAGTCAAGTTCATTGTACCGTAATAGGCTATAGTACTCCTCCATAAAGTGTACAGCTTTATATATCTTTCTATAGGTCTGTATTTTATGAATAACTAAAGTAGATCAGTCATTAGAAAAAAGTTACACATATATAATATACATTAAAGGAACAGTAAACTTTTTTTTATGAAAACACATATTTTGTAGATCATTTCCTGCTGAATAAAACCAGGTCACTCCCATCACTGTCAGATGTTTTATTCAAAATTTATAGCAGTTTAAATAATCAGGAAGTGAAGTTACTGTGTTTACTTCCTGATAGTTCTAACTGACAGGAAGTGAATGTACTGTGTTTACTTCCTGATAGTTCTACCTGACAGGAAGTGACAGTTTCTATCACATTCTATGACTTTCCTCTCCATTAGATTCTAACAGGAAATCTAATTAGAATTTGGCCACTAGAGGGCACTGCTAATGTAAAAAAACATGGGTTTAAACTGAAATAACTCTGGAAATATAAATCTCTCAGCAGTGGGAGTACCCTTATTTTACTCAATACAATATATATATTTTCATAAAAAAGTTTACTGCTCCTTTAAATGTTGTCTATACCTTGGACTTGCCAAAATGATAGTAAATTCAATGTCTTATTTTAATTCCACATCCCCATAAGGTTATGTCACTTCAACTTCCCGCCTGTATGCAAAGTAATTTATTTACATACAGGGTTAGTCAGAAAGGGAAAACAGATGATTAACCCTTTGCATACCAGATACCTGCAAGACACTCAAAGTGTTAAAAATCTATATTATTTAGGAGTCCATATTACACGGGTGCACTAACATATGTCGTTGCAAACTACAACCAACTTGTTTCTCCCCAGGACCAATACAATCATCAATATTTTTTAAAGAAACTCAAATTCTGAAGTTTGATAATCGAATCAAGAAATAGTCTATTGTTGGACCTTCGGATCCTGGAAGACTTACAATTCCCATCATCCAAATGATGAGGGCTGTAGTTGCCAATATCTGGAGGTCCAGCAAATATTGCTGGAAACCAGTGTTTTAAAGGGATAGTAATGTCAGAAAAAAAGTATTAACTATATGATAGATAAAATTAAAAGAGAGTACTTGCACTTATTCGTATCTCTCAAACTGTTATGGTTTGAGAGATATAGGAAAATAAAGTTCTCTGGTCCCTCCCGTTTCTGCTTGAGGAGCTGTAAAGCTGTCAGAAACAGATTCTGGTCGCTTGACCAGATGCGGCTCTTCAGCAGCGCCGATATAACAATATCTATAGACAAATACTTCATTTAGAACGGTCTACAAAGTGTGCCTGGTTTGCAAGCACACTTTGTAGACCGTTCCAATGAAGTATTTATTTCTAAATAGCGTGATTTCAGATCTGCTGAAGAGCCTCTGTCTGGTCAAATGACTGGAATCTGCAGCTGTCAGCTAGATGGCAGACTTGAGTGAAACAGCCACGAAAAGGTAACATTAGCAAGTTATATCTCTCAAACCATAAAAGTTTGAGAGATCAGACTTACATAGATGTTACCCTTTTTTTAATGTCTACAATATTAAATCAACTTAAAATTAACCATTACTATCCCTTTAACCCTTTGAATGCCAGAGGGGTACGCAGCAACGCATTGCAGAGCAATGCGTTGCGTACCCCTCTTGCACTCAAAGGGTTAATAAATTGAGTGTCAGATACCGCTCAGACTCTCAACGGGTTAAGAAACATAACTGACGCTCAGATCAAGAGTCCATCTTTTTCTTAGGAATTATTTTCGTAGAGGAGTAACATTTCGCTGGAAGTTATCGTATAGTAATTCTTATTGACAGCAATAAGAAACAACAGGAGCTGAACTCTTCTATGAAAATAAAGCCCATCCCCCCCCCAAGTCCTCTCCAACATATGCTAAATGTGAGACCAGCTCTGTATGTAAATAATAATAATACATTAACACAAATCGGTTAATAGGGGTCAACATGGCTTATAACTTGTGGTACAATCAACACGATATTGCAATCCTGACCAGAAAAGACAATGGCTCCTTTATGGAATACTTTGAGTACTAATATTCCAGAGACACTACAAATAATACTTAAAGGATCAGTAACATTTTATTACGAAAAATCATATATTACGAAGCTTTTCCTGCTGTAAAACAAGGGTTCGCTCAATACTATGAGATGCTGTATGAAAATGTTATGACAGTTCAAACTGTGAGGAAGCAGTTACCAGGACATTCTATTGAGGACAGTAGCCTGTGGCTCCCCTCGCTCATAGAATGCAACAGAATAACTGTCTAGACACTAAGGAAACTGTAGCACGTGGCTCACCTCTCAGGCAGAATGTAATACAATAGCTGTCCAGACACCAAGTGAACTGTAGGTGAACTATCCGGACATGTTACAAAAATATACAACAGTTTGCTTTGTGATAACTTTGGAACAAAGCATCTCCATGTGTCCTTATTTTACTCAGCAGGAAAAAAAAATTCAAATATATGTTTTTTTCATAATAAATGCTTACTAATTATTTAACCCTTTGAATGCCACTGCGGTGGGCAAGGCATTGCAGAGCAATGAGTTGCTCATATCTTCTGGCACTCAAAGAGTTTAGGATACTACAAAAAAGCAAGGCTCTAATAGGTTAGATCATTTAAAACCAGTCATCATTAGTAGTGAGGACATTCTACATATGACATTGACAGATCAAGGTCACCTTGAAGAACAAAACAAAAAAACCTCAGTGACCAGGCCCAATACAATACTAAAGAGAACGTCTCCAACTTTAGGATTCTGTTCTCTTCCTTCCTAGGTAAATCTAGAAAGTTTTAATAAAAAGTGGCTGAGCGAAAAACCCCAATGGGATTTGCAATGTTTACCCAATAAAGCAACTAACCCAACACAGTTCCACAAAGTTAGGTCTTGATAGTGTCTCTACAGCTAGGCTCTGGCCTACTGTAAGACAATAACAAGCTTCACGGGAATCATTCCTCATGTATCTAACAAGACTTGATGACCATTCTCATTGGCTTAGTCTTTACCTCTCGGCTCGGATTTTGTATCGCAGGACAAAGTAAGCTATGAGACGTAAGGTGACAAAGAATATGCCTAAAATAATGAAGTCCAAGTACAGTTTGGCGTTCTCTACGTCCAGCTCTTTCAGAATAGCTTTAGATTTCTGGAAGTGGCATGTCTCATCTTTGTCGCAGTGAAGATCTTCTCTATCAAGACCATAAATTGATAGGATCACACCCTCAAATCCATATCTGCAGGTAGACATAGGGATATCATTGTTTATTACTAGTATAACAATATTATAACTGTTTTTTTGTACACAGAGATGCTTCTAATGCATTGTTTCACAATGAGAAGCACCTAGCATCCAAGTGGTAAAGTCTCAAAATTTCATACAAAAATGTGTGATAGTCAAAGGACAAGTACATTTTATTACATGGCTTTTAATGTAAAACAAGAATATTACAATTCAAACCATTTTTCTTAATTGAAAAGTGTAAACTGCTGTCCTCAAGGCACTTTTTTAATAAGGCACTCTGTGGGAGCAACTGAGTCACAAACTACGGCTTGCTGTACTATGTGATAGGAACAGCGCCATCTTGTGTCCACAACAGAAAATTGTAGTTTTGTGTTAAATAAATGTGTGAGCTGTATTAACCCTTTGAGTGACAGAGGTGTACTCAACGCATTGCTCTGCAATGTGTTGCGTACCCCTCTGGCACTCAGAGTGTTAAACAGTAGAATTAACATTGTTTTTACTTGGCAGCAAAATCCATATACATTTTTGTATGTATAAACATGTTTACTGCTCCTTAAAGAGACCAGAGGTGTGAGCAATACATTGAGACACACCTCTGATCCTTAAGGGGTTAACAATACTGTAAATGTGTACTGCTTCTTTATAACATTGTAATAACTAATTCTGTTACATACACTTACAAGAACAGACGATAATAGAAGGTTAAGTGCAACCGTTCTTACATGGAGTGAAGTTTAAAAAGACATCTAGTGTTTAGGTAAAAGAAAATATTTCAAAGTGCAACATTTTTCTAGTTAATTTTGGGACGTCCATCTTATGGACTGGCAGAGCCAGATTTCCCAATAAGAAACAGTGGATGGGACTGGGGCCTGGGTCATGTGAGGTGTGGGGCCAGTGGCGGAGCTCAGGGTGTCTAAAGTACCTTGCCTGGGAGCCTGGGATTTAAATCTGACCCTGGTCTATTAGCAGTCCTTGAGCTTGCCCAATTCTTCACTTCATGCAAATTCTACTAAATAGCAAAAATGTGACAAGAGATAATGATTCTTACATGATTTTTACAGGTCTGACATTTAATATTGAATATGCACATTTAGGTAGCGTATTCGATTAGATATGAATTGCAAATAATAGATGGTATAAACTCTCATTCTCTACATACTTGTCTTTAACTCTTTGAGTGCCAGAATGGTATCCAACTAATTGCAAGGCAATGCCAATATAATGCATACCTCTCAACAATTCAAATGGCCCAAGAGGGGCTCTTTAGTTTTAAGTGGTGTTTGAAATGCGTTATGTACCTCTCTGCCACTCAGAGGCTTAAAGGGGAACATTCACCTCTTTTTTTTTTTTTTTTTTTTACCATAGGTTTAGTTAATAAAGTATTATTAGGAAAGGTGTTATTTTTCCCTTCACGTATGTACTTTTAAAGATATTTAATCTTCATGCTGTGAACATCCGCAAAATGCGGCACCTTGAATCTTCGGCACAACTCTTCTTTTCCTCCCACCTCCCTCCCAGCTGCCCCAGGGAGGGCGTTCACGCTTCCCTTCGGTGTGGGGTGAATGGCTTCTATCATTACATCAAGCCCTGGTTAGCATTATACTGAGGCTGCAACCTCAGTATAATGCTAACCGTAGCGTGATATAACAATAGAAGCGATTCAGACCACACCGAAGGGAAGCGTGAACGCGCTCCATGGGGCAGCTTGGAGGAAGGTGGGGGGAGAATTAGGAAGTGAAGAAGAGTTGTGCCGGACATTCAGAGTGCTGACTGGTACAGCTTGAAGATTAGATATCTTTAGAAGTATAAACATACATACATTGAAGAACTCTCTAGAATTCAAGGGGCTACAAAAGTAATTTAAATCAATGGAAGGCTCTGGAATTTGTATTTATTTTTTTCATGTTGCGGGTGTATTGTACAAGATGTGCCCCAGAAATGGATGTGAAAAGCCTAATTACTCTGACCTCTTAATACGTGTGTCCGCCTACTAAGTGTTATACATGGAAATATGTTAGATAATTCACTCATTTTCATTAACACTCTAATATAACAAATTTATTAACCCCTTGGGTGCTAGAGATGTTGTAATACGTTGGAGACCTATCTAGCATACAAGGGGTTAAGATTTAAAGGGCTAACAATGTTTATAAATGATTGTTCCTTATAGTTCATACTATTGCTCTCTGACGCTGCCACTGTTCTGATCTCTCTGGTTTCAGTGAAAGTGTCTCCCGCCCCTTTTCAATAGTGTAAACCAACTCCCCTCAGATCTGAATTCCTGTCATCGTACCGGACAGATTGCAATAAGGGACAATGACGGAGATTTATAAAATATGTTCCTAGAGCGATCCTTAACCCTTTGAGTGCCAGAGGCGTAAGCAACGTATTGCTCTGCAATGAGTTGAGTACCCCTCTGGCACTCAAAAGGTTAAATCTTGGCAAATGGAGAGAACGTCAGGGCTGATTTATAAATGATTTAAAGCATTTTTGTAAATAAGGCATTATTACTCTCATATTAACGCCTGAAATGTTTAAGGACAGCATATACCTGGCATTAAGATTTTGGTGAAAATTCTGTTGCAAAATTGTCGCAAATAGCAACATTTCTTTATAAATTTGCTGTGCAACTTTTTACAGACGTTGTTAATCCATTAAAAATAAAAATGCGGACATGGTGTACAGCCCTCCTAAACTGGCGTTCTTAGTAACATAGTTGAGTGCCACAGCAATGCGTTGCGCACCCCTCTGACACTCAAAGGGTTAAAAATGAATATTATCAGCATTGCATGTAAACCCTTGTATAATAGGGTTTAAAACATCAAGGAATGTAAGATGCATCTAAGGGGTTAATAAGAACTTCATACTCCTGTCAGTGTGTATGAAATCATTCAAACCACATTTATTTTACCAAATACATTGGGATCAACTGTATGTATAAAGAGAATTAAGAGATATATTTGTTCTAGGGTTGGCATCTATCCTGTATGTTACCTGCAGGCCAGTCAAAATATCAATAAAGCCAATAATAATATAGACGCAATGGAATGGCCTGCATTAACCCTTTGACTTCCAAAGGGGTTTGCAATGCATTGCAAAAAAATGTGTTGCGTACCCCTCTGGCATTCAAAGGGTTAAATAAAGCAGCCTTGACTTAAGCATCACAAATCACATATAGGATTTTGTTACAAGCATAAGTAAGTGTGTGTGTGTGTGTGTGTGTGTAAGTGGGTTGTATCTCAGCTGTAGAACCACCTGTTTTCTATCACCTGCTAACAGTCAGATTTAATGTAGATGTTGCTGCCAGCTCAGAGGGTTGTGGGAGTTTGATTATCTATGATGAGGTTAAAGGGGAACTTTACAAAGTGAGAGTCAGATGTGCTCAAGTAAGGATAAACATGAAGAGAGAGAGAATCAATCATAGTCTAACGCGTTTCGCACCGACAGTGCTTACTCATAGACTTCAGTCTATAAGTAAGCACTGTGGGTGCGTAACCCATGAGACTGTGATTCCTCAGTGTTCTATGTTCCTTTCCAAACACAAGAAGTGATTTTATTGAAGAACACTGAGTGCGGTGGATTCTCTCTCTTCATGTTTACACTTCTGATGTTTCGTCTCATCTTTCCACCTTGCACCGTGTCTTCAGCTCAGTCGGTGAGTGATACGCTTTTCACTGAAGCCAAGGTTGGTGCCGCTTATTTTGAACTCAGCTAATGATGAGCCTGACAAAATCTGGTACATGCTTTATAGGACCTTGTCCTATATTAACCTAGCTTACTGGTGCCATAAACAGAGAAGAAATATCCTGCTGCACATCATACTGATCCTGCCAGGATAGGAAAATGCAGACACAAAGTGCCAGACAATTCTCATTTCAACAAGAAAAGCATCAATTTGAGATGTATGTTTCAGTCTTCTTGGGCCTCATCAGATAAGTGAATCAGTTCTCTCTAGGTGTCTAAGAGCAAGAGGCCCCCATCTTAATTCCCCTACAGGGCCCGAGTTACATCCCAGGCTCCCCTAGGCAAGGAACTCTAGGCACCATTAACTCCACCCATGGCCGCACTGCTACTCCTCACATGACCCTGCCCCCCAGTCCCATCCACTGTTTTCTGGCACAGAAAATACCCTTGGCCTATAAAAAAACAGGTAAAAAATGACTTTAAACCCTTGGTTGCTAAAGAGATCTCCAAAGCACTGGGAAGCAATGTGTTGGAATTCTCTCCAGCATCTAAGGGGTTAAGGAATAAAAAAACTAGCGCAAGGACACTGATATTGCTCTGTTCACATCCACAAGTCAGAATGTGGGTGTGGCCAGCATAGCTGAAGCTCCCCTCAAAATCTGGCGCTCTAGGAAGTTGTCTAATTTGCCTATTGGGAAATCCGGCCCTGTTCCCCTATACCAGTAGAGATGTCCAAATGAGGAAGAGTCTGCAGAATAATGTAACATGTTCTTTATGACATTATCCTAACCAGCGTGCAGGGGCCATACACAAATAATATCCTGAAGCACACCATACTGATCCTTCCTAGAAATGACAGTGCAGCCATGAAGTACCAGGCAGCAAACACCAGATGAACATTTTGTTCTTCTTGGGCCTCATTTAAGGTGTAGCTGTTCTTGTTAGGCCCCTGAAAGTAGGCGACAAAGGACAGGAGGCACTGACATTGCGTGGAGCATTGCAAAATGCAGTAAATGCGGATTCCCATCTATGTCAGACAATGATATATATCTGACATCCACTGAAGCAACCTACCAGTCACACAGCCACCAACCCCCACCCCAACAAAGGCATCGCTAGGAAAAAGCAGGCAGCACGGGTTGTAGATCTGAGTATCTCTGATGTGTGTTATATCTAAAGTCTGGAAGTACACAAGAATAACTGGAGTGAAAAAGTACATGACATGCATTATAGAAGGAGTATGCAGCCAGAGTTTGCCTTCCCGGGACACAACTTTAGCTGTTGAGGAATTGACACTTTTTGCAGATATTTCTGTGAATTATAGAATGTGAGTGTTTATACCATTGTAGAATCAGTGTTCCTTTAAAGGGATAGTAATACTTTGTTTTATCTTTATTTTATTTTGTAGGCATTAAAAAAACATGAAGAACGATATAAGTCTTATCTCTCAAACCTTTATGGTTTAAGAGATATTCACAAGCAAAGTTTCCCCCTCCTGCCCCTTTTACCTAGTGTAAGCCATCTCTTCTCAGATGTGAATCTGGTTGTATGACCAGACAGATAACAGCAGGGGACAATCTTCTTTGTATGAAAACAATGAAAGCCCTTCCCCCACTGACAAGTTTTTCAGCTTTTTCCCTTATCTTAATTGAAGATTGTCCCTCTCTGCAGTCTACCTGGGCACCTCCCTTCTGATCTGACTGAACAGGGGGGGATACTTTGCTTGTGAATATCTCTTAAACCATAAAGGTTTGAGAGATAAGGCTTATATTGTTCTTCATGTTTTTTTAATGCCTTCAAAATAAAATAAAGATAAAATTAAGTATTACTATCCCTTTAATTGATCATTTCTGCAACACCAGAACTCTGTTTTAGAGTCTATTATCTTACCTAGTAGCATAAAAATATCTTTATTGGCTGAGTGGCGTCAGGCATTATGCCTGAAGAAGAGATCTAGTTACCTATAAAGCTTGCATCCGAAGCCACACAGCCAATAAAGGTATCATTTTTACTCTACTAGTCTCCTGCATTTTCTGTGACTAACAAGGTACCACACTTTGCCTGTATTATCTTACCTGACATAGGACATGTAGGACATCCATTGTAGGTAACCTGGGATTGTATCAAAGCTAACAAAAAATCCAGAGAACAGAAGAACTGGAATGGCTGTCACTGGACCCACAAATGTTGCCACCTGCAAGTAAAACCAAAACTTGTTATGTCTACAAATGTGACATTATACAAAGTATTGAGCACCAGAGGGAAATGCAACAGCCCTTACATTCCAAACTGGATATTTCAGTCCCCAGTGGGACCTTTCTAAATAGTCAATCTAATCAAAAGGTAATATGGAAAACACTGGATCTGCAACATTCTTCTTGTACGAATAAAGGCCAAGGAAACTAAAGCTCTTACCACCAATTTCTTACATTAGTAGAAAGCATTTTTGGTTTCTTTTTAATGCTGTTGGGCTGATTAAATCAAAGGTACTTCCAAATGCAGGGAAATACATCATTATTACAGTTCAAACCAGACCAAAACGGACTTCTCTTTTATTGTGTTTAGAGAACTTCTGGTCCTCCTCTTTAGTTCTCCACGAAAAGAAATAACAACAGTGCCACCTAGTGATGAATTTTCATGAACTGAAATTTGATAAAACAAATGTTTGATATATAACTTTGAGTGAACTGTGTCCCATTGATCCACATCACAATAAAACATTTCTATTTCCTTAGACTTACGCATTATTTAATTGATTCTGACATACATATAAACTTTCCTGAGCAAGGCATTCTTTCCACTTGTATATGTACGTTACATTGTTTTGTATATTTCCCACTTTGTACAGCTCCACTGAATATGGTTGCACTCTTAATACTACCGCTTAATAAAATAGTGATAATAATAAAAATAACAGTAATAATAATAATACATATAGAGTGTATAATGTGAAATTTGCAGCAGTTTATATTAGGATGCTAAGGTGAGATAAAGGTGAGACTCTCCAGTGAGATTAAGTCTCCAATTCTTATGTTATTCTATGGAGCACATGAACTCGGATACAGACCAGTAAGTCTTACATCAGTGGTGGGAAAATCAATGGAAACCATGTTAAAGGAATTACCATAACATTTTGTGTATAATACACACAATTTTGCCACTCTCTCTAGACTGTAAGCTCTCACGAGCAGGGCCCTCTGAACCTTCTGTTCTCCACATCTGATTGTACTATGTCTATTCCCAATTGTATAGAGCTACGGAATTAGTTGGCGCTATATAAATAAAGAATAATAATAATAATATTTGAAGTGGGGGTTAGTGAAAAATGTATAAAAAAAATGCCACGTTTCCCTTCTTCCCTCCCTCCGGAGCCCAAATTCAGCATCCTGACAGGGTCCCAGCGGGTGGCGTGCTTGCATCTGCTGCCCGCTTCCTGCATGGCACTGTCAGGACCTCCTGTGCCCAGCCAATGGTAGTGTCTTGAGAGGACCACAATGTCCTTGCAGGGCAATACCATAGATCCAGTGCGCATAGCTATGCATACTGGATCTATGGTATTGTCCTGCGAGGACAGACACTACCATTGGCTGGTGCAGAGGTGGTCCCATGCTGGAAGCGGGCAGCAGATGCAAGCGTGCTGCCCCACTGTCCAAAGGGGGAGAGGCGCCATGGGTAAGCAGTGAGGGAAGGAAGAAGGGTGTGTATTATACATAGGCACTCTTGTTTTCCCTTAAAATTTTGGATATACTATACACCTGCGTATTATACCCAGGTGCGTATTATACCTGAGATTTTACGGTAATTGTTAAATATTTGAATCTAAATGACTTGCAAGAACCCAAACAGCATGGGTTTACAGCAGGGATATCTTGTCAAACTAAAGTCATACATTTTTATTACTGGGTAACTAAAATAATAGACCAGAGGGGAGCATCAGATATAGATTATCTAGATTTCAGTAAAGCATCTGACGCTATCTCTTGTAGAAAACTCATTAATAAATTACAGTGTTTGGGTCTAGATGTAAAAACAGTTGAATGGATAAGGCAATGGCTGAGTGACAAGTTGTAGTCAATGGAGAGTATTCAGACCGAGGTCAAGTTACTAGCGGGGTACCTCAGGAATCTGTACTGGGGCCCATTCTTTTTAATATCTCTAAAATTGTAAAAGCCCTTGAAAGTAAGATATGCATTTCTGAAGATGAAACAAAGATCTGCAACAGGGTAGACATTCCTGGGGGAATAAGCCAAGTGACAAATGATTTAGGTAAATTAGAAGAATGGACAAGAGTGTGACAGCTACAATTTAATGTTGATAAATGTAAAAGTATACACTTGAGACATAAAAAGTCAAAGGCAGAATGTAGTACTAAGGGTGATATGCTATTAGACAACAAAGAAAAGGGATTTGGGAGTAATTATTTCTGATGATTTAAAGGTAGGCAGGCAATGTAACAAAGTGGTGGGGAATGCAAGCAGGGTACTGGGTTGTATAGCTAGGGGCATTAGTAGAAGAAAAAGGGAAGTGGTCATGCCACTCTACAGATCTCTAGTTAGACTGAGTTATAGAAAAATAAATCCTTCACTAAAATAGTCTTCTACGTGTGCGTGCAAACCAAGCACACGTAGATGACCATTTCAGTGAAGGATTTCTGTTTCTATAATGCGATCTTAGCACTGTTGCAGAGCCGCCGTATGCTCACAGACCAGATTCCCCTGCTGTCAGCTATAACTCTGAATTCAGGGCAGAGGGAACTTTGAATGTGGATGCCGCTGGTCTCGTTTAATTCTGATTTTTAAGGGCTACAAGAGGGGTGGTAGTAAAAATGAAGTATTACAATCCCTTTAAGGATATCCTAAACATAACACAAGACCAAGGACCAAATAAGGTTTGAGGTTTTTACAGTAGGAAAAATTGGCAGAGTAGATGGGCTGAATGGTTCTCATCTGCCATTAAATTCTACTTTTCTTTGAGAATTCCAGATTGAAAATGAGGCATCACAACATTCTAATAAAGGAACTGCAGAGTTTAGTGTACATTTATCTCACCTTAGTGCATCTTCCTCCAAGGTTTTGTTGGACTACATCTCCCATCATCCTAAGCTGGCTGTTGGCCAGCTGAGGATTATGAGAATTATAGTTCAACAATATCTGGAGAAAGCAGGCTGCCCATCTCAGTATTTGCTGAAACATTGGCTCAGAGTAGGTCATGAAGTTGTTGAAGACATGGTGGTCACCCACTCATTTCTGCTTCCAATGCATATGACGACCTTACCTGGAGAGATGTGGATGCTGCACCTATCAGAAGCCCTAGTGACTGAGCCACTAGTGATGTCATCGTTCCCAGGGCTGCGAACAAGATGAACCGCAGGGCGTCACAGGGCTGTGATGTCATCCAGTACACAATGCTACAGTAGGCTACCGGAAACATAATCTAAACACAAATAAACTGAAGTTCAGGCACTGAAGTCTTAGGAAAAGTGAATTATCGCACACAAAGAATAATTACAAATATGCACCGTGTCTGTCTTGTTTTCTGTATATATATTATAGGGATTTTCCTATTGAGTAAAATAAGGGTATTCCCACTGCTGAGAGATTTATATTTCCAGAGTTATTACAGTTTAAACCCATGTTTTTTTACATTAGCAGTGCCCTCTAGTGGTCAAATTCTAATTAGATTTCCTGTTAGATTTTAATGGAGAATAAAGTCACAAAAGTCAGAGACATACAGTTCTCCACAGATTGTGATAGAAACTGCCTGTCACTTCCTGTCAGTTAGAACTATCAGGAAGTAAACACAGTAAATTCACTTCCTGATTATTTAAACTTCTATAAATTTTGAATAAAACATCTGACAGCGATGGGAGTGACCTTGTTTTATTCGGCAGCAAATGCTCTATAAAATATGTGTTTTCATAAAAAAAAGCTTACTGCTTCTTTAAAGAGGTACACTTTCATTACCTGGAAGGGCACATCAGCCATGGTTTTGGCTAAGTAATATGCCTTCAGACTGTACCAGTAGTTCAGATGCTCTCTGAGAAATACTCCCATCTCTAATGGAACTGTAAATGAAACAAAATACAAAAAATATTATTTGCACATATTTTGAATTCATTATATTATTCAGTCCAGTTATTCACTGTGATACTCATGCAGGTTTGCTTGTGGAGTACATAGTCGGGAGAATATATTAATTTGCCTCCACTGTTGTTAGTCGCCAACACCAGCAGGTTCAATATGGAGGTATGAATAACAGTATATGGTCTCTTTTCTGCATGCTGGCACATACAATGCACTGCCATAAAGACATTATTGTATACAAGCATCAAACACCTTCCCAGTAGTATGAGCAGGAAAATAGTTATGTTACGCCATTTTCCCTAAAGCCTTTTTGTATGTAACGTGGAACTAGGCACTAAGAAAAGAAATGCTCTGAAACACTGTCCCATACAAGTCCCACTGCCCTGCCCCGTAGGCATTAAATGAAGAATTTTCAGCGTACGAATCTCTGCAAATTGGCATTAGGATGCATAGGGCTAAAAATCTGGCTCCAGCAATTGTCATGGAATCAGATCAGTACACCCTTTTAGCAGAGCTTATGATCTAAGATAAGTTGGAGCAATTCTGTACTATGAGGAACTGGAGCAGTTCTACAAAAAATCAGTGTAAAAATTTGATGATTTTTTCCCCCATTGAATGCTAGATAGGTTTCCATTGCTTTGATCCAGAATGCATTAGAGACATCTCTAGAATTCAAGTGGTATAAAGTTGGGATGGGCAAACCAATATTGTAACAATTTTTCTGTTTTTTTCACTCCTTTTTTCATTGCATTGAAATGAATAATAATAATGAAACCCCCCCCCCCCCCACACACACACACACCAATGTGGAGCGTTTCTCCCGTGTATTACTACAGTCTAGAGCCAGACAGGTAAAGAGAGGGAACTGGAGTTTCTTGATGGAAGTGCTGGTGATAGCCAGTTGTTGAAATCATGGGTCAGGGAATATTTCCCTTGGGAGCACGGAATATTCAGTTACCACAACGTTTTCACATTCTATGCACATTGCAGTATGTGTATAGTGTGTGAAAAGGTTGCGTAAAAAGAGAAAAGAGGAATACTACATTGGCACATCTGCTCTAATTATCCTCCAAGACAACAAGCGCTATCAATGTGGTCCTCGTCCATCCACAACAATATGGATGACAAGCCCCAAAATTCCACACTGTAATGTCTACCCAGAGTTACCAGTAACATGTATTGGACGACAGAGAAACATATTACAGGACTTTTTCTGCTAGGTAAAACAAGGGTGCTTCCACTGCTGGTAGTTGCTTTATTCAAATGTTAATATAGTTCAAAAGATCATAAAGTGGTGGAGCTGTTATTATCACATTATAAGGAGAAATGGAGTCAATGGCTCATCTCTATCATAGCATATAATAAAGTAGTGAAGAGAGATATTAGAGCAGAGCATCCATAGAATAACATAGGAACAGGAGAATGTATCCCACTGGGGAAGTTCTTGGCTTTATCACACATTAGTTAATAGGCTCCATACAGCAACAGAGGTAGTGGAGATTTTATCATACTGGTGAAGTTATCTCTCTTTATCAGACCTTATTGCCTAGGCTCCATAAAATAACAGAGGAATTGGAGATTTTATCATACTGGTGAAGTTCTCTCTCTTTATCAGACCTTATTGCATAGGCTCCATAAAATAACAGAGGAATTGGAGATTTTATCATACTGGTGAAGTGATCTCTCTTTATCAGACCTTCTTGCATAGGTTCCATAAAATAACAGAGGAATTGGAGATTTTATCACACTGGTTAAGTTATCTTTTTTTTATCAGACCTTAGAGCGTAGGTTCCAGAAAATAACAGAGGAATTGGAGATTTTATCACACTGGTTAAGTTATCTTTTTTTTATCAGACCTTAGAGCGTAGGTTCCAGAAAATAACAGAGGAATTGGAGATTTTATCACACTGGTTAAGTTATCTTTTTTTTATCAGACCTTAGAGCGTAGGTTCCAGAAAATAACAGAGGAATTGGAGATTTTATCACACTGGTTAAGTTATCTTTTTTTTATCAGACCTTAGAGCGTAGGTTCCAGAAAATAACAGAGGAATTGGAGATTTTATCACACTGGTGATGTAATCTTTCTATCAGACTTTAGTGCATAGGCTGCATATAATAACATATGAATTGGAGATTTTATCACACTGGTGAACTTATCTTTTTTTTATCAGACCTTAGAGCATAGGCTTTATTAAATAACAGAAGAATTGGAGATTTTATCATACTGGTCATGTAATCTCTTTATCAGGAGTTAGTACATAGGCTCCATATAATAACATAGGAACTGGAGAGTTTATCACACCTCTATATCACACCTTAGTGCATCTTCCCTAAATGTACTGTAGATAATAGTTTAGTTTAATATTTAAAAAAAAAACCTGTTTCGACAGTAATAACATTTGAACAATCAACCTTCTTGCAGTAGGAGTATCTTTGTTTCACTTAGCAGGCAAGTCTCCTCATTATATGTGTATATTTTTTTCACAGTAAATGTATACTACTTCATTAAAGGGATAGTAATACTTGCAAATTACTAATCCCTATATTGTAGCTTTGTTAAAAAGAAACTTATTGCCCCCAGTGTCATCTCTGTCCCCCTCCCTCCCCCATCCCTGACTGAACGCTGACTGCAGGGATATCCGGTATTGCTTGCATCAGGCGGCTCTGCAGCATTGCCGAGATCGCGTTTATAAAAAAGAACTCTTTCACTAAAATGGTCTTCTACGTGTGCTTGCAAACTAAGCACATGCAGAAGACCGTTTCAGTGAAAGAATTCTTTTTTATAAACGCGATCTCGGCTCAGTTGCAGAGACGCCTGATGCACATAAGACTGTCATACAACAGCTTCCCCTGCAGTCAGCGTTTAGTCCGGGAAGGGGGAGGGAGGGGAAACTTTGAGCGCTATCATCTCTCAAACCATAAGGGTTTGAGAGATGACACTGGGGGCAATAAGTTTCTTTTTAACAAAGCTACAGTATGGGGATTAGTAATTTGCAAGTATTACTATCCATTTAAATCAAACTGATTTAGGGTACACACAATGTGGTGAATGTACAAATGTACAGAGTAGCTCCACTGGCATTATCCTATAACACCGACGGCAGAGCTGCAAGGTATGAGTTACAGTGTATGACTGCAGTATTGCACACAGGGGACAGTCTACACCAGCAAGTCCTACCTTGCCGCATAGCAAGAGCTGGGAAATGGGGAAAATCACGCCATTTTCTCTACGTTTTAATACATTGCGTTAAACAAGGAATACAGAAAAGGGACACACCAAAATGCCAGCAGGCTGCCCCACTATTCTCCTCTTGGAACAAACGACATTAAAGGGATAGTAATGTTTCACAATAAAAGCAGCTCCAATTAATCTTCATAGTATTTGGGCCATGGAGAGTGTTATTTCAATACTGTCTGAGTTGTAGTTCAAGAGTAATTGAATGATCAAGTTTCTCCTTCCCGCCCTTTTTACTGATGTAAGACTGCTCACCTCAGAGCAGCAAGACTGTCCGGATGGATCACAGAGAGGGACAATCTTCAGTGAGCATAAGGAAACCTATCAGGGTATTCCTTATGTTCACAGTAAGAAGATTGTCCCTTGCTGTGAGCTGTCTGGTGTCAAGACCAGATCCCACATCTGAGGGGAGGTGGCTTACACTAGGTAAAAGGGGCGGGGTACTTTATATTTCAATTACTCTTGAACTACAACTCTGCCAGTAATGAAATAACACTCTCCATGGCCCAAATACTATGAAGATTAATTGGAGCTGCTGTTTTTGTGAAACATCACTATCCCTTTAAGAGGAAACATTTTGGTGAAAGTAGCTTATTAAATTGACGTTAGGAAGGCAGAGGGTCAAAAATTAATTTCCACAGCCTAATGTGTTTTGTACGTACAAAGGCAAAGTGTTGTAGACCTCTCCAGCATTCAAGTGGTTAAAAGTCTCAATGAAACCAACGAAAATATAGTAAATTTGTATTTGTTCTTTATGGGGCAGTTGTTTTGTCCCAGAATTGCTCGTGTTTGACTTGATTCATGAGGTCCATTGTCATCAAAGACATGAGGAATAGCGTTAGTTACTCACATGTAAGAACGGTCGGCATGAGAGCGGCGAACATCAGGAACAGCATGGAAAAGAAGAGGAAGCCTGAATTGCTCAGAACTTTTTTCGCCTCGTTCCCGATGCCCAAGTAGAGTAAACCTATAAGGATACCAATGCCTATGTGCGACGTGATCCGTAAGTGGGTCAGCACCTGCAGGAAAATGGGATTGGTGATTCACTGCTTTAAAAATAACCTACAATCAATCAATATAATTGCAACAAAGACCAGCGTTGAACACCACAATGTCATTAGCGCTCATTGTGGAGCTTCTGTAATACTTTCCTCTCTTTCGGGAGGGTGGGGATTTAATTGGAACTGTCGCTTTTTAACAAATCAATGATTTGGAAAGAGCTTTAAAAATCACCTATGTTTATGTTAGTAATTTTTTTTATTTGAGATACAGAAATAAATAGTAACGCATGAGTGTTCAAAATGTGGCCACCTGGCCAAAGATGGTCCTCCTGACCCCAGAGTGAGGCCCGCCTGAGATTTTTTTTTTTAAACCTCTGTGTAATATTCCTATAGCGATAAAATATAATCTGTGTGGTTTATTTTTATATAATGCAGGCTATGGCGAAATTTACCATTTTAAAAATGAGCCGGTGACGTCACTTCAGGACAGGTTGTAGGTCATTCTGTCCCGCAGCCTCTCAATTGTCATCTGTCCCCTCCCCAAGTAGCGCCTCGTTCCAACCTCCTCCAATGATTGAGGATTTCTCCATGTAAACTGGAGAGCTCTCTAGCCAATGAGACCGCTCCAGCTTGCATGGAGAAATCCTCCGTCATCGGAGGAAGTTGGAATGAGGCACTACTTGGGGAGGGGACAGATGACGGTTGAGAGGCTGCGGGACAGAATGACCTACAGCCTGTCCTGAAGTGACGTCACCGGCTCATTTTTAAAATGGTAAATTTCGTCATAGCCAGCATTATATAAAAATAAACCACACAGATTACATTTTATCGCTATAGGAACATTACACAGAGGAAAACTTGTTTAAAGGATTGTTCCCCTTTAAAGCCTCTTTTATACTTAACCCCTTGAGGCCCAGAGAGGCTTTGCAATGCATTTTACAACTCACTGGCCGAATGGGGTTAAGGCTGCAGGTCTTGTTGCCAGTTAGGGGCTTGTAATGTTGCAAATGGGCACTGAAAATACATTCGGTTGGCCCAAACCCCGAGTCTTTTGGGACATAGTATCACCCCTTAGCCTTATCCTATTGGATGGGGGAAGCCGTTCGGTATGGAATAACTTACCGAGTCCCTCATGATACTGAGACATGTCCTCTTGAACAGGATGCAGAACTGAGTGAGACAACTGGCTGAAAAACTGTGGCATCCTTCTGTGGGGGAGGAGTCCTAGAACATGATTAGGCAAAGTCATTATCCATCCAAATTCATCACTTCTCATAATAAGAGGTGGCAAATTGCTGGTGTTACATAAAACACATCAGGATATATCTATTAAGGAAGGTAGATACATTTTGGGGGAAAACCAACTGTGGCTTTTAACCCTTTGAGTGCCAGAGGGGTACTCAACGCATTGCAAAGCAATACGTCGTGTAGCTCTCTGGCATTCAAAGGGTTAATCCCTTCAGCGTTAGGGAGGTCTCCAATGCATTGCATAGATCATTTCTCTCCGGTCTTTTAAAAGGTCTGTTCTACTTAATTATGACAGGGAGCAAAAGTGGTCACTGTCCCTTCATTAACCCTTTAAAGTGGACCTGTCACTTTTTGTGCATATTTGAAAAGGCCACTCAAAACTGCCTATGTATCATGTTAACCAAAAGGCCAGGAGATGTACAGTTTAGGTGATATGCACACTTTTATTTATGTGAAAAGTGAAAGTCTCCTGGTCCAGCACAAAGCTTAAAGGAGCACTAAACTTTTTTTTTATGAAAAAACATATATTGTAAGTATTTTCCTATTGAGTAAGATAAGGGCACTCCCACTGCTGAGAGATTTATATTTCCAGAGTTATTACAGTTTAAACTCATGTTTTTTTACATTAGCAGTGCCCTCTAGTGGCCATATTCTAATTAGATTTCCTGTTAGATTCTAATGGAGAGGAAAGTCAGAAAAGTCAGAGACATACAGTTCTCCATAGAATGTGATAGAAACTGCCTGTCACTTCCTGTCAGTTAGAACTATCAGGAAGTAAACACAGTAAATTCACTTCCTGATTATTTAAACTGCTATAAATTTTAATAAAACATCTGACAGCAGTGGGAGTGACCTTGTTTTATTCAGCAGGAAAAGCTCTATAAAATATGTGTTTTCATAAAAAAAGTTTACTGCTCCTTTAATGAACATATGGAATGTCACTGAAAAGGCTTCATTAGCATATGAAACAGCACAGAAAGCATAATTAGCATACATTATCATATGGGGTCGCCAGGTGATGCTATCATTTAGAACCATGTCATCATTTTCTAGCATACTGCCATCAATTCCTAACTTGCAATGCACTGAAAAAAAAAGTTGCCTTCTGGACACTAGT
The DNA here is from genome assembly GCA_037306005.1 of Rhinophrynus dorsalis. NCBI lineage: Eukaryota > Metazoa > Chordata > Amphibia > Anura > Rhinophrynidae > Rhinophrynus > Rhinophrynus dorsalis. The sequence continues at coordinate 33,889,593 of CM074719.1, forward strand.
TGGCGCTGTTGCTAACAGTTTGATTTAAAATATGCAAGTCTGAGAAGTAATGCATTTTAAAAGAAAATATTCCTGCAGTGGGAGAACCCTTCTTTTACACAGAAAGAAAAAGTATAGCATTTTTTTATATGAATACATTGATATTGCTCCATTGAAATGCAGTTGATAACAAATGTATAAATAAATTATCCTCAGTCACTGTTATAAGTTTATTAAATTGGGCTAATAATGCGTTACCTCATCAGATGGTTTATGCCACATGAAGGGGCTCAGGTCATTCTCTCCACAAAGATCCCGCTTCTGGTCAATGTCACAGAGGTTATCCTGTACAGCCCTCACAAGACGAGGGTTCTGGTCCCCGTATTCACCTGACGCAACCTCCATAACTAAGAGACAACAGACATTCCTTCATTAGTAACCAGTGCAGTTGTTAGAATGAGAGGCATGTGCAAATGCAATTCCATGTTAAAAAAACAAAACAAGCATCGGAATTCATTTTCTAGCCCTATATCTATGTAACGCCAAAGCACTGTGCTATTTACCCTAAAAATTATCTCCTTAACCCATTGATTGCCAAAGAGGTGCCAAGCGCATTGCGTTGCATACCTCTTTGGCACTCAAATGCCGCAATTGCCCAGGGAAGGCAGTGTGCAGTGTATGGGCATTTCAGAGGGTTCCTCTGCATCTTGCTTAATGCCATGTATTAACCCTTTTAGTCCCAGATGTTATACCGCTCAGGTACTCAAAGAGTTAAACAAGGCACTGAGGGAATGGTCTAACGTTATGCGATTTTCCTGCACATGGTTTAGAGTAGGCGTGAAGGGCTTTCTGGCATTAATACTTTAACCTTTTTGAGTGCTGCAGAGGAATCCAATGCATTGCATTGCATTGAGCTGGATATCTCTCTGGCACTCAGAGGGTTAATGGCTGGTCCTTTAACTGTCAGCTGCGCTTATGTGCAAATATTTTAGTACATACCACTGCACACAACTCAGTGATCGTTAGACTGTAATAGGAACAAGCACAAAACACCTCCCCCTAGCACGTACAGGAAAATAGAAGAATGTTACACTAATTTCCCCTGTACTTAGTTATACATGGTATTAACCCTCTGAGTGCCAGAGGAGTACACAACGCATTGCTCTGGCACTCAAAGGGTTAAACCAGACCCAGAGGAAAGGCACATCCCAAAATACAGGTATCTTTTTAAAATGTCACATAGAAAATATTGTACAAGTACACATTCACTATGTCACTGCGATGAAAAGGGTGTGACGCCTCCTTAAACGCTGATTCAATGCCCTGCGCATCACTCAGCAGAGAGGCAAAGCAAGAGTCTGTCAGTTACAGCACAAGTATACATGGAGAGCACCCCAACACTTTAGTCCAAATTACTATTATTTTTCTTCAGACGACCACTCAGGAACTCCTTTGAAACATTATATACCTTTTAAGTGAGCCATTCCCATTCCCTGCGCTCTCGCAATCTCTCAGCCCCGGACAGCAGTAAAACATAGCTTGTTGCTGAGCGCTGCGCCGGGCTCTTTCGCCCCTTCTCTGCGTGCAGAATGACAGAGCAGTGCTAGGGTTGCCACCTTTTCTTCAAAAAAATACCGGCCATGACATTCTCTCCATAGACTTAACATTGGAAAGAAGCCAATTTTTTACCAGCCTGCCGGTAAAATACCGGCTGGGTGGCAACCCTAAGCAGAGCATGCAGAGAACGGGAGAGAGAGCCCAATGCAGATCTCAGCATCAAGTCTTGTTTTACTGCTGTCTGGAGCTGAGAGGCTTCAAGAGCACAGAAAATGGGAATGAATCACTGAAAAGATATTTCATGTTTGAATGGAGTTCCTGAGTGGTCGTTTGGAAAAAAAAGAACAGTAATTTGGACTAAAGTATTGGAATGCTCTCCATGCATACTTGTGCTTTTAACTGACAGACTCTTTGCTTTGCCTCTCTGCTGAGTTCTAAAAAATATATATTGTAGGGATTTTCCTACTGAGTAAAATAAGGGTACTCCCACTGCCGAGAGATTTATTATTTCCATAGTTATTACAGTTTAAACCCATGTTTTTTTTACATTAGCAGTGCTCTCTAGTGGTCAAATTCTAATTAGATTTCCTGTTAGATTCTAATGGAGAGGAAAGTCAGAAAAGTCAGTGACATACAGTTAGAACTATCAGGAAGTAAACACAGTAAATTCACTTTCTGTCAAAAGAATCAGGAAGTAAATAAAGTCAATTCACTTCCTGTCAGTTAGAATTATCAGGAAGTAAACACAGTAAATTCACTTTCTGTCAAAAGAATCAGGAAGTAAATAAAGTCAATTCACTTCCTGTCAGTTAGAATTATCAGGAAGTAAACACAGTAAATTTACTTCCTGATTATTTCAACTGCTATAAATTTTGAATAAAACATCTGACAGTGATGGGAGTAACCTTGTTTTATTCACCAGGAAATGCTTTATAAAATATGTGTTTTCATTAAAAAAAAGTTTACTGCTTCTTTAAGGAGGCGACATGAGAATCTCATGCTTTGGCAGCAGGGTGAGATTCTCATGTTGCCCTTTTCATCACGGAGACATAGTGAATGCACCGTGTACTTGTACAAAATTTTCTATGCAACATTTTAAAAGTGAACCCAAAATACCCACACAGTCACACACACTTCCTCACACAGTCACACACACTTCCTTCCCTTGGAGCAAAGAAGACAATTTTCACTGAAAATACAGAGTTGCATTCTTACATCCCCCCTTCCCATTGGCTTAGTAAATTCCATATCCTTAACGATTGACAGTACAGAGTGTGAAATAATCACTATTATTAAAGAGATGTTGGTGGGAAAAAATCCTGACATTAAAGGGATAGTAACATTTAATATGGGCTCTATCTGTCTGTCTGTCTATCTCATATCTCTCTATCTCTCTCTCTATCTATCTATCTATCTATCTATCTATCCATCTATCTATCTATCTCTATATATTGCATGGTTTATCCTCCTAAGTAAAAAAAGGACACTACCACTTTTGAGAGATGTTTTATTCAAACGTTATGGCAGTTCAAACTTGTATTTTTTGGGTGCTGTACCTCCATGGCCTGAAAGTTTATTATGGCTCTGTTACTATATAAGTCTAAGGACAGCACTGGTTAACTGACTATATACCTCGACAGGATGCTGTAGCAACAGCACCACTCTAAAGTTTCAGGCCATGGTGGTGCTGTAGGTTTGAGCTGCAATAACCTTTGAATACAACATTTATAAGTAATGGGAGTACTTTAGCACAAATCCTACATTATATGTGTTGTTTCAATATTAACCCCTTAAGGACCGGCCGCGCACGTACTTTGCTGTCCCTTAAGGACCACGGAGCATTTTTTTTTTTTGTGCGATCCGATTCCAGACTCCCCGAACGGTCATGGGTCCTTAAGGGGTTAAGCATTATTATTCCTTTAACCCTGAGAGGTGCCAGAGAGGTGTGCAACTTATTTCTTCTCAAGGAACTGGACAACTCCCTTGCACCCAAAGGTTTAATTCCTCTCAGGGCACAAAAGAAACAAGATTACCAGAGAGTAATGAATTGCACATGTACTGTGCAGTTTAACCACCAGGTGGCGAACACAGAACATAAGCAAACAGACATTTTTTTTTTTAACTTCCGATTGATGTTACTCAAGTGCAATGCATTGGACACTTCTCTGGGGCTTTTAAAAGCCCCAGTTAAATGAATGGGCATTGTATTTTTTCCCATATAGTAAAGTTGATTTGCTCCAAAATTTCACCTCTTCTTTCTGACTTTCAGCACCATAGCGGTTGTGCAACACATTGCAGAGCATCTCTATGGCATTCAAAGGGTTAATTTTTTGGAGCACATTGAATGTTTTTCTCTTTCAATTGCAGCCTTATTCTTGACTTAACCCCTTGCATGCTAGAGAGGTCACCAATGCAGTGCAAAGCATGTAAGCCCACTGTAGCAACCGAGTGGGTTAATGATTATATATATGACTAGCAGTTTGGGACGGCGTTGCCCGTCATGTTATGCAGGAAATGTTTCTTTTTTTTTAAATAAATGTTATGATAGTGAATTATAGCGTAGGGTGTACGTCTCAGAAAGGTACACACAGTGATAGACAGAGACACATGCAACACGCACATATACACACACATGCACTGACAACACAAACAGTGACACACAACTGCAAATCAGAACATAAATACATACAGTGTGAGCAGTGTAACATACCTCCCAACATTTCATATGGCCAAAGAGGGACACTTGTGTTTTCGGTGGTGTTACTGGGGGCATGGCTGGTGGTGTATGTTAGAGAATTTTTAACCCTTTGAGTGCCAGGGGGTAAGCAATGCATTGCATCCCCTCTGGCATTGAAATGGTTAAGTTACTCTTTCTGTAAGTGAATGATTTAGAAGAAGATGAAAGTATTTTTTTTACACAGACTAATTTAACAGATATATACAGAAGTTTATTCCCACATTACTGTGGGTTTTATTGATGTGGAGCAATCTGATACACTGGTATATACACCACACAATGTGATCTCCTAAATAGAGGAGCAGAGGGATTTGGGTGTCAAACAGGGACTGTCCCTCCTATACTGTATAGTGCCAGTCCTTATACACAGACACATGCAGACTGTATACTATACAGCAGAGGTTCTCAGCCCATGCCCTCAGTGGCCACTAACAGGCCAGGACTTAGGAATTTCACTGCTAGAACACAAGTGTGTTGATCAGAGGCTCAGTCATATTGATTAACTCACCTGTGCTCTTAAAAGGAAATTCTAAAATCCTGGCCTGTTAATAGCCACTGAGGGCACAGATTGAGAACCACTGCTATACAGTGCCAGACCATTGTAGAGAATTTTTAACCCTTTGAGTGCCAGGGGGTAAGCAATGCATTGCATCTCCTCTGGCACTGAAATGGTTAAGTTACTCTTTCTGTAAGTGAATGATTTAGAAGAAGATGAAAGTATTTTTTTACACAGACTAATTTAACAGATATATACAGAAGTTTATACCCACATTACCGTGGGTTTTACTGATGTGGAGCAATCTGATACACTTGTACATTAGGCTGACCAGACCTCACCTTTAACCAGTGACACATATGAAAAATGCATACTGCAGGGCTGCTTTGATTTTGGTGCACTCCTGAAATATGCTTATTTCCTATGTGTCCCCGGTTAAAGGTGAGGTCTGGTCAGCCTACTGTATATACACCACACCGTGTGATCTCCTAAATAGAGGAGCAGAGGGATTTGGGTGTCAAACAGGGACTGTCCCTCCTATACTGTATAGTGCCAGTCCTTATACACAGACTGTATACTATACAATGCCAGACCATATATAAATAGTTTGTCATACATGCTATACAGTGAGCTATGTACAGCATGGAGATGATTGCAGGAACTGGCACCTCTACTTACAGACAGACTGACAAACAACCTGCTCTCTTTCTCTCTCTTTGTGCAATATATAAATACAGTCACAACAATGTCTCTGCCATTTACCAGCTCAGCTGAAGCCTTGCTCTGCACTGCCTGATCACCTCTCTGCCGTTGTTTCCACTTTCTCAGCAAGCCAGTATCCTCCTGCTGATTGTTTAGAAATCAGCTCACTTGTAGTAATTAGCAGAGCTGTGTAGGCTCAAAGACAGGGAATGAAGAAGCTGCATAATACAGATTGGACCATGGCCTTCCAGCTGTAGCTTGAACATTGTTCCCATCATCCTCAGCGTGCATGTGTGTATATGTGTGTATGTGTCTGCTAGTGTGTGTGTGTGGGAGGGCATGTGCATGTGTCTGTGGTGTAGGAGTGTGTGGCAGCCATTTTTTTTTTCAGCCTTAGATAGTGGTGGGCGGGCTGGATAGTGGGGGCAGGCCAAAAATCACACTCCCACAGAATCACCCAATGGCAGCAGTAATCCTTTTTACTGCCGCCCCTGGGTGTGTTTTGCCAGGCACAAAGTCTTCTTTTATATATATAGACTAGTTGCTTGATGGTGGTACCATAATCTCAGAATATACAAAAAATAATTAATGCGTTTAACCCTATGAGTGCCAGAGGAGTGTCCAAATCATTACAAAAGCAATGCGTCGGACACCTCTCTGGCACTCAAAGGGTTAACCGCACACTGAGGACTTTATTCAGAAAGCAAAGGATGAACAATCGGTAGGAACACCCAGGAGTCCCGTTGATTTAGACATCTCTCTGGCACACAAAGGGTTAAACCCCAGCAGAGAGGTCTTCAAAGAACAAAACAATGTCTTGAAAACCTCTTAGGCATTCATGGGGTTAAAGCCCCGTTTAAATCATTGTGTTATTTTTCTATTACGGTACAGTTGGCGTGCTCCAGTAATTGCTCCAATTCTTTTCCTTTCTCCATTTTATTCCATTACATTTCATGTAAAGCGATGAGGAGGTCAGATTGGCAGGGTGGTACTTACTGAAGTCGGCAGGGTTGTGGTACGTTGGACAGTTTAATCCCAGCGCTCTCAGGTAAGGGACGAGATTTGACACTTTCCCACGGTAGATGCATTGTCCCTGACTTAAGACGTAAAGCTGGAGATCGAAACAAGGAAGGGGAAATTGGGATAAGTAATGCAATCTGTTTGCTTTCAGGGCTAAGTAAATGGATTGTATTGCAAAAAATGGGTTTCATCTGTATGCTGCCAAAAAAGTATGGCTTTTTGTACTAGAGTCTAATAGCAACGAGGTTATGATCTATTTATGTGAGCATGAATCAGACATCTGCATTTTTCTATAATGTTTTTGTGGGCTTATCCACTTAGGTGAGATAATGGGCAGGGCCCTCTGATCCTTTTCTCTTCCATATTCGATTTGTACTACTTAAAGGGACGGTAATGTTTCATCATAAAAGCAGCTCTAATTAATCATCATAGTATTTGGACTTTGGAGAGTGTTATTTCAATTCTGTCAGAGTTGTAGTTCAGGAGTAAATCAGTGACAAAGTATCCCCCTCCCGCCCCTTTTACTGATGTAACACTGCTCAGCCAGATCAGAAGGGAGGTGCCCAGGTAGACTGCAGAGAGGGACAATCTTCAATTAAGATAAGGGAAAAACCTGAAAAACTTGTCAAGGGGGGCAGGGCTTTCATTGTTCTCACAGTAAGAAGATTGTGCCCTGCTGAGAAGAGATGGCTTACACTAGGTAAAAGGGGCGGGAGGGGGAAACTTTGCTTGTGAATATCTCTCAAACCATAAAGGTTTGAGAGCTAAGACTTATATTGTTCTTCATGTTTTTTTAATGCCTGCAAAATAAAATAAAGATAAAACAAAGTATTACCATCCCTTTAAGGGGATAGTAGTACTTTAAAATTACTAATCCCAATATTGTAGGAGTAAAAAAAAATTATTTGCCCCCAGTGATATCTCTCAAACCTTTATGGTTTGAGAGATAATCACTCGCAAAGTTCTCCACTCCCTCCCCTTTCCCAGAATTCAGCTTTGTAACTGACTGCAGGGGAAGTCTGTCCTATGATCATCCGGTGGCTCTGCAGCTGAGCCGCGATTGCAATAATAAAAAAAGAAATCATTCACTTAAAAGGTCTTCTACGTGTGCTTGGTTTGCAAGCACACGTAGAAGACCTTTTAAGTGAGTGATTTCTTTTTTTATTAACGTGATCTTGGCTCAGCTGCAGAGCCGCGGTCGTACGACAGATTTCCCCTGCAGTCAGTTACAACGCTGACTTCAGGGAAAGGGGAGGGAGGGGGGAACTTTGCGAGTGAATATCTTTCAAACCATAAAGGTTTGAGAGATATCACTGGGGGCAAATCATTTCTTTTTTTTTTACTCCTACAATATTGGGATTAGTAATTTTAAAGTATTACTATCCCTTTAATGTCTCTGTATGTCCATTCCCTATCGTAAAGCGCTGCAAAATGCTATAAAAATAAAGAAGATGAATAAAGTCTTGTGTGTGATAAATGATCCAGTTCCTAGGGTCTTCTATAGAGCCTGTGCACTAACATCTCTCAACCTGAAGAAGAAAGTACATAGAATAACATAGGAACTGGATAGATCATCTCCCTGAACTGTTTAGTAAAACTATCATCCTGGGGATGATGGGAGCTGAAGTCCGACAAGTTGCTTGAGAACTATAGGTTGTCAATCCTCTCCCAGAGGGACTGAAGCTACTATTGTTGTTACCGTTTGTTTAACCCCTTGGATGCTAGTGATGTATCCAATGCATTGTAAAGCAATGCAGTGCAGTAGAGACATCTCTAGCATCCAAGAGGTTACAGCAGGGGTGTGAAGGGCACCACCAGACCAGGATGTAAGGATATTCATCATTAAAGGGATAGTAACACTTAGGTTTAACTTTATTTTATTTTGTAGGCATTAAAAAAACATGAAGAACGATATGTCTTATCTCTCAAACCTTTATGGTTTGAGAGATATTCACAAGCAAAGTTTCCCCCTCCCGCCCCTTTTACCTAGTGTAAGCCATCTCTTCTCAGATTTGGAATCCAGTCCATAGACCAGACAGATAACAGAAGGGGACAATCTTCTTCCTATGAGAACAATGAAAGCCCTGCCCCCCTTGACAAGCTTTTCAGGTTTTTCCCTTATCTTAATTGAAGATTGTCCCTCTCTGCAGTCTACCTGGGCACCTCCCTTCTGATCTGGCTGAGCAGTGTTACATCAGTAAAAGGGGCGGGAGGGGGATACTTTATCATTGAATTACTCTTGAACTACAACTCTGACAGAATTGAAATAACACTCTCCAAAGTCCAAATACTATGATGATTAATTAGAGCTGCTTTTATTATGAAACATTACTATCCCTTTAAGGACATGGGAGCTAATCCGTGGATCATTCATTGTGACTGACTCACCTGTGATTAATCAGGGAAATCCTGGCCTGTTGGCAGGTGTTAGGGACCACACTTAGACACCCCTGAGTTAAGGGAACAGTTATGTTTTGTTTTACCTTTATTATTACATATTAATTGATTTTACCTGCTAGTTGTATTATTATTAACTAGTGTAAAAGCCCGAGTACACGGGCCAAGGTCCGGAACCCTTTGAGTGCTAGAGTAGTATGCAGCACATTGCTTTGCAATGCATTGCGTACCCCTCTGGAACTCAAAGGGTTAAGCGGTTGCTGCCTCACTGCTCCACGCGATGCAGTCTTGCATTACCTACCTCACTCGCCTCACTCATGTGATGCAATTGTGCGCAGTAGAGACTACCGAACGCGGGCAGTCTCTACTGCGCATGACAGCTTCTGACAAACATCATAGCAAATTATTATATAGGATGTTATTATTATTAATGTGACTTGTAGTGTGATGGTAGAATCTTTGCTTAAACCACAATTCAGAATGTGGGTGTGGTCAGTGGAGCTGAGGCTCCCCTCAAAATTTAGAGTCCTAGGCAGCTGCCTACTCTACCTATTGGGAAATCCAGCCCTGGGAATTTTACTGACTATTTGCACCTGATGTATGCCTGAAGACATCCGTTTCAGAGAACCTCACCTTGTGTTTACAAAAGTCCTGGATTTCTAGCAAGGTTTAATCATATGACAAGGAAGATGAAAAACTGTTCAATGGTCACAACATAACATAATGTGACTACTATCATACCTCCCAAGAGTCCCTCTTTAAGAGATATTAGGTGTCTGTACCTCCCAAGTGTCCCTCTTTAAGAGATATTAGGTGTCTGGAGCTCCCAAGTGTCCCTCTTTAGGAGATGTTAGGGATCCATACATCCCAAGTGTCCCTCTTTAGGAGATATTAAGGTGTATACCTCCCAAATGTCCCTCTTTAGGTGATATTAGGGGTCCATACCTCCCAAGTGTCCCTCTTTAGGTGATATTAGGGGTCCATACCTCCCAAGTGTCTCTCTTTAGGTGATATTAGGGGTCCATACCTTCCAAGTATCCCTCTTTAGGAGATATTAGGGGTCCATAGCTCCCAAGTGTCCCTCTTTAGGAGATATTAGGGGTCCATAGCTCCCAAGTGTCCCTCTTTAGGAGATATTAGGGGTGAATACATCCCAAGTGTACTTCTTTAGGAGATATTAGGGCTCCATACCTCCCAAGTGTCCCTCTTTAGGAGATATTAGGGGTGTATACCTCCCAGGTGTCCCTCTTTAGGAGACAAGTAGGGGTCCATACCTCCCAAGTGTCCCTCTTTAAGGTGATATTAGGGGTCCATACCTTCCAAGTGTCCCTCTTTAGGAGATATTAGGGGTCCATACCTCCCAAGTGTCCCTCTTTAGGTGATATTAGGGGTCCATAACTTCCAAGTGTCTCTCTTTAGGAGATATTAGAGGTCAATACCGCCCAAGTGTCCCTCTTTAGGAGATATTAGGGTCCATACCTCCCAAGTGTCCGTCTTTAGGAGATATTAGGGTCCATACCTCCCAAGTGTCCATCTTTAGGAGATATTAGGGGTCAATACCGCCCAAGTGTCCTCTTTAGGAGATATTAGGGGTGTATACCTCCCAAGTGTCCCTCTTTAGGAGATAAGTAGGGATCCATACCTCCCAAGGGTCCCTCTTTAGGTGATATTAGGGGTCCATACCTTCCAAGTGTCCCTCTTTAGTAGATATTAGGGGTACATACTTCCCAAGTGTCCCTCTTTAGGAGATATTAGGGGTCCATACATCCCAAGTGTACTTCTTTAGGTGATATTAGGTCTTATGTGCATCAGGCAGCTCTGCAGCTGAGCCTAGATCGCGTTTATAAAAAATAATTATTTCACTGAAATGGTCTTCTACGTGTGCTTGGTTTGCTCTTGGTTTGCAAGCACATGTAGAAGACCATTTTAGGTTACACAGTATTCAAGAAAGTCATCTGGTGTAATAAATGCATATTTACTATTAAAATCATGAAATTCTAAAACATTATCTTTCATTCAACCCTTTTAGTGCCAGAGTGGTACACACTGAATTGCTCTAAAACTTGTTGAGCACCCTCTGGCACTCAAATGGTTAAACTCATTAGCAGAATGTACAGATACAATTATGTGCTGATTTTCTAGCCTACACCTGCCTAATGCTAATTTACCAAGTTACTTACACAAAAAATTCTCCCCTTAACTCTGCTCCAATGCGAAGTCGAAGGGACTGCCATATTGGACGTCTGTTTCCTCTGTGCACTGCTTAACCCTTCAAGAACCAGTGTGGTGTGGAATGCATTGCACACGGCTCGAGTCTTTAAAGAGTTAACGCCATGTATTAAACAAGACTCAGGTGAACTGGTGTACTAACTTATTTTAGGCTGAAAAGGCCCCTTTTGCACCAAAGGGGTGAAAAGTGTGTGGGGGCTTTTCAGGGTGTGTTGTTGCCCAGTGCCCATGTACAGATAATCTATAAAACGGTCTCAGATAAAAGCTTTATGCCAGCTCCATAAACAATCTGTGCAACAAGCTGCAAAGCACTGTGTTGGACACCCCTTTGGCACTGAAATGGTTAACTATTCAGTTTGTCTCAGTCACTAGACAGCTACAAACATTATAACTTTCCTTGCTTGTTGGTCTTTGTCATTTAACCCTCTCTGCACTGCATTCCGTACCCCTCTGGCACTCAAAGGGTTAATATTCTGTTAGAATTTCATCCCCCGTGACAGTGATTCTCAGTTCCTGTGTCCCAGCCATGACAACAGATCAGGTTATAAGGATATCCCTGAGTAATCACAATGACTGAGCCACTGATCACTCCCCTGGTAACAAGCAGGGAGATCCTGAAAACCTCTGCCCCGAGCACTGCCCCATGAAACAGAATGTGTTTTTTTGGGGTGTTTTTAACCCTTTTAGTGCTGTCTGGCACCCAAAGGGTTAATACATATAGAGCTGTAGCCATTGTGAGTCCACTGCAGGATGACTATCTCCTCAGCAAGCTGAGGGTATGGACTGGTGGTCCAGTGCTGCTTACCAGATATTTGACCCAGCCAGGGACTAAAACCTGCAGCCCTTGGGGTTTAACCCCTAAGAACCCATGGCGTGCCAAGACTGTCACGCTGGTCCCGGCTCTTAAGGAATGGTGACAGTCCTGGAATGTCATGGAATTCTGGGATGGCAGCGTGGCTACACACTACTGTGCCATCCCAGAATTCATATCACAAAAAAAAAAAAAAAGGTCCGTGGTCCTTAACGGCCGCCCAAGCACCGGATTTAGCAGTCATTAAGGGGTTAAGCAGATTTCATATTTAACACATTAATCAGCTGAGCTATCTCACCAACCAAACTATCAAAAGGTAATCTGGAAAAGAGCACTCGAGAGGACTTCAAAAATATATAAGCTATAATATATATGTATGTATGTATATACATATATATATATAGAGAGAGAGAGAGAGAGAGAAAGAGAGAGTGAGTGAGTTTATGGTATACAGAATTTTATACACACCTGATCAAATAACTCAAAGAGTTTGGCACTGGGCTGGTGGATTGTACAGATAATCGTCCTTCCTCCTTGAGCCAGAGATTTCATCAGTGAGACAACTTGGAAACACGATGAGCTGTCCAAACCACTGGGGAAGGAAGACTGACATTGGCTTATAGCGGTATATAATATGGGAGGAATGGATGAATACAGATGAGGCAGGGTTTATTGGACCTTTTTCATGATTTCTGATGATCCACATGGAACAGAATGTTGGTAAACAGTAAAGAAGTAAATTGCACTTCTATTCCACCAAATACCTCTCTGGCAGTCAAAGCGTTAACATTAATATTAATGGAAATTGTTACGCACAGCGTGCTGGTTTTTGTCATTTTTTGTGTAAGATCTAATAAGAATAACTATATTTATATATTTTACCTCCAGTAAATCATTAACAAATGGCCTGAAAAATATTCAGTTCCCTTAAAATTCTTAAAAACAGATTGAGAACCACAGTTTTGGTGTTCCTGTGCTGCCTGGATAAAATGTTTAACCCATCCTAATTCCAGTTTGGTGACCGGTGGATAAGGCCACTTACCTTTAAATATGCAGCAACAAGCCAGGTCAAGAAACTCTTTGAGTGCCAGAGGGGTATACAATACATTGCTTTGCAATGCGTTGAGTACCCCTCTGGCACTGAAAGGGTTAACATCTTTATTGACTTAGTTCTCACTATTTTAATTTAAACTTAAAGGGATAGTAAAAAAAAAATATACATATATATATATATATATATATATATATATATATATATATAGTATCAGGATTTATCCACCAAATAAAAACAAGGGTACTCCCTCGACTGATAGGTGTTTTATTCAAAACTTGCAGCTCAAACTTGCAATTTTTAGGTGCAATATCTTAATGGCTTGAAATATTACAGTGGCGCTGTTGCTAGACCATCCAATGAACAGCTCTGGTCAGTTGATCCTAAACCTTATAGGATGGTGTAGCAACAGCGCCACTGTACAATTTCAGGCCATTGAGATACTGCATAAAAAAATGCAAAGTTGAGCTGGAATAACATTTGAATAAAACATCTCTCAGCAGAGGGAGTACCCTTGATTTTACTTTGGAGGATAAATCCTTAAATATATATTGTTTTAAATATTAAGTGCTACTATCCCTTTAAAAGGCCATGTATTCAAAAGAAAAGTGGAAGAGTTCTGGGGCAAACCATTTGCACTATAGGGGAGAAGTAAAAAAGTCAGTTTATTTAAATGGGGATTTTAAATTGAATGCTAGACAGGTCTCTAACACATTCTTTGATTGGGAATTTTTGGAATATTTAGGTCTCCCTCAGAACTCCTTCACTTTTCTACTGATTATACAGTCCAAAGGCCAGGGGCGTAGGAACTGAGAGGGGGGGACGCATCCCCCAGGAAATCATGTGGGGTAGAAATCTCCCCCAGGCACTAGACGCACCGGCCTGGGGTGCGCAGGCTCTGGGTGACCAGCAGGAGGGGAGTGCAATGCACAGAGCTCCCTCCTGCTGGTCGCCTCCTTGTAGAGTGGCAGAGCAGAGCGGACCATGCTGGTAGAGGAGCTTCTGTATCCTCTACCCCGGTCTGACAGGAAGCTGCTCGCCGAGCACAACGATCACTTCCTTTCAGACCGGGTAGACGATCAGAAGCTCCTCTACTGCGGTCCACTCGGCCACGCTACAAAGATGGTACAGAGCGGCTGGGGGGGCAAAGTGACACACAAGGGGGCTGGGGGGGTAAAGAGTCACACAGGGGAGGAGGGGGGGGCAGTAAAAATGCTATCGCTGCAGATTTGTGGGGGTTCCTACTTCTCTGCCAAACACTACACTTTATATCTTAAATTCATCCTCATTTTCATCAATACCAAAAGTGATTGTTGAGGACATTTCACTGGTTATATTTTTGACATAAAGATATAATTTCCCCAGAGTGAGAAATACATATTGGATTTTTGGAAATATCCAAAGACAGAGTAATAAATCTTCATCATTTTCTCAATGTGTTTGGGTTTTATCATCAGCACAATTATCATTTGTTTTCTTTCTTTTTCTATTTACTGCAATTATAAGCCAAGTTTGTACTACCAGTACTGTGGTCTGGCTACATCATTTTACTTATTAGTGTCTCTGCCATCATTCGGTTTGAGCTTTATATTTGTTTATTAACCCTTTGAGTGCCAGAGGGGTACGCAACACATTGCAAAGCAATGCGTTGCGTACCCCTCTGGCAATCAAAGGGTTAAAGAAATCTATCCTTTAAAAAAAAAAGTGATTGTCTGCCATGCATTGAAAACATGAACACTCCATAATGGTGCGCTCTGCTGGACCACTATAGGGTGTGTGATATTCTTCTGTGGTCTATATCTTTTGGAGTAGAGGAATCTTAGGGTGCCGCAGCTTCCGTATGGTGAGGTCAGTACTTTCCTCTCCTTCATAACCTGAACAGAAGAAAACAGAAAAAGAGAAAGCACAAGCCACTCTCAAGTGTAGTATCTTCGAGCAAATGGAACTATCCCACTAATTAATTCTACTTACAGGATACAGAGGCTAAATCCTGCCTCTGGAAATAAGCACATATACTGGTTTATGCTACCAGATAAGCAATCCATTCACCCAGACCGGATCTATATGGAATTCAGCAATAAGCATCAATTCTCCAGCACAGATTTCGTCAATAAAAAATTATATTTTAGTACAGGGCTTAAAACTTGAAGTCCTTTGCTACTAGCCAGACTTGAAAAGTTACTCGCCACTGCAAGCCATAGCATACCCACCAGGGCTGAATTTCTACTCAGCAGGGCTAAATTTTCACTCGCCATTGGCTAGTGGCGAGTGGAAATTTTGAGCCCTGTTTTAGTATCTATAAAACATATAATTATGTAGTAACAGACCCTACGCGTTTTGTGAGTACTCTTCCACACTTCCTCAGGGGTCAAAACCTTTTTGAATAGGGTTTTCTATTACATAATTATATGTTTTATATATACTAAAATATAATTTTTATTGACGAAATCTGTGCTGGAGCATTGATGCTTATTGCTGAATTCTATAGGGATCTGGTCTGGGTGAATGGATTGCTTATCTGGTAGCATAAACCAGAATATGTGCTTATTTCCAGAGGCAGGATTTAGCCTCTGTATCCTGTAAGTAGAATTAATTAGTGGGATAGTTCCATTTGCTCGAAGATACTACACTTAGGAATGGTTTGCGCTTTCTCTTTTTTCTGTTTTCTTATGCATTGAAAACATATCTGGCATCCAAATGGTTAATCCTTTGTGCGTCAGAGAAGTGAGCTCACTCACCCTTATGGCACTCAAAGGGTTAAGCCTGATCTCCTAGTCTCTTTTCTAATTGTGGGCCCAACAAACAGGAAAATATAATGTGTGGCCCTTTGAGGACTTCAGGGCCAAACATAATTTCATTAAAATGAAATGGGTTGCCGATCTCCAGGTTAAATAGTGATATGATTCAAGGGAAACTGTACAGTATATTATAAAAGACTTTCCGTGCCGTTTAAATCATAAAACATGGCACAATAGCACTTGAAACATCAGCATGTTACAATATAATGTAAATAAAGCAGACATGAACATGTGTATAAAGCAGACATGACAGTTTGTATAAAGCAGACATGAGCAGTAAACTTTTTTTATAAAAACATATATTGTAGGGCATTTCCTGCTGAGTAATATAAGGGCACTCCCACTGCTGAGAGAAGCATATTTCCAGAGTTATAACAGTTTAAACCCATGTTTTTTTAACATTAGCAGTGCCCTCTCATGGTCAAATTCCAGTCAGTCATTTTGTTGCTTTCTAATGCAGAGAAAAGTCAGTGACTTTCAGTTCCCCATAGAATGTGATAGAAACTGCTGAGTCACTTCCTGTCAGTTAGAACTATCAGGAAGTAAACACAGTAAATTCACTTCCTGTCAGTTAGAACTATCAGGAAGTAAACACAGTAAATTAATTCCTGATTATTTGAATAAAACAACTGACAGCAGTGGGAGTGACCTTGTTTTACTCAGAAGTTAAAGCTCTATAAAATACAGGTTTTCATAATAAAAGTTTACTGCTCCTTTAAGCAGTCAAGTAGGCGTATATAAAGCAGGCACGAACATGTATGAACATGTGTGTAAAGAAGACATGAACATACGTGTAAAGAAAACAGAAATATGTATTAATCTGCCATAAATGTGTGCGTAAGGCAGGCATTACCAAGTATCAAGAAAACAAACATATTAATCAGACATGAACATGTGAAAAAAACAAGTGTGTGTATGTTTATGTGTGAGCGTGTGTGTGTAAAGCACATTTCATGGGTGCTGAAGAGTGAGTGAAAATTAGCAAAAGTGTCTCAGGCTTTATGTTCATTGTATTTAGTAAAGACTGTAAGCAATAAAGTTTTGCTCACAGCCATTTCCCTCCTGAAGGTGAGTTTTATGAACCCTGTGATGGACATACCTGGTTGGTTCATCAAAGAACATAACCGGTGGATTATTCACTAATTCCAGTGCAATTGCCAGGCGCTTTCTCTGACCCCCGGAAAGGCATCCGGTCCTGGTGTTTGCACATGGCAACAAGCCCAGAGCTGTCAGGATCTCCTTTACCTGTTATAAAGTAGATAAGATTAGAAATACAGTAAATAAAGATAATTTCTAAAAAAGAAAGGCATCTGGTTGCCTCATTCTAAGATGTCAAAGAATGAGTGTGAGGCATTAAAGGGATAGTAATACTTGCAAATTACTAATCCCCATATTGTAGCTTTGTTAAAAAGAAACTTATTGCCCCCAGTGTCATCTCTCATACCCTTATGGTTTGAGAGATGATAGCACTCAAAGTTCCCCCTTCCCTTCCCTGACTGAACGCTGACTGCAGGGATATCCGGTATTACTTCTATCAGGCGGCTCTGCAGCATTGCCGAGATCGCGTTTATAAAAAAGAAATCTTTCTCTAAAATGTTCTTCTACATGTGCTTGCAAACCAAGCACACAAAGAAGACCGTTTCAGTGAAAGAATTATTTTTTATAAACGCGATCTCGGCTCAGCTGCAGAGCCGCCTGATGGACATAAGACTGTCGTATGACAGCTTCCCCTGCAGTCAGCTTTCAGTCAGGGAAGGGGGAGGGAGGGGGGAACTTTGAGCGCTATCATCTCTCAAACCATAAAGGTTTGAGAGATGACACTGGGGGCAATAGGTTTCTTTGTAACAAAGCTACAATATGGAGATTAGTAATTTGCAAGTATTACTATCCCTTTAATCCCCAAATTAGTGTGGTGTGTGCTAGGGCACAGAGCACACACAAGAAAGTCATGATAGAGACAGAAAGCCCAATGGGAGAGGCACAAAAAGCAAGGCCCTGGAAGGTGGCTGAGTAAACAATATACTAGCAATATATCAGCACAGTCCAGCAAAATACAATCTGTAGGAGTCCAGAAGGGCAACACATCATTACATGAGACTAGCAACGTGTTACACGAGACCGGCAGGGAATTGCACCACATATGAGACCAGAAAACTATCACATGAGTCTATCTGGGCAATGCAACAATATATGAGACCAAAAGAGTACTGGAAGAAGCTAGCAGATTATTACATAACACCAGCAGGACAACATACCATGACATAAGGCTAGCAGAGTGTTTACATGAAATCAGCAGTGAAATATCCCATTGGATGAAACAAGCAGATTATTACAGAAGACCAGCAGTACAATATGCCATTATAAGGCTAGCAGACTATTACATAAAACCAGCAGTGAAATGTACCATTTGTTGAAACTAGCAAAATGTTTTATGAGACCAGAAGAGCAACACATCATTGTATGAATCCAGCAGGGCAATATATCATTACTTGAAAATGGAAGGATACTATGAAACCAAAGGTGCAATAACCATTACTTGAGATCATTAGGATAATGTATTTTGCATTACTTCTATATTGACCTGCTGGTGACATATTATGGAGAACTGCCCAGCTGCTGACATGAAATGCTATGTTGCTCTGCTGGTCTTATGTAAATCCAAGTTAAAAAAAATAGTCATCATCATCACCCTGGTTGAAAATCTGTACTGAGCACAGTCAACTTCTATTCACACATGAAGTGCTCTAATTACAATCATCTTGTTCACCACTGTGATGAGCTGAATAGAATAAATTCATCACAAATGTAAATGGCATCTATTATGTTATTTGTATTCAGATCAGATTACAAACTCATCACCAAAGTAATATTAAATGGTTTCACACCTCAAAGATGTCATATTTCTTCTTTTCGTTGAAAATTAAGAAATGTGTACATTTTTTGTTAACTTCTTGAATACTAGAAAGTTCTTCATCCGATATAATAATTTGCTAAAACGTGTGTAACGACACAGTCATGCTCAGTAGAGACTGCTGCACGTGCTGCAGTCATCCGTAGTAGAAACTGCCCGCACAGCGGCTGACACAGAGCTGGATGCTCCGAAGAAGCGTCCAGCTCTGTATCAGCCCCGGCGGGGCAGTCTCTACTGCGCATGACTGCCTCGCTACCGGCTGGCAGTGGCACTGTGGCCCGTATAACGGGCTCTTCAATTAGTCATGCTATGAAACAATGGTAGCGGCTAGTTCCTATCCAGTAGAGGGACCCTGGTGACATCAGCAGACCATGTGACTGTTTGGTCACGTGATGCAGAGAACTAACGATCGAAATCCAATTAAGTAATTCATTTTAAATAATGCAATTTCGGCTCTGCTGAAGAGCCTCCTCGTGTCGGCCAATAGCTGACATCAGGAGAAGGGAAGGGAATATGAATACCTCTCAGACCATAGAGGTTTGAGAGATAGGATTTGTTGCATTTAGTTTAATTTTTTTAAGCACTACAAAACGATAAAGATTTTTTTCTGGGACATTACTTTCCCTTTAACAATCAAACTATTTAACCCAGGGCTTGAGTCAATTGAGGCCATTAAGGAAAAAAAACATCCAACGGCGGTTTTGAAAACACAGTAAGCCATTCAATTGTCCATCTTATGAACAGCTAATGGCAATTTTAAAAATGCAACGGTCGATAATATAGCAACCATTGAGACCTATGGAACACAGATCCCTAGAGCCATTCAGTTGTGTGCGGTAGTGCTAACGCCTGACAAACTGATACAGACATATCAATGTGTTGGGCACCTGTCTGGCAATCAGAGTGTTAAAGTTACCTAAGGGTTAAAGTTACCCATTTGAAGTAGGACATACACAAGTACAATCACAAACTGGAAAAAACAGCAGCATTATATTAATCCTTTGAGTGCCAGAGGGGTACGGAATGCATTGCAAAGCAATGCATTCCATATCCCTCTGGCACTTAAAGGGTTAAAGCACTTTATAAGCATGTTTTAGTAGGAGCTTACCATTTCCTTTCTTCCTTCATCCTTTTCTTGAAGCTTTAAATGGGCAGAAACCTAAAAGTACAACATAGCAACATAGTAAATTAGGTTGAATAAAGACACAAGTTCATTAAGTTCAACCTTCTCCTCATACCTCAGTAACTGAGAATTTTATAGCTTTCCTGCTACTAATTAAGTTAGTCTTTATCAAACCTTCCTGATCTGCCTACTAATACACAGTATAACTCTGTATGTTCCCTTTTGAAAGAAATGTATCTAATCTTCTCTTAAATGTATCCATTGTATCTGCCATAACCACCTCCTTGGGCAATGAATTCCACAATTTAACCGACCTTACTGTAAAAAACCCCTTCCTCTGCTGAAGTCTAAACCTCCTTTCCTCTAATCTCAAGGGGTGTCCCCTGGTCACCTGATCAGGCCTTGGAAAACATGAGTTAGTGATACGTTAATCCACCACTAAATGCAGTAACCAATCAATCATGTTTGTGTTTTACACTAGAAGTTCAGATTCTATATTAGCACAGTAGGTTCCTATCAGAATTCACTGCACTGTTTTTTTAGAGATATGGAGATAAAGAGTAGACATAGGGTTGGTAGCAGCTTCCCATTATACTGCATATCACTAGTGGATATACACATGGTATCATTTACATTTTTCTACATCCTTCATGTGTGACTTATTGCATGTGGTCCACGTGACCTATCTGTGATAAATGGAAAAGTGGTGAAGATTTTTCTCACTGAATTGTACACATAGAGGGATACTGTCCTCTTAATGCAATGTCATTGTTATGTATTTTAGGAATATTTCATCCTGTGTTTTTAACAGTAATTCACTATCATTTATTGTACCGTTGCTGTTTTGTCTAGTATGTGTGATATAGGATGTATTAACTTGTCAGTCTCACAGCGTGCTACCTATTTAGGTAACTGATGCAAACTTGTTATTCTAATTAGTATGGTGATGCCTAGTTTTGGCGCCTTTCCTTCTCACTGGGAACATAAGGGTGGTTTCTTTGTTTGATGTGTAATCTTGATAAAGGCATTATAACATGGACAAAATGTCGATTCAATAAACATCTACTACATTATTTGTTTGAAACAAGCTCCAGTGAGTGCCGAACTGTATATATATATCACATTTGCAGTGTTTGTTACTACTGCAAGTGATTCTGGGTAGGCATACGAAAATAAGTTTAACAAGGAATCACCTTTTTGCCTCAGATTCCACTTTATACATGGATTCCTTACAGTATGTGTATGCTGAGAAACACCTTTAAGACACAACTCAAGCTGTTGCTCAGCATACACATACTCTAAGGAATCCATGTATAAAGTGGAATCTGAGGCAAAAAGGTGATTCCTTGTTAAACTTATTTGCATATGCCTACCCAGAATCCCTTGCAGTAGTAACAAACACTGCAAATGTGAGATTTCTGTGGGAAAAGCAAGTCTTACAGCTTGACTGGTGTGTCAAATTTTTGTTTAACATTGTATCTACAACCCACCAAATTCAGGTGGAAGGGGTTTTCGTTCACTTTTTTCCCCACCATAACCTTTTCAGGAGATATATATATATATATATATATATATTTATTACCTCCATCCCTCACCCAGCTTCCAGTGTGAGGATTGCCTTGCTCTCTATCCCACTCTCCATAGTGTGAATCTCTCCCTCACCTACCCTCCACTGTGCAAAAAAACAGTTTAGTCTTTGAAGCAGACTAGTCCCTAGCATCCCAACCCATCTTCAGTTCTGTGAGATTATGATGTCATTGTGTTGTTCCAACCCCACCAAGGTTACAATGGGCAATGTTTAGAACCTAAGCTGGATCGGGATGCTGTTGCCAGCAACCCTACCTTCGAAACATTATCTCTACAATCTCTCAGGACTAATGGGGTATGGAAGCAAAAAGACAAGACTCTCCAATCTAAAATCTTCCTACATAGAAGGACTCTGGCAAAATACATATGTTACTGACATACAAGAAATTGCGGAGAAGCTTCTGATGTTTTTCCTGTTGGGAACCCTGGGGCATCTGATGTATCACTGGGGCATCTGATGTATCAGCGTCTGAGGGAGAAGACACGTCCTTGAGCAGCATATGCTTAGCTCTACCTCCCGCTTCTCTTTTGCCAATCTCCTTCTTACCCCAGGGTCAAGTCACTTGCTTCTCCACCTTGACTAATCACAGAGGAAGGCCACCTTTTCTGCAAGGACCTGACATTACCTCTCCACTGCAGTCAGGGCTTCTTAAGTTTCTTCCATCTTTGCCCAGACTAGGGGCCTCTTCTCACAAGGATCTTTTTCTCTGCAATCTACAGGGTTTTGACCTCATTTCTCAGTCCTCTTCTTCTTCCTTCATTATGTCCAAGTCTGCCTCTTCCATCCTCAGTTACTGGAAGCTAACCCTGAAGCTTCTCGATGTTTGTGTCTCCCTCCTCAGAGTCAGAAGATTCACTGGACTCCAGCCTTGCTGCAGCTTCTTCCATAGCAAGACTGGACTCTGGATAGTTTATGTAACTTGACATTATATTTCTCGAGTTGCTCCATCAAGGCCATTTTTTTGGTATCCTTTTGAAATGTCGCACGTCACATCGCGTGTCTAAAAATGTTGCATTTCTTTGGTCACCAGCTTACAAATGATGCATTAACAATGTTGCGTGCCAAGCAATCTCGCATTCAATATATCACCTTACACAACATGTCGCCCACAACATGTCGCCTGTATCAAAACATCTCTCACATCTTCACTACGTTGCACACATATAACGATATTACGGATGCAATCTGTATGTCGCACACACGCATTAATGTTGCATTAAGGACGCACATGTGACATATTTAAACTTCACATCTTTGAGCACTAAGGGCACATTAAGGGTGCAAACGTGACATATTTAAACTTCACATCTTTGGTACACACATACTACTCTTAGGTGCTCACATACTACTAAGGGGTGCACATTAAGGGTCCACATGTGACATATATTCACGTCTTTGGCGCGTACATATTAAAGGAGGGTGCATTAAGGGTGCAGTGTGTCAAAACTTCGTCCACATAAATGGCTGAGTGAAAAATGCATCTTATAAGTGTCACCTTAACATTCTGCTGAGTCAAAACTGCTTCATGTTTTTCCACGCAGTCCAATCAGGAAGTGCATCGCTATTGAAAAGGAAACAGGAAGTACACCAACATTGCGCTGAGACGCCCACACAACTGCACACAGGAGCACACACAGCTGCACACAGCTTGCCTCTGCTATATGGGCAATTATCTGCCAAAAAGGATCAGGGACAAAGTGGCCTGCAAAATGCAGAGGTCCAGTGGTATCAAGAGGACCAGGAGGCAATTACTTCAGAGGTGGTCTGACCTCAAGGGCCTATAGTCAGGGGTACTGCGTACCTTTAGATCAGGTATGTTTGCTGTGATTTTTATTGTTGAGAGGGAGGGGTTGGTTGTAACATAACTGTGATTCAGATGTCTTTCCATGTTCACACACTTTGCTTCTTCACTTCCCTCCTAGCACGCAACCCACCCCGTAATGCCCCTCCTGATCCTCTGGTGGCCCCTGCACCACAATCCCTGCATCCTGCAGGTAAGTAAGTTTATGACGTGTAGGGAGTGGACACCAATTAGGAATTACATTACACATATTGACATTTTTTTATCACTTTATTTATAGCCCGCAGATCATCCAAAAGAAGGCTCCTCCTTGTAAGTACCATTGTGTGCTTTTAAAATGTGGCTCACAAATTACTAACTACTTGAAGTATGTAATGATGGCCTTTTTTGTACCACTTAATTTATAGCACAAGCAGCAGCTCACAGAAGTCCCTCTACAACTGCTTCACCCTCTCCTCCTCGTATGTAACCTTTTAAACCCTTAAGGACCATTGACATACCCGGACCATCACACTGGACCGGCACTTAAGGACCAGTGACGGTCCTGGTACGTCACGTACTTTTACTCACCTCGCTCCTGTAGGAGAGCTGTGAGTAATAGCGGGGACTGAAGTTGATCGCTCCAAGACCGGAGTGATCTCTTTCAGTCCTTCATTCGGCGTGCCGGCACATGTGATCAGTCACGTGGGACGGCACGTCAAACTTCCCTATCTGGTCCTTAAAGGCCCACACACCCTGGGACCGCTGGTCCTTAAGGGGTTAAGTAATATACTGGGTCTCCTTTAAAAATGTTGCACACTACTATGCGCACAACTACACATATACCTTGCTGATATTTATACATGCAAGAACTGATGTGACACTGGTGCTCATTGCGATACCTTTCCTTTTTTTTTTTTTATTCAGTAACAATGTAGAACAAGAAGAAAGTGTTGCCATCACATCAAAATCTACATAACAATGTCTCCTGTGCCGGGAGTCAAATGGGCAGCATTTCATATCGCAGGCGCGTCACTGTGTATAAATTCACCTGCTACTGAGTGACACTCCATTGCCTATTTGGCTGCACTGCAAATGTCGATCCTGCAACATCACAACTGTAACAATTTGCTTCTGGACAGGAGCCACAACAAGTTACACATAGGAAAATGCAAGAAGACTGAAATGAATTGTTACAAACTATTCCAACACACCGCTGTCTGACTACCTTAGAGCTGAGGCACAATATTTCCATTTTAATAAATAGACTTCTTAACATAAATTGTTCCTAAACCTCTGTTGTCTGTAATTTATTATGCTGTATCAAATGTTGTTTTTTTTTTCCAGTAAAGATTGCTACAATAAATGTCTGTTTAATTTTTAATATCGTATATATTAAAAAAATAAATTAATTGATGTAAGTCCGGCCTCTGAAACATGTATAGTTTGAGAGATATACACTTATAAAGTGCCCTCTTCCCACCCCTTTCACAGACGTTAGCGCTCTCGCTGACAGAAGGAGATTCTAGTCATGTGACCGGGCGGAGGCTCTTCATCAGAGCCGAAATAGCGCTATCTAGAAAGAAATACTTAATTTTCAACGCTCTACAAAGTGTTCTTGCACACCGGGCACATTTTGTAGACCATTCCAGTGAAGTATTTCTTTCTAGATAGTGCTATTTCATCTCTGCTGAAGAGCCGACGGCAGGTCTAGGGACCAGGATTTCATGCTGTCATCTAGAGAGCTGACGTCTGTGAAAGGGGCAGGATGGGGGAACTTTATAAGTGTAGTAGTTGAAGAGCCCGTTACACGGGCCACAGTGCCACTGCCACCCGGTCACGGGGCAGTCACGAGCAGTGGAGACTGCCCGCGCCACGGCTGATACAGAGCTGGACACTCCTTCGGAGCGCCCAGCTCTATATCAGCCGCGGCGAGGGCAGTCTCTACTGCGCATGACTGCAGCACGCGCAGCAGTGTCTACTGTGCATGTCGCGCGTTACACACGAATTAGTGAATTATTATATAGGATATCCCTCAAACGATACATGTTTGAGACCGGACATACATCAATTCATTTATTTTTTTCATATTAAACTTTATTAAAAGCAATCATTACTATCCCTTTAACCCTTCTGAGAGCCAGAGAGGTATGCAACGCATTGCAAAGCAATGCGTTGCGTACCTCTCTGGCACTCAAAGGGTTAAACACCTCATGCCAGCAGTCTATGGGACTGTACGGGCAACTGATGAAACATGTGGCTGTGAACCAAAAATGTCTGAGTTTTGTCCAGCCCACTGCTAACACAGGGTGTCAATTTTGTGTACCCCCCCCAAAAAAAAAAGAAATGACAGAAGCACTTTTTGGGTTGTGCAGTGCAGCGCCAGGCATTTTACTAAGACTGCTGCCATAGGAGCAAACTTAGTAAAACTTGATAATTCCCCTTTAACTCTTTCAGAGCCAAAGAGGTATCAAATGCATTGCATTGCAATGCCTTGGATTCCTCTCTGGCACTCAAGGGGTTAATAAACTGAGGTAAGAGATTATCTGCTATACACTCAGCAAACCATTCTTGCAAGCTAAATCCATATAAAATATTTTGGATGCAGTTTTTCCCACTTACACAGTTCAGAAAGACTTCACATTTAACCCTCTGAGTGACCGAAAGGTGACCACCACAATGGCACTCAAAAATGTTCAAGGGATGATAATGTGTCACAATAAAAGCAGCTCTAATTAATCTTCATGGTATTTGGGCCATGGGGAGTGTTATTTCAATACTGTTAGAGATGTAGTACAAGAGTAACTGAATGATGAAGAATCCCCCTCCCGCCCCTTTAACTGATGTAACACTGCTCACCTCAAAGCAGCAAGACTGTCCGGATGGATCATAGAGAGGGACAATGTTCAATTAGCATAAGGGAAACACCTGTCAAGGGAGGAAGGGTTTTCATTGTTCTCACAGTAAGAAGATTGTCTCTTGCTGTGAGCTGTCTGGTCCCAGGACCAGATTCCACATCTGAGGGGAGGTGGCTTACACTAGGTAAAAGGGACAGGAGGAGGATACTTTATCATTCAATTACTCTTGAACTACAACTCTGACAGTACTGAAATAACACTCTCCATGGCCCAAATCCTATGAAGATTAATTGGAGCTGCTGTTTTTGTGAAATGTTACTATCCCTTTAAGATTCAGATTTTCAAAGATTCACAGTCTTTCCATATTCACAACTGTAAATCATTGAAGGTCTTTTGATGTAAAAGAGAACGGGATTGAGCAGGGGAATATTAAGTTGTTAGCATAAATTCAAATGTTTACCTTGGCGTATTTACATGTATTACACATTTAACCCTTTGAGTGCCGGTAGGCAACGCATTGCAACCCCTTTGGCACTCAAAGGGTTAAACTCTTGGATGCAAGACAAGTCTTCAATGCACTGCAAAGCAATACACTGAAGATCTCTTTCGCATGCAAGGTGCAAAATGAACACTAATCATCTACTCTTCGTTCATTTATCTCTGTCCATGAAATTCACATATCTCTCATTGAATACAGCAAATAAAATGTCAGATTACATTGTGTCAAATTATTTGACCTTGCCTTTAATTGAATAAGACTCTGTGTACCACAATATGACTTTCTCACAACACAGATACTATGTATTACATAAAGAAAAAAAAATAATTTTCATAGATGTGCATATATTAACACTACTGGAATCACGTACAAATATTGTGGGAGTAATTGAAATTGCAACCTGCTTCTTCCTTCATTCTAAGCTGTGAATGACTTTGTACATTAGCAGCTATTTTGCGATTGGCCTACAATGCAACGCCCACAACCAATCATGGCCAAGCTGGTACACCAAACGCTGCACACTTCCATTGGCTGATGGAGCAGATATGCAGTTGTCAGGCAAAAATTCCTATGGATAAAATAACACTGGTGATTTTTATCTATACCCAGGTATAAATGTAGAAATTCTATTAACCCTTTGCATGCCCAAAGGTTGAGCAATACAGTGCTCTGATTTGTTGTACAACCTTCTGGCACGTCGTTGTTTAACCCTTTGAGTGCCAAAGAGGGGCCTAATGCATTCCAATGCGCTGCATACCTCCTTGGCACTCAAAGGGTTAATAGTTCTTTCCTATGAATGTGCCCTTCATACTTGAACTCAGCTGTAATCTATAAATGAACAGGCATACACTGCCATTGTAAGGTTTTTCATGGCCCTTCCGGATCATGGGTGGGGCTCTGTTTCTCAGACTTATCTTATTTAGACTCAAAACATCAGAACAGAGAAAAAAAACAGCTCAAATTGTATTTTGAACATTATATAATAATATTTAAAGGGGATGTATCACCCCTATACAAGTTAGCATGAATCGTTAGCTTATAGAGTGAATATAAGTAAATGTGTACATTTTTTTCTCTGTTAAAGTTCCTGTTTGTCTAAATTGAAGTTATAATATCTGCCCTGCAGCTACTTCAGCATAGACTGTGGTTACCTGCTCTGTAACCACAGTCCGTCACTCTGCCTCTGCTCCCCTCCCACTATCCAGCCTCCGCCAATGACGGAGGCTTTCTGCCTGTAAGCTGGAGCAGTTTCATTGGCAGTGATCGATATCTAGCCAATGAGACTGCTCCAGCTTCAGGGAGAAAGCCTCCATCATTGGTGGAGGCTGGATAAAGGGAGGGGAGCAGAGGTAGAGTGACGGACTGTGGTTGCAGAGCAGGTAACCACAGTCTATGCTGAAGTAGCTGCAGGGCAGACATAATAACTTCAATTTAGACGAACAGGATCTTAACCCCTTAAGGACCGGGGAAATCTGAGTTCGATTTGTCTTAAGGACCGGAGCAATTTTGACTTTTATGACTATGTCTTTGTTCAACCATATGTTCTCTTTAATTCCTTTTGTACACCCACACAAATTATATACTGTTTCTTTAAGCACAAGTAGGGCTTTTTTTTATACCACAATTACATGAATACCTCATCATTTAATTTGATTAAAAAAGAAAAAAAAGAGCCAAAAATATAAAAAAACAACAGTTTGTTTACATTTTCCTGTCAGGATTTGTATACTATTAGTTCTTTACAACAAATACCCCTAAATATATTTATTTGCTTCTCCTGAATATAAGAGTACCCCATATGCCTAGTATTTCAATCCCTTTCTCACATTTACAAGCAGTGGCGTAACAATAGGGGTCGCAGGGGTCGCCCCCCTCCCCCCCCACGACCCCCTCGCCCGCAGCAACTCCCACTACGGCCGCCGATTCTGTTTATACAGAGCGCTGGGAGATGACATCATCTCCCAGCCTCTGCATTACTAGAGCGGCACACGGGAGCTTCAGTAGAGATCTGTGCCGAAGGAGGCACAGATCTGTCAAGGCACGCCGCTAGACCACCAGGGACTGGAGGTAGGGGCATTGTGGGAGGGGAAATGTGGAGATGAAGGGGGCATTGTGGAAGGGGACATTGTGGAGATGAAGGGGGCATTGTGGAAGGGGCAATTTGGAGATTGGGGGGCATTGTGGAGATGGAAGGGGCAATGTGGAGATGAAGGGGCATTGTGGAAGGGGCACTGTGGAGATGAAGGGGACATTGTGGAGTTGAAGGGGACATTATGGAAGGGGCAATTTGGAGATATGGGGGCAATGTGGAGGTGGCCAATGTGGTTGAGGGGGTCTGGAGCCAATGTGGTCAGGGGGGGCTCATGGCAATTCTTGCACCAGGGCCCGGTGGCTTCTAGTTACGCCTCTGTTTACAAGGTAAATATTACAAGATGGCTGCCGTTATTTCCAACCTGTAATTTTTCAACAATTGGCATGTGAGCATCATAGCTTACCTGACGGTGCCAAAACCAAAAATGTCCCACAAAGGTATATGTTTCTGAAAACTAGACACCATAAGGTAAATAATCAGGAGAATTTTGGAGTTTTTTATGCAGCTATTGTTCAAGAAATATTTTTCAAAATTGTGGTAATATTTAGTTTTTTGCAGTTTTCACACTTACATTTCAATATTACTGTTGATATCAAGCACGGGATAGTTGAAAATTTAAAAATATCCATTGTTTAGTGTTCAGCTCCTTCTTCTGAATATGGCAATACCCCATATGCATAGGTTTCTCAAGGTTTGGGGGAGCTACAGGGCCCAAATTGGAACATGCGCGTTTCCAGTTTCACATTTTGAATTTTCACAGCTTTCGCCATTGGTACCATGTCTCATTTAGGGCTGTGTAACAGTGCTCCACTCTAAGATTTCCCCCCCAAAAGTGTATATTTTTGGAAAGTAGACACCCCAGGCTTTCATTTTATATATGGTTTAATTTTTTTTACGCAGCCATTTTACCCCCAATCCCTCCCCCACACTTCAATAATGATGTGAATTTTAAGCACATGATAGGTGAAGATTTTTAGAAATGCATTGTTCAGTGTTCAGCTTCTTCTTCTGAGTACGGCAATACCCCACATGCATAGGTTTCTCAAGGTTTTGGCGAGCTACGGGGCCCAAATATTCACAGCTTGTGTCACTGGTGCCATATCTCATTTGAGGCTGTGAAACAGTGCTCCACTCTAAAATTTCCCCAAAAAATTGTATATTTTTGGAAAGTAGACACCCCAGGCTTTCATTTTGTGCATGGTTTCAAATTTTTTACACAGCCATTTTACCACCAATCCCTCGTAAATCTTGACATAAGTAAAAAAAATTAGAGTTTTTCACACTTTGACTTCAATGTTGATGTGAATTTCAAGCACAGGATAGGTGAAGATTTTTAGAAATGCATTGTTTAGTGTTCAGCTCCTTCTTCTGAGTACGATAATACCCCATATGCATAGGTTATTCAAGGTTTGCGGGAGCTATGGGGCCCAAATTGGAAAATGAGCGTTTCTAGGTTCACACTTTGAATTTTCACAGCTTGCGCCACTGGTGCCATGTGTCATTTGGGGCTGTGTAACAGTGCTCCACTCTAAGATTTCCCCCCAAAAGTGTATATTTTTGGAAAGAAGACACAAGAGGCGTTCATTTTATGTATGTTTTCAAATTTTTTACGTAGCCATTTTACTACCAATCCCTCGTAAATCTTGACATAAGTAAAGAAAATCAGCGTTTTTCACACTTTGGCTTCAATGTTGATGTGAATTTCAAGAACATGATAGGTGAGGATTTTTAAAAATGCATTGTTTAGTGTTCAGCTCCTTCTTCTGAGTACAGCATTTACATCTCTTCTTCTGAGTACAGATTTACGTCTCAGGCGCCCCTAAGCACAATGCCCTCTGCGCCCCTGGCCCTGCTCTTGCAACACCCCTAACCACACCCATCCCTAGGCCACACCCCTCAATTAATCACACCCTCTGAGGCAATTTTCCCAGAGGTAGAGGAAAATGTTATATGAAGTGAGGGCCCAGTGGGGGTATACTTACAGCATATATACAGGACAGTGGCTTACTGAAAGCACCCAGGGCCCCGGTAAATGGAGATCATGGGCCCCCTTTACCCTGTCCGCAGTTATCCCCCAACCATATTTATACTCCACCTCCTAGAAATCACTGAAACAACATGTCCCAGTTTACCACCTCTTGCTAATTTTATAACTGGTATTAATGTTGTGAAGAAATGCAAGTGATACCTCAGAGATTACAACTGAAATGGAGCTACACTAGTGATACCACAGAGATTACAACTGAAATGTTTCTATACTGGTGATGCCACAGAGTTTACAACTGAAACTGAGCTACAACTACAATTCCAGTGTAGCTCCATTTCAACTGCGAACTCAGTGGTATCACTTGTGTATCTCTATTTCAATTGTAATACCACATAGTTTAAAATCTAATGTAGCTACACTAGTGATACCACAGAGCTTACAACTGGAATGTAGTTACACTAATGACACCAAAGAGCTTACAGATGAAATTGAGCTACACTAGATATCAAAGAGCATACAAATGACCGAGTGCCCGACAGCTGTCATTCCCTGTTTGTAATGCACCACCATTTAAAATATAAAAAATCACATAAAATAAATACATGGGGCCATTGGAATTGGGCGTGACTGGGCCACTACTGGGTGCCCCAGAAAATCTTGCACTCTAGGCCAGTGCCTAGTCGGCCTACTGGCCCTGGCAACTGTACTGGCTACACAATGGGGAGAGATTCACTAAGTGGTTATAAAGAAGTGATAAAGTGGAGATGACGTCCCCAGTTTATCACTTCTCAAATTCCTATGTTACTCTATGGAACCTATGCACTAAGATCTCCAAAGCTTAAGAAATCGTAGTGTATTGGCTCCATAGAATAACATAGGAACTGGAGAAGTGATATCACTGGAGAAGTCATGTCCACTTTATCACCGCTTAGTGAATCTCCCCTAATAAGTATCTCACCTCCCCAGCAAATCTCTGAGGTAGGAAACACTAAAAAAAAATCTGAGTTAGGTAATATAGAGTATTTTACAGAGATGCAGAATTAGTTTGAGCTATATAAATAAAGAATAATAGTAATAATAATAATAATAATATAGAGTACCAGAAAAGAGGGGATAAGGAAGTGAGGAATGAGGAGATGGGGCATGTACTTGACTGAGAGTGAAGAAGGAGTGGGGTCGGCTCCCAGCGGCTCTAGGAATTTTTTATTCAACTTCCCTACCTATGTACAATTTTGAGTTGGTTAGAAACACATTATTATTTTTTAAAACACAATAATAAAAGGTAAGTATTTATCACGGTGCCCGTTTCACCAGGCACGATTCTTATTGGCCATTGGATTCTGGCTCCACCCAGGGCTAGCCTTTTTATACCGGGTCCTGTCATTCTCTCAGCGCCCTTTCGTGGTGTACCTGTACCTAGTGTTTGAGTTGCTGCATGTTCCTGCTCCGTGTATGACCCGGCTCGTCTGACTTCACTCCTGTTGCTCTTGAGTTTTGCTTCCCATTGCTGACTGGACTGGCTGACTACCTTCGTGTGTACCGACCTGACTTTGGCTGAGAACCCGTTTCCTTTGCTGACTAGGACTGGCTGACTACCTCCGTGTGTACCGATCTGGCTTTGGCTGAGAACCCGCTTCCGTTGCTGACTAGGACTGGCTAACTACCTCCGTGTGTACCGATCTGGCTTTGGCTGAGAACCCGCTTCCGTTGCTGACTGGACTGGCTGACTACCTCCGTGTGTACCGATCTGGCTTTGGCTGAGAACCCGCTTCCATTGCTGACCGGACTGACTGACTACCTCTGTGTGTACCGATCTGGCTTTGGCTGAGAACCCGCTTCCATTGCTGACTGGACTGACTGACTACCTCTGTGTGTACCGATCTGGCTTTGGCTGAGAACCCGCTTCCTTTGCTGACTAGGACTGGCTGACTACCTCCGTGTGTACCAGTCTGGCTTTGGCTGAGAACCCGCTTCCGTTGCTGACTGGACTGGCTGACTACCTCCGTGTGTACCAATCTGGCTTTGGCTGAGAACCCGCTTCCGTTGCTGACTGGACTGGCTGACTACCTCCGTGTGTACCGATCTGGCTTTGGCTGAGAACCCGCTTCCGTTGCTGACTGGACTGGCTGACTACCTCCGTGTCTACCGACCTGGTTTTGGCTGAGATCCCACTTACGTTGCTGACTAGGACTGGCTATTACTTCTGTGGGAAGTACCACCGTCCTGTCCTTATCTGGGCCTGTGTAGGGTATTCTTGCATTGCATTATTTATTTTCAATAAAGCTGATCTGAACCTTACCTAAGTTGCCTGAGTGTTCTGTAAACCGTGACAGTATTATACTATGGATTGGGATTAAATTTGGGCTGCTTTATACACGTAATGGATCTGCTGCTGTATTTAGATTTGCAACACTAAACACTTTAAGTGGTTTTCAGATCTTTACAGGGATTTTTTTTTAATTTACATGATATTTAGCCGTGCTGTATTACTTGAATACTAATCACGCTATCCCTAATTTAGTTTATTGCTAGAGATGAGCAAAATTATTTCATAACATTAGTATTCATACAACGCCACCTGTTTTGCAACACTTGCAAATGAGTTGTACTGTTTCTCTATTATTTGCTGTTTGAATCAATCAGCTTAGATTATAGTAATACTAATCATGTGATCTGGTAATGTGAAAAAGAGCAGGTTCTTATACACTCACATTAATTAAAAATACGTTTATGTCCAGATCAGATCAGAATAAGGTAGAAGTACAACTTCCTGAGTAGGTTACTACAATTAATACTGTGATCAAGAAGGATATTAAAACCTATGCTGTTTCTACAACGTATAATGAGATCAATTGAGCCACTACAATTTATTCTGTGATCAAGCAAATTACTAGACCTTATACTGTGATAAAGTGGGCTGCTATAGCTTATGCTGTGATCAAGCATATTTCTATAAACTATATTGAGATTGAGTGAGTTATTACAAGTTACATGCTAAAGGCCAGTTACTATGACTTATACTGAGATCAAGTGAGTTACTACCACTTATATGTAATACAGTGAATTACTATAACTTACTGTGATCAAGTGAGTTATTAAAACTTACGTGAGTTACTATAACTTATATTGAGTTGACTTCAAGTGAGTTACTACAATTTATGTCCAAGAGGGTAACTACAACCTACATCATAACCTAGAGGGTAACTACAACTAACTCTGTGTTCATGTACAACTTAAACTATGATCAAGAGGGTTACTATTTATATGGTACAAGTTGTACTGCAATCCAGACAGGACTGCTGGAATGATGTCTCTCCCTCTTCTCCTCCCTCCCCTCATTCCCTTCTGCAGATCTGAATTGATTTATCTAGAACCAAAATATTGGATGAACTGATCTGCAGCCTGAATCTCTGAATCTTTGAGCATCCCAAGGCAATGGGATCATTTGATAATCCCAGTGATATATTGATCATTTGCTATAGAATCCAGTACACTTTCTCAGTATCTACTGATTCATTGTATTTACCATCATGGCTTCCTGAACGGTCAGGTGAGGCAGAAGCATGTCGTCTTGCATAATGTAGCAGGATACCTTGCGGAAGGAGCGCAAGTCACGAGGTTGGCCATTAATTAGGACTTCTCCCTTCATGCCTGTCTCTCTAAAATGGAAGGAAAAAATACTTTTTAAAAAAGAGTCATATAAAAGCCTGGGAATAGAGAATCATGTGACTTGTGGCGCGATGCAGGAAACGTGCACAATCGCTATTTCCTGTGTGATAAACCACTAGGGAATAGGTTTGCGCATGATTTTGTTGAATTGCGCATGAAAATTCAAGATTAGCGAACGGGTGTGTATATTTATTTTTTGTTGGCGTGGCTAAGATTAACGAATCTGTGTGAGTGGAATAGCGAATGCGCCTAATGCAAGAACTGCTATTGTGAATGAATTTATACGTCTGTGTACTGTTGTCGTAAAATAAATTTCTTATGCGCAATTCAAGAAGCGTTCAGTATTTAGCTTCCTGGATTAGAACATGCGCAAAATCTATCTGTGCACAAAAATTCCTTTATCCAATAAGAATGTTTTTTGCACTGCGCCATTAAACCTTTAAGAACCAGAGGGGTGAACAAAATCAACCATGAAAGGGATGTGTGTGTGTGTGTATGTATATATCAGGGGCGGACTGACAGGACCCAGGGCCCCTGGTCCAAAAAGAGGTCTGGGCCCCCTGCAGAAATCTCCACAATGCCCCTTCCACCTCCACAATGCCCCCATCTCCACAATGCCCCCTTCATCTCATCTCATCTCCACAATGCCCCCTTCAACCTCCACAATGCCCCCTTCATCTCATCGCCACAATGCCCCCTTGATCTCATCGCCACAATGCCCCCTTCATCTCCACAATGCCCCCATCCACAATCCCCCCTTCCACAATCCCCCCTTCATCTCCACAATGCCCCCTTCCACAATACCCCCTTCATCTCCAAAATGCCCCCTTCCACAATACCCCCTTCATCTCCACAATGCCCTCTTCCACAATACCTCCTTCATCTCCAAAATGTACCCCATTCCACAATACCCCCTTCATCTCCAAAATGCCCCCATCTCCACATTGCCCCCTTCTCTCCACAATGCCCCTTCCACAATCCCCCCTTCATCTCCACAATGCCCCTTCCACAATCCCCCCTTCATCTCCACAATGCCCCCTTCCACAATACCCCCTTCATCTCCACAATGCCCTCTTCCACAATACCCCCTTCATCTCCAAAATGCCCCCTTCCACAATACCCCCTTCATCTCCAAAATGCCCCCATCTCCACATTGACCCCTTCTCTCCACAATGCCCCCTATCTACACAATCCCCCCTTCATCTCCACAATGCCCCCTTCCACAATACCCCCTTCATCTCCAAAATGCCCCCATCTCCACATTGCCCTCTTCTCTCCACAATCCCCCCTTCATCTCCACAATGCCCTCTTCCACAATACCCCCTTCATCTCCAAAATGCCCTCTTCCACAATGCCCCCTTCATCTCCACATTGCCCCTTCCTCAATACCCCCATCTCCACAATGCCCCTTCCACAATGCACCCGTCTCCACAATACCCCCCTTCATCTCCACAATGCCCCTACCTGCAGTCCCTGGTGGTCTAGCGGCATGGCTTACCACTGCAACGTCCCGCGCGCCCTAGTAATGCAGAGGCTGGGAGATGATGTCATCTCCCAGAGCTCTGTATTACTAAACGGCGCGCCGGCGGCCGTTGTAGGAGAGCTGCTGAGCAGCTCTGGAAGTGGCGGCGGCGGGCCCCCTTCGGTCACGGGCCCTCGGTCCGTGACCGAATGGTCAGTCCGCCCCTGGTATATCCCTTTGAGTGCCAGAGGGGTACGCAACGCATTGCAAAGCAATGCGTTGCTTACCCCTCTGGCACTCAAAAGGATATATATATATATATATATATATATATATATATATATATATATATGTACAGTGACACCTAGGCAACAACAGTATGCTCAGTGTTTTGCTTGATAATATGAATAAAACATTAAACAAATGCCTAAATAATTAATTGCTTTTTGTGGTAACTGCAAGATGAGGGACATCAAATGGCTGATGCATACTGTATTCTGCCTAGAGATTAATCACTTGGATGATAGGGAGGCTTTAAACACATCCTTTTTATGTGCTGGAAACACTTCTCAAGAACAATTATATGAAAGAGTATTGTAATGCAGATCAAAATGTAAAATTTCTATACATTCATAACATTTAAAGGGAAACTGTCAACTTATAATTATATCACTGTCTGTCTCTCTTTACTTTTGTTTTTAATAATCTTAGCATCATTTTTTATAAGGGCCTGATGTTATATACATAGTTGAGGGGTAAAAAAAACAATAGTCCATCAAGTTCAACTTGTGCCAGATCAATAGTGTGATACTGTCTAATAAATAACAAATTTAAAATAAAAATGTACTCACAAATGTCTATGTCGGCTAAGATCTGAGCTGACAAATGTGCATCCGGAGAGAACAATCCTGTCTCCGTTCAGGACTGCTGATTGCGAATTTGATTTTATATTTATAATTGTTGAGTCTTTTCTTTTAAAATAAATTTGATATATATTGGATGTTTGGAGCCGTCTACAGCAGTTTGATTTCTACAGATTTGGAGCACCTGTATCAAAGCAGTCCTGAACGGAGACAGGATTGTTCTCTCCGGATGCACATTTGTCAGCTCAGATCTTAGCCGACATATACATTTGTGAGTACATTTTTATTTTAAATTTGTTATTTATTAGACAGTATCACACTATTGGGCGCCCTTCCCTTTCTTTTGTTTTTTATGAGTCATCGTTTGGGGAGAACGTTTGGAGGAGGTGCGGCCCTTTTGTTCCAGTGATTGACGGAGTGATTGATTTGGGGCAATCATATATCCCCCTAAGTGCTTATGCTGTTTCCCACGTATGTGTTGGAACAGCGTTTTATTTTGTGAGTACCGCACAATAGGGCAATTGGTGAAGGTATCCTTGCTATCTGGGTTCAACACAAGGGGCACATTCTCCCCTTTTCTCTCCCTTCTTTTCTTTGCAACTTGTGCCAGATCTCATTTATTAATACAGAAGGAGGCAAACACAATCCCATTGAAAACACTTCCCATTTTGTCTCTAGTGGATAAAACAATTAATTCCTCGATTCCAAAAAAGACAATCAGATTTCTCCATGGATCAACACTGTACCATCAATGAAATCTAGTGTCACAAATGTCTGTATTGTTATTTGCTTAAAGCGGAACTACCATCCTACATAAAGTCACTCCACCACCCAATAATTAGGAATATGGAAACTAGCTTCTTAATGGTGCTATTATCTCACACAAGTACCCGGTTCTGAAGTAATTCTTTTTATTCCGAGACTGACAGCCAGGCTTCTTGCTTTAGAGCTGTCTGTGCACACCTGCGCCGTCAGTCCCTTCCGGTGCCTTAAGGTACCATGCAGTGCCTCCTAGAGGAGACTGGGATGGACAGCGCAGGTGTGCAGATGTCTCTAAGACAAAATGTCTTCATGCAAGCCTGGCTTCCGGTCTCAGAAGACAAAGGATTACTTCAGAACCTGGTACTTGTGTGAGATAATAGCACTATTAAAGCGGAACTACCACCCGACACAATCTTTAGCTTCACTAAGTCCCCATCTGGCGACTAGATGCTTAGTAGCGCTAGTCACCAGAATAATTACGTAATTTAATAGATTTCTCCTCTCTTCCCCGGCTGACAGGCAGGACAGAGCGCGGACATCTTGCCATTGTCCCAGACGGGTCTAGGAGGCGTTGCTAGGAGCCATTTAGCTCCGGCTGGGACTGACAGTGCAAGTGTCACAATGGCAAGATGTCCGCGCTCCGTCCTGCCTGTCAGCCGGGGAAGAGAGGAGAAATCTATTAAATAAGGTAATTATTCTGGTGACCAGCACTACTAAGCAGCTAGTCACCAGATGGGGACTTAGTGAAGCTAAAGATTGTGTTGGGTGGTAGTTCTGCTTTAAGAAGCTAGTCGCCATATGCCTAATTATTGGGGGGCGACTTTATGGGTGGTAGTTCAGCTTTAAAAGGCAGCCCCCATTCATGTCAAAATCATAAAATAAATTAAGTTAAAGACAGTCAAACAGATGTCCAAACTTTGCCAAAATTTGATGGGCTGTGGCCTACCCAGGCTCCAGTTGCCTATGCCCCTGGGTGGCACTGAATCAATAAGGAAATGTATATATAATAATGCTGGGTAGACATTACCCTGGTTATAAAAGAAAGATAAAGACCAAATAGGATTGACACTCAACTAGGGAAAAGACAGGATAGGAGAATTAACCCTTTGAGCAATGCGTTGAATACCTCTCTGGCACTCAAAGGGTTACGTTGTTTTAACCTGGGCAGCAACATCTGTTTTTTTATGCTCTAGATATGGGCAGCGTTTTTTTTCTCTCCAGCTGTTGGACTACAGCTCCCAATATCCTCTGCCAGCTATTAACTGGTTAGGAATAAGACTCACTGGATTCCAGTCCTTTGGATACATTATTCCAGGGATAGGCAACATTTTGCCCTCCAGCTGTTAGGGATTACAACTCCCATTATCCACTATAACCCAATGGCTGATTGAGGGTGATGGGAGTTGTAGGGGGAGATGCACTAAGGCGTGATAAAGAGGTGATAAAGTGGAGATGACCTCTCTAGTTTATCACTTGTCTAGTTCCTATGTTATTCTTTGAAGCTAATGCAGTAAGATTTCACCAGTTTTGGATATCTTAGTGCATAGGGTCTATAGAATGACACAGGAAGTGGAGAATTTATATCACTGGAGAAGTTATCTCCACTTTATCACCTCTTTATCACACTTTTTTCATGCCTTAGTGTATAACCACTGTAGTCTCCAAGAGCGGTTTGAGAGATAGGATTTGTGCCAAATAACTTATTTTTTAAACTTCTACAAAACAAGTATAATCTTTCATGGGACATTACTGTCCCTTTAAGTCAACGGCCTATTGCTCAGAGACAGGCAACTGTATTCAGGCCCGGACTGGGAAAAAAAAATAGGCCTGGGCATTTAAGGCTGAGCGGCCCATTTTTATTTTTTGAGCAGCCCATGGGGGGGGGGGGCGGAGGCGGACGGGCGGGAATTCATTATTTTTTTTTAAACGCCCGGACCGGCCCCAGACTGGCCCACCGGGCAAATGCCGGTATGCCCAATGGCCAGTACGGGCCTGACTGTACTGGCTACACAATGGGGGTCGATTCACTAAGCAGTGATAAAGAGGTGATAAAGCGGAGATGACTTCTCCAGTGATATCACTTCTCCAATTCCTATGTTATTCTATAGAGCCTGTGCACTAAGATCTCCAAAGCTGAAGAAAATCTTAGTGCATAGGCTCCATAGAATAACATAAGACCTGGAGACGTGATAAACTGGAGAAGTCATCTCCACTTTATAACCGCTTAGTGAATCTCCCCCCAAATACTGCCAACGCTTGCCTGCCCCTGCACCACTCTATTTTAATTTGAAATCTGCCATTGTTACTAACCTGTACCCAGCCAAAATGTTCATTAGTGTAGACTTCCCAGCTCCTGAAGGACCCATGATTGCAACAAGTTCCCCACAGCCAAAGCTTCCGGAGATTCCTTTCAGCAAAGTTTTGTAACCTGAAAGAAATAAAAAGGATTCAAATGTTTAGAAAAACAAGCACATCTTCCGAACCTGATTGCAAAGGAGAAACAGGGCAATTTGTCTGATAATGTTTCAACTTCAACATAACGCATGCATTCATTTTCATTAATAGCTGAAGAGCTCAAAACTCAAATCTCCTTCAGACCGAATCATCGATAAAGACATGTTTATAAATGTTCTGAGTTGTGTGAATGTATGGGAGCAGGTTTTTGTAGACCCTTTTAGGGTTACTGTAGAGTTGGAATTTTCCTTGGTGTTAAATAGGCACAATCCCCCAACAGATCACTTTCTGCAGATCGGCTTCCAGTAGGTGATTACATATCAGGGGCAGTTATAAAAAAAAAACACACTAAAGGGTTCATTCCCGTGCAGTCCTGCAGAATGACATTTTCATAAGTGTTTCATGAGTTATAAAGCAAAACTAGCCAAACTGGGTTTGTTTACATTAGAGAAGAGACATCTAAGGGTTGATATGATTATAATTTACATATATATTCAAGGTCAATACAAAGAACTAGCCAATTAATTATTCATGCAAAGAGCTGAACAAGAGCAAGAGGTCATCCAATAAGACTAGAGGAAAGACGCTTTAGACTAAAACCGTGATTTTTTTACAGTAAGGGTGGTAAAGCTATGGAATTCTTTGCCTCGGGATGTTGAACTTGCAGATAATGTAAATGCTTTCTAGCACAGAATAATATTGAATATTATGACAGTTGGCTTCAGTGCATAGGTTGTTGATGCAGGGAACTATCTGACTGCCATTTGGCGTCAGGAAGAAATTGTTTTACGCACTTGGATCTAAATTGGAAATGCCTTCAATGTTTTTCTTTGGTTTTTTTTGTCTTCCTCTGGATCAACAAGGGTGTTTTTGGCAAGGGCTGGGCTTAACGGACGCCAGTCTTTTTTCAGCCTCGTCAACTATATTACTATGTATGTTAGTATGTATGTCCATGATATAAAGAGATATGTGGTCACCATAGCATGGGGGGGGGGCAGAAATAACAGCCTAATCAAAATTGACTCCTGAAAAGTTTTTCTAAAAAATGTCACATTGCATCTCAAAAAGTATATTTGGAAAGGTATCACCAAATATCAAAGTTCTAATATATTTAGATTAGAAATGAGCCAAAGATAAATATTAGATATTAGTCAGTCTCTTTGCTCAACCTGAATATCAAAGTACATGCAATGTCTTGACCAACAGGCTGAAAACACATCTTGAAGCAAACAGGGTTCATACAAGGCAGGTAGACTAGCCACAATGCAATAAGACTAATCAATTTGCTAGACTGGGCATGACTGTCTAAGTAACAGACAACCCTACTTACCACTGACTAGTAGAGGGGATCTAAAATAGTTACAGTGATAGTAATGTTTCACAAAAAAGCAGCTCGGATTAATCTTCATAAAATTTGGGCCATGGAGAGTGTTATTTTAATACTGTCAGAGTTGTAGTTCAAGAATAACTGAATGATAAAGTATCCCCCTCCCACCCCTTTTACTGATGTAACACTGTTCACCTCAGAGCAGCAAGACTGTCCGGATGGATCGCAGAGAGGGACAATCTTCAGTGATCATAAGGAAAAACCTGTCAAGGGGGGCAGGGTTTTTTTTATGTTCACAGTAAGAAGATTGTCCTTTGCTGTGAGCTGTCCAGTCAAGAGACCAGATTCCACATCTGAGGGGAGGAGGCTAAAAGGGGGGGAGGTAAAAGGGGCGGGAGGGGGATACTTTATCATTCAATTACTTTTGTACTACAACTCTGACAATATTACATAGTAACATAGTAATTTAGGTTAAAAAAAGACTTGCATCCATCCAGTCCAACCCTTTTCCTATTCCTCTTTACCATCGTTGATCTAAAAGAAGGCAAAAAAACTCCCATCAATACAGCAATTTCAAATTCTGCCTTGAATGGGGGGAAAAAAATGGCAATCAGATTTCTACTTGGATCAACAAGCACTAACTAAATATTAATCCCTATACTAACGTACATAGCCCTCTATGTTCTGCTCTTTTAAATAAGTATCCAGGCCTTTTTTACAGGCATCTAATGTATTCGATAGTACCACCTCCTCAGGCAGTGAATTCCATACCTTTATTGTCCTTACTGTAAAGAAACCCTTCCGCTGTTGTAGTCTCCCTTCCGCAAGTCTAAGCGGGTGGGTTGTCATCTGTACTGTTCTGTTAATGAACAGGTCTTTGGAGAGCCCTTTGTATGGGCCCTGAACATATTTATATAGTGTTATCATATCCCCTCTAAGACGTCGTTTCTCTAATGTGTACAAGTTTAACTTTTCTAGCCTCTCTTCATAACTAAAACTTTCCATTCCCCTTACTAGTTTTGTAGCCCTCCTCTGCACTCTCTCTAGTTCCATAATGTCCTTTTTCAGAAAGGGCACCCAGAATTGAACAGCATATTCTAGGTGGGGTCTTACCATGGACCTGTAAAGAGGCATAATGATATCTTCCTCCCTTGAGTCAATACCCCTTTTAATACATGCCAATATCTTATTGGCCTTTGCAGCTGCCAGCTGGCACTGCACGCTACTGCTAAGTCTATTGTCTACCGTTAACCCCAAATCCTTTTCATTAGTAGATTTCCCCAGATAAACACCATTTAAACTATATGTTGCATTTTTATTATTATACCCAAAATGCATAACTTTACACTATTGAAATAACACTCTCCATGGCCCAAATGCTATGAAGATTAATTGGAGCTGCCGCTGTGGAGCTGCTATTATGATTTTAGAAGAGAATATTAATCAAATCATTCTGTGAACTGTCACAGAAATATATATAAGTATATGCCTTAAAGGGTAATTATCACGTATTACTAAGTCTGTTCCTATGGGAGCTGCTCTGTGCAATCCCAAAACGGTTCCTATCGGCCGTTGAGGGCCTCAAAACCTGACCCACCCACAGGGACTGCTTCCCCATTAAGCAAAGCAGGCAACTGCCTAGATAGCCAAGTTCTGAGGTGCAGTGTCTCAGCTGTGCTGGCCACACCTACATTCTGAGTTGTGGGTGTGGCCAGAACAATCCCAATGCTCTTGGTTTATGGGGGCCAGTTTATTTACCATTTTGCAGATCTATTTGCTGGTCATTATTAAAGGGACAGTAAAACTTAAAATTAAAAAAAAATATATATATATATTTGTTGATGGGTGTACCCCCCTGAGTAAAACAAGGGTACTCCCACTGCTGAAATGTGTTTTATTCAGAAGTTATTATAGCTCAAACTTGACTTTGTTAGGTGCAGTATCACAATGACCTGAAACTGTACAGTGGTGCTGTTGCTACACCATCCTATGGAGATTTATGGTCAACTGACCAGAGCTGTCCATAGGATGGTGTAGCAACAGCGCCACAGTCCAATTTCAGACCACTGTGATGATGGACCTAAAAAATACAGTTTGAGCTGTAATAACTTTTGAATAAAACAACTTTCAGCAGTGGGAGTACTCTTGTTTTACTCAGAGCGATAAACCCTACAACATATTTTAAGTAATACTATCCTTTTATGTCCACTGAATGCTAGATAGGTCACCAAAGCATGCCAACGGGGTTAACCCTTTGAGTTCCTCCTCTGGCATTCAAAGGGTTAAGAGATTTCTTCCTCCTGGTATGTTATAGAATATTTTCTGTACCTTTTTCGTGCGCATGCTACAGGGGAGGCATTTGGGGATGACTCAAATTAAAGACTTACAGGTGAACTAACTTTTCCTAATAATAACTCCCAGCCTACCTTACTATGGCCGGGAAATCCTAATGGCCTCTATGAGTTGTGCTCTTTTTGCATTTGTTCAGGAGATAACATCTTCAATCAGTTCCGGAAGTCATGTCCATGGAGAGAGATGCTGTCAGTTCTTTCAAAGCCGGCCTGCATAATCCTTTTAACACTTTGCGTGCCAGAGGGGTATGAAAAGCATCGCTCCACAATACTCTGCGTCCCCACTGGCAATCAAAGGATTAAGGAACAGAGTGGTGCACTAATGCATTGTGAAGTAATGCGATACATCCGTCTCTCTGCCAGAGGCGTAACTAGAAGACACCGGGCCCTGGTGTAAGAATTGCCATGGGCCCCACCCCCCAATGATATTGCCCCCCCTCAACCACATTGGCCACCCCACTGGCCATCTCCACTGGCCACCTCCATATTACCCCCACATTGCCTCCCCATCTCCACATTGCCCCATCTCCACATTGCCTCCCATCTACACATTGCCTCCCATCTACACATTGCCTCCCATCTACACATTGCCCCCCTTCTCCACACTGCCCCACATTGCCCCCATCTCCACACTGCCTCCCATCTACACATTGCCTCCCATCTACACATTGCCCCCCTTCTCCACACTGCCCCACATTGCCCCCATCTCCACACTGCCTCCCATCTACACATTGCCCCCCTTCTCCACATTGCCCCCATCTCCACATTGCCTCCCATCTCCACATTGCCCCCATCTCAACATTGCTTCCACATTGCCTCCCATCTACACATTTCCCCCCTTCTCCACACTGCCCCCTTCTCCACATTGCCTCCTTTCTACACATTGCCCCCATCTCCACATTGCCCCCACATTGCTTCCCATCTACACATTGCCCCCACACTGCCTCCCCATCTACACATTGCCCCCCATCTACACATTGCCTCCACAGTGCCTCCCATCTACACATTGCCCCCTTCTCCACATTGCCCCCTATCTCCACATTGCCCCCATCTATACATTGCCCACAATCTCCACATTGCCTCCCATCTCCACATTGCCTCCCATCTACACATTTCCCCCCTTCTCCACACTGCCCCCTTCTCCACATTGCCTCCTTTCTACACATTGCCCCCATCTCCACATTGCCCCCACATTGCTTCCCATCTACACATTGCCCCCACACTGCCTCCCCATCTACACATTGCCCCCCATCTACACATTGCCTCCACAGTGCCTCCCATCTACACATTGCCCC
This sequence comes from Rhinophrynus dorsalis, assembly GCA_037306005.1. NCBI lineage: Eukaryota > Metazoa > Chordata > Amphibia > Anura > Rhinophrynidae > Rhinophrynus > Rhinophrynus dorsalis. The sequence continues at coordinate 33,934,391 of CM074719.1, forward strand.
CTTCTCCACATTGCCCCCTATCTCCACATTGCCCCCATCTATACATTGCCCACAATCTCCACATTGCCTCCCATCTCCACATTGACCCCATCTCCACATTGCCTCCCATCTACACATTGCCCCCCTTCTCCACACTGCCCCACATTGCCCCCATCTCCACACTGCCTCCCATCTACACATTGCCCCCCTTCTCCACATTGCCCCCATCTCCACATTGCCTCCCATCTCCACATTGCCCCCATCTCAACATTGCTTCCACATTGCCTCCCATCTACACATTGCCCCCCTTCTCCACACTGCCCCCTTCTCCACATTGCCTCCTTTCTACACATTGCCCCCATCTCCACATTGCCCCCACATTGCTTCCCATCTACACATTGCCCCCATCTCCACATTGCCCCCACACTGCCTCCCCATCTACACATTGCCCCCCATCTACACATTGCCTCCACAGTGCCTCCCATCTACACATTGCCCCCTTCTCCACATTGCCCCCTATCTCCACATTGCCCCCATCTATACATTGCCCACAATCTCCACATTGCCTCCCATCTCCACATTGCCTCCCATCTCCACATTGACCCCATCTCCACATTGCCTCCCATCTACACATTGCCCCTAATCTTCACACTGCCTCCCATCTCCACATTGCCCCGAATCTCCACATTGCCTCCACATTGCCCATCCCCTACCTCCCTGGTGGTCCAGCGGCATGGCAGGAGAGGTCTGTGCCTCCTTCAGCACAGACCTCTATACAGGTAAAGCTCCCTCGCGGTCCTCTCTTCAGTAATGGAGAGCGCTGGGAGATGATGTCATCTCCCAGCGCTCTATATTACCAGAGTGCCGGAGGGAGATCAGTTGCTAGAGGTCTGTTTTGAACACACAGACCTCAGCGAACAGAATGTTGCGTGCGCCAGGCAGAGGTCGCAGGGGGAGGCTGGGCCCCTGGAGTGACAGGCCAGGTTGTAGATGCGACCCCTGCAACCCCTACTGTTACGTCACTGCTCTCTGGTCTTTAAAGGGGAGCTATCACCCCAAATAAAGTTACAAATAGTATAATCATTCCGCATAAGTCCAGCGTTATTCAGAAATCCTACTTGATCTGCTACTGACGGGCAGGCTTCCTGCTTTAGAGGCATCTGTGTGCCTGCGCTGTCAGTCACTTCCTGTTACCTTAAGGTGCAATGCAGCTCCTCCTAGAGGAGACCGGGATGGACAGCACAGGCAAGCGGATTTCGCTAAGGCAAGATGTCTTCACTGTTGCCTGGACATCCGTCTCAGAAGAAGTAGGATTTCTGAATAACGGTGTACTTATACTGAAAAACAGGACTATTTCGAAGCTTATCTCTATATGACTAATTATTGGGGGGGACTTTATTTGGGGTGATAGTTCCGCTTTAAAATGTTAAGATTGTCACATGCAGTGAGCAAGGTTTGAGGTCCTGTAGGCCCACTAGTAACTGTCATGTCTGCCTCTATGGCTGTCATTCAGGACCGAAATCAACTTGAAAAAAGTAAACTTCATAAGGGTCATTAGGATTTTCTGGCCATTGTAAGGTAGTTGAGAGATTATTAATAGTGTGTGTTAGTTCTCCTTTAAGCTCTCTCTCTCTCTCTAATTGCGTTTTCCATTTTGCATTTAGAGAGATCAATATTACTGCCTATAACACTGTGATTACTACATATCCTTGCCTGTTATTGAGTGACATGGATAATGTAGGTCACTGGGCTTTCATAATTTGCCTGCTTGTCTTTGTTTTATACAACTGGAACTGCAGCAACAACACACTTGATTACAGTAAACAGCGCTCACACAGAGAAGGAAATTCATCCAGTTATCTAGGGACACATCCAATATGTTTTTTTTTTTTTTTTACATTTTATCTGACTGTAAAATAAATGGTTAATTTGCTTCAGGGCTGATGACAGGTGAGAACTGCATCAATTGTAGCCCAACTGCACCATACGTGACAAATAAAAATGACTCAAATCTGCATTGCTTTAAATGGGGGTTTTCCTTTATTTGAATGCTAGAGAGGTCTCCATTGTATTGTGAAGTGATGTGCTGAGACTTATTTATCATCTAAGGGGTTAAAAATTCCATTTAAAAAGCAATGGGTGCTTTTATTTGTAGTGTTTTCAGCAGGGACTGAATTTATATTCTAGGTGCCCCTTGGTGGGGCATTCTAGGAATCCTTAGCTCCACCCATGGCCACACCCCCATTCCTCACATGCCCCTCCCTCCAGGCCTGTCCATTATTTTCTGACACAGAAAATCCCCTTGACCTATAGCGAGCAAGGGCAAAAAAAAGTTTTAACACCTTGGTTGCTAGAGCGATGTCCAATGCATTGTATTCAGATGCATTGGAGATCTCGCTAGCACCCAAGGGTTTAAATAATAACTTGAAAAGGGGTCTAAAACTGGTGGCTTTGACCACACCCAAACAGTAGAACATGAGTGTAACCAGCCCATCTTAAAGGGATAGTAATGTCAGAATAAAAGTATTAACTATATGGTAGATACAATTAAAAGAGAGTACTTGCACTTATTCATATCTCTCAGACCGCTATGGTTTGAGAGATATAGGAAAATAAAGTTCTCTGGTCCCTCCCTTTTCTGCTTGACGAGCTGTAAAGCTGTCAGAAGCAGATTCTGGTCGCTTGACCAGATGTGGCTCTTCAGCAGCGCCGATATAACGGTATCTAAAGATAAATACTTATTTTGGAACGGTCTACAAAGTGTGCCTGGCTTGCAAGCACACTTTGTAGTCAGTTCCAATTAAGTATTTATTTCTAAATAGCGTGATTTCAGCTCTGCTGAAGAGCCTCTGTCTGGTCAAATGAGTGGAATCTGCAGCTGTCAGCTAGATGGCAGACCTGAGTAAAACAACCAGGAAATGGTAAATTTAGCAAGTTATATCTCTCAAACCATAATTGAGAGATAAGACTTACATTGATATTAATCTTGCAGTTGTCCACTCATTTCATCCTATATGGTTTTCTTTTAAATCGTGTTCAATTTTCCTGTGATCATCCAAAATACAAACTGATTCACAATCCAGTTGTATTCTCAATCATTGCTTAGGGAGAAACCCTTGATTAGAAGAAAAAATCTAATTAAAGGGACTCAATTTTTTAAAAACAACTTTGGATATTTTGAAAAAACTTTCAGAACCAGATGATATTCAGAAAACTAGTTTTTGAGTCTTTTAGAGGTATGGATTATGCTAATCAAGGCTTGCCACGCAGGCCCTTATTTTAGCTGTATATCACCTCCATTACTCACTGACACTGCTCAGCAATTACTTGCCTAATTCACCTAGCAATGAAAGGTTAAGAGTCAGTGATTAGGAGATAAAATGTAAGACAGGAATTGCCTACACAGCATGCCTTAATCGAAAGATCTAAAGACACACCTCCCAACATTTCAAATGGCCAAAGAGGGACACTTTTGTTTTAGGTGGTGTTGATGGGGGCCTGGCTGGTGAGCGGGGCATTAAAGGGATAGTAATACTTAAAATGTAAAAAAAAATATGTTGTAGGGTTTATCCCCCTGAGTAAGACAAGGGTACTCCCACTGCTGAAAGGTGTTTCATTCAAAAGTTATTAATTTTCAAAGTTTAATTTTTTAGGTGCAATATCACAGTGGCCTAAAATTGTACAGTGGCACTGTTGCTACACCATCCTATGGAGATTTATGGTCCCGGGACCAGAGCTGTCCATAGGATCATGTAGCAATAGCGCCACTGTAAAATTTCAGGCCACTGAGATATTGCACCTAAAAAATTCAACTTTGAAAATTAATAACTTTTGAATAAAACACCTTTTAGCAGTGGGAGTACTCTTGTTATACTCAGGGGGATAAACCCTACAACATATATATTTTTTACAATCTAAGTATTACTATCCCTTTAACAAACATTTTTAGGTTATTTTTTGACCTACTGACATCTCTTTGTCTAAATGAATAAATGATTTAGAACAAGACCAACGTATTTTATTTACAGAAACAAATTTCTAAACAAACATAAATGTGAGATTTAATGCTGTGGAGAGGGACACCAGGGTAGGAAAGCGGGACAGAGGGATTTGGGTCTCAAAAAGGGACTGTCCCTCCTAAAGAGGGACACTTGGGATGTATGTAAAGAACTATAAAGACTAGATTTCTAAATAAAAAAAGAAAAGTCTAATACAACAAATAAGAGATTTTGGAACCTCTTTCAAAATCCCCAAAGTTGTTTTCGGATTAGACGGGTCCCATTTAAGGGGTCATATTCACAGAATTAACCCTTTGAGCATACCTCCCAACATTTCAAATTGCCAAAGAGGGACACTTGTGTTTTAGGGGGTGTCGCTGGGGGGCGTGGTTCAGGCGGGGCATTACAGAGAATTTTTAGGCTATTTCATGACCTACTGACACCTCTTTGTGTAACCTAATAAATGACTTACAACAAGACCAAAGTATTTTATTTACACAGACTAATTTATAAACACATATACTGCAGATTAAACAAACAATAATGTGAGATTTATTACTCTGGAGCAATGTGATACACTTATATACACACCACACAGTCTGATCTCCTAAACACAGGGACATCAGGGTGATACACTTATATACACACCACACAGTCTGATCTCCTAAACACAGGGACACCAGGGTGATACACATCTATACACACCACACAGTCTGATCTCCTAAACACAGGGACACCAGGGTGATACACTTATATACACACCACACAGTCTGATCTCCTAAACACAGGGACACCAGGGTGATACACTTATATACACACCACACAGTGTGATCTCCTAAACACAGGGACACCAGAGTGATACACTTATATACACACCACACAGTCTGATCTCCTAAACACAGGGACACCAGGGTGATACACTTATATACACACCTCACAGTCTGATCTCCTAAACACAGGGACACCAGGGTGATACACTTCTATACACACCACACAGTGTGATCTCCTAAACACAGGGACACCAGGGTGATACACTTCTATACACACCACATAGTGTGATCTCCTAAACACAGGGACACCAGAGTGATACACTTCTATACACACCACACAGTCTGATCTCCTAAACACAGGGACACCAGGGTGATAACACTTATATACACACCACACAGTCTGATATCCTAAACACAGGGACACCAGAGTGATACACTTATATACACACCTCACAGTCTGATCTCCTAAACACAGGGACACCATGGTGATACACTTATATACACACCACACAGTCCGATCTCCTAAACACAGGGACACCAGGGTGATACACTTATATACACACCACAAAGTCTGATCTCCTAAAAAGAGGAACATCAGGGTATAAAAGAGGGACAGTCCCTCCTAAAGAGGGACACTTGGGAGGTATGCTTTGAGTACCAGATGGGTATGCAATGCATTGCTTCTTTTAATACGTTGCATACACCTCTGGCACTCAAAGGGCTCAGGGTTGATTCACAAATCTGGCATTACCACAGCACCTCTAACACTGAGAACCCAAAATCAGATCAGCTTGATGTCTTTGAGGCTGTCCACACTGAGGATTTGCATGATGGAGTCTAAACTATAGGGGCAATTCAATAAGTTAAAGAGGTGCAATTTTTTAGCAAACCAACTGTGGATAAATTAAAATGTTCAAATTATTTAAACGAGGTTTTTAACCCCTTGAATGCTAGAATGGTCTCCAACACATTGGAATATTGGGGAATTTTTATTTGTTCTCTATTTTTGCTCCAAAACTGCTATTTCTTAGCTTATTCAATTTCAAAGTTACGTAACAAAAATGGGATGAAAGAAGACAGAAGTTCATCAAGTTCAATGTTTGCCATAGAAAATGAGAATTACACAGTCCTTCCAAACCCCACGATGGGTGTTACCCGTTTGCCAGAACTTTCTGTTTAAAGGGATAGAAATACTTCTATTAACTCTTTGAGTGCCAGAGGGGTACGTAACGCATCCGTAATTAATCATCGTAGTATTTGGACTTTGGAGAGTTTTATTTCAATTCTGTCAGAGTTGTAGTTCAAGAGTAATTCAATGACGAAGTATCCCCCTCCCGCACCTTTTACTGATGTAACACTGTTCAGCCAGAGCAGAAGGGAGGTGCCCAGGTAGACTGCAGAGAGGGACAATCTTCAATTAAGATAAGGGAAAAACCTGAAAAACTTGTCAAGAGGGGCAGGGCTTTCATTGTTCTCATAGGAAGAAGATTGTCCCCTTCTGTTATCTGTCTGGTCTATGGACTGCATTCCACATCTGAGAAGAGATGGCTTACACTAGGTAAAAGGGGCGGGAGGGGGAAACTTTGCTTGTGAATATCTCTCAAACCATAAAGGTTTGAGAGATAACACTTATATCGCTCTTCATGTTTTTTTAATGCCTACAAAATAAAATAAAGATAAAACGAAGTGTTACTATCCCTTTAATGTACTAGAATACAGTAAGTAACCTGCATGTTCTCTTTTGCTGGAAATGTATCTAAGCTTCAGTTAAATGTGTCTATTGTATCTGCTATTACCATATTCATGCCACATGCATAATAATTCCACTCATAATAAAGTGAAGATGCAGCAGAGCCAATCTCCACGCAGGCCTATGTGACTGTTGTACAGATTGTTCCTGAGTGAAAGGGTTAGTAATGTCCACTTAAAAAATCATGCTATATTTTAGATATTAAGAAAATAAATTGTCTGCAGCAAGTGCTATCTCTCAAACCTTTACGGCTCAGAGATACAACGCAGGGCTGTCAAGTTGCTCATGAACCTAACGTAAGTAAGGTAAATAATTTAAAGAACATTTTACTTTTTTGCATCTTTATTGAGGAGAAAAGGGAAAATATGATATTTTATAATCAGTGGAAAACAAATCCAATTAGAGGAAAAACAATATAAAACAAATCCTATTACATGAAAGTCTGACTTGTTTTATAAGGCATCATAAAACACAGTAATAATCAAATGTATCTGCTCAGTATTTATATGAAGTCGTTTTATATCAGTTCCTCAGAAGCCACACAAAGAACATTGATTATCAAGGGATTAAAATCTTCATTTAACCCTTAAAGGGGTAGTAATACTTAATACTATAATAATTCGCTAAAAACTGTGTAACAAGAAAGTCATGCGCAGTAGAGACTGCCCGCACCGCGGCTGATACAGAGCTGGACGCTCCGAAGGAACGTGTAACGCGCTCTTCAACTAGTACGTAACAAAATATATATTGTAGGATTTATCTCCCTGAGTAAAACAAAGGTACTCCCATTGCTGAAAGGTGTTTTATTCATAAGTTTTTTTATTCAAGACATTATTTTTTAGGGGCAGTATCACAGTGGCCTGAATATTGTACAGTGGCGCTGTTGCTACACTATCCTATGGAAAGCTCTGGTCAGTTGTCTTTAAATCTCTATAGGATGGTGTAGCAGCAGCACCACTATAACATTTCAGTCCACTTATTGAACCTAAAAAAAATTAAACTTTGAGCTGTAATAAACTTTTGAATAAAACAAATTTCAGCAGTGGGGGTACCCTTGTTTTACTGGGGGGATAAACACTACTCATTAAAGGGATGAATTGGGCTTATTGTTTTTTCCCTGTTGTGCATCTGTTACAGCACTTCCATTGTACATATGGCCATTGGTGTCAGGCAGTAAAGGAGCGAGTTGCCGTACCTGGGAACCATCTTGTTTCAGGTCACCGGAGAAACTATAAAGCTGAGGACTGTAGTGTCCAAATTATATGTTTCATTTCATATTGTGGGCAAGGCTAGCATTGAAGGGGTTAAAAGCCTCATTTAAATGAAGAGGGGCATTTTTTTTGTCCCATGTGGAGTAACTGTACTGCCTCAGAATGACTCCACTTTAACCCTTTGAGTGCCAGAGGGGTACGCAACGCATTGATTTGTGTACCCCTCCGGCACTCGAAGGGTTAATTCTGTGAATATGACCCCCCCTAGAGCCGTCGCCTGTTGTGAGAAGATGTAAACTAAATACCAATTTAAAATGGAGTTTGGTAAACAGCTTTAACTGTTTGAGTGCCAGAGAAGTATTCAATGTGTTGGACATCACTCCGTAACTCAAAGGGTTAACTGCACCTACAATGCAATCAAAATATAAACTGCTCTATCAGACGACTGAAGGAATCCAACTTAAATAACTCCTGTTACATAAATGAAGAAGCATTAATTCCTATAGGTAAATATTCTCTTTAAAAATGCATCAGCGATAACTGCAAATCCAGTGTTTTGACCTAGATAGACGCCTTGCAAGGAATGCTAAAAATGGCAAGGTGACACAAGCAGAGACTTGCTTCTTTTCCTCTCTGTCTTCTGCTTGTGTGGAAATGGGTCACAACATACTGTAATACCTGAGTGGGCAATCTGTGCATCTCCAGAGCTGATGGACTGTAAATACCATCATCCTCAGCTGGTCTAAGCAATAATTACATGGTGTAAGCAGTGCACTTCGTATTTATAGCGTGGATGCTGCCATGATGCTTATGTGCTAAGAGGAACCAGAGTAATTTTAGAGTAATCCAATTCCCTGATACTTGACAAATAATATAATAATACCATAATATATAACTAGTGTAAAAGCCCATGTACACGGGCACCACAGAACTACATGGCAGGTGTACTACCGCAGAACTACACCTCCCAGCGTTCTGTGCGCTCAAGCAGTGTCTACTGTGCATGACTGCATCGGCCTGTGTTCGGGCAGACTATACTGCACATGACTGCATTGGCCTGTGTTCGGGCAGACTATACTGCACATGACTGCATTGGCCTGTGTTCGGGCAGACTATACTGCACATGACTGCATTGGCCTGTGTTCGGGCAGTCTATACTGTACATGACTGCATGGGCCTGTGTTCGGGCAGTCTAAACTGCACATGACTGCATCGGCCTGTGTTCGGGCAGTCTATACTGTACATGACTGCATGGGCCTGTGTTCGGGCAGTCTAAACTGCACATGACTGCATCGGCCTGTGTTCGGGCAGTCTATACTGCACATGACTGCATGGGCCTGTGTTCGGGCAGTCTATACTGCACATGACTGTATTGGCCTGTGTTTGGGCAGACTATACTGCACATGACTGCATTGGCCTGTGTTCGGGCAGTCTATACTGTACATGACTGCATGGGCCTGTGTTCGGGCAGTCTAAACTGCACATGACTGCATCGGCCTGTGTTCGGGCAGTCTATACTGCACATGACTGCATGGGCCTGTGTTCGGGCAGTCTATACTGCACATGACTGTATTGGCCTGTGTTTGGGCAGTCTATACTGCACATGACTGTATCGGCCTGTGTTCAGGCAGTCTATACTGCACATGACTGTATCGGACTGTGTTCGGGCAGTCTATACTGCACATGACTGCATCAGCCTGTGTTCGGGCAGTCTATACTGTGCATGACTGCATGGGCCTGTGTTCGGGCAATGTCTACTGCACATGACTGCATGAGCCTGTGTTCGGGCAGTCTCTACTGCACATGACTGCATGAGCCTGTGTTCGGGCAGTCTCTACTGCACATGACTGTATCGGCCTGTGTTCGGGCAGTGTCTACTGCACATGACTGCATCGACCTGTGTTCGGGTAGTCTCTACTGTGCATGACTGCATGGGCCTGTGTTCAGGCAGTCTCTACTGTGCATGACTGCATGGGCCTGTGTTCGGGCAGTCTCTACTGCACATGACTGCATGGGCCTGTGTTCGGGCAGTCTCTACTGCACATGACTGTATCGGCCTGTGTTCGGGCAGTGTCTACTGCACATGACTGCATCGACCTGTGTTCGGGTAGTCTCTACTGTGCATGACTGCATGGGCCTGTGTTCGGGCAGTCTCTACTGCACATGACTGCATGGGCCTGTGTTCGGGCAGTCTCTACTGCACATGACTGTATCGGCCTGTGTTCGGGCAGTGTCTACTGCACATGACTGCATCGACCTGTGTTCGGGTAGTCTCTACTGTGCATGACTGCATGGGCCTGTGTTCAGGCAGTCTCTACTGTGCATGACTGCATGGGCCTGTGTTCAGGCAGTCTCTACTGTGCATGACTGCATTGGCCTGTGTTCAGGCAGTCTCTACTGTGCATGACTGCATTGGCATGACTGCATTGGCCTGTGTTCAGGCAGTCTCTACTGTGCATGACTGCATTGGCCTGTGTTCAGGCAGTCTCTACTGTGCATGACTGCATTGGCCTGTGTTCAGGCAGTCTCTACTGTGCATGACTGCATCGGACAAACATACATCTGGCCTTTTATTATATAGGATAATAGTACGTCATCTATCCCAGTGTGATATTTACGTGGCTTTAACGCATATTCTTGGCAGATGAACTATTTATAGGCGGGAGTGCTGTCATATACTGTACATGACTGCATGGGCCTGTGTTCGGGCAGTCTAAACTGCACATGACTGCATCGGCCTGTGTTCGGGCAGTCTATACTGCACATGACTGCATGGGCCTGTGTTCGGGCAGTCTATACTGCACATGACTGTATTGGCCTGTGTTTGGGCAGTCTATACTGCACATGACTGTATCGGCCTGTGTTCAGGCAGTCTATACTGCACATGACTGTATCGGACTGTGTTCGGGCAGTCTATACTGCACATGACTGCATCAGCCTGTGTTCGGGCAGTCTATACTGTGCATGACTGCATGGGCCTGTGTTCGGGCAATGTCTACTGCACATGACTGCATGAGCCTGTGTTCGGGCAGTCTCTACTGCACATGACTGCATGAGCCTGTGTTCGGGCAGTCTCTACTGCACATGACTGTATCGGCCTGTGTTCGGGCAGTGTCTACTGCACATGACTGCATCGACCTGTGTTCGGGTAGTCTCTACTGTGCATGACTGCATGGGCCTGTGTTCAGGCAGTCTCTACTGTGCATGACTGCATGGGCCTGTGTTCGGGCAGTCTCTACAGCACATGACTGCATGGGCCTGTGTTCGGGCAGTCTCTACTGCACATGACTGTATCGGCCTGTGTTCGGGCAGTGTCTACTGCACATGACTGCATCGACCTGTGTTCGGGTAGTCTCTACTGTGCATGACTGCATGGGCCTGTGTTCGGGCAGTCTCTACTGCACATGACTGCATGGGCCTGTGTTCGGGCAGTCTCTACTGCACATGACTGTATCGGCCTGTGTTCGGGCAGTGTCTACTGCACATGACTGCATCGACCTGTGTTCGGGTAGTCTCTACTGTGCATGACTGCATGGGCCTGTGTTCAGGCAGTCTCTACTGTGCATGACTGCATGGGCCTGTGTTCGGGCAGTCTCTACTGCACATGACTGTATCGGCCTGTGTTCAGGCAGTCTCTACTGTGCATGACTGCATTGGCATGACTGCATTGGCCTGTGTTCAGGCAGTCTCTACTGTGCATGACTGCATTGGCCTGTGTTCAGGCAGTCTCTACTGTGCATGACTGCATTGGCCTGTGTTCAGGCAGTCTCTACTGTGCATGACTGCATCGGACAAACATACATCTGGCCTTTTATTATATAGGATAATAGTACGTCATCTATCCCAGTGTGATATTTACGTGGCTTTAACGCATATTCTTGGCAGATGAACTATTTATAGGCGGGAGTGCTGTCATATCGTGATGTAGACAATTATTGTTGACTTTGTCCCATTACTAAAGTGACGCTATGCAGAGCTTTGGATGTGATATACTCATCTTCAATATGTTAAGGAAGTCTATTTTCCAGAAATAGTGGAATCTGCTATATATAATTAACGTCCAAATTCTTTGGTCTCCTTATCTATGCTATTATCAGTCTATGATAGTTTGTAATGGACATAGATGCCAGCATCCAGTTAGGTAGATTGGGGTTGTTTTTTAATGCGACGTTGGTCCTTTGGTGTCTATTGGCATGGCATATCTACACCTATGAGCATGTCATTATATGTGCAATAAAATGTATTTACTTTTGATAGTTATATTGTGAGACTGGTATTATTATTTATTGTAACTTTTGAGGAGCTGAGTGCCTGTAAGTGATCCAGTTTGGTATTCTTTTTTGGGTTACATATGATTTTGGATCCAATGGGACCCTGTATAAGTATTATACATTAGTCTCCTAGGTTTGTTGTGGTGTGCCGTATTTGTATAGTTTTGTTTGGTCTTTTATAGATCTCCCTCTGCTCTGTTGCTATAGCCCTATGCTCAGCACTCCCACATTTACCCCCAGTTTATCTTCCCCACCTTTCTTCCCACAGCTTCACTATGCCGCTACCAAAATGCCACAACTTCTCTTTCTCTGCCCCAGCTTCCGCAGCTCCCATAGCTTCTTTCTCTGCCCCCAGCTCCCCTCGCTCCTATATCTTCCTTCTCTGCCTCCAGCTCCCCTCGCTCCTATATCTTCCTTCTCTGCCTCCAGCTCCCCTCGCTCCTATATCTTCTTTCTCTGCCCCCAGCTCCCCTCGCTCCTATATCTTCCTTCTCTGCCTCCAGCTCCCCTCGCTCCTATATCTTCCTTCTCTGCCTCCAGCTCCCCTCGCTCCTAAATCTTCCTTCTCTGCCTCCAGCTCCCCTCGCTCCTATATCTTCTTTCTCTGCCTCCAGCTCCCCTCGCTCCTATATCTTCTTTCTCTGCCCCCAGCTCCCCTCGCTCCTATATCTTCTTTCTCTGCCCCCAGCTCCCCTCGCTCCTATATCTTCCTTCTCTGCCTCCAGCTCCTATCGCTCCTATATCTTCCTTCTCTGCCCCCAGCTCCCCTCGCTCCTATATCTTCCTTCTCTGCACTCAGCTCCCCTCGCTCCTATATCTTCCTTCTCTGCCCCAGCTCCCCTCGCTCCTATATCTTCCTTCTCTGCACTCAGCTCCTCCTTTCATCTTCTCTATCTGGTCCTCATTTGTCCACTCCAGCTTGCTCAGCTTTTTTCATTGGGCATCACCCCCTCCCCCCCACACACACACACACACACACACACCTTGCCCTCTCAGCTTCTTTCTATGGCTCTCTTGGTCTCATTTATACTTTTCCAGCTTCTTTCTCCCTCTGGCTCCCCACCTCCTACCCATTTCTGCTTTACCTTTGCTTTTTTCCCTGCACCCGTCTCTACCATGTCCCCAATATCTCCCTCTCTACTTCCAGTGTCTTTCTCCTACTCCCCTGCTCCCAGGACTACCCCGCTACACCAAGTGCCTTCCCTACTCTCCCAGTGTCTCCTCCACTGCCCCATCATTCTTCCTCACTACCCCACCATCTCTGCACTGTGTATTCCTCTGCAGTGGCAGTGCCATTTTATGGTTTCCACTGTCGATCCCTGAACTGAGACAATCTCAGCTATCTCTCTGCCCCGGTGACAAGAGAAACAAGTGGGCTGGCACTTCCACTGCTGAGGAACACTAACTCAAACAGAATTTCCAAAATTTGTGGGGCAATGTGTCGAACATCTCTTTTGAGCTAAACAGGTTAACACATTTAAGTGGACCCATCACTTTTTTTTTTTTTTTTTTGAAAACTTCATTCAATGCTGCCTATATATCACGTTAACGAAAAGTCCAGCAGATGTATAGTTTAGGCTATATTCACATTTATTTTGAAAAAAGTGAAAGTCTCCTGGTGCAGCACAGAGCGTAATTAGCCAATAAAACATCACCCAGCACCTTCTTTAGCATATGAAGCATCACTGAAACCTTCATTAGCCCTTTTGTAGCATATCCAATGTCACTGAAAAGGCTTCATTAGCATATGAATTGTCATTGAAAAACACCACTGGTACCACATGGGTACCGCAACTGTCATACACTAGTATACGTTACCAAGTAAAAACATCTCCTTAATTGCTGATCTTTTGGCTAATGTGACATATAGGCACTTGTTAATGGAGTTTTCAAATATGCAAACTTGAATTAAGGTGGCATGTCCACTTTAAAACTAATCAAAGATACATGCAATGTGAGGATCATCAGCTGCTGTTGAACTACAAATCCCATCATTCCCCACCAGGCAAAGGTAAAGACTGATGGGGAATGATAAGATATGTAGTCTAGCAGCAGTCAGAGGGCATCATAGTGTAAGTGAAGGAATTTCTGGGTGCTGTAATGAGCAGTGGTGGAGGATTAAATCCCTGTAGAGAATGATTTGCCAAATGCATGCAGGTTTCATTCACATATTAATATATATATATAATGTTTTTATTATTTTTTTTTTTGGACAAACATCCAATTTTATAGACAAGATTTTGAGAACGATGCTCTCTTTTTCAGCTCAAATGTACATACATATTAAGATAGATAAAGAGATAGAGAGATAGATATATTCTCTGATTCAATGTAAGGCGTTATCATGTCCGACTCAACAGACATGATACCTCTTACTAATTAAAGATTCACTTTTAATGGTCATGAGATCATTAGAATTTTCTACTCAGACTAAGTTAAGTGGGGGGGTTAGTGTTAAAGATGTTGTTTTAACCAGCTAGTATAACACTAGCCAAATCACAATATACACAGGACATTATAGCAACATATAAACTTGTATTTTATGTACCATAAACCTGGGGGGGTGCACTAATGTCATAAAGATTTGAGAAAGAGGAGATTATTTCTCGATATGAAGTCCTCCAGTTCCTATGTTATTCTGTGTAGCCTACGTACAACCATCTCTCTAGATGGAGACATGTTACTGTATAGGTTCAGCAGAATAACATAGGATTTGGAAAGTTTATCGCTCTAGAAAAGTTGTCACCTCTTTATCACACCATAGTGCATCTCCCTCCAAGAGCAGATGTCTGAAGCAGATACAGTTGGATTGTTTGTCCATTCCCATAATGCAGTGCACAGGGTATGCTCAAAGACATTTGCTTACTCAGGCTTCTGGGAAATCCATCCCTGTATATAGGAAAGTATAAAGTATTTATGACATCTGGGGGGAGATGCACTAAGGTATGATAGGGAGGGGATAAAGCTGAGATGCAGTGTTTGCAGTGTGTTGGAAACATCTTTAGCATTCAAGGTATTGATTAACTCAAAGAGGGTGTTCAATATTTAAAAAAAATAACATATACAGTCCAATAGGGAAGCACTCACACTTGTGCAATGGCCTCGGTGTTTGTACCAACGGGACAAAAATCTCATACAAATGAAGAAGAAGCCATCACTCTCACAACTTGATAATCAAAAGATTGAATTTAAAGTTGTCAATGTTTTAATGTGAAAAATTTTCTTCAGGACTGAATTCTGGTACTCAAAGGGTTAAATCTTTTTGATCATCAAATTCTGGGAGTGCTGGCTTCCTCTTCATTTGTATATTATATATACCAGTGTAAAAGTCCGTGTACACAGGCCAGCAGTACTACACCTCCCAGCATTCCATGCTCTCAGCATTCCGTGCGTTTGGGCATCTCTACTGCACATGACGGCTTCTGACAAACATACATCTGGCCTTTAAGATTATATGTGTGTGTGTTTGTGTGTGTGTATGTGTGTGTGTGTATATATATATATATATATATATTTTTTTTTTTTTTTTTTTTTTTTTTGCGTGGTGGTGGTGGGGTTAAGGATAAACGCAAATTTTGTGCCAGATGCTTTATTTAATAACTAGTGTAAAAGCCAGTGGACGGGTCTGGGTGATGTACCTCTCTGGCACTTAAAGGGTTAACAGGTCGGTCCTGCTCTGCGTTCTGCCCCCACCTCACTGGCGGCGCACGCGATGCAGTCCTGCTCCCAGCATTCAGTGCAATCGGGCAGTCTCTACTGCGCATGACTGTATGGGACAAACATTCTAGTTTTTATTATATAGGATTTTGTCATCTATATTTCAGAAAAGGTGTGAATCCTTTAGCCTGGCGCCTTTTCCCATCTCTTCTCGTTCCTGAAATGGAGGACATTCAGCTGCTGCTAATTTATGCAAGCCCTTTCTAAAAACAGCGCTGGCAGACTATGTGCAGGCTTTCTCTCCTTTTTTTTTCCCTTTATCTTAACCCTTTGAGTGCAAGAGGAATGCCCTAGAACTCAAAGACTTCAAGGAGCAGTAAACTGTTTTTAATTAAAAAAATAAGAAAACATTATAGGGCTTTATCTGCTGAATTTATGGGTATGTTTGAGTCATGGACTATGACTTTTAATAGTTAGCATTAGGAACAGCCCACCCTGGTGACCACAGAAGAAAATTACAGATTAACAGCTCTTAAATATAAACTCTCCCAGTGTTGGAACACAAGTGGAAAAAAGCCCTATAACATACCTTTTTTTCATTTAAAAAATACTTGTTCTTTAACCCCTTCAGTGCCAGAGGCTTGGGCCATTTCCTGTACCCTGCAGGCCAGACACTTTTTCAGCATTTTTGTTATCCTTCTGTTTAGGCTTGATTTCCTCTGGGGATTTTTAGTTAAATATGGAAAACTATATATTGTTTTTTTCAGAACGAATTGAGCTTTCTTGTGATACCTTACATGAAGAGAATTTTACATTGTGCAAAAAGCTATGATGTCATAATGACAAAAAAAGGTGAAAATTTACTCATTTTGCTAAAATCACATACTATGTATCAAAAACATTTACATTGATTGAAAAAGTTTCAATTATTTGAAAAAGCCCCGAGTCCCCCGAGTAAAAAAATACCAAATTTGTATAGTTTTACCTACGTCCATGGCTAGCGTAGAGCCCTAATCACCAGCAGCGCAAAATGACATTTTCATCTTTATAAACTAATATGCACATTCTATGGTTTTTGTGGTAAAGCTACCCTAAAACAGTGGAATAACTATATAAAACTATATATTTCTGGAAAGCAGACAACCTGCTTCATCTAATGAGGGGTGACTTGCCTTGTTACCCCAAGCCTGGTGTGCACAAATACCTCCAGAAGATGGCGCTAATGAAAAAAAAAGGCATTTTCTTACATTTCTGCCCCTTCAAATGTACTAAAATTTGTGAAAACCATGGCATTTCCAACTGTATTCATTAGCTAGTGCTCTTAGGAGAAAAATGACACCTCATTGGTATGAGTTCACCTACCTCAGGGGGCGCTAGAAGTGCAAAACGACACCTACTACAACCTCAAATTTTTCTACCATTTTCTCAAACATTACTTGTCTGTACACAAATGGTTATAACAACTACAGAAGTGAAGAAAGGGTACACAAACCATACCATTTTGAAAAGAAGACACCCTGCCGCACCTAATGATGTGTGACTTGCCTTGTTACCCCAAGACTGGAGTGCACAAATGCCTCCAGAAGGTGGCGCTAAAGAAAAAAAAAGGCATTTTCTTACATTTCTGCCCCTTCATATGTACTGAAATTTGTGAAAACCATGGCATTTCCAACTGTATTCATTAGCTAGTGCTCTTAGGAGAAAAATGACACCTCATTGGTATGAGTTCTGCTACCTCAGGGGGCGCTAGAAGTGCAAAACGACACCTACTACAACCTCAAATTTTTCTAACATTTTCTCAAACATTACTTGTCTGTACACAAATGGTTATAACAACTACAGAAGTGAAGAAAGGGTATACAAACCATACCATTTTGAAAAGAAGACACCCTGCCGCATCTAATGATGGGTGACTTGCCTTGTTACCCCAAGCCTGGAGTGCACAAATGCCTCCAGAAGGTGGCACTAATGAAAAAAAAGGCATTTTCTTACATTTCTGCCCCTTCAAATGTACTGAAATTTGTGAAAACCATGGCATTTCCAACTGTATTCATTAGCTAGTGCTCTTAGGAGAAAAATGACACCTCATTGGTATGAGTTCTGCTACCTCAGGGGGCGCTAGAAGTGCAAAACGACACCTACTACAACCTCAAATTTTTCTAACATTTTCTCAAACATTACTTGTCTGTACACAAATGGTTATAACAACTACAGAAGTGAAGAAAGGGTATACAAACCATACCATTTTGAAAAGAAGACACCCTGCCGCATCTAATGATGGGTGACTTGCCTTGTTACCCCAAGCCTGGAGTGCACAAATGCCTCCAGAAGGTGGCACTAATAAAAAAAAAGGCATTTTCTTACATTTCTGCCCCTTCAAATGTACTGAAATTTGTGAAAACCATGGCATTTCCAACTGTATTCATTAGCTAGTGCTCTTAGGAGAAAAATGACACCTCATTGGTATGAGTTCACCTACCACAGGGGACGCTAGAAGTGCAAAACGACACCTACTACAACCTCAAATTTTTCTAACATTTTCTCAAACATTACTTGTCTGTACACAAATGGTTATAACAACTACAGAAGTGAAGAAAGGGTACACAAACCATACCATTTTGAAAAGAAGACAACCTGCCGCATCTAATGATGGGTGACTTGCCTTGTTACCCCAAGCCTGGAGTGCACAAATGCCTCCAGAAGGTGGCGCTAATGAAAAAAAAAGGCATTTTCTTACATTTCTGCCCCTTCAAATGTACTGAAATTTTGTGAAAACCATGGCATTTCCAACTGTATTCATTAGCTAGTGCTCTTAGGAGAAAAATGACACCTCATTGGTATGAGTTCACCTACCTCAGGGGGCGCTAGAAGTGCAAAACGACACCTACTACAACCTCAAATTTTTCTAACATTTTCTCAAACATTACTTGTCTGTACACAAATGGTTATAACAACAACAGAAGTGAAGAAAGGGTACACAAACCATACCATTTTGAAAAGAAGACACCCTGCCGCATCTAATGATGGGTGACTTGCCTTGTTACCCCAAGCCTGGAGTGCACAAATGCCTCCAGAAGGTGGCACTAATGAAAAAAAAGGCATTTTCTTACATTTCTGCCCCTTCAAATGTACTGAAATTTGTGAAAACCATGGCATTTCCAACTGTATTCATTAGCTAGTGCTCTTAGGAGAAAAATGACACCCCATTGGTATGAGTTCTGCTACCTCAGGGGGCGCTAGAAGTGCAAAACGACACCTACTACAACCTCAAATTTTTCTAACATTTTCTCAAACATTACTTGTCTGTACACAAATGGTTATAACAACTACAGAAGTGAAGAAAGGGTACACAAACCATACCATTTTGAAAAGAAGACAACCTGCCGCATCTAATGATGGGTGACTTGCCTTGTTACCCCAAGCCTGGAGTGCACAAATGCCTCCAGAAGGTGGCGCTAATGAAAAAAAAAGGCATTTTCTTACATTTCTGCCCCTTCAAATGTACTGAAATTTTGTGAAAACCATGGCATTTCCAACTGTATTCATTAGCTAGTGCTCTTAGGAGAAAAATGACACCTCATTGGTATGAGTTCACCTACCTCAGGGGGCGCTAGAAGTGCAAAACGACACCTACTACAACCTCAAATTTTTCTAACATTTTCTCAAACATTACTTGTCTGTACACAAATGGTTATAACAACAACAGAAGTGAAGAAAGGGTACACAAACCATACCATTTTGAAAAGAAGACACCCTGCCGCATCTAATGATGGGTGACTTGCCTTGTTACCCCAAGCCTGGAGTGCACAAATGCCTCCAGAAGGTGGCACTAATGAAAAAAAAGGCATTTTCTTACATTTCTGCCCCTTCAAATGTACTGAAATTTGTGAAAACCATGGCATTTCCAACTGTATTCATTAGCTAGTGCTCTTAGGAGAAAAATGACACCCCATTGGTATGAGTTCACCTACCTCAGGGGGCGCTACAAGTACAAAACTACACCTATTGCAACCTCTAATTTTTCTAACATTTTCTCAAACATTACTTGTCTGTACACAAATGGTTATAACAACTACATAAGTGAAGAAAGGGTACACAAACCATACCATTTTGAAAAGAAGACACCCTGCCGCATCTAATGACGGGTGACTTGCCTTGTTACCCCAAGCCTGGAGTGCACAAATGACTCCAGAAGGTGGCGCTAATGAAGAAAAAAGGCATTTTCTTACATTTCTGCCCCTTCAAATGTACTGAAATCTGTGAAAACCATGGAATTTTCAAATGTATTCATTAGCTAGTGCTCTTTGGAGAAAATTGACACCTCATTGGTATGGGTCGACCTACCTTAGGGGTGCCAGAACCACATAAATACACCTACCTGTTTGCTTCCTCGAAAATGGCTGCTTGTACTAAAATGTTCATAACTGTTAGCGACATGAAGGAAATATATAAAAGGTATACCATTTTGGAAAGTAGACATTCACCCACATCACATGAGGGGTCACTTGCCTTTCTACCCCCTGGCTGAAGTGCTCAATTATTTCCAAAAGGTGGCGCTATAGGAATAAATATATGTTTTTTTTACATTTCCACCACTTCAAAGATACCAAAATCTTTGAAAACCATAACATTTCCTACTGTATTCAGTACCTTCTACCAACATGAGAAAAATGTTACCCCATTTGTGTTGGATAACATGCAATATGTGGGTGGTAGGAACACTTACCTAAACCTGACAATTTTGTTTTTGAAATTATCTGCCTGCACGAAAAGTGTCATAACCATTATAGATATGCAGGAAAGGTAGAGAAACCATACCATTTTGTAAAGAGGATAACCTGCCGCATCTAATGAGGGGCCACTTGCCTTCTTACCCCAAACCTGTTGTGCCCAAATGCTTCCAGAAGGTGGCACTATAGGAAAAAAATTGCATTTTTTACATTTCTGCCCCTTTAAATGTATGGATCTCTGTGAAAACCATGCAATTTTCAACTGCATTCACTAGCTAGTGCTCTTAGGAGTCAAATGACACCCCATTGGTGTGAGTTGACCTACCGTAGGGGGTGCTAGAAGTGCAAAATGACACCTACAACAACCTCTGATTTTTCTAATATTTTCTCAAATAATACTTTCCTGTACAAAAATGGTTATGTCAACTACAGAAGTGAAGAAAGGGTACAGAAACTATGACATTTTGGAAAGAAGATAACCTGCCGCATCTAATGAGCTGTGACTTCCTTTTCTACCCCTAAGTTAGAGTTCACAACTATTTCCAGAATTTGGTGCTACAGAAAAAAAATTGTTTTTCTTACAAATCAGTCACTTCAAAGATACGGAAATGGTTCAACACTATGGGATTTCCTAGGAGGACCTCCTGCCAGCCTACAAAAAATAGTGCCCCACTGCTGTGGGTTGACATACCATATTGGGTGCCAGGAGCGTGGCTACCAGTGGAACAAGGATGGGGAAGCAAACAGTGTATGTGTGATTCTATTTCTACCAGTGGTCAGTCAGTGTAAGTGAGGACTTGTGTGTGCCAGAGAAACCAGGTCAGGGAAGGGACGAGGGGTCAGGCTGTGTAAGTGGGTATATCTACCAGTGGGCAGCAAGTAAGTGTGGCGGTGGTGATGGTGGGGAGGTAAGTGCATATGGGGGATTTGTGGTTACCAGTGTGCACTGTAAGTCCCATCATGCACTGTTTGATTCCCAGCCTGAATCCAGTGCGTACTGGCACTTGGGTCTACCAGTAGGCAGTGGAATCAGGCTGGGGGGGTCAGACTGGGGGAATGGGACTGCCAGTAGGCTGTGAAACTAGGCTGGTGGGTAGGGTATGTGGTTGGGGGGGATTGGAGGCATTTTGTGTGCATGCCACAGGGGTGTCCTATGCACTGAAAAGCAATGCACTGGACACCCTGTTGCACACAAAGAGTTAATTTTTTGTAGCTGTTATTTTTTTTTTCATACCTTATTGGGGGGCATCAGTACCACTTCTCATGCCCCCCAATGATGTCTGAATAAAAAATAATGGGAAAAAATGTGTGTGTGCCACAGGGGGGCCAGCACATTGTAAACCACTTGTATGGGACCAACCTGTAACACATGCAGGTTTTGTGTTTTTTTTCCCAAAAAAAAAAAAAAAAAAATTATATATATATATATATATATATATATATATATATATATATATATATGTAGACCTCATTGGAGGGCATTAGAACTGATGCCCCACAATGAGATCTGAATAAAAAATAATGAGGGGAAAAAAAAGAAAAATCCTTTGTCCAACACAGGGGTGTACAATGCATTCCAAAGCAAAGTATTGGACCCCCTGTGGCACGCAGAGGGTTAATTTTTTTTCTTTTATTATTTGTTATTCATACCTTGTTGGGGGATCAGGTCTACTTCTGATGATCCCCCAACAAGGGCAGAATAAAAAATAAATAAATGTGTGTCACGGGGGGGGGGGGGGGGGCAACGCATTGCAAAGCACTGCGTTGAACCCCCCTGTGGGGCATACATTGTTTTCCTATTTTTTTTACACCTTGTTGGGGGGCTTCAGGACCCCTGATGTCCCCCAATGAGGTCTAAATAAAGTAAAAATTAAGAAAATAAAAAGAAAAACACTTTGTCTTCCCAGGGGTGTCCAATGCATTGCAAAGCAATGCATTGGACCCCCTGTGGCACACAGAGGGTTAATTTTTTTTTTCTTTTATTATTTGTTATTCATACCTTGTTGGGGGATCAGGTCTACTTCTGATTACCCCCCAACAAGGGCAGAATAAAAAACAAATAAATGTGTGTGCCACAGGGGGGTCCAACGCATTGCAAAGCACTGGACCCCCCCCCCCCATGGGGCACGCATTGTTTTACTTTTTTTTTTTTTTTTACACCTTGTTGGGGGGCTTCAGGACCCCTGATGCCCCCCAACGAGGTCTAAATAAAGTAAAAATTAAGAAAAGAAAAAGAAAAACACTTTGTCTTCCCAGGGGTGTCCAATGCATTGCAAAGCAATGGGAGATCAATCTGGCGACGGCAGGAGAGCAATAGCTCTCCTGCCTTTCACTCCTACCATCGGTAGGAGTGAATGGGACCGTGGACACTTCCTTAACATCATCGGTGATCATGTCACCGATGACGTTGGGAGGCTTCCCCCGGTCCTGCCCACTCCTACCCGGAAGTTCGGGTAGGAGAGAGCAGGAAGGAGAAGCTCCGCTTCTTCTTCGTAAATATTGATCTCCCAGCGCGATCAGCTGGGAGATCAATACATGGGGGGACATGAGGAGTGATCCTCATGTCCCCCCAAGAGTGCCAGGCAATTGTTTTTTTTAAATGTGGCCACTGCATGCCGGTTATACCGGCTTATGCAGTGACCGCATTTAAGGTGTACCTTGTACGAGCTTGGCACAGCAGGTACAGCTGTGCGAACTCGTACAATGTACCCACCTGGCACTCTAGGGGTTAAAGCAAGACTAGTGATAAAATGCATGTTGCTTTTTATAATAAAGATCATGTTGTAATATTCATAGGACTTAACCCCTTAAGGACTGTGCAGTCTGGGGCACGTAGAAGTGATCTGTGATCACCGAGTGGCATGCAGGAGCACTGCGGTCATAACATTTCCATGATGTGCCAGGGCCAGCAGTAATGGGACCCCCATAGATGGAGTGAAGGGTAGGCGAAGGGGGCCTGACAAGGAGCATCAGGCAGGAAATTCGGTGCAGGAAGTACTGGCTGAGGGGCATTGTGGGAACCACAGCCATGTTGGAGGAAGAGTGCAACACGGTGAGTTCTCCTCTCACCCGCTCTACTTCTGTGTGTGGTTACGTCTCAGTGGGTAAGTCAGGTGTGGGTGGTGGCGTTAGGGGTTGGTGACTTTGATGGCCCTTTGGTGGCCGTGGTGATTGGTTGTTTGCTGTCACAGCATGGTGGGGTGCATGCTGGTAAAGAACGGGTTTGGTGGTGATGGTTCATGACTCCTGGGTATGGTCCTAAAGGTCGAGGGGTGTACGGCTGTTGGGCTATAACTTGCCACATTCAGATAGCTAGGGTGGATGGTGGCATGGCCCACAGTCAAGTAGTCATGCAACGTGAATGTACTAGCAAGCACTAGGTTATTTTGGGAATGGTTGCTTATTGTACGAGAATTTGTTAATGTAATTGTTAATAAAGTTTGGGGTTTGTTATACATTTTATAATACAATGATGTGGACTTTTCAATCCATCCAAAAAGTGTGTATTTGCATTATTGGGAAAAGGGAATTAGAGGGAACATGTAGTCGGGGATTGGATGACTTGACGTTGCGCATGTCACGGTCCTGGTATGTCATACGTAGTTAAGGGGTTAATTGTTTTTAAAGGTATTACTGGGAACACTACTGAAAATATACAAAATATTCTTATATTAATCAATAAGCAATAACAAGGATAAGCTATTCAGTAACAGGGAACCCATAAATTCTGTATTTCCTGGGAAACAGCCTTTTTTTAGGAGCATGTCTCAGTGCCCATACGAAAGCTTGCCAGGACTACAGAATGCCTTGGTTTTCTGCTTCGTGATGACTCAGTGCTGTGATTGGTTACCCATGAGCCAATCACAGTGCTTAGATAAAATGGTGAGAAAGAGAGAATCTCTGCAGCTGCCACTCTGTGCAATTATTCACTCAGTCCCTAGGCACTGGCCCAGGAGGGAATGTACTCAGGCTCACTGCATGTCCATCGTCGCACAATCAGGGGCTTTTAGTATTCATGCTTGCTGCTGTCTATATGCACAGACAGGTAGTTTTAACCCTTTGAATGTCGGAGGGGTACACAACGCATTGCAAAAGCAATGCGTTGCATACCCCTCTGGCACTCAAAGGTTTACATCTTACTCATTTTATTTAGATGATAAAAGACAATTTGGCAAAAGCTGAACTTGTTGTACTGTTGTCTTTATCTCATCCTCACCAACTGTATAACTAAATATGTGGCAATACAACACATCCTATATAATAATTCGCTAAAACGTGTGTAACGGCAAAGTCATGCGCAGTAGAGACTGCTGCTCATTCTGCAATCATGCGCAGTAGAGACTGCCCGCACCGCGGCTAATACAGAGCTGGATGCTCCAAAGGAGCATCCAGCTCTGTATCAGCCGCGGTGCGAGCAGTCTCTACTGTGCATGACTGCACCACAACCGGCTGGTAGTGGCACTGTGGCCCGTGTAACAGGCTCTTCAACTGGTATCATAATAAAAAATACAATGAACACTGGGAGACAATAAAAAAAAAACACTGACCTCTGCGATGCCAACACACAGTGCCAACTGCCACTGCTTGTTTTTGGGGTGTCTTTTTGGAAAGGTGGTACGGTGTCCTCATTTTTTTTGTTTCAACGTTATGGGAGCTCTGCTCATTAATGACTGTTCTCTTATGCCAAGTTTTGACTGGCATAATGCATGATTTCCCTGCTACTTAGCAAATGAACAAAATAGATGTTTATGCCAAACGTTCCATACCTTGACAAAACAGGCTGACTACCATAAAATATCAACAATATAAATAAAAGTGACTTTAAATGATTGCACACTGTGTCTGTGTGTGGGGGAGTTTCTGTTGATTGCTGGACTGTAATTTGGTGGCTTTCCGCTATATAAAGCAGAGTGAGAGTGAACACTTGGCGCGTGTGAATCTTTCAGCGTGGCCAAGAGGAGCAGTGGGGCAAATGCAAGGAATTTAACCCTTTGAGTGCCAGAGAGGTATGCAACGCATTGACCTGCAATGCGTTGCATACAACCTCTGGCACTCAAAGAGTTAAACAACAGGGAATTCAAACAGATGGGGTCATACATGGTAACAAAAACGTACTGATTAATTTGCCACTGGTACATAAAAAAAAATAACTTGCCTTTGAAGTAATTGGGATATAAAGTGTTATGAATGTCAGAGTAACCTGGTGTACAAGATGGCATATGTCTGAACAGCTGTAACTGCTGTTCCAGAATTCATACCTCTCAGCTGTAAGCAAGTAGTGACTTGTGCACTGAGTACTGTGTTTATGTGACTTGTGCACTGAGGACTGTGTTTATTTTGCTGCTACTGGCAGAGCTGAGAGTAACAGTGATTAACTAAGAGACTGAAGAGTAATAGTGATAGCGTTATTGGATAACGGAATGGCTTTAGGATGCAAGACTCCTGATTTTTCTGCAGCTAACATGCTATCACATATAACTAGTGAAATACTAGTTTAAAGTGTTAGTAATGTCTGATAAAAACTTTTTTTGAATTTAGAAGAGCTTAAAAAGCTGATCTAAATGCAAAAAAAGTATCTCTCAAACCGCTATGGTTTAAGAGATACGGGCGTTTAAAGTTTGATTTCTCCTACTGACAGCTGTAAAGCTGTCAGCAGGAGATCCGTGTCGGTCGACACTGTGGCGCTTGAGAAGTGCCAGGATCTCGTTACACAGAATCCCTTCATTGGAGTGGTCTAAAACTTGTGCCTGAACACTAGGCACACATTTTAGACCATTCCATTGAAGGGATTCCGTGTAAGTAACGAGATCCCGGCACTTCTCAAGCGCCACAGTGTCGACCGACACGGATCTCCTGCTGACAGCTTTACAGCTGTCAGTAGGAGAAATCAAACTTTAAACGCCCGTATCTCTTAAACCATAGCGGTTTGAGAGATACGGTTTTTTGCATTTAGATCAGCTTTTTAAGCTCTTCTAAATGCAAAAAAGTTTTTTTCAGACATTTCTAACACTTTAATACTAGTTTAATACTGAAGTTTAATATATATATATACACAGATTTTTTTTTGGTTCATATCCACAGTGAATAAGTATAGATGGACTTTCCTTCTTGCAGCCGCAAGGACAGAATCTCTGTCCATTAAAGGGATAGTAATGTGTTTATAAACCAAAATGTAATATTGCCGCTATTACAACAATAAACTAACCAATGTAAGTCCCATCTCTTAAACCTTTATGGTTTGAGAGATATAGAAGGCTAAACTTCCCCCCTCCATCCCCTTTACCTGATGTCAGCTGTTTAGATGACAGCAGGAGATTCGTGTCGGCCGACTCGAGGGCTCTTCAGCAAAACCGAAATAGCACAATGTAAAAATAAATACTTAATTGGAACGGTCTACAAAGTGTGCCTGGTTTTTTGTAGCCGTTCCACTGAAGTAGTTATTTTTACATTGCTCTATTTCAGCTCTGCTGAAGAGAAGCCAGTTTGTCCAGGTTCTCCTGCCGTCAGCTTACAGCTGATGTCAGATAAAGGGGAGGGAGGGGAGGATTTTAGCAATGTATATCTCTCAAACCATAAAGGTTTGAGAGATGGGACTGGGATTGTTTAGTTTAATTTCTGTAATAGCTGCAATATTACATTTTGGTATATAAAGACATTGCTAACCCTTTAACCCCTTAGTGACGGCCGCGTGCAGACGCGGCCGTCACTTAACGCCCGTCTAACATTTTTTTTTTTTCTTTATTAGAATCCGGAGTCCCCGAACGGCGTGCAGCCGCGCGGGGATCCGGATTTCCTGGACGTACATGTACATCCTCTGTCACTAAGTGACACCCACAGAGGACGTACATGTACGTCAATTGTCGCGAAGGGGTTAAATCAAACAGCCTATGCAGATATATTGCAAGGTGCTTGGTAAGGACTTTCAACTGAAATGCTGCACTTGTAATAGCACGTATCAAAACGATGACTTAAAAGGATAGTAACGTTTCATAATAAAAGCAGCTCTAATTAATCTTCATAGTATTTGGACTTTGGAGAGTGTTATTTCAATTCTGTCAGAGTTGTAGTTCCAGAGTAATTCAATGACAAAGTATCCCCCTCCCGCCCCTTTTACTGATGTAACACTGTTCAGCAAGTTCAGAAGGGAGGTGCCCAGGTAGACTGCAGAGAGGGTCAATCTCCAATTAAGATAAGGGAAAAACCTGAAAAACTTGTCAAGGGGGGCAGGGCTTTCATTGTACTCATAGGAAGAAGATTGTCCCCTTCTGTTATCTGTCTGGTCTATGGACTGGATTCCACATCTGAGAAGAGATGGCTTACACTAGGTAAAAGGGGCGGGAGGGGAAACTTTGCTTGTGAATATCTCTCAAACCATAAAGGTTTGAGAGATAAGACTTAAATCATTCTTCGTGTTTTTTTAATGCCTACAAAATAAAATAAAGATAAAACAAAGTATTACTATCCCTTTAAAAATGGCTCTTGTGTGAAAAGGGTGCATTAAAGATGTTGCCTTTAAAGCTTCACAACTTATCCCAACTTAACCTAACAACTTACCCTTACAATTAACATAAACCACCCTCCACATCTAACAAAGACAGACCCTAACAGACACTCACCCTAACCTATCCTAAAAGATAGTAAACAACAATCCTAACCTAACCAATATTAATCTAACTGAACCTAATCTAACAGATACTAACTAACCAATACTCACCTGGCAACAATCTGGCCGGTGACATGTTGCGGGCATCATTCTGACTCCCACAATGCTGTCAGGACACAGTAATGATAATTGTCATGTAGGGGGCGTGATGTGAATAGGATACCCTGGCTGAGGAGGCTAAAAAAGACTTAGGATTCATGTGTAGACCCCAAAGACTTTTTTCTGGCTTGAAGCATGTAATGATGTAATACTACACTAATTTTCCTACTAGTAATTGTGCAGCTGGGTTGCGAGGTACATGAAGAATGATTTAGATGTCTATAAGCCTCAAGTATTTTGGGAGCCTAGCAACTCTCCTGAGTCATCAAGGGAATCCTGGAAGAAGAAGCTATCTCTGTGTACTAGTTCCACCAAGATGCATTAGATCACCCTCTTACAGCTAACAGCTGTATTAGTTACAGTTCTATATACTGTAGACTTCCATCACCCTCATCATTGTCCAGAATAAAACCAACCTCAAGTTGTTCCATCTCCAAAAGGTCATTAGGTTGTTGGTCTCATTACAGTAGGCAGCAAACTGTAGTTTTCATTGTTGAATTTTGCAGTGTTTTCACACACTACCCTCAGCATTACTAACATGCAACGGTTATATATTTACTGAGGCTGAGAAAATAAGGCACATATTCATCAAAACCAATCCTTTGGTTCAGATAGGGCTGTTGAAAGCATCATTCTTGTACAACACCTATGACTCAGAGGGCCATTTGCATAAAAAAGTATAGTAATTATGAGGCAAAACAAATGCACCATAGGGAGTCAAAAATATCCACATGGATTTAAATAAGGCTTTTAATCACTTGAATGCTAGGAAGGTTTCCAACGCATTCCTCCCACACAGACACTGGTGATAAGTTTCTCCTGCAATGGAATTCAAATTAACCAGGGATTTACGTGAATGTCCATCCTATGTTGTCTATTTTATATTCAGCCTTCATTTTAAACGTGCCTGGCGAAGAGACCTAAGTTGTCCTAAAGGTACATAATTAGCCAATAAAGGTATCACTTTTAATCTCCTGCTTTATCTACGACTAACACGGTACACCACCTTTCAGACATATTTCTTGGGACAAGGAACACATATGAAGTTAGTACCAATACGGTGTGTGAGTAGACAATAAGGGGAAGCAGGTATGAGAGCAGATAGGAATATAGTGATTACCTGGCACAGGAGAGATGTCCCCAGTTGCAAGAGGAAGAAGGGAGAGTGATAGGATGTTAAATATAGATTTATGGGAATGTAGTGGATAATGGTAAGTAGATGGTGGATATAAGGATTTAACAAGTGAGATACGTTCCTGTGAGCAGTGGAAGGATTCAGGAAGAAGGGAATGGTAAGTGTACAGGCCATGCCTGTATTTGTGGGAGGGGAGGCAGGGTATTAATACACCCCTCAGCCGCCCCTTCCTCAAGGAGTCTAGGGAATTGTTGTCAGTCAAACAACAAATGTCTCCTCAGGTCTTTCATCCATCTCTCTCTCGCAGCCATGCAGCACTTTTCCGCACTCAGGTCTCTTCTCACGTCCTTCCCCCTTGCTCTACAGCACGTCAGCAGTAAGTCCATCGCAGTGAGACGTAATTCTTAGGCGTCCTTTTTCGGCTGCTCTTTGATGCTATCTCAGCCAACCTTTTGGCCCAGATACCAACTGCATTCTTTTGGCTGCCATCAAACTGGGCTTTTAAGGTTCCTGTGGCCTAACGAATTCATAACCTCTGCTACCTCCTCAAATGACCCTAAGGAAACGGATTTACATATCTACCCTGATCACATTACCTTTCACTTGCATCAATCAAAGACCTATCAAACCAGAATAGGTGTTTTAATTCCTTTCTACCCTGCACACAGTCAATTGTGCCCATTCCAATCTCTCACAAGCCTGTCAAATTTGATTTCAATAACCCTGAGGTCAGCCCACTACTTCATATACCCTGAATGGTCCTCTGTGCATCTTAGAATTTATCAGGATGATCCGAATCATCTTCTCACAACTGCACATCAATCCCCTGTATTAATCTTACCATTCTTTTCAGCAGCCTCACACCACAATGTTCCTCCACATATTATCCAAGACTGGGGAGAAATCCCAATGCTTCTCCAGTTATATCCCTGACCACAACATGAATTCCGCCAAGCTCTCTTGTCCTTGTCCGACTGAACCTTCTCAATAAATTATTGCAAGCCTAACTGGTCTCTTCTCTTTTGGCCTCTAATCAGGCCAGCCACTTCGTCATCGATCCTAGGTCCATAGGGACCTAGGTTATGCCACAATATGCCATTACACTCATTTTCACCGTGAGCCCCGACCACAAGTGTACAGGCTGTGCCTGTATTTTGGGAGGGGAGGCAGGGTATTAACACACCCCTCAGCCGTCCCTTCCTCGAGGTGTCTAGGGAATTGTTCCCTCCTCTACTCACCCTCAGTTCAATTTATTTTCTACTACTCTCAACTCTTACATAAGCCGGCCCTCTAATCAGGCCAGCCACTTTGACATCGAAACTAGGTCCAAACTAGGTCCAAACTAGGTCCATACACTCGTTCCATTACACTCATTTTCACCGTAAGCCCCGACCACAAATGTGAATGCAGTTGTCAGGATATAACAGGCAGGGGGGGGTGATGATTTTAGAAGGCGGGATGAGACACTGAAAATGAATAGACCCAGAAAGAGAGAAGTGTGGTGGAAGGTATTAACTGTCACAAATACAATAACCTTGCATTGTCTGTAGAGTGGCATTCAGCTGGTCAGCAGGTGAGTTCTCAGTTCTAAGTTGTCCTGTTGAATACTGATATGCACTGACTTCCCATTTGTACATGGTCCACTTAGAGATGGTAAACTCTGCTATGCAAAACCCTTTTCTTGTCAGAGGGGTACGCAACACATTGCAAAGAGATGCATGCATACTCCCCTGGCAAGGCTTAAATGTCAACCAGTAACATAACATCCATCAGGATAAATAATTGTTAGCCTGTTGCCAGTAATCACAGATTCACACCTTTACAAGGTACATCAAGAGCTGTAATATTTAGTGAGGTTACTAGCAGGGATCTTGCTATAGATGCTCTCTGCACCTGAACCGTCAGTCCCTTCCATTACCTTAAGGTACAAAGGAACTCCACCCACTCACCAATCCTGTAGGAGACCAGGATGGACAGCGCAGACTCACAGATGCCTCGTCTCCAAGATGTCTGTGCTGATGCCTGCCGAACGAGTTGTATTTCTCAATAATGCCGGACTTATTCAGCATAATAAATTATTTATATGTGTATCGCTATGTTATTAAGGATTTGGGGGGCACTTTAATTTTGATGAAAGTTCCACATTAAAAGCAATATCAGATGGTCTGAGTTCATGCTGGATGGACATACCGGTATGAAGCTGTGAATAGTCAGCTGGCCTGTTTTAACGCTTGGTTAAGATTACTGTGTGCAATGAGCAGATTGTGAGGTCCTATAGCCTTGCCAGCCACTGTCATGTCCGCCTCCATGGACATGATACCCAGGACTGACTGTGGATGTTAGAGCTTGATCACAGCCAAACCCCTTGAATGCTAGCGATGTCTTAGCACACTGGATCAAATTTCTAGCAGCAAAATGGTTAAAGGGGCAATAAATAATTAGATGTAAGTAATAAACAGTATCTATTCTGTTTCAGTGAGCCCTTCTGATATTTTCTGAACAAACAGCAGCATCTCTCTTGCATTCTATGATTCTACATCTCATGCCTTGTTATCCCCTCTGAAGTGCAGTCATGTATTGGTGTAACAGTCTTGTTCATATCACATATCACAGAAAAGCCCTTGGCTGAGTAGCAGATGATGAGCAATGATCCGCTCAGACTGCTGCATTAAAGGACAGTCACTGGCCCATATTTATCAAAGCAAATGAGTTATACTGGAGTAAACCAGCTGCACCATAGGGGATGAATAAAATTTCCTGTTAAAGTAATTTTGGCTTTTTAACCCACTGAATGCTAGGGAGATCTCCAATGCTGGAATTCAAGGGTTTAAAAAACTCTATTCAAGTGCATGAGAATTTAGGAATTTTTATTTATAAATTATACTTTAGTAACATAGTTGATGCATCCATCAAGTCCAGCCCATGCCAAATCACCCCTGTTGATCCAGAGGAAGGCAAAAAAAGAACTCCATTGAAGCCATTTCCAATTAAGCCCCAAGTGGGTAAAAAGATTCCTTCCTGACTCCAAATGGCAGTCAGATATTTCCCCGGGTCAATAACTTATCTGTATTGAAGTCAACTGTCATCATTTTCAATATTGTTCTGTGCTGGATAGTTATCCATCGCATTTTTAAAAGGAGTTACAGTATATGCAAACACGACATCCCGAGGCAAAGAATTCTATAGCTTTACCACCCTTACTGTAAAAAATCCCTGCCTTTTTTCAGACAAAAGCTCCTTTGCTCTAGTCTTAATGGGTGACTTCTTGTTCATAGCTCAGCTCTTTGCATAAATAATTCAATACTCAGCTCTTTGAGTAAATAAGTTCCTTAGAGAGAGTTCTTTGTTTTGACTTTGAGTATATTAGTAAATGGTAATCATATCTCCCCCTTAGACGTCTCTTCTCTAATGTAAACAAACCCAGTTTGTCTAGTATCACTGAGATCCTCCAATCCCTCTATCAGTTTTGATGCACGTCTCTGCACTTTTCCAGTTCAATAATGTCATTTTTAAGAACTGGAGCCCAAAACTGTACTCAGTATTCTAGATGGGTCCTAACCAAGGATTTATACAGAGGTAGAGTTATATTAGCATAATATGGGCTACCAGTTGTCCACCACCAGAGTGGTCAATAAAGTTCAAGGCTCTATCCAAGAAACAGGTAACTTTTGACCTTCCATATGCTATTGCTTCTCAAAAGGTTCTGCAGCAGGCAACGTATTTCAGTCCATTAACTGGGCATATGTACAGATGCAGCCACACTTAACTTAGAAATGTATCCAGATATCCTGCACCATGTCAATAAAATATCATGCAAGTCAATGGAAGTAGCTTATAACAACAAAATGGAAAGTATAGTCTGGCTACAACTGAATAAAAGCAAAACGTGAAGTGTTTTGGGGCAAAACAATTACACAATAGTTTCAAAAAATTAATACTTGATGCTAGAAAGGTTTCCAACACATTTCAAAACAATGTGCTAGGGATCTCGCGAGCAACCAAGAGGTTCAAATTCGCATCTGAATCAAAGTGACTTTTTAAATGTTACATTTGCTGCAGTTGTGTTATCCTTTAATTGCTCCATTTTGTCTCTATACATGTTCCACTGGGGCAATTCAGGAATTTTCCATTTCCAGAGCTATTCCACTAGTGTTCGCCAGTGAGTGTACTCCAGGGTAAGCATTACAGTGTATGAGTGCTGTGATGCATGGCGGTGGACAATCACCATCAGTATCATCATAAAGACTTTATCGTTAGCCTCAAATACCAGCCCCATATCATGCACAGAGAAATAGTATACACTTAGTCCAGTTCCTCTATGTCTTCATGAATACACTGGGGGAGATTCACTAAGGTGTGAAAAAGAGGTGATAAATAGGAGATGACATTTCCAACTATATCACCTTTCTGGTGAGCTATTCATAACAAGGCCTGATCAAACAGCCAATGGACACCCCTTGAGATTAGAGGAAAGAAGGTTTCGACTTTAGTAGAGGAAGGGGTTTTTTTACAGTAAGGCTGTTAAATTATGTAATTCCTTGCCGAAGGATGTGATTATGACAGATAAAATGGATACATTTAAAGCGGTACTTTCAGATAACAGCCAGTCACCATGCATTCATTAAATGTATGGCGACTAGCATGAAAATAGATGTCTTACTGTAAAAAAATACTTGTGTCTAATGGAATCCGTCTCGTTTCGGGACTGAGGGGCAGGTTAGTGTGCTCTGTGAGCCTGCGCCGTCAGTCCCTTTTGGTGACCATATAGTGCGTTGCAGTCTACTCTATGAAGACCGGGACTGATGGCGCATGCGCACAGACAAGATGTCTGCGCTTTAGCCTCAGTTCCGGTCTCCAAACGGGACGGATTCCTTTAGACACAAGTATTTTTTTATGGTAAGACATCTATTTTCAAGCTAGTCGCCATGCATTTAATGAATGCATGGCGACTTGCTATTTATTATCTTAAAGTTCCACTTTAAGAGAAGATTATATACATTTCTTTCAAAAGGGAACATACAGGGTTTTACTGTATATTAATAGGCAAAACAGGAAGGTCTGATAAAGACTAACTTGTTAGGTAGCAGGAAAGTTACACAATTCTCATGCCACTGGGATATGAGGCAAGGGTTGAACTTGATGGAATTGTCTTTTTTCGACCTAATTTACTATGTTACTAAGGTTCCACAAGTGGAAGAGATCTCAGTGCAGAGACTCCATAAAATAACATAGGAGCTGGAAAACAGGTATCACTGAGAAGTTAACTCCTCTTTGTCACTCCTTAGTGCATAACTCCCATAGTCTTAAAAAAGCGTAGTGGAAAAGAACTTCCTAAAGGGTTCTCAGACTACCCACTGCCCTCCCCCCTGGAGTAAAAGGTATTAAAGAGACAGTAATACTTCGTTTTAACTTTATTTTATTTTGTAGCCATTAAAAAAACATTAAAGGGATAGTAATACTTCGTTTTATCTTTATTTTATTTTGTAGGCATTAAAAAAACATGAAGAACGATATAAGTCTTATCTCTCAAACCTTTATGGTTTAAGAGATATTCACAAGCAAAGTATCCCCCCCCCCCCGGTCAGCCAGATCAGAAGGGAGGTGCCCAGGTAGACTGCAGAGAGGGACAATCTTCAATTAAGATAAGGGAAAAAGCTGAAAATCTTGTCAAGGGGGGAAGGGCTTTCATTCTTTTCATACAAAGAAGATTGTCCCCTTCTGTTATCTGTCTGGTCTTACAACCAGATTCACATCTGAGAAGAGATGGCTTACACTAGGTAAAAGGGGCGGGAGGGGGAAACTTTGCTTTTGAATATCTCTTAAACCATAAAGGTTTGAGAGATAAGACTTATATCATTCTTCATGTTTTTTTAATGCCTACAAAATAAAATAAAGTTAAAATGAAGTATTACTATCCCTTTAAGAATGATATAAGTCTTATCTCTCAAACCTTTATGGTTTAAGAGATATTCACAAGCAAAGTTTCCCCTCCCGCCTCTTTAACCTAGTGTAAGCCATCTCAGCTGTGGAATCCAGTCCATAGACCAGACAGATAACAGCAGCGAACAATCTTCTTCCTATGAGAACAATGAAAGCCCTGCCCCCCTTGACAAGCTTTTCAGGTTTTTCCCTTACCTTAATTGAAGATTGTCCCTCTCTGCAGTCTACCTGGGCACCTCCCTTCTGATCTGGCTGAACAGTGTTACATCAGTAAAAGGGGTGGGAGGGGGACACTTTGTCATTGAATTACTCTTGAACTATAACTCTGACAGAACTGAAATAACACTCTCCAAAGTCCAAATACTGTGATGATTATTGAGAGTTGCTTTTATTATGAAGCGTTACTATCCCTTTAAGGGGAGGAAACTGGGCTTAGTAAGTTGACGTTAGAAAAGCATAGAGACTGCATGTTGAATCCAGTACCTGTTCATTCTCAAAATTACCTCTGTACATTCTCATTACTGTCTTTTTTCAATTCTACCGATACAAATACAGCCGAAGTGAGAGGTATAGTCATAGCATGATGTCAGGGCTAATAACATACATTTTCCCCCTCCCAAAACACTGCCAATATCTAAATTAACCACTAATTAGAGGAAAAGAAATCATAATAAAATACAAACTGTTATTTGCATTGTTTTAAACACACAATCAATGAACACAAGTCTAGAGCGCTGCTGTGGGAAGCACAAGATGCTTATGGAAAAAAAAGGTCAATTAGCAATTGGCACATATCACAAACACTGTGAATTTTGGCATGACACTTTCCAATAGACATCAGTGCTGCAGGGCATTTTAACTGAACGCTGCCACCTGTCTGTTTCTGCCTTTTTAGCAAAAACAATGATGTCATAGCTGCAGTAAGCCCAGTATGAAATATACTGCAGTGTGTCACGGGCTGGGATTTAAGATGTGATGGAGGGGAAAGGACAACGTGCCAGGCCCAGAGCTTCCTATTTGTAGATCAACAGGGGTGTTTTTGGCATGGGCTGGACTTGATGGACACATGTCTTTTTTCGGCCTCGTCTACTATGTAAGTGCAAAACAGGAATATCTTTAAGCTGAGTTTATTTGAAGCCAGGTCAATGACCTGGTACCTTTTTTCTTTTATTTTTTATGCTGTATGCTTGTATTACACAAGACAGTAATGGATATGGCAGTGCCTACTGTGCATTGCCGGGTCTCCGGGGCGGAGTCTGATTTTCCGGGTATGGGGAGTTTCTGATGAAACTCTGCCCATTTGTGCTCCTTCCCACCCTATTCCTCCCACTCCCCGCCCTCTTCTCCTCCTTCCCCAGTCTATTTTTTTTTTTATGTTTCACAAGTCCCGCCCCCTCGCGATTAAGCTCTGCACCTTTTATGAAGCGAATCGCGTCATTTCTATCCCCTCAGTGGGATAGACCACACCAGACCAAAAATTTGCCTTGATGGTCTCATGTAAGGATGCTCTGCTCTGCTGGTCTCATATCATTATCTGCTGATATCATGCAGTGGTGCATGCTCTGATGATATCATGTAACATCTTTCTGTTATCATGAAACGGTGTGTTGCTCTGTTGGTCTCATCTAATACTCTGCTGATCTCATGAATGATATATTGCTCTAATGTTCACATGTAATGAATTGATCAGCTGATCTCATGTAGTACTCCACTATTCCCATGTAAGTATGTTTTGCTCTGCTGGTCTCATATTGTTGGTATATTACTGTACAGTACATATTTTGGTTTGCCTATCTTCTTGTTGGTCTGCTTCTGTTCTTGTTTGTATCATAGCATTGACACAAGCATACACACACACACACACACACATATCAATTGTGAGAGTAATTGTGGTCAACAAACAGAGGAATATCTACATTTCCCATTCAGCAGAGTAAGCAGTTGCGTAGAGCTCACAGTTTTGTAGGGAGGAGCCTCAGCTGTCTGGTCACACCCACATTCTGAATTGTGGGTGTGGATTGAGAATAGGGTTGCCACCCAGCCGGTATTTTACCGGCAGGCTGGTAAAAAATTGGGCTTTGTCCAATGTTAAGTCTATGGAGAGAATGCCATGGCCAGTATTTTTTTTTAAGAAAAGGTGGCAACCCTAATTGAGAACTCCCAATACCCCTGCTGTAGATGCCCGATTCTGGTTGTCTGGTTATTTACAGTGTCCATTACTAGCCATTATTTCACCTCTTAGATGACAGAGACTTCTCTAGCAACTAATGGGTCAAAACATTCTTGTGTTTGTCTATTATAAGTTAAGTGTATTTTCTATGCCAGAGAACAGTCTATGGGGCTACAGGTGGAGTCATGTGAAAATATGAGAGCATCCTGGGCGGGGCTTAAGGACACCTGATATAAATACAGCTCTGGAGGAGTAATTCACTCTGAAAACCCAGCACAATTTGACATGATGCCTTATAATTTATAAACTTACCCTGGAAGTTTAATGAGTATAATATTAAGTGAATATGCTAATCTACTGTACCTACTGACTTTTTTTGTTTCTTTTTTTCTTTAATTCAATGCACGTGTCTTACAACTGCTATTTTCATTTTTTTTTTTTACTTTCATTGATGTGAGTGCCCCCTACCTGCAGTGAGTAAGAATAGTCTTTGACTGTGTCTGTAAAAGATCATAAGAACTTCACCAGTGTGAGTCTCACTATATTATTTGTTTAGAAGTGGCACAAGGGAATATAGTGTGAAATATTAATTTAAATAATTGATTAAAGTAACACCTCTTAATAATAGTCTCTCATTTAACGTAATATGACCAAAAAGGAATGGCCCCTCTGAAATCTGGTCAGGAGACAACAGTTTCAATCAGTCATGGATGTCACGTCTATAGAGGTAGACATGTCAATTGCTAGCAGAGACACAGGACACACGGTAATACTAACCCTTTAAGGACTGGAGGGATGTTCACAATATTGCAATGCATTGCTCACCCCTCTGGTCCTAAAATGGCCAAGTACGCATATGCACTCAACCTGCTTCAGTTTGAAAAAACTGCCAGCAACTGTCATGTCTGCCTCCATGGACAAGACATCATGGCTGATTGAAGGTGTTATCTTTTGAGAAAAGGCACTTTACAGTGCACTACAGATGTATGTAGAATCAAAGGAGTTAATATCACTTTAATGAAAAAACCTCATAAAACCATGAACCTGGAATAACCTACACATTATGTACATACCTAGGAACTCTTTGGATCTCCCCCAAAGACTCCGGTTTTCAGACTGAATTACCAGGTCTTCAGGGAAAGAGGCCGATTCTCCAGTGGTGAGTTTCTTCTCCTTCTCACCTTGTTCCTCCTACTTCGTGCCCACTTATCCTCCTTCCCACCCTGTTCCTCCCACTACCCACCCACTTCTCCTCCTTCCCACCCTCTTCCTCCCACTTCTCCTCCTTCCCACTCTGTTCCTCCCTCTTCCTGCCCACTTCTCCTCCTTCCCACCCTCTTCCTCCCACTTCTCCTCCTTCCCACCCTCTTCCTCCCACTTATTCTCCTTCCCACCCTGTTCCTCCCACTACCCACCCACTTCTCCTCCTTCCCACCCTGTTCCTCCCACTTCTCCT
Source organism: Rhinophrynus dorsalis (assembly GCA_037306005.1). Taxonomy (NCBI): domain Eukaryota; kingdom Metazoa; phylum Chordata; class Amphibia; order Anura; family Rhinophrynidae; genus Rhinophrynus; species Rhinophrynus dorsalis. The sequence continues at coordinate 33,973,220 of CM074719.1, forward strand.
CCTTCCCACCCTATTCCTCCCACTTCCGCCCACTTATCCTCCTTCCCATCCTGTTCCTCCCACTTCCCGCCCACTTCTCCTCCTTCCCACCCTGTTCCTCCCACTTCTCCTCCTTCCCACCCTGTTCCTCCCACTTCCCACCCATTTCTCCTCCTTCCCACCCTCTTCCTCCCACTTCTCCTCCTTCCCACCCTGTTCTGCCCACTTCCCGCCCACTTTTCCTCCTTCCCACACTGTTCCTCCCACTTCTCCTCCTTCCCACCTTGTTCCTCCTACTTCCCGCCTACTTCTCCTCCTTCACACCCTGTTCCTCCCACTTCCCACCCACTTCTCCTCCTTCCCACCCTCTTCCTCCCACTTCTCCTCCTTCCCACCCTGTTCCTCCCACTTCCGTCCACTTCTCCTCCTTCACATCCTGTTCCTCCCACTTCCCGCCCACTTCTCCTCCTTCCCACCCTCTTCCTCCAACTTTTCCTCCTTCCCACCCTGATCCTCCGACTTCCTGCCCATTTCTCCTCCTTCCCACGTTGTTCCTCCTACTTCCCACCTACTTCTCCTCCTTCGCACCATGTTCCTCCCACTTCCTGCCCACTTCTCCTCCTTCCCACTCTGTTCCTCCCACTTCCCGCCCACTTCTCCTCCTTCCCACCCTGTTCCTAGGGTTGCCACCCAACCGGTATTTTACCGTCAGGCCGGTAAAAAATTGGCTTCTTTCCAATGTTAAGTCTATGGAGGGAATGCCTTAGCCGGTATTTTTTTAAGAAAAGGTGGCAACCCTACCTGTTCCTCCCACTTCCTGCCCATGTTATGACACAGATATGCCCAAGCCCTGCCCACCCTGTTCAGTCTCATGCCTTTTATGACGTGAATCTCGTCATTCACATCCTGGTTGACAGCACATGAGCTCTGTCCAGGGGGGGTCAAGATGAGCAAGTTCCCAGGTATTACTAGGGGTAAAAAAATAACAGTTAAATCAATGATGTGTGATTGCCTTTAACCGTTTGCATGCTAGAAGGACATCCAATGCATTCCAAAGCAATCTGCAATAACAATAAAAAGCACAGTTTTAACCCTTTGGGTGCCAGCGATGTATTCAGTGCATTGCTTTGCAATGCACTGGATAACCCTCTGACACTCAAAAGGTTAAACTCTGCAGTTCAAGATATTTAACCCTGTGAGTGCCAGGGAGGTGTCCAATTTCCACTTTACATATTCTGAAAGTTCACACTATGAAAATCAAACTGCCTATATGTTTTATTATTTTATTTTTTTTCATACTTTTGTCCCTAATGACAATTAGTAGACCCTTGATCTGTTTCCAGAGAGCTTTCTTCCGGAGACTTTAAATCTTTGAGTGACAGAGGGGTGTGCAACACATTCCAAAGCACTCAAAGGGTTAAAGAGCTAAAAAACAGGGGATGATAAAAATAAAATATAGTCATAAAAAATATATCAATTTTCACATCTTAGGCACTTGAAGAATATGTAGTGTCAAAATAAAGGTAGCTATCCCTTTAAAGTGATAGTAATGTTTCATAATAACAGCAGCTCTAATTAATCATCACAGTATCTGGGCCATGGAGAGTGTTGTTTCAATTCTGTCAAATTTGTAGATCAAGACTAATTGAATGATAAAGTATCCCCCCCCCCCGCCCCTTTTACTGATGTAACACTGCTCACCTCAGAACAGGAAGACTGTCCGGATGAATAGCAGAGAGGGACAATCTTCAGTGAAAAAAACAAAAAACCTGTCAGGGGAGGCAGGGTTTTCCTTATGACCACAGTTAGAAGATTGTCCTTTGCTGTGAGCTGTCTTGTCAAGTGACCAGATTCCACATCTGAGGGGAGAGGGCTTACACGAGGTAAAAGGGGCGGGAGGGGATACTTTATTATTCAATTACTCTTGAACTACAACTCTGACAGTATTGAAATAACACTCTCTATGGCTCAAATACTATGAAGATTAATTGGAGCTGCTTTTATTGTGAAACATTACTATCCCTTAAGTCAAAAGCAGTCAATTGTTAGACGATCAGGGATGATGGGAGTTGTAGTCCTGAAATGATGGATGCCCTACAATTGTCTTCCCTTGTTTTAAGTGATTACTTTGCAAATCACATTACCTCAAAGGGAACTATACCGTAAAGTGATAGTAATGTCACTGCATTAAAAATATGTATTGCAATTGGAAATAAGAACCAATTTTATTGTGCACCTTTTTCTCCCCTATTATTAAGTAAATAAATAGCTTTTACTGACTTAAAACTGAAGGGCATGTGAATTTGACGGCTATCTTTAAAAATCTCCGGTTCCAGCGCGCTTTCATGCGTGTTCCCTTTTCCTAATGTGCACCACATAAAATACTCGATGGGAGTGGGGACATTGATCCTTGCCTGCAGCGTCATCACGTAATACTAAAGAAGATCCAGCTCTGGGGAATAGAGGTACGCGTCACTGCATATGGGCTGGGTTTAAAGTGGACCTATCACCACTTTACAAGTTATGTCCAGTAGGTAGATTCCTTTGCGAATAAGTTTAAAAGGTTATTAAAAAAAAAAAAAAAAAGTTATTTGTGCAAAAATTAAGGTTTAAAGTTTTCCCTGCATCCTACTTCTGGCTAAAGTGCTCTTGCCACAGTTTACCGCTCTGCCTCTTCTCCCCTCCCTCAATGCAGCCTCTGATGACGGACGCGTTCTGTTAGTAAGATGGAGTGATCTCATTGGCTAGATATCGATCTCTGCCAATGAGACCTTTCCAGCTTACTAAAAGAACGCCTCATCATCGGAGGATGTTGGAGAGAGTGACGCGACCATAGGCAGAGCGGCAAACTTTGGCAAGAGCAGTTTAGCCAAAAGTAGGATGTAGGGCAAACTTTAAACCTTAATTCTTGCACAAATAACGTTTTTTTTTTTGTTTTTTAAATAACCTTTTAAACTTATTCGCTAAGGAATCTACCTACTGGACATAACTTGTGATAGATTCACTTTAACATACGCTGCATCTTACTTTTGTCCCTCAATTGAATCCGTTGTGTTGTGTGACCTGATATCAGCTCCCACTTACATACAACAACTGTGATGAAAAGGTGAGGGAGTGGAAAACTTTCGATTCACTTTTCATGAAGACCAGAGAGGTACAAACCATACGGTATAAAAAAGAATACAGAAGTATTAAGCGTCTGTTAATTATAAGACATTAATATCCCTTTAAACAATATTATTTCAGATGTATTGTCAATGACACAATTCCTGATAGTATTAGAACATCAGTCTATCAAAGAAAATGCAAATTGTAGGATGTTCCCTGCTGAATACAAGGGTACAACATGTGAAATGCTTCATTCAAACATCATTACAGATCACTTGTTGTGAAGTGGTAGAGCTGTTACCCTTAGTAGCGCCAGTAACAGTGTCCCTTTGGCCATTCAAAATGTTGGGAATTATGCTTATGCAAAGAAAAAAAAAGATGGGCAATTCTGGAAAAGTCATCTGCACTGCGGGGGGCAAATGAAACTCCCCAATGATTCAGAATGAGCCTTTCATCTCCTTAAATGCTACAGAGATGTAAGTCAATGCATTAGTGACGTCTCCAGGACTGAGGTTAAAAGCTGATTTAAATCAATAGGAAGTTGCAGAATTTGAATATAGCTCACAGGACCTTATGTACATATCTGAGATTTCTCTGGATCTGACCCAGAGACTCCAGTCTTTATACTTAAAGGAGCAGTAACCTTTTTTTACGAAAAATATATATGTTGTAGGGCTTTTCTTCTTGAATAAAATATGTGTACTCCCACTGCTGAGTGATGCGTATTTCCAGAGTTATTACAGTTTAAACCGTGTTTTTTTTTACATTCACAGTGCCCTCTAGTGGTCAAATTCCAATTAATTATTCTGTTACATTCTAATGGAAAGGAAAGTCATTGATTTAATATTTCTCCATAGAATGTGAAAGAAACTGCTGAGTCACTTCCTGTCAGAACAATCAGGAAGTAAACACAGTAAATTCACTTCCTGGTCATTTGAACTGTTATATCATTTGTATAAAACAACTGACAGCAGTGATAATTACCTTGTTTTACTCAGCAGAAAAAGCTCTATAACATATAGGTCTTCATTAAAAATTAATTTTGCCTGCCCTGTTATTTCCACTCTCCACCCATTTTAAGGGCAAACTCCTCCTCCCCTACTCACTATCCCACCCATATTAATCAAGCCCCACCCACATAAATATCATCATTTGGACACTCCTGCCTACAGACCTCCGGAGGCCGAAAGTCCCCAAGTACGCTTATTTATCAAACTGGAACAAGTCTGGAGCAAACCACCTGCACTAAAGGGGAGAAAATAATCTCTAAAATGTCCACTGATTTAAATGGCGATTTTAACCCACTGAATGCTAAAGATGTCTCCATCTTATTGAGAAGCAACCTGTTGGAGACCTCTCTAGCATTCGAGGGGTTAAAAGTCACATTTAGATCACTGGAATGTTTCTTTGTCCCCAATGGTTCATGCAGATGGTTTGGCCCAGAAATGCCCCAGTTTGCTTTGATAAATAAGGACCCTAGTATAGCGAAGGCAGGAAATCAACAAGAAGTGTATTGTAGGCAATGCAGGACCCTGGGAAATCCCACAGCCAGCTCCGTGTAATTACACAATAGCAGTTACAGATAAAGGACTCATTCATTAAGTGGCAAGCCCAGATAAAGATCTGATATCAGAACACTTAAGGGTTTTATAGAAAACATTAAAAATTAAAGAGGATGCATAGGGAGTACTGTTTTAACCCTCTGGCAACTAGAGGGATATTTATTAACCCTTTGAATGTGTTGCATACCCCTCTGGCACTCAAAGGGTTAAGATGCACATTAAATGAATCATGTATTTTTAATTTGTATTAAATAAGGTGTGGTAGGAATAGTGTAACTTTATGCCATTTTCTTGTGAGTGTTACAGTGCTGACTAATGAGCTTATTGGAATTAAAGTCCTTATGATTTTTTTCAAATGTTATTAAGTATGCTACAGCAATCATAGGTTGTAGTATATACCCTTAAAGGGATAGTAATGTTTCACAAAAACAGCAGCTCCAATTAAACTTCATAGTATTTGGGCCATGGAGAGTGTTACTTTAATACTGTGAGCGTTGTAGTTCAAGAGTAATTGAATGACAAAGTTTCCCCTCCCGTCCCTTTTACCTAGTGTAAGCCATCTCTTCTCAGATGTGGAATACAGTCCATGGACCAGACAGATAACAGAAGGGGACAATCTTCTTCCTATGAGAACAATGAAAGCCCTGCCCCCCTTAACAGGTTTTTCAGGTTTTTCCCTTATCTTAATTGAAGATTGTCCCTCTCTGCAGTCTACCTGGACACCTCCCTTCTGCTCTGGCTGAGCAGTGTTACATCAGTAAAAGGGGCGGGAGGGGGATACTTTATCATTCAATTACTCTTGAACAACACCAGCAGGGCATTTCACCACTACATGCCACCGTCAGAGCAATACATAATTACATTCCACCAGCATAGCTGGAAACTCTCCAGTTTTGCCCCAGAGACTCAGGTTTTGACTCTGAATTACCGGGTCTTTGGAGCATATCTGATGCTCCGGATGGGGGGTAGTTACTGATGAAATTCTGCCCACCTGTGCTCCATCCCATCCTGTTCCTCCCACTCCCTGCCCTCTTATCCTCCTTCCCCAGTCTGTTCTAGCTATTTTTTTGTTTTTTGCTCCGCCCCCACTTGTGATTAAGCCCTGCCCCTTTTATGACTCAAATCTCGTCATTTCTCTTCCCTCAGCGGCACCGCCCAGACCAAGAAGTTCCCAGGTATGGTCACCAGCATGGGGAAACACCATTTCTTTCTAACAGCAGAGCAATATACAATTATATGCCACCAGCAGGGCAATACACCATTACAGGTCACCAGCAAGTCAATTAAATTGTTACAGGTCACCAACAGGCAATGCACAAGTCCACATCACAATACACCATAACACAATACCAGCAAGGCAATGCACCATTCTATGTCATCAGCAGGGCAGTACACCTTTCCATGTCACAATATACCATAACACAATACCAGCAGGGCAGTACATCATTCCACATCACAATACACCATAACACAATACCAGCAGGGCAATACACCATTCCATGTCATCAGCAGGGCAGTACACCATTCCACGTCACAATACACCATAACACAATACCAGCAGGGCAATACACCATTCTATGTCATCAGCAGGGCAGTACACCTTTCCATGTCACAATATACCATAACACAATACCAGCAGGGCAGTACATCATTCCACGTCACAATATACCATAACACAATACCAGCAGGGCAATACACCGTTACATGTCATCAGCAGGGCAGTACACCATTCCATGTCACAATATACCATAACACAATACCAGCAGGGCAATACACCGTTACATGTCATCAGCAGGGCAGTACACCATTACATGTCACAATACACCATAACACAATACCAGCAGGGCAATACACCGTTACATGTCACCAGCAGGGCAATACACCACTATATGCTTATGGTACAGCAGCAGACCAATACTTAATAACATTAGATTCCACAGAGCATTACACCACTGCATAATGAGGTGACCTACAACTTTTCTTTATATAAAATCTCACCTGAAGCATCAAACTTTCTCTTAAAACTCCTGTCCTGAGGAGAGGGTATGATCCATAAATAAGACACAGACACATTTACTATTTTGGGGATAACAGACCACCGCTTTATTTATTTACTCACATAATTATTATTGTATTTATTCAAATACATAACCATTAATCATTAACCAATGATAATTCCTTAACTGACAGTCCTTGCCAATCTACCTTCCTTGAAACCAAGCATGGCCAAATTGTCCGGGCTCATGCTAAATCCCAATGTTCGTCAGCACTTATAGCTGACTCCCCCATTCTTCAGCCATTATAGCTGACTCCACCATTATCCAGCACTTACAGCTGATTCCACCATTATCCAGCACTTACAGCTGATTCCACCATTATTCAGCACTTACAGCTGATGCCACCATTATTCAGCACTTACAGCTGACTCACCATCCAATTACCCCACTGGCCATCCACTTTTAGCTTCAATGGGTAACGTTAACTCCCGCAACCTAAGTCCGGGGCAAAACTCCGAAAGGGCTTCCACCCTAACTTTACCACATCAGTTATCAATTTCTGCAAACCATGCAAGGACTATCCGCCACACCATGCACGCAAAGCACACCACACAAGGGAGGGAGGGAGGGGGATGCTTCTCTTTGTCCTTCCTTCCCCCAACTGTAATCCACTTCCTGAACCAAACCTATTTAAGCCCTTTCACTAACTCCTCCCTATTACACTCACTTCCTGACTGGATCAACCCTCCCCATGACATGCCTCCCCTCCTGTACCCTGCGGTCCCTTCCGGGGAGTCTCAAACAAGTTCTTTCATATAACAGCAACTTCTATTTTTGCATTTATGTTTCTTTAATTATTTCGAGGTGAAAATTTAACCAACTCCTTGCTATTTTTATCAAGGCTTGGGATTTATAACATACAGATCTATGAATCTTACATACACCATTCTCTTTCCTATGATAGAAAGCTGCATTTAGAACATTTACACCTAGAATGAACTGGGGTTATATCCCTCACAACTTTCTAACATCAGGAAAATGTCTCTATTTTCTGTGGCATAAAACTGACTTACACATGCTGAGAGGTGTAACTAGAACCCTCCGGGCCCTGGTGCAAGAAGTGCCATGGCCCCCCCACACCCCAGACCACTAGGGTGACCACATTTCCCTTCTGCCATTCCGGGACGTGGTCACCCTAGTTGCCCCTTCATGCCCTACCTTGAGTCCCTGGTGGTCTAGCGGCATGGAAAGTGCTCTGTGCCTCCTCCGGCACAGAGCTGAAGCTCCCGCGCGCTGTGCTCAGTAATGCAGAGCACTGGGAGATGATGTCATCTCCCAGCGCTCTGTATTACTAGAGCGCTTGCCTCCAGGAGATCAGGCTCAGCTGCATTGCCGCCCTGGATGTCAGCCTGCAAGCGGTGTGTCATATCATGGATGCCGCGAGGGAGCGCTGATTTATGCTACCAAGCGCTCCCTCGCGGCGTCCATGATGTGACACACCGCTTGCAGGCTGACATCCAGGGCGGCTTGGCTTCATTCCGGGACACTTCATTGTCCCGGTTGAAGATGACCCGGGATGCGGGACATAGCCCTGAAATAAGGGACAGTCCCGGACGTTCCGGGACCCGTGGTCACCCTACAGACCACATTGGCCCCCGGGCCCTCCACAGTGCCCCCATCTCCTAACTCCCAATCCCTGGTGGTCCAGTGGAGAGACAGGCTGGCGCGCTGTGCTCCCGCACGGTCCTCTTCTGTAATGCAGAGCGCTGGGAGATGATGTCATGGAGATGATGTAATCTCCCAGCGCTCTGCATTACTAGAGAGCCGGAGGGAGATTGCGGGCGCCAGGCGGAGGGGTCTCAGGGGGCAGCAGGGCCCCTGGAGTGATAGGCTCGGTCTCAGGGGTCGCACCTGCGACCCCTATAGTTACGCCACTGCACATGCTCTGAATGAGCAGACATCCCTGCATTTTCCAGTGCTTTTTTCACTATAACTGCAATTGTGATTCCAGAGAAGTGTTAGCATTGTATTGTCTGTAAATGGCCTAGATATAGTAACAGCCTTTTTGAATACAAAAGCAATGGGTATAATCTACAATAAATTACATGCTGTAGTACTTGTATCTTATTGCAATCTGCACAAACAAAATTCACCAAATGGAGTCTAAATAAGGTATTCTACACATGCATTAAAAAGGCAAGTTTGGGATATATTTTAGGGATAAAGCAAAAAAAATATAGTTTATCAGATGCTAGCAGCAAGGGCATTATCATATCTGGGAACTCTCAGGGTTTGACCCAAATCTCACGATCTCAGTGTGAAAGGTCAAATTCTGAGGGTGAGAGAGTCTAATGTTAACTCCTATTTCATCTGCACCAAATATCTGCTTATTTAGTCCTAAATTGCAGGCCTGTGTACCAGAAAGACAGATGGATACATCCCAGTTCTCCTTTGTATGTTCAGGCAGTGAAAACTCTAATTTAAAGCTTGTTAAAGGGATAGTAATACTTAAAGGGATAGTAATACTTTGTTTTATCTTTATTTTATTTTCTAGGCATTAAAAAAACATGAAGAACGATATAAGTCTTATCTCTCAAACCTTTAAGTATCCCCCCCCCGTTCAGCCAGATCAGAAGGGAGGTGCCCATGTAGACTGCAGAGAGGGACAATCTTCAATTAAGATAAGGGAAAAAGCTGAAAAACTTGTCAAGGGGGGAAGGGCTTTCATTGTTCTCATAGGAAGAAGATTGTCCCCTGCTGTTATCTGTCTGGTCTTACAACCAGATTCACATCTGAGAAGAGATGGATTACACTAGGTAAAAGGGGCGGGAAGGGATACTTTGCTTGTGAATATCTCTTAAACCATAAAGGTTTGAGAGATAAGCCCTATATCGTTCTTCATGTTTTTTTTAATGCCTACAAAATAAAATAAAGATAAAATGAAGTATTACTATCCCTTTAAAGTGGATGTGTCATGTAAACATTAATCATGTATAGTTTGGTCTCCCCCAAATATATGTTCAAATAGCAATCAAAAGTATTATTGGTGCGCATTTACTATATTTAATTTCCCTAATGTTGTTCTGTGATCAAGCAGTAGAACACTGCCATCTTGGAAACGTTATGCATGAGGGACAGTGCTTTCCTTCCGATCTAGTGTCAATCATCATTGTGAAGCCATCCACTCCTCAAAGGGACATGTTGAACTTGTCCCGTGTCACAGCGGCAGCTAATGTAATCTGGACTCAATCAGTGGCCTCACACCGCATCCTGCACACCGTTCTTTCGCATGCAGGGTGTCTGTGCAAGTGATAAGGACATGCACGCGCTTCACAAACAGCGCAAGCCAGGCCTGGAGAAAAGGTAGGCGGGCTTGTGACTGAACGAGGATGGTACCCGACACTGTGCCGGGCAGAGCAAGCTGAGGACATCATCAGAAACTTAAAAGCCTCATATCGTTAATATTACAAAGATTTAAACAAAAACATAGACAACACAATGATCCGTCTTCATAGGACCTGAAGAGTAATTCATAACAGGGTGAAAGTTCCACTTTAACCCCTTATGGTCCAGTGATCCCGGGGTGTCTGGTCCTTTAAGGACAAGATAGACGACCTCGACGTGCCGTCCCACGTGACTGATCACGTGGGGCGGCACGTCGAAAGAAGGACTGAAAGAGATCGCTCCGGTCTTGGAGCGATCAACTTCAGTCCATGGTATTACTCACCGCGCTCCTGCAGTGAGTAATAGTATATGATGTACCAGGACCGTCACTGGTCCTTAAGTGCCGGACCAGCGTGACGGTCCGGGTACGTCACAGGACGCGAAGGGGTTAATATGTAAAAAAAAAAAAAAAAAAATTATATATATATCTTTCTGAGTAAAATAACATAGAAACATAGAATTTGACGGCAGATAAGAACCATTCAGCCCATCTAGTCTGCCCAATTTCCTACTGTAAAAAAACCACACAACCTCAAACCTTTTTTGGTCCTTGGTCTTTTCTTATGTTAAGGACCGCCTTATGCCTATCCCATGCATGCTTAAATTCTGTCACTGTATTGACATCTACCACTTCTGCTGGTAGGCTATTCCACTTGTCTACTACCCTCTCAGTGAAGTAAAACTTTCTTACATTACATCTAAACCTGTGTCCCTCTAGTTTTAGACTATGGCCTCTTGTCCTAATGTTTTTACTCTTTTGAAATATACTTCCATCCTGTACTTTGTTGAATCCCTTCATGTATTTGAATGTTTCTATCATATCCCCTCTCTCTCTTCTCTCCTCCAAGCTATACATATTCAGATCCTTTAGTCTATCCTGATATTTCTTTTCCTGTAGACCAGTCACCATTTTAGTAGCCCTTCTTTGAATTTTCTCTAGAGTATCAATATCCTTCTGGAGATGGGGTCTCCAGTACTGTACACAATACTCTAGGTGAGGTCTAACTAGAGATCTGTAGAGTGGCATGACTACTTCCCTTTTTCTGCTACTAATGCCCCTAGCTATACAACCCAGTGCCCTGCTTGCATTCCCCATCGCCTTATTACATTGCCTGCTTACCTTTAAGTCATTAGAAATAATTACTCCCAAATCCCTTTCCTCTGTTGTCTCTGACAGCACAGTACCCTTAATGGTATATTTTTCCTTTGGATTTTTATGTCCCAAGTGCATTATTTTACATTTATCAACGTTAAAGTGCATCTGCCACACTCTTGAGCATTCTTCTAATTTACCTAAATCATTCGCCATTTGGCTTTTTCCCCCTGGAATGTCTACCTTATTGCAGATCTTTGCATCATCTGCAAAAAGGCATACCTTTCCTTGAAGACCTTTTGCAATATCACTAATAAAAATATTAAAAAGAATGGGCCCCAGTACAGATCCCTGAGGTACTCCACTAGTAACACTCCTTTCGTCCGAATATTCTCCATTGACTACCACCTTCTGTCTCCTGTCACTCAGCCATTGCCTTATCCATTTCACTATTTTTACATCTAGACCCAAACACTGCAATTTATTTATGAGTCTTCTATGAGGGACAGTGTCAAATGCTTTACTGAAATCTAGATAAGCTATATCTACTGCTCCCCCTTGATCTATTATTTTAGTTACCCAGTCAAAAAAATCTATGAGGTTAGTTTGACAAGATCTCCCTGCTGTAAACCCATGCTGTTTGGTATCTTGCAAGCTATTTATATTCAGATATTCAACAATTCTTTCCTTTAACATAGTCTCCATTAATTTTCCCACTACTGATGTAAGACTTACTGGTCTGTAGTTACCAGACTCTTCCCTGCTACCTTTTTTGTGAAGCGGTACTACATTTGCTACCTTCCAATCTTCTGGAACAATTCCTGTTGCTAGTGACTGATTGAATAAATCTGTTAAAGGTTTTGCCAGAACACACTTAAGTTCTTTTAATAACTTTGGGTGTATCCCATCTGGACCCATTGATTTATCTGTTTTTACATTAGAAAGTTGAATTAGAACTTCTTCTTCTGTAAACATGCATGTTTCCCGTGTCTTGCCATTTCTTTTTTCTAACAGCGGTCCCTTCCCTTCATCTTCCTGTGTAAAAACTGAACAGAAAGATGAAGGGAAGGGACCGCTGTTAGAAAAAAGAAATGGCAAGACACGGTAAGGGTACTCCCTCTGCTGAGAGGTGTTCTATTCCAGTGTTATTGCAGCCCAAACTTTTCTAGGTGCAATATCTCGATGGCCTGAAATTTTAGAGTGGTGCTGTTGCTACATCATCCTACGGAAAGTTCTGGTCAATTGACCATAAACTTCCATAGGATGGTGTAACAACAGTGCCACTGTAACAATTCAGGCTACTGAGTTGTTGCACGTTAAAAAAAAAAAAAAATCAAGTTTGAGCTGCAATATCTTTTGAATAACACACTTCTCAGCAGTGGGAGTTCCCTTGTTGTACTCCGGTGGATAAAATCTACAATATAAATTTTAAAAAATATTTAGTGTTACTATCCCTTAAGGGTTCCTTGAGGACAGATAAGAACACATCCCAGTAGGAGGGATATATCACCTGAAATCTACGTTCTGGGGAACATTACAGGTTAATAATTCAAAGAGCTCCGCTTTATTTTGAAAGTTCCCAGGTTATGGGCATTATATTAACCTTTTGAGTGCCGGAAAGGTATCCAACGCATTGCAAAGTGTTGGATACCTCTCTGGCACTCAAAGGGTTAAAATGTATATCAACCACATTTATTTTAGTTGTTAATGTTTCTTTAAAGGGATAGTAATACTTAAAATGTAAAAAAAAATATGTTGTAAAGTTTATCCCCCTGAGAAAAACAAAAGTACTCCCACTGCTGAAAGGTGTTTCATTCAAAAGTTATTAATTTTCAAAGTTGAATTTTTTAGGAGCAATATCACAGTGGCCTGAAATTGTACAGTGGCGCTGTTGCTACACCATCCTATGGAGATTTATGGTCCCGGGACCAGAGCTGTCCATAGGATCGTGTAGCAACAGCGCCACTGTACAATTTCAGGCCACTGTCATATATTGCACCTCAAAAATTCAACTTTGAAAATTAATAACTTTTGAATGAAACACCTTTCAGCAGTGGGAGTACTCTTGTTTTACTCAGGGGGATAAACCCTACAACATATATTTTTTTTACATTTTAAGTATTACTATCCCTTTAACTGCGCAGGGTTAAACTGTAATCATAACCAGCATATGCTGCAATACATTGTGTTTGTGTTGAATTGGGTTATGCCTCCAGGAGATACACAGCCTGCCAGTCTGTCTGCCCAGTTCAAGCAGATGGCAAACAAGAAAGAACCTATATTCTACCATCCAAAATGCAAATGCACCTTAGAATACAAAGCAATGTGCGCTGTATGCACAGGGGAGAACAATACAGTATAATCTGCTTGCTGCTGCAAATCCAAGAGCTCTAGCAAGTGTGCCAGCCCATCCATTCGACATTTATCTTCCCTCTTAGCAACAAGGCATCCAGCAGCCAATCAGGATGCTGTTCCCAGGGACGTATCATCCTGATTTGAGGTTACTGCAGTGCAATGACCAAGAGTAACCAGAGACAGACAGCGTTCGTGCAGCCCCTACAATACACTGCAGTGCACCTGTTCAGCGGGTTATAGACTTGTCTGATGGTGATTAGCAGGTAATATATAGGGCACATCCTATCTGGATTCTAAAGAACCTAACCCTTCGAGTGCCAGAGGGGTACGTAACGCATTGCTGTGGCACTCAAACGGTCAATGATGCATTCACTACAGTGAACCGTTTTAACCCTTTCTTTCTAGAGACAGCTAAAACACCTCGAGATGTACTTAGAAGACCGGGAGCAATTTTTTAGCGATGTATTTGCGCCACAGAGGACAACTAACGCTTTTCCATTGATTCAATTAAGGCCCTTAACCCCTTGATTGCCAGAGAGGTCTCCAGTGCATTGTGAAGACCTCTCTAGCAAAAGGGTCAAAGGGTTAAAAGTACGTCTGGCGGAATTCTGGAGGTGTGGTGGACAAATAAAACATCCCAATGATTTCAATGCGGTTTTTAATGCTTTTAATGTGATACAGGTCTTTAACCCCTTAAAGCAGTGATTCTCAACCAGGGTGCCGTGGCACTTTGGTGTGCCACGAACATCAACTTAGGGTGCCACATGTTTTCTATGTAGACTGACAAAAATGGACTTTTAAATAAAGATTTATAGAAATTGCAATGCACAATATGTTTAGTTTTGTTATTAAGATTATAAGACCTAATAATAACTGTATATTTAAGTATTGTACCCTTCTTATGCCCTTGATAAAGTACATTAAATATGTTAGGTGTGCCCCTAATGTTCTAGATTGTGTGTTAGGGGTGCCCCGAACAAAAAAAGATTGAGAATCACTGCCTTAAAGGGACAGTAATGTCCCATAAAAATGCTTAGAGTTTTGTAGAGATTAAAAAAATAAACAATGTGCCACAAATCCTTTCTCTCAAACCACTAAGGTTTGAGAGATAGCCTCCGTTAAATCTTCCCTCTCCCTTCTCTTCTCCTGACGTCAGCTGTAAGCTGACAGCAGGAGTAACTAGTCCGGGGACCGACAAATGGCTCTTCAGCAGAGCCGCAATAGCGAGATTTAAAAAGAAATACTTGGTTTGCAAGCACACTTTTAGACTGTTCTAAAGAAGTGTTTACTTTTAAATCTGCTGAAGAGCCTCCTCCTGTCGGCCCACACGGATGTCCGTCTGTCAGCTTTACAGCTGACATCAGGAGAAGAGGAACTTTAGCAGCGGATATCTCTCAAACCATAGAAGTTTGAGAGATAAGATTTGTGGCATTTAGTTTATTTTTTTAATCTCTCCAAAACTCTAAGCATTTTACTGTCCCTTTAAGGACTGGCTGTGCAGTGGCACAGCTGACAGTTAAGGACCCCATGCATTTTTTTTTTTGGGGGGGTAGCGATTCAGGGCCCCCCGAACAGCATGCATCTGCACGGGAAGCCCTGAATTCCATAACGTGCCAGGACCATCATGAGTCCTTATGGCAAGTTCACCCATGATGGTCCTGGCACTTCATGGGTCCTTAAGGGAGGGGTAAAACCAGAACTACCACCAGAAGTAAAGTCACCCTGCAAAAATTAGGCAGGTGGCAACTAGCTTAATAATAGTTATATTACCTCTCACAACAAAGAGATTCTGCAGAAATCCTTACTGTTCCTCAGTGCAGACATCTTGTCTGTGCGCCTGCGCTGTCAGTCCCAGTCTCCCTTCAGAAGCATTGCGCTGGCCTGAATGGCACCAGAAGGGATAGACTGCACTAGCCTGGCCATCAGTCTCGGAAGATTAAGGATTTCTGTAAAATCGCGTTGTTGTGAGAGGTAATATAACTATTATTAAGCTAGTTGCCACCTGCCTAATTATTGCAGGGCGACTTTACTTTTGGTGGTAGTTCTGCTTTAAAACAATGAGGGAGATTCACTAAGTGGTGAAAGCGGAGATGATTTCTCCAGTGATATCACCTCTCCAGTTCCTATGTTATTCTATAGATCCAATGCACTAAGAGATACAATACTGAAGCCATTTTAGTGCATGGGCTCCATAGAATAACATAGGAATTGGAGAGGTGATATCACTGGAGAGGTCATCTCCACTTTATCACCTCTTTATTGCCCCTTAATGCATCTCCCCCCTTGTTTCGCTAACATTCATTAACCCCTTAGTGACTGGCCATGTGCGCACACGGCTGGCACTTAACGCCCAACAAACTTTCCTTAAAACGATTTCTGGGACGTACATGTATGTCCTCAGGTGGTAAGGGGTTAATTGAAAGCCCCAATACAATATATGGGAATGATAGGAAATTGTATTTGTCCCCTATGGTGCAGCTAGTTTGCTCCAAACTTACTCCAATTCTTCTTAATACATCAGACACACAAATATAGTGCTTGTGACTTCCATAGCATTCAAGGGGTTAAGGAGGTTTTTTTTCCTGTTTTTGTTTCTTGGACACCCCCATCTTTCACTCAAAGGGTTAAGAAATACATTATTATGAATACATTCTTATGTAACTCTTCATCGTCCACTTAACCCTTTGTGTGTCGGTTTGGGGGCAGCACTGTCACTCAAAGGATTAAAGAATTTATATAAGTATTTACTCACTGATAATGTATTTCTTAATCATTAGTCGACGGTATAAAAAAAAAAAAAAAATATATCAAGATAAAAATAAACCAAAGGAAATGTACATAAAATAAATATAAAATAAATATACTATCCTGTGAATCTCGGGGCTAAGTTCCTTTTTTTTGCTATCACATTTTATTCTTATTTTTTTCAGCATGTGATGAGTTAACTAATTATCTTGTTTTTTGTTCTCTGAAATTATTAACCCTGTGAGTGACAAAAGACAAATTCTTCAGCGAGATAAACTGCATGTTAGTCTATGGAGCCTCTTTTTTGAGTTGGGGAGGTTTTTAGCCCGTAGGCGCCATAGAATTGAACTTTCAGCTATCGGGGACTGCAACTCCCATGATCCTCAGCTATGCAATGACCAGAGTTCAGAAGGTTGCCTACCTCGGCATATGGATTAAAGAGATTATCTAATCTTTATCTCATCTTTGTCCAGGGGAAGGCAATCTGATTCACACCATCTATGGAGGACTACAACTCCCAGAATCCCCAGCCAGCCTTTGGCTGGGAATGCTGGGGGTTGTAGTTCTCCACAGATGGTGTGCATCAGCTTGCCCTTCCTTGGAATAAGGTGTGATAAAGGTCAGATAATCTATTTTGGATGGCTGGGGGTGATGGGAAGTGTAGTCTTCCGCAGCAGGAGGGCCTCATGTTGCCCAGCCCTGCTTAGTGGATATCTCCCAATTAGGTCAGTCATGGCTTGGAAGAAATACTATTTAAAGTAACACCTCCCAGTAATATTATGCTATCTCTTATAACCCCCTGCAGGGCAGTAATTAGAACCTATTGGACACTGGGGTGACATCTGAGGGTCCCCCTCATAAACATACACACATAGAATCAAGCTTGTATAACATGTACTAACACGGACCTTTTCAATGTGTTGG
Source organism: Rhinophrynus dorsalis (assembly GCA_037306005.1). Taxonomy (NCBI): domain Eukaryota; kingdom Metazoa; phylum Chordata; class Amphibia; order Anura; family Rhinophrynidae; genus Rhinophrynus; species Rhinophrynus dorsalis. Next base: position 33,990,427 of record CM074719.1, read on the forward strand.
ACATCTTTCTGGTGCACAAAGTGTTAATGAAGAAAAGGGAAGGGGCTCACCGGTGTTATTCTTATCTGCCTGGCAGCAGCCCTGTGTGATGACGTTTGTGGCTGACTGCCAAGATAAGAAACTGGTCTGATTGGAAGGGGATACAGGATCATAGGATATTGTAGCGCCAACCAGCCATATTGACTCTGGGCTCCATCATAACTGTGTTCCCTGCACTCCCTGTAGTTACACCTCTGACCCCCTCATATTTTGGTTACAAGTTTGCATGATCTTTCTGCCTGCAAGGATCTTACTTTTCTTATGCTATTTTCTTGCAGGTGAATTTATCCCTGTAACTAAGTGGATTTCTTTATTCCATACTAGTGTAATAGCCCTTGTACATGGGCCAAAGTCCGGGTGATGTTAACCCTTTGAGTGCCAGAGGGGTCCGCAGCACATTGCTCTGCTTCCTGCCGCCGACGCAGGCATGCACTGTAGAGACTGCCCAAAAGCACAGAATGCTCCCAGCATTACTACACCTTCCAGCATTCCATGCTCCCAACATTCCGTACTCCCAGCATTCTGTGCGTTCTAGCAGTCTCTATTGTGCATGAAGGCTTCTGATAAACATCCTAGTGAATTATTATATAGGATTATTCTTCCTTTGGCACAAGTGTTGCTAAGAGAAGAATTTTGGGGGTAAGTAGCTTTGTAAAGTAGCATTAGCTAGCATACCTCCCAAAAGTCCCTCTTTAGGAGGGACATGCCCTCTTTGAGACCCAAATCTCTTTGTCTCTCTTTTCCACCGTGATGTCCTTCTCTTTTAGGAGATCAGAGTGTGTGGTGTGTATATAAATGTATCACATTGCCCCACAGCAATAAAACTCACATTAAAGGGATAGTAATACTTTATTATTACTATCCCCCATATTGTAGATACTTGTATAATAATTTAATAGCCCCCAGGTTCATCTCTCAAACCTTTATGGTTTGAGAGATAACCGAAGGCAAAGTTCCCCCCTCCCTCTCCCTTCCCTGAAGTCAGCGTTGTGCTGACTGCAGGGGAAGTCCGTCGTACGACAGGCTTGCGGCTCTGCAGCTGAGCAGAGATCCCGTTAGTGAAAAATAATTATTTCACTGAAACAGTCTTCTACATGTGCTTGGGTTGTGCTTGGTTTGCAGGCACATGTAGAAGACCGTTTCAGTGAAATAATTCTTTGTCACTAACCTGATCGCGACTCTGCTGCAGAGCCGTATGATGAAAGTCAGACCGGATATCCCTGCAGTCAGTACAACACTGACTTCAGGGAAGGGGGAGGGAGGGGGAACTTTGCCTTCAGTTATCTCTCTAACCATAAAGGTTTGAGAGATGAACCTGGGGGCTATTAAATTATTTTGCAAATATCTACAATATGGGGGATAGTAATAATAAAGTATTACTATCCCTTTAATGTTTGTATATATTTCAGTATATGTGTTTATACCTTAGTCTGTATAAATAAAATACTTTGGACTTGCTCTAAATCATTTATTCAGTTACCCAATGAGGTGTCAATAGATCATAAAATAACCTATAAATTCTCGGTAATGCCCCGCCCACCAGCCACACCCCCTGAAATACCACATACAACAATCATGTCCCTCTTTGGCCATTTGAAACGTTAGGATGTATGAGCTAGGTAAAGTTCTAAGAGATTGATTCGATCTCCTATTTCATAGAAAAACTGTATTAGTACATCCACATCCCCCTTCTGTATCTGTGCACCGACATCTACATTTAGTCATTATTTACTGAACTGTAATAAGATTCTCAAGAGAATAAAAAAGTCGCATGAGACTATTAATTACATTGAATATGCAGGAGGGAGAACACTGTAAATCTCCAGAGTCAGTGCAGGTTACTAATAACATTATATAATATTAATTTAATTAAAACTCAAAAGAAATCTCCTAAAAGCAACCAGAATGTAGGAATATTAGTCTTAAAGATGAATTTTACCCTCAATATAAATGGCTCTGTGACGGGGGTACAGGGGTTACTGATTGGTAGACCGAGGGTTAAGCTATTTACCAGCCAGACATAAAGATAATAAATTGCATTTGTTAGAGAGGTCACGGCACACAAACACAGGACAACAATTACAGGCAAACAAACAGGGGTAAAACATAAAAACTAAACACTTCTGCTGTTCTCTTCTTGGTTGCACTGAATTGCCAGGGGTTACAAATAGTACTCACAGTCCATTTTAGCTTAATGCTGGAGCTTACACATAGTCCCACTAGAGGCAAGAGTAGGCATCCTGCCCACTACACATGCTGCTGGGTTACATGAAGGTTCCTTGTATCTTTTAGTCCTGGCAGAGGAGTTGAGGAAGACATCCTAAGATCCTTGTGGTAGGAACATCAGGGTACTCTCTCTCTGTGTCTGAAGCCACCTTGACTTACAGCCCACAACTGAAAAGGGGACCTAGCCCTACAGTGACCGCTCACTCTAACTCTTCCGGTGAGGGCACTCACCAGTCCCAGTTTCTCCAGTACTCCCTTAGAAAGCACCTGGACCTGTCCAACTCCAGGCTGGCCCCAGGCCTCCCCCCATTCTGGAGAGGGGCTCTCTCCTGCTTCTACATTCTCCTCACTTTCTCTCTCTCTCTCTCTCTCTCTCTCTCTCTCTCTCTCTTCCTAGCCTTTTTTCTACCCATTCCCTACAGGATCTGATGTCACAGGTACCATCTTCCAGGTCTTTTTCTACTTAGCCTGATGTGAGGGGGAAGATACACACATTCCACACACAGATTTGCCCTACCCTCCTCTACAGGATCTGATATCACAGGTACCATCTACCAGGTCTTTTTCTACTTAGCCTGATGTGAGGGGGAAGATACACACATTCCACACACAGATTTGCCCTACCCTCCTCTACACGATCTGATATCACAGGTACCATCTACCAGGTTTCTTTCTACTTAGCCTGATGTGAGGGGTAAGATACACACATTCCACACACAGATTTGCCCTACCCCCCTCTATCTGACCAACACTGGCTATCTCATGACACAATCTCTTTGGTTAGCTAGACTAGATGGCACCATCACTCTGTACATCATACACACTAACCAACCCATTTACTGCTAGTAACTAGACAACACTCTCTAATGCATGCACACACAGGGGACATTAATGTTTCAAGAATAGGAACACATGTTAAGACAATGGACATCACTGAAAACAGACACATTTCATTCTCTGGGTGACAACCATTCCGTCACAGGCTCCTAATTTGTTTCGTAATATTAATGGGTTAAAACTGTGCCCTTCACACAGAAGCCAGTTATAATCATTAATAGCTCTTTGCATTTGATCTGAACAGGGACAAGTAATTACCTTGAAATGCTTTCTCACGGCCCTTTAGAATAATGGTCGGGACTAACTGCATTAAGATTGATAAAGTCTATTGTTAGTTGTGTGGAGCTGTGAACTACAGTAAAATCTTGTGTATAATACGTACAATTTTGCTCTACTTCATCTTATGTGGTAGGGAGGGAATGAATGGGAAAAAAAAAAACTAAAATGATTGCTGAGTAGATGGGGAAAACAGGGTGCATATTACACATAAGCACTCTTGTTTTGCCCTAAAATCTTGGGTATAATTTGCACCTGCTTAAAATATATAGTTGTGTATTATACCTGAGATCTTACAGTAAATACAAACCTAAAATGGTGCACGATAAATGTAATTCCAGTCCAGGTTTTGGTAAGCACACCCAAAGAAAAAACACACATTTAAAATTGCTAGAGTGCAACCAATTTTGACCAAAATAGCTAAAAGCAAATATACAAAGTATTGGTGCACATCCAAATTTTCATCACTATTAACCCTTTACTCTGCGGCATTATGCCTGCATATCACTACTATATTAAAGATGAGGATTTAGTTACATTATATGGCCATAGAATGCTAAGCTTGCCACCAACGCCAAGGTACATCATTTTGGCAAGTACCTAACCTTAATGTGCTTTGTCTTATGAGCTGAATCTCTCCTACTTTAGGCATTTACTAACCTTAATTTACTTTATCCTAAGAGCTGAGTCTTAGTCAGCTTTACTCATTAATGGAGAGAGACTCTCTGACAGGCATTATATAGTGTCCTAGAGACAATGAGCTTTGCACCTGAGTAAAGTAAATTAAGGTTAGTAAATGCCTAAAGTAGGAGAGTTTCAGCTCATAAGACAAAACATTAAGGTTAGGTACTTGCCAAAATGAGGTACCTTGGCGCTGGTGGCAAGCTTAGCATTCTATGGCCCTATGATGTGACTAAATCCTCATCTTTAATATAGTAGTGATATGCAGGCTCAATGCCGCAGAGTAAAGGGTTAATAGTGATGACAATTTGGATGTGCACCAATACTTTGTATATTTGCACAATAAATGTACACAACTGCAGATACTATATAAAATATAAATATCAAAATTGATACACTTGACTACCTTCTGTCTTCTGTTATACACAGAGCAATTATATAGATATATCTGACTACTGTGTGATAGGCCCCTACCCAGGTAAGTCATTCTGTTACAGAAATTATACTATATAGATACACCTGACTGCTGTATGGACTCCTAGTTAGATATCTTGTTCTATTACACACTTTAATTATATAGATGTATGTATCTTGTATATATGTATCTTTATTTATATAGCGTCATAGATGTACACAACGCTTTACAAAAGCTTTAACAGTACGATAGAAAGAACTGGGTTAAGAGCATTAGGCTAACATTTCATCATTACATTATTTGCAGGGGAAAAGTGCAGCAAAGGGAATCAAACACGGCGAAAGGGACCCTGCCCCAAGGAGCTTACAATCCAATTAGAAATCATGATGACATACAGAGACAGGAGGAGGAGGATTATAAGTGCAAATACAAGGCAGAGTGAGTCTAATGTGACTGGCCGTGTGCAGAAGGAGAATATTGTTACTGAGATGCCTCCTTGAACAGGTGGGTTTTCAGGAGATGCTTGAAAGTCATGAGTGTGGATGGTTGGTGAATGGTGACAGGGAGGGTGTTCCAAAGTCGAGAGGCAGTCAGTGAAAAAAATTGTAGCCAAGAGATGGCTCGAGTTGTATAGGGAGAGGACAGGAAGAACCCTTGAGAAGAATGCAAGTAACGGAAAGTGGTGTAGCGGGAGATAAGAGGGTGCTGAAGAACAGAAAGACTTAAAGGAGAGGAGGAGAATCTTGTAAGAAATACGATACTTTATAAGTAGCCAACAGAGGGATTTCAGGAGCAGATGAAAGGGAAAGTATCTGTTAGAAAATGTAGTTATTGTTACTGTTGAATTGACTGAAGAGGCGAAAGATGAGAGGCAGGAAGACCAGAGAGTAGAATGTTGCAGTAGTCGAGTCTAGAGGGAGAAAGAGGGCCTGAGTGAGAATTTTTGCAGTTGACATACAGCGGAAGGGGTGTATTTTGGAAATATTTTTTCAGAAAGAAGCAACATGTTCTGGTGACAGCTTGGAGGGGAGAAAATGTTAATGTAGAATTGAGTTTGACAGCGTGTTTTGGTTTCTGAGTGGATGGCAAAATTGTCAGTTGTGATGGAGAATGGGGTTCATGGGTGAATTTTAGGAAAGAATACAACTAGTTCTGTCTTAGCCATATTAAGTTTAAGATGGCGGCAGGCCATCCATGATGAAATAGCTATGAGACACTGAGTGACTCAAGACTGCACAGTCGAAGTGAGGTCAGGGGAAGAGGGGTAGATTAGTGTGTCATCTGCATACATATGGTAATTAAAGCCAAGACATGAGATGAAGTCACCAAGTGAGAGAGTGTAGAGGGAAAAGAGAAGTGGTCCCAGGACTGATCCCCGAGGTACACCTACAGAGAAGTCATGGGAGATGATAGAACATTAGTTTTAGGGACCAGGAATCAGACAGGACACAAAAAGGTAAAATGCAATACACCTTTATTAGTGCAACAAAAACAGAAGCATGATCCAAGAGCATAAACCAAAAGACACGCCAGTGCCAGGAACCAAGACCGGTATTCAGCCGGGCCGGAGTCAGGAAACCAGAAGTTTGCGATGTCAGGAACAAGCCGAGGGTCAGAAGCATAGAAGTCAGCGAAGTCTGGAACGAGCCGATGGTCTGGAACATAGCAAACAGGAACGAAGGAAAATCCACAGCAACCAGCAGCAACAGGTCAGCAAACAAACACAAGGACAATGGGGAAGTGAGCGTGCTGCTTAAATACCCTGGGAGGGTTGGCTGATAACCATCAAGTGAGTAATCAGAGAGGTCAGCTGATTCAGTCAGAAATTCAAAAGACAGCAGCAGTAGATAGCAGAGCACTAGATTAGCTCAGACAGCAGAATCAATAGGCAGAATGGGAGCAGCTCAGCAAAACCTTGACAATTAGCAAAAGAAACACTGGAAGTACTTTTAAAGAGATAGAAGTTGTGTCACGGATACAGAGGGTGTCCAGTGTGTCCACTAGTGCATGATTAACAGTGTCAAAGGCAGCAGATAGATCTTATAAGATTAGTATACTGTCCTTTGCTGTGTGTAGATATACCTGACTGCTGTATGATGCCTACTACCTAGGTAAGTGCTTCTGTTACATACAGTCATTATATAGATGTACTTGACTTGCATATGATGGACACTTACCTAGAAGTGTGGTTCTTTTACACACAGTAATAATATAGATGAATGTGCTTGTTGCATGATAGACTCCTACCTAGGTAAGTGTTTCTGTTACACACAGTAATTATATACATATATCTGATTGCTCTATGAAAGATTCCTACCTAAGTCATTGTTACATAGTAATTATATAGATACACCTGACTGATGTATGAGGGACAACTACCTAGGGATGTGCCTCTGTTACACATAGTAATTATATAGCTATACCTGGCTTCTGTATGATGGACTCCTACCAAGGTAAGTCCATGTTAAACACTGTAATTATCTAGCTATATATGACTGTTGTATGATGGACTCCTAATCAGGTAAGTCTATGTTACACACATTAATTATATAGATATACCTGGCTGCTGAATGATGGACTCCTACCTAGTTAAGTCCATGTTAAACACATTAATTATATAGATATATCTGACTGCTGTATGATGGACTCCTACCTAGGTAAGTTCATGTTATACACAGTAATTATAGAGCTATACCTGACTGCTGTATAATGGAGTCATACCTACGTTCGTTCATGTTACACACAGTAATTATATAGCTATATCTGACTGCTGTATGTATCTTACAGTAGTCACGTTTTCATGACCATTTGCAATATTTGTTGGGGCTTCCTCTCTTTTCCTAATCACATTCAGACACACAAAATCTATTGTTTATTGTGTGGGGCAATGATCAAAATACAGATCTAAAATGGTGCACATTTGGTTGTGCTTGATTTATTTATTTAGAAAATGTTTTACCCAGAAGAATACATTGAGATTTCTCTCGTTTTCAAGTATGTCCTGGAGAAATTTTACATTAAGAAGTTACACATTTACATAAAATAGAGAAACAATATATAAACACATAAACATACAAAAACAAAACAAAAATATATACAGTTACATATATATATATAAAGAAGCAGTTTTTTGGGGGGATTTTAGACTGGGAGAAGTGTAAAAGATGTGATCCCTCTTTCCCCCTCTTCACAACCTTTTCACACACTGTGTACATGGCAGTTTTTGACGGTAACTGCAAAGTGTGTACCCCCAAGGAAAAATATTTACAGGCGCATTATTTCTGGAACTGGCTACCACCAATACTACTTAATTAAAGCAACTACAATTCCCTCACTTTGCCTGTCTGCCTCTGTCCACCTAGCATAAACATTTTGGCAGATCTCACTCTACCACTAGCCCAGGAAGACAACATAAGGTAAATTGATAATCCCATTTGTACCGGCAAGTTAGCATGGAGGGAATACATAGGGGAAACTCATTATATGGTGGAAATTACAGTATCATTACAACAGAAAAAGATTTTTATGCTTCACTCTATTCTTCTGTATATACAACAATTCATAGATTTTTACCTAACTAAATAGACGGAAAGTCAAAATATTATGCTTTTTCTTTGTTTACTAAAACCCTGAGCAGCAAGGAAAACTTATTTATAACAATAAAGAAAAAACACAAACTTGATAGTCTGAGTATCCTCTCATCCAGTCATTACTGATCTCCTCCTTTAAACACTGTCTTGCAGCAATTATTTATAACTGCCTCTTTCTTGAACTGTGACGAACAGTTACTGTTAACAGAGCAGATTAAAGTCCGTAACATTCAACTTTATAAATATTAACCCAGCTTTGAAGTTCGATTTTTGTTGCTTGTAGAATCTTGAAGACGTCAAGTTGGTAGAAGACAAAAATATATGACAGGGTGGGTAATATAGGGAAGGAAAATATTGCCCGTGTCTTTAATAAAATGCTGGCTTTTCTCCAGTTTAGTTAGGGAAATCTACGAATTTTATCACATGAACAGAGACTCATATTATGCAAGTTTCAAGCTGATTAATAACTCATACACGCATGAAAGATAGGTTTGAAATAAAACATTTTGAAAGTAGCTTCCCTAGGCCAATCTGCTGCCATAAAGGGTTAGTAATGTTTTATTAACAGTTCAGCTAGGATGCCTCCTTATAATGTGATAATGTGTGCTATCACTCTATTATGTTACTAATACCAACATTGCTCTGGTTCCACTGAAATTATATAATAAACAACTCCTCTGGAGAAATGATCTAAAAAAACATTTGAATCTATACCAGCGCTCTGAAAGACCCATCACACCTCTGGGCAAGTGTAGGTGACGATACTGGTAGATAAGGTTTACAAAAGGAAATAAAAAGTTTTGGGTAAATATCATGTTGTATATTAGTAGTTTTAGCCTCATAACTTTGTAAACATTGTTCCACACATAATGGGGGATTGTTAGAAAAACCTAGGTAGAAAACATTTCTAGATTCCTACTTTGCCCTTCTAGATATAACAAAATTCACTACATCCAGAGTCAAAGACTTGTTTTTTCTATATCTACAGCTATAACTACTGACACCCATTTAAAGTTGATCAGATATAGGAGTATGGTCGATTTTGCCAATATATGTTTCAAACGTAGTTCATGATTATTAGGCCAAGATTCGAAAAGTTCCAAAAAGTCATTGACATTTCAAAGTGAGTTGTATCTGGGTTTGGAAGTCCTGGATAATTGAATGGCTTTCATGAATCTGCATACCTGTTATTACACCTTCATAAAGTACATATCTCATTGACATCACTGAACGATAAGTGTTAATAGTTTTATAAGCCTTTGCTTATAGGAAAGACAGGGAATAAATTATCTCAGTTATATCGATAGATATAAGATCCAAGTTCCATTCCACGCACCAGTTAGTCTATCCATTCCAGAATGACTTGTATAAAGTTCTGTTACCTGGTGCCCATGATTGTGATAAAAGGTATCCAGCTTAGTGAGAAATTAATTTGCCAAATGTGGAATCCTTGAAATCAACCATACTAAGTGTTGTAGGTTGTTCAAAATCAACAGATCTTGAGGTTTCCCAGAAAATTGTATTGGGAATCTGTAAATTTCAATTATATATCCTCTTATTTTTTGTAGAACCCATATATCAAATGGGAATCTTGACCATTGATGGAAAAAATTGAGCGAATTTGGCACCCACTTTTCCTTAGAAAGAATGGGGTTGAAATTTCAAACTTACATATGTAGTTTCATGAACTAAACACTGTCCTCTAGAATTTGTTCCTCCCCTTTGAGGGAAAAACTGGTTATTAGCCTTGTATTCCTGACTTGATGAATGTCTGTTAGAGGTTATGGGGCTTTGATTATATATATTTTGGAATCTATACGATCCTTGATATGTACGACCAGAGAAACAACCTCTACCTTTTCCAGTCTTTCCAAAACACTTACCAGCAAATACTCTTTTTATAGAGAACTGGGCTTTTTCTAAAGCAGTGAAAGCTGTGACAAACTTTACTAAAACTTTTTGTAAAGGAAGAGCCAAATAATTGTCATTGAGCTGAGGGACCTGCTTCCAAAGATTACAAATCTGTCAATTTTGGGTCAATCTTTAGTAAAATGGCACTATGTCTTTCCAAAATGTCAAGTACGAGTTGGTATTCCCCAACAAATAAATGTCCCTTTGAATCCAAGCCCTTAGAGTGTGAACATTAATAGGTGTGTTGGTAGCTAAAGCATCTTCTTATAACATGACATTTATTGTCATAGGACCTACAATGTCCAGTAATTTGTCTTGGCATGATTGTAGCAATTTATAGATAACATATTTCTAGAGATTTTATCTTATGGTCCTCAGCCAGATTTCTACAAATGTTGCCAAATGATCCATAAGTGTCCATTCTGAGGATCTGGGATGTTCTATACTTTCAGGATCCAATAAATGTTTCTTGATCATCAAGAATTATTTTAGAATTAGATTGATTTCCTGAATCAGACATTTTTATCTTTTTCACCTTTAGTTCAGACTCAGAATCTGATTGGGAGGTCAGGTTAATATATTTTTCTCTCTCTTTTTATCACTCTCCTTACTTCAGGAGGAACAAAATAAATCAGGTTATAAACTTTTTTGAATTTTATTCCTCAATTGCACATTCTCAAGAGGCGAAGGTCTTTGTGTGGGATAAAAGCTGAATAATTCAATACTGCCTTCAGATTGCAATATCTAACCTGTTTTATGAGATATATAGTTATGTGAAGGGGTATCATTGTGTTAACTTGCCCTTTAACATAGCTTATATGTTGTATATGTTTGTGCTCTTGTCCTTTTTTACCTCTTTTATAGTAGAGATCCACATTTTCCCATCAGATTCAGAACTTTCTGCAGGCCAAAACATATTTGACCTGGGGATAATTACATATCACTTCCCACAGTTGGGGTTAAATTATGATTCTGAATGGAAGAAAATATTGATCTCATTAATGTATCTTAAATCTTTCCAAAGCTGAAGCCACAGCTATAGAAATGGATTTATTCACTGAGGTATCCATCATAGCCTGAAATTAATTGTCTTCAGAAGACTCATACTGAGCTGAACCTTCCCTCTCCTCCAGTATAATATCTGGGTCATTAGAGGTAATGTTCTTATTAACTCTGCCCTTTTTAGAGGACACACTTTCAGATTTATGTCTCTCAGATATCAGCTCTTTAGCCATATTCCAATGAAATTACCATAATTCACTTAGTCACTGTAAAATTAAACATTGTTAAAAGTTTAACAATCCTGAGGTAAATATAAGTGAAAATCAACTAAATATCACCGTCTGAGAGAAAAACAACTGCACACTTGTCCAATGTCATTTGAAATGTCTGCCATTTGAATTGGTACCCTACCAACTGAAATCTAGGTTGTCATACAGCGACGCACTAACATAACAGCTTGAAGTGACAGCACATGTCCAGATGATGTGCTCCTCCTCTTATTTCAGTGAAACTTAAATCACAGCCTACGTAGTTGGTCAGGCAGAGGATGATGCCCTCCATCTCTGTATTGAATTTCACACATCCTCGTCGCCAGAGATAATATACTAGACAAAAGATATCCACCAAATATACGTAGAGGTATGATAGGGCATAAATATGAACATACACATTGTGTGATAAAATTATGAATTTAGTAATATGATCACAGCTAATCCTGTTGACCAGCTCAGTATCTTCCAATGATCGGGATTAGTGGGGTTTTATTAGCTGATGATACAGCATAATAAAGCTGACCTTGGTCATGTCTCTCAGTCTTACGCAGGGAACGAAGGTGAATTTTAAATATACTCTTCACTCATGAAATTGTTATTTACCTGTCAGTGTTAGGTCTCCTCTAAACATAGATGAGGTTTCCCCCACAAACATCATCTCCTTTATTCATCACTTGGTGAAACAGTGAATGGTGCTGTGCAGGGAGCCACTATTTTGGGTCATTCACACACAGTAAAAGGAGCAATTTGGGGCCAGCTAACTGCAGAGTGAGTAAGTAAAAATTCCCCAAATTCATGTGTCTTTGCTTTGCAATATATTACAGATCTTTTTAGAATACAAGGGGATAAAAGTCCCTTTTAAACCTTTGAAGACCAGAGTGTGTGAGTCTGCTGGTGGTACAGGTAATGCAATTTCCTACTAGCTCAGCTGCAGATGCTAGCAGAGGATGTGGCACATGAGGATATCACTGTTCTGTGCCACTTAAGTGTAGGCATACCTGGAACTCTCTGGATTTGCCCCGGAGACTCAGGTTTTTGCAGTGAATTAGCAGGTCTCCAGGGACTGGAACTGATTCTCCGGTGGTGGTGAGTTTCTTAAAAAAACTCCATTCTTTTATGGTCCTTCCCAGCCTGTTCCTCCCACTTCTCCTCCTTCCCCACCCTGTTCTGCCCACTTCCCGCCTACTTGATTGCACAGCCCATTAAGCCCCACCTCCACCAGTGATTAAGACCCACCCCTTTGTGGCATGAATCACGTAATGTTTATTCTCCCACCGGCACCACGAGGCCCCTCCATGGACTCCAGAAGAAAAAGGTCCCATGTATGAGTATAGAATTTTGAGGCACATCATAGTCATTGTTGTTGTGGGTGGATTACGGGTCCAGTAACAGCATTTGACTTCTTGGAGTAGATGGCAGTGTCCAAATGAGGCAAATCATGTCAAAATGTAGGTGTGGCTTAATCAGGGTAAGCAGCATTGTGGGGAAGGAAGGCAGGTTTGCTCTGAAACTGGGTGTGAATTGGCAGAATGTGTTTTTACTCAGGGGGATAAACCCTACAACATATTTATTTTCCATTTTAAATGTATAGCAATGTCTGCCATAAAGTAGCTCTCCGAGTCTTCTCTATTGTACAACGAACACATTGCGCTATGTTTAATCACGTATTTTTCTGTAATTCCAAAGATATTACATGTAAAAAGATCCCCCTCCCGCCCCTTCTGGCCTCATCATGCTTCTTCTTACTGTGATCCGGATGGAGAGTGGCGAGGGACAAACTTCAGTAAGCAAAGGAAAATCCTGCCCTGCTTCATCAAGGGGGCATCCGTCCGGTCCCGGAACCAGATTGCAGTTCTAAGGGGAGGCGGCCAAAAGGGGTGGGAGGGGGATACTTTTTACATGTAATATCTTTGGAACTACATAAAATTATGTGATTAAAGGGATAGCATTGTCTAATTTTTTTAAAAATTCAATCTTGTAGCTATTCAAAAAAATAAACTAAATGATCTTAGTCCCATCTCTCAAACCTTTATGGTTTGAGAGATATTTGTAACTAAAGTTCCCCCTTCCTCCCCTTTCCCTGACTTCAGCGCTCTAGCTGACTGCAGAGGAATCCGGCCCAGGGACCGTCGGAGGCTCTTCAGCAGAGCTGAGATCGCGAGTATAAAAAGAACTACTTCATTGGAACGTTCTACAAAGCTAGAGTGCTGACGTCAGGGAAAGAGGAGGGCGGGGGGAACTTTAGCTGCAAATATCTCTCAAACCATAAAGGTCTGAGAGATGGGACTAGGATCGTTTAAAGGGATAGTAATACTTAAAATGTTAAAAAAAAATATGTTGTAGAGTTTATCCCCCTGAGTAAAACAAGCGTACTCCCACTGCTGAAAGGTGTTTCATTCAAAAGTTATTAATTTTCAAAGTTGAATTTTTTAGGTGCAATATCACAGTGGCCTGAAATTGTACAGTGGCGCTGTTACTACACGATCCTATGGACAGCTCTGGTCCCGGGACCATAAGTCTCCATAGGATGGTGTAGCAACAGCGCCACTGTACAATTTCAGGCCACTGTGATATTGCACCTAAAAAATTCAACTTTGAAAATTAATAACTTTTGAATGAAACACCTTTCAGCAGTGGAAGTACTCTTGTTTTACTCAGGGGGATAAACCCTACAACATATTTTTTTTTACATTTTAAGTATTACTATCCCTTTAATTTTTTGAATGGCTACAAGACTGAAGTTTTTTAAAATTAGACAATACTATCCCTTTAAACATAGTGCAATGTGTTTATTTTACAATAGAGACAACTCGGAGATCTACTTTATGGCAGATATTACTATCCCTTTAAGTATTACTATCCCTTTAAGTGGAGAGTTGTTATTATTAAGAGCTATTCCCGTGAGTGTGGCCATCCATGAAGTGTATATATAATACCTTTGATTATCACAAGGATTTTCATTTCCTTTGTGAACTACCGGCCATTATTTCTGCTTGTTTTACCTTAGCAGTGCAGCTGGCAGGCATTATGATATAACCATCAATATGACTTGTGTACACTGATATTTGTCTGCTGACGCTGGGCTTTTCACTGTTTGTAGTAAAATCAGATGAGTTGTGAAACATTGCTTAAAGGGATAGTATTACTTCAAAATTACTATCCCTCATATTGTAGCCCTTAATAAACTGAGTTAAATGACACCAGCGGCATCTCTCAGACCTTTATGGTATAAGAGATAGCCACTTTCAAAGTTTCCTCTCCCCTGCTGTCAGCGTTCTGCTGCCAGCAGGGAAATCCGGTACCGGGACAGGCGGAGGCTCTTAAACAGAGCCGATATCTCGTTATGGAAGGAAAAATGATGTAGAAGACTGTTTCAATTAATCATTTTTCCTTCCATAACGAGATATCGGCTCTGCTGAAGAGCCTCCTCTTGATTCAGAGACCGGATTCTCCTGCTGGCAGCAAAATGCTGACAGCAGGGGAGAGGAAACTTTGAAAGCGTCTATCTCTTAAACCATAAAGGTTTGAGAGATGCCGCTGGTGTCATTTAACTCAGTTTATTAAGGGCTACAATATGAGGGATAGTAATTTTGAAGTAATACTATCCCTTTAAACCAGTGATTTTCAACCAGGGTGCCGTGGCACTCTGGTGTGCCGTGGACATCAAATTAGGGTGCCCCATGTTTTCTATGAAGACTGTCAAAAATTTGTATGTTGCCTTTTAAATGAAGCAATATGGAAATTGTTATCCAAAAAATGTTTATTTTTTTATGGCTATGTTTATGAGGCCTAATAATATCTGTATATTTATGAATTGTACCCTTTAATATGCAATAGAAAAATTACATTAAACATGTTAGGGGTGCCCCAAATGTTCCAGACTGACTATTAGGGGTGCCTTGAGTAAAAAAGGTTGAGAACCACTGGCTTAACCCTTTGAGTGCCAGAGGGGTACGCAAGGCATTTGAGTGTCAGAGGAGTGCCCAATGCTTGGCAAAACAATGTGATGGACACCCCTCTGGCACGCAAATATAGGTATACATGTTTATAAATTAGTCTAGCTAAATAAAATATTTTATTCAGTTACGTATAGAGTTGTTAACTGGTCATGAAGTAGCCTAATTCTCCACCCAACTTTTGCACTGCCAGCAACAACACCAAACCAAAAGTGTCTCTCTTTGGCCACTAGAAATATTGATACATTTGCCAGCCTCCTGTTACACTGTCTACTGGTAGTCCTAGCCCCCTCACATACACTGTCAGACCCCCTAGCCTAGATCACTACCCACTGGTAATCACAGATCCCCACATACAGTCAGACCTGCAAGTCTGATTCCACTGCCCCTTGAAAGTCAAATATCCCTACATACACTGTCTGACCCCCCTCCCAGCCTGGTTCTACTGCCCACTGTCTCAGATCTCTGCATACACTCTCTGACCCCTTAAGCCTTACTCCATTGGTAGTCGTGGGTAGAAAGGAAAGTGACCCCTCATTTTATGCAGGTGAATGTTTACTTTCCAAAATGTTATGCCTTTCTGACCTTTTCTTCATATCTGTAATGTTACAAACATTTTAATGCTGGCAAGTCATTTAAAAAAAAAATTGGTAGTTGTAGTTTTGTGTTTCTGGCACTCCTTTAATATGTTAACCCATACCAATGGGGTACCATTGTTTGTTGGAAAGTGCTTAGAAAGTACTGAATTCAGTATAGGAAATTCCATGGGTTTCAAAGATGTTAGTAGAAATGTAAAAAAATTCCATATAGTATCACCTTATGAAAATAATCATGCACATCAGCCAAGGGGTAGAAAAGCAAAAATACCCTCATTTGATGCAGATGAAGGTCTATTTTCCAAAATGGTATTCCTTCCATACCCTTCCTTCATATCTCTAAAATATATGACCATTTTAGTGCAGACTCCTTAAGGTATGTCAACCCATACCAATGGGGCATCATTTTTCTTGGATGAGCAGCAGCTAACGAATGCAGTAGGATAGTCCATAGTTTTCCAACATTTAGTACATTTGAATGGGTAGAAGTGTAAAGAAATTATTATTTTTTCCTAAGGCCAGTGATTCCTCATTTGATGATTATCAAATGGGTTATCTTTATTTCTACAATGGTATTTTTTGTTTACCTTTTCTTCATTTCTGTAGCTGTCATAACCTTTTTAGTACAGGCTAGTCATGTTTTAAAAGATGTAAGAAAAATCAGATGTTGTAGTTAGTGTAGTTTTGTACTAAAATAAGCATGGGCCATTAGGATTTCCTTCTATAGTATTGCAATTGGGGAGCTTATATTTAGCTTAATAGATTATTGTGCACTCACACCAAGTTTAAAACAATACAAAGTGCCCATACCTATAAAATACTGTCTTTCATACTCACCTTCATATAATGCTGAGTTTTCACAAGTGGCTTCAC
Organism: Rhinophrynus dorsalis; assembly: GCA_037306005.1. Lineage (NCBI taxonomy): Eukaryota > Metazoa > Chordata > Amphibia > Anura > Rhinophrynidae > Rhinophrynus > Rhinophrynus dorsalis. The sequence continues at coordinate 34,007,101 of CM074719.1, forward strand.
AAAATGAACAGACTGTATTGCGTACACGAGGGGATTTCAGATTGTGTTGTATGACAGGCTTTCTTCTTGACTACCCGTGGGCCCTTGAGAACTGGACACTTAATCCTATTGATAAGATGGCCCTGAGAACTTTTCACATACAGACAGGGATATATTTGTCTGTATAATAGGTTCTGACATGACGGGGTGTTATGCACTAAGGGGTGATAAAGAGGTGATAAAGTGGAGAAATCTTATTGCATAGGCTCCATAGAACAACATAGGAGCTGGAGAAGTGATATCAATGGAGAAGTTATCTCCACTTTATCACATCTTTATCACACCTTAGTGTATCTCCAAAAGCACGGGAGAATGCACTATTAGAGAGGGACTCAAACAAAAAGTTCAGCAGTATAAATAATTTATTGTTACAAAGGAAAACTATAAACATGGACACAGACACATTAAAAGTCCATTTAGGATGAATATACTGAGGAACTGGTATGACTCTCTGCAATGCAAAGTGACGTGAGCGCCCCACATTCGACTATTGTAAGTATTGATAAGCACTTGAGCAATCTGATTGGCTGCAATGAACTTTGTGCTATAGCCAATCAGAATGCTTACTTTCATTGCTATTCATTGTATTCACTGAGAGTGAGAAGATGGTAAAAGGCAAGATAACAAAATAATTTGCTGCTTTACATTCTGCTCATGAAACAGATGGCTTGTCCGCTTCTCTCCCTGTCAGTCTTGCTCACAGGCCCAGTAGAAATGAGTATCGAATACAGACCAGAATAAGTAAGAGTGGTGATCAGAGGGGTCCATACAAGAATAAAATGGTGGGATGTCAAGAAGAAGAGGTGTCTGGTATGGAAAGACATAACGGGGAAGAGGAGTATATTTAAAGGGCTAAAAGCCCATTACATCACTGTGAATATTTAAGTTGTCCCCTATGAGACAGCTGATTTGGTCCAGATTTGCTCCACTTCACTGTGTAAGATACTGAAGCGTGTAATCTTAGGATACTGGTAATGGCTACAGATGAGTTCTGCAAGATAATAACACGTCACCTATTCCATTTCCAACAGGGAGCTCTTATTAACCCCTTAGATGCTAGAGAAATTTCCAATGCATTGTGAAATTGTTACGAACGATGCGTAAAACCTTTCCTCTTATTAATAACATAGGGTGCAGCGTCAAAACGAATGCATTTTTTTCTCAATACATTATAGAAGACCGTTTTAGTGAAATATTTTTTTTTTATTAACACGATTGCGGCTCTGCTGCAGAGCCGCCTGATGATCTAAGACCGGATCTCCCTTCAGTCAGCTATAACGCTGACTTCAGGGAAGAGGGAGGGAGAGGGGAACTTTAGGAGCGATTATCTCTCAAACCACTGACTGGGGGCAATACATTTATTTTTAATAGGACTTTAATACAGGGATCAGTAATACTTAAGTATTACTATTCCTTTAAATGTGGGAACAGCAGTTCACAAATTGCAGAATATCTTCAGTTTGCCCCATTTCACTGCCGCTAGAAAAACAAGTATGATTATTTCAGCAATTTTTCATTCCTTGTCAAATGTAAGTATAGTGTGAAAAGCACAATGATGATAAGACAATGGGCGAATAGGGAAGTGTACCCAGGCAGTATTTAGGGGACATTATATAAGCTTTTCATCTGCAAGGGAGTGATAAAACCAGTTCAAATGATGGCAGGAACAAGCGCCTTTCCATTGGCACAAAGGGGAGAATTAACAAAGTGGGACATCAAAATCTATTTATTTCTTTTTTGTTATTAAAACTATTTATGGACAGTTAACTTTTTTTACTGACTTTTCCCACTGTAGAAGATTATGTAAAATGTGATAATTGTCCCTTACATTAATGTGAAGTTTTTTTACTGTGTGGTTATAGAAGAGAACCTCAGAACTCAGCCAATATTAGTTTAGTAGATCTGATCCTGTAGAAGCAGCCTGGCAAAAAGAAAGCTATTGAGCAATTGTTTCCATTAATATGTCAGTAATGGCAGACAGGCAGGGCCAATATTTTTAACACATTTAAAATGCGTTGTGTAGCACTATGGCACTCAAATGTTTAAACTAAAGTTATATAGTCTGCAAAGGTTCCTTCAAATAACTCAGTAACAACCCCCCCACCAGCAAAAAAAGAGCAGTAGCAATGTCAATGTGTTTGTGCTGCAAATTCACCGTACCTGGGAACTTTTGGTTGTGCACTCTCTGGAGAGGGGGAGCCCTGTGGCAAAAAGGGGCAGGGTTAGTTGTGGGGGGGTGGGCGGAGCTTATAATATGAAAAAGAGGATTTTAGTCTTACCTGTTAAATCCTTTTCTCTTAGTCCATACAGGTTACTGGTAACTTTGGATAGGCCATCCGCCCCTTTAAGTAGGCAGGAACAATTGTAGAAGTGAATGCAGGGGGTGGAGCCTACCTTCCCTCCTTGGCTGCAGCTAGCCAGTCAGCTCCAGTAAGATTTGAGAAACTAACTATTGACTAGATAGTAGAAGGGAAAGAAGACTCCTGTGAGCATGACCCCGAAGGACCCCCCTCGGTCTGCCACAGGAGAGCCAAGCATGGTCTCTTGACAGGGTGGGAGACCAGTAACCTGTATGGACTAAGAGAAAAGGATTTAACAGGTGAGACTAAAATCCTCTTTTCTCTGTCATCCAATACAGGTTACTGGTAACTTTGGGATGTCCAACCACTGAGTCTCCCTGAGGCCTGAAGTAAGGCAAGTACCAGGCGCAAAGCCCCCAAAGTCACCAGAGCAGATATGAACAATCAGATCAGAGATAGCCCAACAAAACAAATGAAGTGTCAACGGACACTGAACAGGGATAACAACACCCCAGGAACTGTTACACAGCACACTGAACTAGAGCCAACAGGGCTCAGGAGTGAAGGAAGCACCAAAGAACTGAAGAAGATCCTAGACAGACAAGACTGCCTCCAGGATCTTCCTCCCAAAACTGGTGTCAGAGGATGCCAGCACATCAACATGGTAGAGCCATGGCAAACAGGACCGCTTCTATGGAGGAAATTAACTTCCCCAGTAGAGAGGACAGCTTCTTAGCTAGAACTGGATCGTGAGCCAGAACAGCAGAAACCCTGTGGGCGATCTAGTGAGCCACCTTGTCGGTGAGAAACATCATGCTCTGCTGTGTGTCGAAGAAAAGGCCCAGGAAGACCAGACACTGGGATGGGACAAGATCTGATCATGTTGATGATCCACCCACGATGGGTGAGAGCATGAATACAGTCCTGAACAAGTAGATGAAGAAGTTCTGCAGAAGGGGCTTTTAGAAGCAGCTCATCCATGTATGGAGTAACTCTGATGCTGTCCCGATGGAGGACGGGTACTAGGGCTCCCAGGATACGGTTTAAGACTTGAGGAGCTGTAGTCAGTCCAAAGGGAAGAGCTGAAAACTGAAAGTGCCCTTGGGCACAGGCAAATCTGAGACACTGCAGACTGTCTGGATGAATGGCGATGTGTAAATACGCGTCCTGAAGATCCAGAGAGGCAAGGTATTCCTCCGGGGACATAGCAGCAATCACCATCCTTAGGGACTCCTGGTGATACTGAGTCTTGATCACAAAGGAATTGAAAGCCTTCAAATCCAAAATGGGACAACAGTCCTTCTTGGAGACCACAAAGAGGTCTGAGTAAGAACCCATACCTGTGTCCCGAATTGGGACAGGTTCCAGAACATCCTTGTCCAGAAGGGTCTGGATAGCGCCATTGAACAGACGGAGTTTCTCTACGCCCTGGGGTGTAGGAGAGGGGAAAAGCCGAAAGGGGGGAAGAGAGACAAAAGGGATCCTGTACCCTTCCGCCACCACCTGTAAAATCCACGGGTCCGCCACTGAATCCTCCCAGACGCTGTGGTAGTGATGCAGAAGGCCACCCACAGCCAAGTGGGGACCTGGGTTTGGCAAATCATTCAGAAGAAGGCTTGGAAGCCTTAGGCTTGGGCTTCCATAGCTGTTTGGGCTTGGAGGAGGAGCACGGAGCTGAGGGAACCGCCTGGTTCGCCGGACGTGTATCAGTCTGGAAGAAACAAAAAAGCCGATTACGCTTGAGAGGTGTCTTTTTCCTGGGTACCATAGGCAGAAGGGTGCTCTTGCCCCCTGTGGTCTCACTAATCAGATTCTTAAAGTCTGGCCAAAACAAAGAGGTGCCTTGAAAAGGCAATGAGAGCAAAGCTTTCTTGAAAGCAGTGTCAGCAGACCAGATCTTGAGTCATACAGCTCGTCTGGCAACCACAGACATGGTGGAAACCCTTGCCACCAAACGGATGGCATCAAATAAGGCAGCAGAAACATAGTGCTGGGCCTCAGAAATGTTGGCGAGAAGTGCAACTTATCCGAAGTAGGAGCACCCTGACGGACAGCCAGGGTGAGCTGTTCAGTCCAGACCGCAATGGCCCGGTTCACCCATGCCGCAGCGAACGCTGGACGCATGGCAGTACCAGCAGTGGCAAAAATGGACTTGAGGGAGACATCAAGTTTCTTGTGAGTCCAGTCTTTCAGAGCAGAAGCATCAGCAACTTGCAAGGCAGTGGACTTAGATAGCCTGGAGACAGGAGCACCCACTTTGGAGGGATGAACCCACTGAGCAATTGCCGCCTCAGAGAAGAGGTAAAGCTTGGAAAACTTCTTGGAAACAGAAGGTTTCCTGTCCAGAGACTTCCACTCATCAGACACAAGGCGGCCAAGAGTGGGGTTAGGTGGAAAACAAGTATAGGGCCTTTTAGTCTCTAAAACAGGAATGAAAAAACAAGAGGCGCTCCTAGTGTATTATCCCAGGTGGAACCAGACGTAAATTCTCAATTCTTTATACTGGTAGGTATTATACTCACTAAAATAGTGTCCAGAGCAACATGGATATGTCATCTGGAGAAAACGCTCAGGGTTTTATGGTTACTGTCCCCTTAACAGTGACACTCTTCACGGCTACTCCTCACAACATCCAACAGGACGATACATAAACAGAAAAGAGGGCGCCAATAGTGCCTTAAATGACAACTTAAACCAATAGAATTGTTTTCCAAGTTTTATACTCACTTTTGGAGATGGTTGTCAATGGCATATGCCAAATGACAACAATAACGCTTACAGGGAAAATAATCCTGTTCCTGTTCAGGATACTCCAGGCTCAATCCGGAAACAACGGGAAAAGAAGTGCTGCTCCAAGAACTCAGTAAACAATGATGATTTAATATAAAAAATAACAATAAAAATACAATAATTGGCTAATTTGCCAATAAAAACTGCCTATTGAACAAACTACAAAAGTACTTTGTTTGTTGATGAACATCCGCCATATACTTGGAAAAGCAGTTGATCAGCGAAACGGTTGCACCATTGAACTTGTATTTTGTTGTTTATTTTTTCCATTGTTATGATGGCCAATGTGGAATATGTTTATGTTTTTGCCTATATTTGTTTTTGGGCTAGAGGAGGAGTCAAGTTACGGCGTTTCTGAGCTTTTTACTCTGATTGGACGGTGCTTATCATGTGATATGTAGACAGGGTTCTCTACCAGATCCACTCTGGGTGTGTTGTCAGTTGTGATCGTTGATTGGTATGGATTTCATCACGGTCCCTCTGACTTCTCTACTCTGATTGGACGGAGTTTATCATGTGATATGTACACATAGTTTTCTACCAGGTCCACTCTGAATGGGGACTGTTGATTGGATGGTTTGGGTTTAAAAAGTAGAGCGGTTATCTCTGTCTTTGTTCGGAGATCTTGAGTAAGTGTCTTGTACACGAAACGCGTGGAACTGTCTAATGTTGTTGTTTATCAACTAGCTGCGTGCCTTGTGTAACGTAAGTCTCTCCATACTTCTGTAATGACAGAAGACTTCAGGTACTTTTTAACCGCTATGAATAAAGTATTAGTGATTTTATGAGCGGGCTTTACTTGATTTCTTTGGGGGAAGTGCGTGCGTGAGTTTCCACGTCTTTGATTGCTATATTTAGGAGTCTATGGGGACCCTCCTTCACTGCATCCACCTTACGAGTTGAACCATTTTTCTTACCTGGGACTAACATCTGTTTTACATATACGTATGTGGGGGGGGGGGGCATTTACAAGTTTACGCTTATGCTTTACATGGTAGTCAGAGACGCTAATCACATTGGAAATATCACTCCACAGTGGAATGTATCATTCTGTCAGGGACTGTGAAAGCACAAATAATTATACAGTGTCACAGTCTTCCTGCAGTTCCAGTGATCTATATGCTGTAGTGCAGTAATGGGCAACCAGAGGCCCTCCAGCTGTTGAGGATTACAACTCCCATCATCCCCAGATTGTAGTCCTCTTCTGCTGGAAGGTCTCTGGTTGCCCATTACTGCTATAGAGGTGGCTTTTCCACTGTCTTTATTTACATTGTTGTGCTCTCTCTGCTTTCACAGTCCCACACAGAAAGCTCTCTGGAAATAAATTCAGAAGCTCCCTGTCAGGTGCTTAAAAGTGTAAAATATATATATTGAAGTTGAAAAAAATAATAAAAGGTATAGGCAATTTAACTTAAAATATTATGCACTTAGAGAATATATTAAGTCAAAATAAGGTGGAACTATCCCTTTAATCCGTAGGAAGTTTTATTCACACCTACGTACAGTTTATTTGCTACAGTAATACACCCCTTTTGCTTCCATTATAAGGCCCTTGATGTCTACAAGTGGCTTTGGGAATTTCCTGTGTCTAAAGCTTCTATGGAATCTAATGAGCAGCAAATCTCTAAGTCAACCTCTGATAGAATTCAGGTCACTGTTTCCTTCCTCTGAATTACTAGTAATCATTATATCAAACTCTGGAAGATTACAGTGCAGTCAGATGAGAATCTTAAATCCGTTTGCAGCGTTTTTTGCAAATCCTCTGCTTATGTGGAAAGTAAAGACCCTTTAACAGTCAACTGATTCATTTCTATTTTTATAAACACCTTCCTAAAGTCAAGAAAGAGAACAGACCAGCCATCGTTGGCAATGCAGCTGATGGAGAGATTCCCCTGGAATAGACTAATAACGTAGATTGGGGATGATCAACCTGAGGCCTTCCAGCTTTGGAGCGCCACAAGTATCCAAAGCAATGCAATAGAGACATTGCAGGCATTCAAGGGGATAGATGGACCATTTAAAGGGTTAGTAATGCCCAATATAAAGTAGATGCTGAGAGATATCCTCTGTTAAAGTTCCTCTCTCCCCTCTCTTCTCCTGATGTCAGCTGTAAGCTGTTCACAAGGGGTACAGCAGACATGGTACCCATTATCTCGGGGCCCCTCTGCTCCTTCATGCGACCAAGAGACGTCTAAGGGGTGATATGGTTACCATTTACAAATACATTCAAGGTCAATACAAAGAACTATCCATTGAATTATTTATGCAAAGAGCTGAGCTAAGAACAAGAGGTCATCCATTAAGACTTGAGGAAAGGCGCTTTCGACTAAAACACAGGCAGGGATTCTTTACAGTAAGGGCGGTAAGGCTATGGAATTCTTTGCCTCGGGATGTTGTGCTTGCAGATAATGTAACTGCATTCAAAAAAGCAATGGATGCCTATCTAGCACAGAACAATATTGACAGTTATGACAGATGGCTTCAAAGCAAATAGGATATTGATCCGGGGAACTATTTGACACACACACACACACCTACATTGGAAATTGCTCCAGAGGGCTTTTTTGTTGCCTTCCTCTGGATCAACAGGGGTGTTATTGGCATGGGCTGGACTTGATGGACGCATGTCTTTTTTCAGCCTTATCTACTATGTTACTATGTTACATTTTATTTTTATTCTAGCAACAGCATTTTATTGCTTTCAGTCTTAGTGAAAGGACCAATAGAATGTGAGTTAGTGGAACAGCACAGGCCCCCTAATGCAGCATTTTATTGCTTTCAGTCTTAGTGAAAGGACCAATAGAATGTGAGTTAGTGGAACAGCACAGGCCCCCTAATGCAGCATTTTATTGCTTTCAGTCTTAGTGAAAGGACCAATAGAATGTGAGTTAGTGGAACAGCACAGGCCCCCTAATGCAGCATTTTATTGCTTTCAGTCTTAGTGAAAGGACCAATAGAATGTGAGTTAGTGGAACAGCACAGGCCCCTAATGCAGCATTTCCAATGGTGAGAAGATTTAGGTAGGAAGGAGGCAGAGAGCAAACGTGTTGCCTTGGAATGGCATGACTTGTAGTTAACCCTATAAGGACCAGAGGGGTCTGCAATGTATTGTTTCTCAATGCACAGCACATCCTTCTGGTGCTTAAATGGCTATTATAGTGTATGTTAACTGTGCTCCCTCCAACCTTCCTGCTTTTTTTAGTGCTCAGTTAGGTGTGCCCCCCTGAATTTCAGCGTGACCACTTTCAGTGTGAATGGCTGTGAGACGGTTCACATCTAGTATAATTATGCCCTTGAGCATTACTCTCTCACTCTTCAGTTCTCAATGTTGTAGGATAAGAGGAAAACCACTACTGAATGTAGCAATGGCAAGGATTTTTTTACAGTAAGGGCAATAAGGATGTGCAATTTCTTACCGTTGTCTGCTGTGCTTGCATATACTGTAGAAAAAAACAGTGCATTGGGTACCTTTTTGGCTTTTCTAGTATTCAATAGGTTATTTAATTAAAGAGAATGTTTTATCTCTCACAAGTGGTGCAGTATATTTGCCCAGAATTGCTCCATACGTTTTTATATGTACGACCCATTCTGTTGTATGGGGCATATCACATGGGCAACGTGTCAGAGAGATGAGGCATTCTCATAGCTCAGCTATAAATGAGTAGTATGGAAACACACTGAAATTGCACAACTATTGCAGGCGGCTGCATTTTCCCAGAATTTTTTATAAATTCTTTTTATAATGAAATGATGGGAAATCCTCATTACACTGTATAACTCGAGTCTAAATTGCATGATCGATGTTGCTGAGGGCCGACCTGTATGAGGGCCAGCCATATAATAATGGTTGGTGCTACATGGGTTGGCCATTCACTGGAGGTTTGTGATTAACAAAGCAACTCCCAATAAAGCTTGTGTGAAAGGTCTGCAAATGTCGTCATAGGCGTACCAGGGAACTCTCTGGATCTGACATGGAAACTCCATTTTTAATAATTACTGCTCTCTGGGAACAGAGCCTGATTATTAGGGTCAGTGATTCCCTTTGTAAGTCCACCCACTTCACTGCCAGTTCCTATCACCCTCTGCCCTATTCTTTCCACTGTTGGCTCATTTTAGAAGTGAATCCCGCCTCCCCTCCCAATCCAGCCCTACCCATTTTATGCAAATCAAGTCATTTGGACACTCCCAACCAGACTCTATAACAGACCACTGGATGCTTGGGACAAGGAGTTTCCCAGCCCTGGTCATAGGCCTCAAGGCAGACCTTCATTACTGTAGATTTTTCCTGTGTGAATGCAGTAAAGACGCAATACTCTGGTGTGTACATGCAAGGCAATAATCACTCATGTGGACGGCACCATAGCCCAGCATTGTACCTTTTCACAGCCTGTATCACCAACTCGGTAGCAACATTTTTAGATGCTACAAAAAAGACATGCTAAAAACGCAGCAACGTTAGAAACCATCATCTGTCTCTAGTAGTTATTAAGATACCAATTTCTGATGCCCTCTGATGACCTTTCTTATTTTCTCTCCCTGTGGCTCAGCTAGAGGAGTGTGTCCTAAATGGTTCAGAGTAGGAAGGTCACTCGCTTCAAGGTCATTCATGTTCTGTTTCACAAAATGAGAGGAAAGCAAACAATTTTGTCTCCTTGTGGGATATTGCATTACAAGCAGCTGTACAATTTTGCATATTTCTATTTATATATTTGGGATAAAACAAAAAGCTTGCCTACCCAGTATCTAAAATGCATAATCTCATGGGGGTGGGGGCATTCAAATTATAGTTTTAACCCTTTGAGTGCCATAACGGTGCACAATGTGGCACTCAAAGTGTTAACACTAGCATTTGCATTGTCTCTTTGCAGCATGCAACTCATTGCTTTCACAAGCCTGGCACATGCTTCTAGCACTCAAGGGGTTAACCATTTGAGTGCCGTACCCCTCTGGCACTCAAAGGGTTAAAGACGATCAAGTTATTAAGATAAATGGTCAGTTTTTGAGCTTTTCATAACTTTGGTCAGGGGTAGGAATCCCTTATATATCCAGCTGTTGGGGACTAGAACTTTCCAGACTGCTGGAGAATGCAGGGCAAAGAATAAAGTAACACGCCCACTTAACCCCCCACATGCTGGTGAGATCTCAACCTCAATACTTCACAATGCTTTGGAGAACACTCTAGCATCATGGGGTTTTAACTAATAATTACGGCTGTTTCCTCTTCTGCTAAAAGTGAGTTCTCAAATATTATAACAGCTTACATTAACCCTCTGAGTTCCAGAAAGGTATCCATAATTCTCTACAGGGCCCCAAAAAGACAAGAAAGCGCCATATAGTGTAATACTGCAAATCCAAATCTTTGTTAAGTTGAATTGGTCAGAGTTCCGGTATCGGAATCCACTGATAATTAGCCTTACGGAGAAAACAAGCCTGTCTCCATTCAGGTTACTCACAAAATCCTCCAAGTAAATCTCGGGATTCTCAGTAGATAACAAGAGGGTCATTCAGTTGTAGAGCTAACTCTGACTTACTGCCTCCTTGGGGTGTGGCATATACACACACAAACCTACTTTTCGTGTATTCAAATTGACTAGTGAATGACAAGCAATGTGGCTGTTACTGAGCCTCTTCAACATCAGTTCTGTGTGTTACATACCTCTGAACATCTTTGACCTCAGCTCAAAGAATAATACGAAGTGGTGGGAGTATTCTAATGATACCATTTGTATAGTGAAATAGGTGTGGCTTAACTGGGTGGGCTGGATTAAAGGGATAGTAATATCCAATAATAATTTTATTTGGTATTGTAGATTTAAAAAAATAAATAAATTATGTGCAGCAAATCCCATCTCTCAAACCTTTATGGTTTGAGAGATATTCACCGCTAAAGTTCCCCCCTCCCTCCCCTTCTCCTGATGTCAGCTGTAAAGCTGACAGCAGGAGATCCGAATCGGCCAACTCGAGAAGGCTCTTCAGCAGAGCCGAAATAGAATTATTTAAAAATAATTACTTCATTGGAACGGTCTACAAAGTGTGCTTGCACACCAGGCACACTTTATAGACCTTTCCAATGAAGTAATTCTTTTTAAATAACGCTATTTTGTCTGTGAGTTTTATTGCTGTGGAGCAATATTATACATTTATATACACACCGCACAGTCTGATCTCCTAAAAAGAAGAGGGACACCAGGTTGTAAAAATGGACAGAGGGATTTGGGTCTCAAAGAAGGGGCTGTCCCTGCTATATCGGGGCACTTGGGAAGTATAGAGCAGCTGAGGATGATGGGAGCTGAAATGCAACAGCTAGAGGTACACAGACTGGCTAACCCATGTCTAGGGATAGCAATACAAAACACACTGAGACTGATGTTCTAAGAAAACAGAGAAAATTATCTAGAAAATAAACAGATCCATGGGGGACAAATGTTAACCCTTTGAATGCTAGAGATCCCTACAACTCATGGTTTTGCAATGTTCTGGAGGCATCTCTAGCATCCAGAGTGTAAAAAGTCCAATTTAAATCACCCCACCCCATGGTGCAGTTGGTTTACACCATAATTCTTCCAATTCTGCTCAGTAGATCCACCTCGGCGTGCTCTGATTATTATATTTCTCCCAGAGGGAAATGTAGGAAATAAACAATGGAGACAAATGGTAATTTATCTGTGGAAAACCTGCACATCGTTAACTGGATTACGTACAGGGATTTTGTACCAGATTTTTGTTAGAACAGCTACAATAAACAACTCAATCTTAAAATACATTGAGTTCATTTTTAAAGAGAAGTAAAAACTGCCTATATGTTGTACTACCCATTTGTTTGTAATATAAATAGTTTCTGAGAAATTAACTTTTGACTATCATCCTATGGGGACATAGGGACATGGGGTTAACAGTTACTTCCTTTAAGAGACAGAGCACTTTAAGAAAACTCTTTGGAGGTAGCAGTTTCTCTCTTAGCCCCACTTAATTGTCAGTTAGCTCCATATCTTTATTAGTTTTAAATGTTTCCTCTGAAGGAGATACAAGGACGGTGTCTTGTGTATATATATATATATATATATATATATATATATATATATATCTCAGGGATTTTGTAGGCATATAGTGATTAAACAATTATAACAAACAGGTGCTAATGATCATCAATTTAATGTGTGGGTCGAAACACAACAGAAACAGCTGTGTAGGAGGAATAAAACTGGGTGAGGAACAGCCATACTCAGCTACCAAGGTGAGGTTTCTGAAGACAATTTCATTCAAAAGTCACACACCATGGCAAGACTGAGCACAGCAACCAGACACAAGGTAGTTATACTGCATCGGCAAGGTCCCTCCAAGGAAGAAATTTCAAGGCAGACAGGGGTTTCCAGATGTGCTGTCCAAGCACTTCTGAAGAAGCACAAAGAAACGGACAACGCTGAGGACCGTAGACACAGTGGTTGATCAAGGAAATTTAATATAGCAGATGAAAGACACACCATGAATACTTCCCTTCACAGTAGGAAGATGTCCACCATGTCATCAGTTCAGAACTGGCAGAAAATAGTGGGATCCTGGCATACCCATCTACTGTCTGGAACAACCTACCTGCTGAGTTCCTTAATAAACTGTGTACAAGTGTACCTAGAAGAATTGATGCTGTTTTGAAGGCAAAGGGTGGTCACACCAAATATTGATTTGATTTAGATTTGTATTCTGTTCACTCACTATCATTTTGTTAATTGGTAAAAATAAACTATTAACATGTCTATTTTTGAAAGCATTCTAACTTTACGGACTTTGCCTAAAACTTTTGCACAGTATTGTGTATACTGTAGAAAGGGATAGATGAAAGCACTCACTCTAAAACAGGTTGATGCCCAGGTGCACATTCCCAAAGCAGTACACAAATGTGGAAGAAGGAGGGCAGCACCCATGGATCTTGATGGAAACTGTTTTAATTGGATTATGCAGAAGGTCATTGTTTCGGTCCTCACAGGGAACTTTCTCAAGACAAATGACAAGCACATCTAACTCATGTTTTGAACTCTCCCCGTGTGAAAACACACTCAACATGACAATGACATCATCCCCCCGACTGTCCAATAAGGCGGAGGGGGAGGACAAATCGCGTGGGTCATGTGTGAGCATCCAAGTGAAAAAGGGAAAGAATAAATGAAAAATTAAAAACATAGTATGGTATAATGTATGATATTTTTTGTGATATATGTTTATATGTGCTGAACTAGATGTACTTGTATTGGTATTTTCTTTTACATACTCATTGAATATTTTATACAGATATTAGGAACACTCTCCTTTATAGTCTTGTTGTTTTTATTCATATATATATATATATATATATATATATATATATATATAATATTTAAGCATAAAGATAAAGCCGCAGCTGTATTTCCTAAGTATGACCAACTTAACCAAATTGTGATAGCCACAAGGAATCACCTAAATAGAAGAGTATTGTTTTACAAACACTTTGTTATTAGGTGACCATCTGCACAATAATGTCTAGACCTTTGGGGATCTAAACCAGTAATGGAACGGCCAGTGTTTTGACATTATTATTTATGCAAACTGCTTTACCCATTGCTCTTTCAGGAACATTAAGGTATCAAAAGATTATATACCAAGACGATTTTTTTTGTTGCGAAAGAGGTATTATAAACTGATCACGTGGGAAGTTACATTAATCAGTGTCCTATATGACATTGTTGCAGACAATTAGAGATCATGCCCTTAAAGTGATAGTAATGTTTCAAAATAAAAGCAGCTCCAATTAATCGTCAAGGCATTTGGGCCATGGAGAGTGTTTTTCAGTACTGTCACAGTTGTAGTCCATGAGTAATTGAAAGATAAAGTATCCCCCTCCTGCCCCCTTTTACTGATGTCACACTCTCTCCTCAGAACAGAAGGGTGGTGTCCAGATGGCTTGCTGAGAGGGACAATCTTCAATTAACATAAGGGAAAAAGCTGAAAAACCTGTCAAGGGGGGCAGGGTTTTCATTGTTCTCAAAGTACCAAGATTGCCCCTTGCTGCGAGCTGTCTGGTCTGTGGAGCAGATTCCACATCTGAGGGGAGGTGGATTACACTAGGTAAAAGGGGCAGGAGGGGGATACTTTATCATTCAATTACTCTTGAACTACAACTCTGACAGTATTGAAATAACACTCTCCATGGCCCAAATACTATGAAGATTAATTGGAACTGCTTTTATTGTGAAACATTACTATCCCTTTTTAAGAGGATTTGGTTCACCCGGATTCACAGATTCAGGAGAAAAATCTGTATGCCCATGACACACCAAAACATCAGCATTTTCTGTGGTAGCCAGGTAAACACTGTGACTGAAAATATGGACTACTGATTCTCTACACGCACTACCCTTTCTGGGTAAAAGTCTATTTGGACCAGAATTAGAAAAGATTATAAGCCAGGCATCAGGAGGCAAGAGTAGGCTACTCTTACAAACAAGAATTGAAGACAGAAATTAAAAGTATATTCCTCATGGAATTTTGTCAGTCAACACATACATTCATCGTTCGGGGATGACTACGCTTATCATCCAGTAACCACTGTCTTTAAAATAAACCAAGGTCAACATGGTCTATCAAGTTGCCTCGACAAGAATCAAAAGAGGAAAGAAACGACCTTATGACTCAGATCGAATTACAGAACATCAGTCAATAGGTAGAAGACTGCAAATAATTCCAAGAACAGGCTCCTGGGTTATTCATATCATATCCATGTGATATAGAACAAATTTTGTATATCTATTTCTTAGGTTTTTTATGACCTGTGTACCAAGAGGCTCTGTAAAGGCAAAATCATTCAGAGGATCAGTGGTTCCTCTTTTGATTATTAAAGTCAAGGTATCGCCAGGCCATATATTGAAGATTTTTTTTTAATACCCAACTGTTTTTAGTACCAAAATAGGAAGAAACGTATTGACCGGTATTAGATATGAAAGCACGCAAATTTTACAGACTTTTATGTTCATGATGGAATCCATTTGTTCATTGATGGCAGCTATGTGTTTAAACGAGTATTTAACTCATTTGCATATACCTATATGCAAAGTTCATCAACTATTTCTCCAATTTGCTTTTCACGTAAAAACATTTTCAATTTACAGCTCGGCTCTTTGGTTTGGCAACAACAAAAATTATGTTCACCATTGAAATGGCAGCACTCACAGGAAACACCTAGACATGGAGTTTATCTATAACGCCTTATCTGGAAGATTCCCTACTAAAGACACCATTGTTGGAACTTCTGAAGTACCTTCTACAATCCTGCATGGGGATTCTGGAATATTGGCTAATTTAAGTCACACAATCCAGTCTGCTTCAATTTCTATGGGCGATATTCAATACAGTTCAATACAGTTCATAAAGTGCTCCTACCTCAGGACAAAATACCCCTGGATCATCATGTCCATGTCATGTAAGAGACTACCTGGTACAGTTTTATTGGGGGGTATTTATAATATATATATATATATATATATATATATATATATATATATATATACATATATATATATATATATATATATATATATATAAACACACATACGATTTTGTAGAAATGGTCACTTTGAATCATTCATCGCTAACACCAATATTTCTTTCAACAAACAAAAAGAGGAATTTAAAATGGTGGATGGATGTAAACAAGTTCCCCAGAGAAAGATCATTCACAATGAATAAATGCTGAGAGGTTACAACAGATGAGGAGCAGTAGGTTTCAAAATAACACAGTTCAGGGTTTATGGTGAAAACTGGAAAGCTCTTTTCAGATCAATGTACTAGAACAAGGATATTTCACCCCCCTGCCAAAGAACCAACCTGTATACATTCAATCAAGCACCACAACGACATATTTGAACATATACTGTTAGGGAGCAGAGTAGCCTAGACAGAGGTTTATACATTATTAATGTGGGCTAAAAGGAATGTCCCATACACATCCTCAGTCTCCATCCCATTAGTAAAAAACAAGGAAGAATATGTCGGTGATCAAAGGTTGCATCTGAGAGAGAGAATGTAGTCATAATGATAAGGAAGAACATCCCAGAGGTGGATTGAATGGTTCAAACATTCTGTAACACAACAAAAGATCTTCTGGCCTGGGCAGTGGACACAATGATCTAGAAACATAGAATGTTATGGCAGATAAGAACAATTCGGACCATCTAGACACATTTTTTCTACTGTAAAAACCCCAAACCTTATTTGATCCTTGATCTTGACTTATGTTCAGGGCAGCCTTATGCCTATATCATGCATACTTAAATTCCTTTACTGTATTAAACCCTACCACTTCTGCTGGTAGGCTATTCCACTTTTCTACCACCCTCTCAGTGAAGTAAAGCTTTCTTACATTACATATAAACCTATGACCCTCTAGTTTTTGACGATGAACTCATCTTAACATGTCTACTCCTTTGAAACGTACTTCTCTCCCGCACTTTGCTGAATCCCTTCATATATTTGAACGTCTCTATCATATCCCTTCTCTTTCTCTCCTCTTTAAACCATGGTAGATCTGCAAAAGAAGATGCTTACATTAAGCCTATTTTCAGAGCTCGTACATCTTCCTGGAGTCTAAATTGGGTCTTGACAGTATTTCAGAAACATCTGTTTGAATCAATGGATTCCTGTGAAATGTACTGGTTGATGTTCAAAAATTGTTTTTCCTGGCTGCCATAGCATTAACACAAGAATCACCATTTCTGATCTCTTATTCAGTCAAAGCTGTTTATAAGACAGGGATATCTACCTAATGTTATATCCGTTTTCATCTGAATCAAGAAATGTTTATTCTGTCTGCATCCTACTAATAGAAGGAACTGGAACTTCAAACACTTGACATAGTCGAATGTTTCAGATTTTATATGAATCATACAAAATAATTTCACAAGAAGGTTATGCTTTTAGTCATTCCTGAGGGTCTGAGAAGGGGATTACTGGTGTAAAAGAACAATTTTGGTGACTTGGTATAAATCAATTATTGAAAAGTGAAAGGGAGTCTCATCAGAAAAGGAGACTAGAAACCAGCTTTGTTTGTACAGAATGGTAGGTCTTTATTGAGTAAGAAACAGCAAAAACAAATATATTTATCAGTAAATTAAATGTCCTTTTTTTCTCTCAGGCACGAAAAAGCAAAACAGCACCCAGTTCAGGTCAATCACAGTTTGCTAGCTGTAGTTCGACTGCTACAAGAATTGAAAGCATTCTCCTCCAGACACAGACACTTGTACCTGGATAATGCACATATGCTGCAGTTCATCAGCACAGCATGGTTACAAACAGATTTAAACAGATGAAGTCCCTATAGGACGAAACGCGTAGGGTTATTACAGATTTTAATACTGTGTCTTATATTATTTTAAAGTTTGTCATTTTCTACTTTTGCCATATCTCCAATAAAGCAGTATTTGTTTAATAATGTAGCTGTAGTCCATTGAGCAGTAGATACTTACTAGTGTTGAAAGTGAGTCAACTATGGACCAAGACGGCGAAGATGTATATGTGAGACGTGCTTTTATACCCAGAGGCTGGTTTAGCTTCTATCAATTGTGAGTACCCATTACCAGGGGAAGACACTAGTGGGAGAGTTACTGAACCAACAGTCTACACTTAGAGGCGTATTTGTGCTACTCTTTTCCTGTGTGTTTTAGTGGTATTAAGGCCTGGAGGAGTATATCCTACAGCGCAGATCACGTGACCAGGCGATCAAAGGAGTAGCAGCAGACGACCAGGATTGTGGGAATCCAGAAGAGTTCTACTGAATACTTGAGTCTTGGACTTTTGTTGGTATATTATTCTTGTTTGCTTTTTCCATTTGATTTCCTGTAGGTAGCACATCCTTTGTGGGACAATACTGGATCACAGATTTTCTTGGTCTGAGCTCTGGTACAGTTCCTTAAGTGGATTGTAAAATCAGCTCTCTCGCAGTGTTGCCCTGCCATTTCACAAGGTCTCTGGAATGGTGGTTAATTTTTTTTAGCTCTGCATTCCATTATGGTGGCCTAAGGCCTGGCTTAGAGTTGATAAATGGACACTAAGAAAGGGGTGACACTAACTGAAAGTTAAGCAATACTGAGAGAGAGACTGCCTGTGCCAGAGGCTTTTCTTAAAGTTCGTTGCCCCCTAAATGGAGAGACGATTAACCCATGGTTCCTGTGTCCTCCACAGGACCCACAGAAAGTAATTTATTGGTATCACAAACATTTTTTATTTGTTGGTGGAACAGTATGGAAGTTTATGCTAATTATTTTCTGTGCTGGGCCAATATTAACCTCACACTGTTCTATGAATTAATCTAGCCACAGCCTACACGTTGGGCACGTTTCTAAAGACAGCATGAGGTAAGATTGGCCTGGAATTAAACTAATTAGTATACTGTTGTGAGAATTAGCATAAAGTCATCACAAATGTGAGAGGGTTTGAGGACAAACAAAACCGCTCAGAATCATCACGTTTTAGCAGAGGTGATTCGCTCGTCATTTTGGAACTGGACTTCCTTTTTGGGTGGGGTTAGTTTTGTATATAGATGGACATGTTTCCTCTGTAATAGAACTAGAGAGCTAAAACATGATGCTCTTATGCAGTGATTAGCCATCAAACAGGCAACATTGCTTTGTCTTCAGATCATCTCACACACTTTGAAGGAGATTCACTAAAGCATGATAAAGAGGTGAGAGGAAATTACTTCTCCAGTGATATCATTTCTCCAGTTCCTAAATTATTCTATGGAGGCTATGCACTAAGATCTCCAACTCTGGAGATCTTAGTGTATATGCTCTATAGAAAAACATAGGAATTGGAGAAGTGATATCACTTGAGAAGTCATCTCTGATGTATCTCCTCTTTATCACTTCTTAGTGCATAACCCCCTTTAGCACTGTGCCACTAAATTATGAAAGCTGATTTCGCAAACAAAATCTAGTTTACAGAAAAATGGATAGTGCGACATAAAGACAGATTTTTCTCTGTAAAACAAACATATTGTGTTAGGGTGACAGGTCTTCTTTTAGGAATACAGAGGTGAGCAACTGAGCCTTCTCCTATTTAAAATCTGTTACACACACCAAAAATACCCAAGAACTAGCCATTATTTAAAGGAATAGTAATACTTCATTTTAACTTTATTTTATTTTGTAGTCATTAAAAAAACATGAAGAATGATATAAGTCTTATCTCTCAAACAATTATGGTTTAAGAGATATTCACAAGCAAAGTGTCCCCCTCCCACCCCTTTTACTGATGTAACACTGTTCAGCCAGGGCAGAAGGGAGGTGCCCAGTTAGACTGCAGAGAGGGACAATCTTCAATTAAGATAAGGGAAAAACCTGAAAAACTTGTCAAGGGGGGGCAGGGCTTTCATTGTTCTCATAGGAAGAAGATTGTCCCCTGCTGTTATCTGTCTGGTCTATGGACTGGATTCCACATCTGAGAACAGATTGTTTACACTAGGTAAAAGGGGCGGGAGGGGTAAACTTTGCTTGTGAATATCTCATAAACCATAAAGGTTTGAGAGATAAGACTTATATCATTCTTCATGTTTTTTTAATGCCTACAAAATAAAATAAAGTTAAAACGAAGTATTACTATCCCTTTAATTACAACAGCAGCCATAGTGCAGGAGCAGAGTTTCTGATTGGCAATTGTAGTTAGAGAGGCATATTTATCAAGACAAAAGCTTAGTAAATCTTGTGATAAAAAGTTGCACATCATGAAGCTGATTTAATCCTTTGATTGCAAGAGGGGTACGCAACGCATTTCAAAGAAATGCGTTGCGTACCCCTCTGGCACTCAAAGGGTTAAGACGTGTTAACGCTTAGAAGCAGAGTTTCTATAGAAGTGACATAGACCTTGTTACACAGCGCATCAGTCTACCTCTCATCTACCTTTATTAGCTATTGTGATTATTTGGGGGTCTTCTCTGTGTAGACCAGAAAGAGAATCTACTGTTGGACCTCTAGCTGGTGGAAACTACAGTTCCCATCATGCCCAGCCAGCCAATGATTTGCTGGTCTCTCACTCCTTCACATCCTCACTCCCAATCACAAGTGTTTGAGAACTAGAAAGAAGAGGAGGAAACAGCTAGCTCAAGATGGGCATCAGCAGTGAGGGCACATTGAGCTGTGGAGCTGTTGACAATAATACAAAGCACAGCTGATGCCCTTCCTGAGACAGACTCCTCTTCCCAATTCTTAATATCCCCATCTTATCATCCTTATAATGCCATGGGAGTTGTAGTCCCCAGCAGCTGGAGCGGCAAACGCCTACCTCGGATTAAAGTGGAACTAATATTTTATAATGAACTAGTTTAAAAGCCCGTGTATGCGGGTGATGTTAAGAGGCCGGTCTTGCTCTGCGTCCTGCTGCCGATGCAGACATGAATTGTAGAGACTGCCCAAAAGCACAGAATGCTCCAAGCACAGAATTCCCAGTATTCCATGCTCCCAACATTCTGTGCTCCCAGCATTCTGTGCGTTCGGGCAGTCTCTACTGCACATGACAGCTTCTGACAAACATCTTAGCAAATTATTATATAGGATGTGAATTTGAAAATGCTTTCAAAAGGACACAGAAGACAGGTGTGTGGTCAAAAGAACCTCATAAATATGATACACATATCCAGTATAACGAGAGTAATAATGTAAATGGATATACACACGTACATCAGTTCAATGGGCTCTGGATCTCAAGATGCTAGTCCAGAAGAAGGCAAACTGCTAGTTCTCCCCGATATAGGAGCTAACCTCATATTAAATCCAAAACCTGGAGGGTTATACACTAAGGTAGAATAAAGAGGTGATAAAGTGAAGATAACTCCTCCAGTGTTAAAAACTCTCTAAGTCCTATGTTATTTATGGAGCTCATGCACTAAGATCTGTTAGAGAACTCTTAGTGCATTGGCTGCATAAAATAACACAGGAACTGGAGAGGTCATCACATTGGAGAAGTCATCAGCACTTTATCACACCTAAGTGCATCTCCCACCTGGTCTGCTTTGTTCTTTCATTGCCATCTGCTGAGCTAGTGCTCAGGTCAGGTATTTCATTCCTTCACAGCCTCACTTCCAATCACAAGTGTTTGAGAACTAGTAGGAGGAGGAAGTGTCTGTCTCAGGATGGGCATCAGCAGTGAATGCACATTGAACTCTGGAGCTGTTGACAATAATACTAAGCACCGTTGATGCTCTTCCTGTGACAGACTCCTCCTCCTAGTTCTTATGCTTAATATGATTTATGCTTAATATAGAATTAATATATATTGCAGGGGAAGGAGGAGAAGTGGGTGAGGAGTGGGAGGAACCCAGTAAGTAGTAGCAAAAACCGAAGTCTCTGGGGCAAATTCAGAGAGTTCCCAGCTATGAGTCTCAAGATGTGCATTGCCTTCAGCTTTCTTGTACAAAAGCTTCATGGTTTACTTTGGTTACTGTTTCTATGTTGTAAAATTCATCAAAATAAGTGTACAAAAAAGTGCAGACATTTAATAGGATAGTAATACTTAAAGTGTTAGTAATGTCTAAAAAAAACTTTTCTGCATTTAGAAGAGCTTAAAAAGCTGATCTAAATGCAAAAAAAACATATCTCTCAAACTGCTATGGTTTAAGAAATACGGACGTTTAAAGTTTGATTTCTCCTACTGACAGCTGTAAAGCTGTCAGCAGGAGATCCGTGTCGGATCGACGTGGTGGCGCTTGAGAAGTGCCGCGATCTCGTTATTTACACGGAATCCCTTCATTGGAATGCACGTTTTAGACCATTCCAATGAAGGGATTCCGTGTAAATAACGAGATCGCGGCACTTCTCAAGCGCCACCACGTCGATCCGACACGGATCTCCTGCTGACAGCTTTACAGCTGTCAGTAGGAGAAATCAAACTTTAAACGCCCGCATCTCTTAAACCATAGCGGTTTGAGAGATACCTTTTTTGCATTTAGATCAGCTTTTTAAAGAGATAGTAATACTTCGTTTTATCTTTATTTTATTTTGTAGGCATTAAAAAAACATGAAGAACGATATAAGTCTTATCTCTCAAACCTTTATGGTTTGAGAGATATTCACAAGCAAAGTTTCCCCTCCCGCTCCTTTTCCCTAGTGTAAGCCATCTCTTCTCAGATGTGGAATCCAGTACATAGACCAGACAGATAACAGAAGGGGACAATCTTATTCCTATGAGAACAATGAAAGCCCTGCCCCCCTTGACAAGTTTTTCAGGTTTTTCCCTTATCTTAATTGAAGATTGTCCCTCTCTGCAGTCTACCTGGGCACCTCCCTTCTGAACAGTGTGACATCAGTAAAAGGGGCGGGAGGGGGACAATTTGTCATTGAATTACTCTGGAACTACAACTCTGACAGAATTGAAATAACACTCTCCAAAGTCCAAATTCTATGGTGATTAATGTGAGCTGCTTTTATTATGAAACATTGCTATCCCTTTAAGCTCTTCTAAATGCAAAAAAGTTTTTCTAGACATTACTAACACTTTAAGAGTAAAAAAAATATATGTTGTAGGGTTTATGTCCCCAAATAAAACAAGGGTACTCCCACTGCTGAGATATTTTATTTAAAAAATTATAACAGCTCAAACTTGAATTTTTTAGGTGCAATATCACAGTGGCCTGAAAATTTACAGTGGTGCTGTTGCTACACCATCCTATGGAGATGTATGGTGTAACAACCAGAGCAGTCCATAGGATAGTGTAGCAACAGTACTACTGTAAATTTTCAGGCCACTGTGATATTGCACCTAAAAAATTCAAGTTTGAGCTGTTATAATTTTTTAATAAAATATCTCTCAGCAGTGGGAGTACCCTTGTTTTACTCAGGGGATAAACCCTACAATATATATTTTTTTACATTTTAAGCATTACTATCCCTTTAAGTCCAGGCCAGTAGGACTAAATGACAGTCTACTAAGTAAGAGAAGTAGATTGTTTCTATGAAAAAGACAACTAACGTTATGATTTTGTCTTTAAAGGAGCAGTTCATATTTTAATGAAAAACTATATGTTATATGGCTTTTCCTGCTGAGTAAAGAAGGGCAATCCCATTGCTGTTAGTTGTATTATTCAAATGTTATAAAAGTTCAGTTTAACTCTCTGGAAATAGAAATCAAACAAGCTTACGTCCCGAGAGTTCCAAGGGACTCAGCAGTTACTGTAACATTCTATGGAGATCGACTGTCAGCGACTCACCTCTCTCATAGAATGCAACAGAAATATTATCTGAAATCTGGTCAATGTTACTTTACTGCTCCCTTAAGCACCATTTCACATACAATTTTTTTCAGATTTATGAGATAAAAGCATCCATTTTACAGCCCTTAAAACTGAACCCCCTTGACTGCTAAAGAGGTCTCCAATGCATTGCAACAGTCAAGGGGTTAACAAAAAAACTTGCGTGTGCCGTTTGTGCATAGACATGGAGTCTCTGTCTCATCCTCTCCAGCTTCACTGTCAGCAACATAATAGCAATCACATAACACAGCAGAACAGCACATCCGGCCTCCCCCATGCAAAGCAAGGGATGCTTGACTTTCTGCACTGAATAATTAATGCTGCATAGAGATTATGAACAAACAGATTCTTTCACACATAGTCAAAGGAGGCATTTATACGAGTCTAAGTCAGGTTTGGTCATCTCCGATCCTCAATACATATCAACTGGGCTGCTTTACAGGACATCACTGCTTGAGAACAGGGGGATCATTTAGTGGCCCAATTCCTTTAACTGAACCATCTGAGCTCAAGCAGAGGTAATTGAAAACACACTGTAGTCACTGAGGGCCAGGGTTGGCTACTCTTTGTCTGAATCATCAAAAGAGGTGTTGCTAGGGTCCCTTAAGACCCAGGGCTTATGCCAATGTATTAGTGCCAGGGGAGGGCTGGCAACATACAGCCCAGGGGGCAAATACAATTAAGTGGCCCATATCTACTATCGTCCAAGCCCACTGTCCCAGCCCACCCCTGCTTCCTTAATTTTAAAATTGTCCTTAATGCTGTGAATTAAAGCAAGTGATACCACAGAGCTTACTGTTGAAATGGGGCTACATTAGTGATACTACAGTGCTTACAATTTAACCCTGTGAGTGCCTGAGGGGTATACAACACATTGCTTTTTCAATGTGTTGTGTACCTATCTGGCACTCAAAGGGTTAAGTAACGATAGAATAGTGATGCCATAGAGCTTGCAAGGGAAATGGATTATGCTACTAGTGCAGCTATGTTTGGATTGTAGCTCTGCAGTATCACATATAGATTCATTTCATAAGTGCTGTGGTATCACTAGTCTGGCTCCATTTACAGCAGCAAGTGGGAGATTGAGTGAGGCACTGGCCCACCAGCCCAGACACATGACCAGCCCAGGGGGCAATTGCCCCCCTGCCCCCCAGGCCAGCCCTCCCCTGATTAGTGCACTGTGCAGACCACC
This sequence comes from Rhinophrynus dorsalis, assembly GCA_037306005.1. Classification (NCBI taxonomy): domain Eukaryota; kingdom Metazoa; phylum Chordata; class Amphibia; order Anura; family Rhinophrynidae; genus Rhinophrynus; species Rhinophrynus dorsalis. The sequence continues at coordinate 34,031,684 of CM074719.1, forward strand.
AGCACCGTGATGAGTATGGAGTTTAAAATCATTCTGTCATCAAGTCCAAAGGCTTTAAAGGAGCAGTAAACTTCTTTTTATAAAAAACATATATGTTACAGGGCTTTTCCTGCAGAGTAAAACAAGGGTACTCCCACCTCTGTCAGTTGTTTTATTCAAAAGTTATACAAGTTTAACTAATGAAGAAGTGCATTTACAGCGCATTTACTTCCTGAAAGTGCTAACTGACAGGAAGTGACTCAGCGATTCTTCACATTTTATGGAGAACTGTCTGTCAGTGACTTTCCTCTCAAATAGAATGTAACAGAACAACTAATTGGCATCTGACCACTAGACGGCACTGGTAATGTAAAAAAACCAAACCAAAAACCAAAACACACAATTTTATACTGTAATAACTTAGGAAATAAGCATCACTCAGCAGAGGGGGTAACCTTATTTTACGTAACAGGAAAAGCCCTACAATACAATTTTTTTTTTCATAACAAAAGTTCAGAGAACTTGGATTTATATCCCACAACCTGTGCCTAGAAAAAACACTGGGCCTCACTGAACTATATTACCCCCCTGAACTGGCAAAGACATGGGGCAACCATTGACGAGTTAACTTGGCCAAGGGCATTGGCGAATCAAACTCCCACATTTGGATTAGTCAGAGTTATAGAACAATAACAGGACAGCACACTGAATTTATAATTATGAATACATTTTATGTTAACCCTTTGAATGCCAAAGGGGTACGCCACGCATTGCTATGCAATGCGCAGCGTACCCCTCTGGCACTCAAAGGGGTTAAATAGACCATATTGGTCCTTGTGCAGCACAATTCTGGGGCAAACCAACTGCATTAGGAGGGAGAAATAAAATTCCTAATAGATTTCATTGGAGATTTTAACCCCTTGAATGTCAAAGATGTCTCCAGTGCGTTGCTTCAAAATGCGCTGAAAACTTCCCTGGCCCTTCAAAGGGTTCCCAATTGACAGCAATGGAAATTCTGAGAATCATTACTCTTTCTCTATAATATACTTGATTTGCTCCAAAAATGCCCCTCCTTACATTACTGAATAAAGCTCGTAGGGACATATGTGTAATGAAAAGTGGAACAATTGAAAGCAAACCAGCTGCACTACAGGGAACAAATAAAAATTCCCACTGATGTCAACTGGGGTTTCTAAAAGACAAAAATGCACGTCCAATGCATTGCTTCGCACCCATCTGGTTCTTAAAGGCATAATAACACTTAATATGTACAAAAAATATATATAGTAGGGTTTAGCTCTCCTGAGTAAAACAAGTGTACTACCACGCTGAGAGGTGTTTTATTCAAAAATGATTACAGTTCAGACTTGAATGTTTTAGGTGCAGTATCACAGTGGCCTGAAATTGTACAGTGGCGCTGTTGCTACACCATCCTATGGAGATTTATGGTCAACTGACCAGAGCTGTCCATAGGATGGTGTAACAACAGAGCCACTGTGATACTGCACCTAAAAATTCAAGTTTCAGTTGTAATCACTTTTGAATAAAACACCTTTCAGCAGTCAGAGTACCCTTGTTTTACTCAGTATTTTTTTTACATATTAAGTATTACTATCCCTTTAAAGGATTAACCACCTGAATGCAGTCTCCAATGCATTGTAAAGTAACACGTTGGAGACCTCTCTAGTGTTCAAGGGTTTAACCCTTTGAGTGCCAGAGGGATACGCAATGCATTGAGTACCCCTCTGGCACTCAAAGGGTTAAAGGTCCCATTTAAAACGATGAAAAATTGGAAAATTTCTCTTTGTCTCACTATGTTTATATACACGTGGCCCAACATATTTAAAGTGATAGTATTGTTTCACAGTAAAAGCAGCTCCAATTAATCTTCATAGTATTTGGGCCATGGAGAGTGTTATTTCAATACTGTCAGAGTTGTAGTTCAAGAGTAATTGAATGATAAAGTATCCCCCTCTTGCTCCTTTTACTGATGTAAAACTGCTCACCTCAGAGCAGCAAGACTGTCTAGATGGATCGCAGAGAGGGACAATCTTCATCAAGGATAAGGGAAAACCTGAAAACCAGTCAAGGGGGGCAGGGTTTTCCTTATGATCACAGTAAGAAGATTGGCTCTTGCTGTGATCTGTCTGGTCAAGAGACTCGATTCCACATCTGAGGGGAGGTAGCTTACACTAGGTAAAAGGGGAGAGAGGGGGATACTTTATCATTTAATTGCCCTTGTACTACAACTGTGACAGTATTGCAATAACACTCTCCATAGCCCAAATATTATGATGATTAATTGGAGCTGCTTTTATTGTGAAACATTACTATCACTTTAAGCATAAAAATTGCAGGTCCTTACCTTTCTTCTTCCACCAGGGTCCTTCAGGGATCGAGAATGAAAGATCCTTGAATTCAATGTTCACAGCCGGCCTCCGAGGTAACGAGGAGAAACGCTGCGCTTCGGTGAGATTGTTATCCACTTTTTTTAAGTGTCCATTAAGCAGAGGAGTCTCTTGATTCCCATTGCAGTTGGAGACCACTTCATCCAAGGACACGCAGACAGACTTTGGGTCTGACATCCCTGCAGAAGGGGTATTGGCATTCTGTAAAGCAAAAGCAAATTAGTAAGTCTGATGTCCTAAAAAGACCTGGGGAGAAGATACACTGAAGTGTGATAAAGCTGTGATAAAGAGGTGATAACATCTGTAATGTGATACTCTCTCCAATTCCTATGTTATTGTTTGAAGCCTATTTCTTAAAGCGGAACTACCACTTTGAAAACACTTTATCTTCAATAACTCCCCATCTGGCGACTAGCTGCTCAGTAGCGCTAGTCGCCAGAATTATGACCTTATTCAAAAGAAATATGCATTCTTACCGGGCTGACAGCAGCACGGAGCGCGGACATCTTGCCACAGTGACGTCCGCGCTCTGTGCTGCTGTCAGCCCGGTAAGAACGCATATTTCTTTTGAATAAGGTCATAATTCTGGTGACTAGCGCTACTAAGCAGCTAGTCTTTAGATGGGGACTTAGTGAAGATAAAGTGTTTTCAAGGTGGTAGTTCTGCTTTAAAGTGGTACTGTCAGCTGGGAGCAACTTGATGATTTTGAAAATGCTTTCAAAAGCAAACTATATTTATATTTGACATATTTTATATAAAGGGATAGTAATACTTTGTTTTATCTTTATTTTATTTTGTAGGCATTAAAAAAACATGAAGAACGATATAAGTCTTATCTCTCAAACCTTTATGGTTTAAGAGATATTCACAAGGAAAGTTCCCCCCCCCCGTCCCTTTTACCTAGTGTAAGCCATCTCTTCTCAGATGTGGAATCTTGTTGTAAGACTACACAGATAACAGAAGGGGACAATCTTCTTCCTATGAGAACAATGAAAGCCCTGTCCCCCTTAACAAGTTTTTCAGGTTTTTCCTTTATCTTAATTGAAGATTGTCCCTCTCTGAAGTCTACCTGGGCACCTCCCTTCTGATCTGGCTGAGCAGTGTTATATCAGTAAAAGGGGCGGGAGGGGGATACTTTGTCGTTGAATTACTCTTGAACTACAACTCTGACCGAATTGAAATAACACTCTCCAAAATCCAAATACTATAATGATTAATTAGAACTGCTTTTATTACGAAACATTACTATCCCTTTAAAACAGCAGCTTGAAAGTCTGGTGTGATAGCTCAGTGGTAAGTTCCCTGACTACAGAGCCTGCTCAAACCTCACGGTTGCAGGTTTGATTCCTGACAGGGTCAACTCAGACCTTCTTCCTTCTGAGCTCGATAAATGAGTACCATTGATTTGGTAATAATAACATCTAATATTTTGGTTAATTCCAAGAGCATGAGTTGAAAGTGCTTTGAGTCCCACTGGGAGAAAGGCGATATATATATATGCTATTTATTATTATTATTAAAATATATTTACCTGTATTTATTTGTCAGTTAGTGCAAGTCCACCAAGCATGACCAGAGTAGTCAAGCATTCCACATTGTTCTGAATTTACAACTGTCACTTCCTACCAGGACATAATAGCTCAGCTGCATTAACTGAGAAATAAATATCTCAGAAACCATTGTTTGAAATTAAAAAGGACTAACAGAAAAATTGCCGATTTGGGACACTTTTCAAACTCATCTATTTGTTACAAAATGACAGCTCAAGTTGGACAGAACTTAGTGCATCGGTTCCATAGAAAAACATGGGAACGGGTGGGAGTATCACTCTGGAAACATTAGGAGCTATTCTGGGGCAAACCAACTGCTTTATGGGAGACAAATAAAAAAATACAAAATTTCCCACTGATTTAACCCTTTGATTGCCAGTGGTATATGCAGCGTTGCATATCTGGCACTCCAAGTGTTAAATGGAGTTTTTAAAGGGATAGTAATACTTAAAATGTAAAAAAAAATATGTTGTAAGGTTTATCCCCTGAGTAAAACAAGAGTACTCCCACTACTGAAAGGTGTTTCATTCAAAAGTTATTAATTTTCAAAGTTGAATTTTTTAGGTGCAATATCACAATTGCCTGAAATTGTACAGTGGCGCTGTTGCTACACCATCCTATGGACAGCTCTGGTCCCGGGACCATAAATCTCCATAGGATGGTGTAGCAACAGCGCCACTGTACAATTTCAGGCCACTGTGATATTGCACCTAAAAAATTCAACTTTGAAAATTAATAACTTTTGAATGAAACACCTTTCAGTAGTGGGAGTACTCTTGTTTTACTCAGGGGATAAACCTTACAACATATTTTTTTTTACATTTTAAGTATTACTATCCCTTTAACCTCATTTGTACAGAGGTCTCCAATGCATTGTTTCACAATGAGTTGAAGACCGGTCTAGCAGTCAAGAGGGGTTATGCACTAAGGTGTGATAAAGAGGTGATAAGGTGGAGATAACTTCTCCAGTGATATCACTTCTCCAGTTCCTATGTTATTTTATAGAGCCTGTGCACTAAGATCTCCAAAGTTGGAGAAATCTTAGCACATTGACTGCATAGATTAACATAGGAACTGGAGAAGTGATATCACTAGAGATGTTATCTCTACTTTATCACCTCTTGATCACGCCTTAGTGTATAACCCTCCAGTTCTTCTTAGTAATGATATTTCAGATATACAGACAAAATGGTATCAAACCCGAAGCATATACACATTTTTTGCTGATGTAGGTTTCTACAATTGTATCTTCTTAACCCCTTAATGACCAGCCGATCGGCGTGTCGTGGTCACTTAAGGACCACGGAGCATTTTTTTTTTTTCAAATTCGGGTTCCGGACTTTCCGAATGGCGTGCAGCCGCAGGGGGAGCCCAGAATTCCATGATGGTCATAGTAAGTCATGGGTCGTTAACGCAGATCGACCCATGACGTACTATGACCGTCAAGGGTTGTTAAGGGGTTAAAATGATCCAGGCAATCAGACAGTTAAGTTTGTTTTATAGAGAAATAAAATTTGCCTATATGTTTTTCAAGTAATTTTTCTGTAAAATAAATTGTTTTTGAGAAATTCATCTTTATGCTTTGGTGGAACAGTGTGGCATTGTATGCTAATTCACTGCCCAGTATGATAATGATTTATGTTATAGGCCAAACTTACAACTTGCTGAGCTATCAGATCTGTCCCCCGTGTTTTTTGCCTCTGCATAGAATCATTCAAAACACAGCATGTAGTAATATTGGCCCAGCACATAATCTAATTAGCATAATGTGCCACAGTGTGCCAGCAACAAAAAAAGGTTAATTTCTCAAAAACTATTTACACTGCAAAATGAGGCCAGCACAAGATATAGGTAGTTTTTAAAGGAGCAGTAAACTTTATTTTATGTAAAAAATGTATATTGTATGACATTTCCTGTTGAGTAAAATAAGGGCGTTCCTACTGCACAGAGATGCATATTTCCAAGATTACCATTTAAACCTGTGTTTTTTACGTTTGCAGTGCCCTCTAGTGGCCAAATTCCAATGATTTATTCTGTTACATTACAATGGAGAGCAAAGTCAGTGACTTACAGTTCTCCATAGAATGTGATAGAAACTGCTGAGTCACTTCCTGTCAGAACTAGCAGGAAGTAAACACAGTAATTTTACTTCCTGTTCATTTGATCTATTATACCATTTAAATAAAACAACTCACAACAGTGGGAGTGATCTGCTTTACTCAGCAGGAAAGGCTGTATAACATTTAGGCTCTCATAAAAAAAGTTTACTGCTCCTTTACATTTTTTTAAAATAAATTAAACTCATCTCAGGGTGGTGACAGGTCCACTTTAAATTGTTTAGTGCCAGAGAGGTATCTGCATTGTTCTGCAATACACTGAGGACCTCTCTAGCTTCCAAGGGACTCAATAATTGCATGTTCTAGATACAATTATATTACATAACACATTTCTTTAGAGTATCTATGCGCTATCTTATAGTGTCTGCCCAACAGCATCACCAGAGTTAAAGGAGCAGTAAACTTTTTTATGAAAAAATATATATTGTAGGGATTTTCCTATTGAGTAAAATAAGGTTACTCCCACTGCCAAGAGATTCATATTTCCAGAGTTATTACAGTTTAAACCCATGTTTTTTTTACATTAGGCGTGCCCTCTAGTGGTCAGATTCTAGTGGTCAGAAAAGTCAGAGACATACAGTTCTCCATAGAATGTGATAGAAACTGCCTGTCACTTCCTGTCAGTTAGAACTATCAGGAAGTAAACACAGTAAATTCACTTCCTGTCAGAACTATCAGGAACTAAACACAGTAAATTCACTTCCTGGTTATTTGAACTGTTATACATTTTGAATAAAACATCTGACAGCGATGAGAGTGACCTTGTTTTATTCAGCAGGAAATGCTCAATAAAATATGTGTTTTCATAAATAAAAGTTTACTGCTCCTTTAAAATTCCAAGGTGCTTCTGTGCCACATAATGATGTTCAAATGCTTATAACTTTTGAATAGACTGACGAATTTATATAATGCGGCAAATCCACGGGTCATCGTCAGTGCCAAAAAAAAAAAAACCCTGAAAATTTGGTATAAATCAATTAACCCTTTGAGTGCCAGTGGGGAATCCAACGCATTGCCTTGCAATGCGTTGGCTATCCCTCTGGCACTCAAAGGGTTAAAGGCAATGTTCATGTTTCAAGTCCGCTCCTAAAAACCCGAGCATCACTCTGCCCCAAGACGGCTCCTATTAGACACTCAGGATGGGGGTGGGTCTGAAAACTGATTCCTTCAGCTGGAACGCAGCCTGAAGCTATCTGGCTCTCCACTACAAATTGTGCAGGTTGCATGCATAACATCCATAGACAGTCCATGACCAGTCCTAAGTGGAGGATGTATGGGCACTTTGTCTAGCAAATCATCAGAATTTAGAATGATGGTGTTGTGCATTCAGAATACATTTTTACATAAAATTACATCATTCAAAACACGTTCCGAGCCATTGTTGAACAATTTTAGCTGGAAAAGATCACAAGCAAATACATTTTATCTTATATTGCTTAAGAGTATGCTTGTGCCTGATCAAACTAAAACAGATAACTTACTAAAATGAATACTGACCAGGAGAGTTGCTAGGATCCCAAAAGACTTGTGGTGTTGGCACCATGCAGCCCAATTGCACCATACAGAGACTGCCACCATTTAATACCCCAAGATGACAGTGCTTTAAAGGGATAGTAATACTTCGTTTTATCTTTATTTTATTTTGTAGGCATTAAAAAAACATGAAGAACGATATAAGTTTTATCTCTCAAACCTTTATGGTTTAAGAGATATTCACAAGCAAAGTTTCCCCTCCCGCCCCTTTTACCTAGTGTGAGCCATCTCTTCTCAGATGTGGAATGCAGTCCATAGACCAGACAGATAACAGAAGGGGACAATCTTCTTTCTATTAGAACAATGAAAGCCCTGCCCCCCTAGACAAGTTTTTCAGGTTTTTCCCTTATCTTAATTGAAGATTGTACCTCTCTGCAGTCTACCTGGGCACCTCCCTTCTGCTCTGGCTGAGCAGTGTTACATCAGTAAAAGGGGTGGGAGGGGGATACTTTATCCTTTAATTACTTCTAAACTACAACTCTGACAGAATTGAAATAACACTCTCCATGGCCCAAATACTATGAAGATTAATTAGAGCTGCTTTTAATATGAAACATTACTATCACTTTAAAGGGACAGTAATGTTTCACAATAACAACAGCTCCAATTAATATTCATAGTATTTGGGCCACGGAGAGTATTATTTCAATACTGTCAAAGTTTTAGCTGAAGAGTAATTAAATGATAAAGTATCTCCCTCCCACCCCTTTTACTGATGTAACACTGCTCACCTCAGATGTGGAATCTGGTCTCTCGACCAGACAGATCTTACAAGAGACAATCTTCTTACTGTGACCATAAGGAAAACCCTGCCCCCCTTGACTGGTTTTTCAGGTTTTTCCTTATACTCACTGAAGATTGCCCCTCTCTGCGATCCATCCGGACAGTCTTGCTGCTCTGAGGTGAGCAGTGTTACATCAATAGAAGGGGCGGGAGGGGGATACTTTAATCATTCAATTACTCTTGAACTTCAATGCTGATAGTATTGAAATAACACTCTCCATGGCCCAAATACTATGAAGATTAATTGGAGGCACTTTTTTGTGAAACATTACTATCCCTTTAAGAAGCATCAGACCTAGGGCTTTAACTCCCTCAGCCAGTATCTAGCAGTGCCCCTGATACTGACCCTCAAACAGGCGGTGAACAGGGATCAAATATTTTTTGTGTGTTTTAATTGATTTTGATTGTTCAGACAAGAAAGACAAACTCGGCTGATCAAAAATGAAATTAAAGTAAACCTGTCTTTTTAGAAAACCTTCCTCTTATCAATTAAAAATGAACAGATTACTTTAGTTAATGATTTATTTTCTAAGATACATTGAACACCGACACCTGAAGAAGTTAGGTTGATATCCTCCTGAAACATAGTGTCCACTACATCTGCCAAAATGCTGCGGCCCCTTGAATCGAGTCTGTGTGTTTCTCCCCATTAAATAGAATGTTGCACTATACACAGCTATTTCTAACGTTGTATTGTATATTCCATTACATTATCTAACATTCTGTTTAAGCTGCACAAGAACAGTCTCTACCAGAATGGTGATCTGTGCAACATAACACTGATTATCTTACAAATCTTTAGATCTTTGTCGTTTAGTCTAACAATGATCAAATATTTTCCCAATGTTCACAAAAAGACACAGATCATATTATTTTACTGAGAATTAAAGAAAGCTGAAGTCTGTAAACCTAGATCAAAATTCAAGGATAAAGAAGAGGTTTGTATTTCTACGGCTATTGAAATTCACCAATGTGCTGCCTAGACATGAAAGAAAGGTCTCAATGTTCTAGACCCATTTATGGTGGAAAATTATCATAACAAAACCCAGACTAAGAACACTATGTTGAAAAGAAAAGTAGAAGCATTATGGGGCAAACCAGCTTCAGCATAGGAAACAATTAAAAACTTCCACTAATTTCAATAATTTAAATTGGAGAGTTGGTAATCACTGATATCATTATCTAACTAGTACTTGTCGGATTGTAAATTTGTAAAGAATCTCAAATGTCCATATTCCGTTATTATTGAAGTAGGCACTTGAGAGTGTGAACATAAATCTCAAAGGAGGTACATTATGAAATTGGGTCACGATGAAAATGTAGCACGCAGAACAGAGTGCGACTACACAGCGCATTAACTATGTCGCCGTGATTAAAAGGGCGACATGAGACATTACATGCTCTGCTAGTGTCATAGACGAGTCACATCTCAGGACACCAGGTCATACCCCGCCGGTCAGGGATTGTGTAAAAAAAAATTAACCCCTATTCATTTAGTTCTTCATATATTTATAGACCAAGAACCACGCTTCTCTCCCACAATTTAGCCACATTTAGTCGGCAATTGTAGCGGCTACGATGCTAGCAGAGCTTGTAATGTGGAATGGGTCAACAATAGGCCTGCTGGAGTAGCAGCCTTAATCAGACGTATGCCCACATAAGAAAGTAAGGGACTGGGAAGTGACAAATACACACAGCTTTAATGTAAGGCAAGAATAATGGACTGGGTGAAAGCAGAATGAGGGTAAGATGCGAAGCGGGGAATGCCTGAGATGTAAAGGGTTAAAGTTATGCGGCCAGTAAATTGGATGCTGTGGGCACTAAAATGACAACAGAGAAGTGGCTGGGGACAGTGAAGGAGAATGGGTTCTTTGTTCGGTGTTGGAGGCAGACAAAATGTTAAAGGTATGCAGGCACTAAATTGGATGCTGTGGGCAGTAATATGACGACATTTAAGGAGGCGACATGAGAATCTTGCGCTTTGATGCAGGGTGAGATTCTCATGTCGCAGTTTTAATCATGGCGACATGGCAAAACAGCATGCAACATTTTCAAAGGATACCCATTAATCTAATTGCAAACACGACACTCACCAGCTGTAGTCCAGTGGGCACCTACAAGAACAGCACTCTCTATAACACTCAAATAAAAGTTGCTAGCTTAATGCAACACACAGGCAGGTTAACATTCCATCTGTATACTGGTACTTCTCAATTGCCTTGCGAAAAGCTGCAGTTTAGAGCTCAAAATTTGACCTACTTGTGTGTTGCATTAAACCAGCAACTTATCACCAAGAACTTGTTAGTATATATGAAAAATAATGCTACTCGCACTACTGTGAGATGATTTGCTCAAAAGTTATCACAGTTCAACCTGTCAGGACAAGGTGGAGCTGCTGTTATCATTTTCGATGGAGAGCTTTAGTCTAAGGCAATGGTTGTGAACCCCTCTCCTCCAGGGCACTCAACAGGCCACGTCTTTAGTATTTCCATGATTTAAGGCAGTGATTCTCAACCAGGGTGCCCCATGTTTTCTATGAAGACTAATGAAAAATGGACTTTTAAACAAATATTTATAGAAATTGTTCTGCACAATATGTTTAGTTTTCTAATTATTGGAAGACCTAACAATAACTGTATATTTATGTATTGTACCCTTCATTATGTCCTTGATAAATTACATTAAATATGTTAGGGGTGCCCCGAATGTTCTAGATTACGTGTTTGGGGTGCCCCGAACAAAAAAAGATTGAGAACCACTGATTTAAGGGATAGTAATATATGAAAATAATCAGAGCTCCAATTCCTCTTCATAGTTTTTTGTGCGTGTAGAGAGGTATTTCAATAGTATGCGATTTGTAGTTCATGAGTAATTTAATTAAAAAGGATCTCCCTTCTGCAGGGTGCGTGGGGCGGGACTCCACTGAAACTTTTACCCCTGATAAAGCAAGCAGTTGGGCTCGTGAAGAAGAGTTGGGTGACTTTTGCTCTCTTTGGAGTTCCACCCCATGCCCCCTCCGGGTTTCTTCGATCCTGATCGGACATCCCAGCTTACTGCCTGGACCACGTGTCAAGCTGGAAAGCTGACATGTCCATATTGGTCCTTAGATTCACAACTGATTGCTGGCAGTAAATTTGATAGCTGGAACCAATAACATCCTTTGGTGAATCTGGATAACATCTCACAAAAGGCTCTCTGACTGACTTCCAGGAATTCGTGAGGACACAGTTCGCGGCTAACAGGGGGCAGGGACCCTGATATGCATCACCACAAGATGGGGAAAATGTGACTGCATTTTGTATATGCTTTTATTTGTTATGGTGTGTAATAAATACTACACTGAGATATATACCCTTACTTGTCTGCCTTGTGCGCTCTTCTTTGTTCCTGTTGCTAAAGTATATGACAAACCTGTTAGCACGTGGAGTGATATTTTGTCTGTTGTATCTGTCAATCTCAGCTCAGGTTAAGAATTTCCTGCATGTCTCTGTCACCAGTTAGTCAAAACATGTTTTTTTTAATGTGCCTGACTGTCCGTATCAATGACTACAAATCCCACCCACACGCCCTTCAACCTGAAGCAACTTCAGCTCCCCTTTTTTCTTCTTTGCCTCAAAACTAGTAGCTAGTCTCAAAGTTTCATCAGCTTTACCGTCATCTCCCAAGGACTGTAGATTGCAGCACCACCACACCTCAGTATATGATTGTCGTTCTTGTTCCTGTGGATGTAGGAAAGGGTGTGTGTGTACAGTATGTCAAGTCTTATCTGTCTGTCTGCCTTCAATGTATGCTGTTTTATGTCTCTCTGGATAATATCTGTCACTTAGTTTTAGTAGAGTTAAAGTCTCCTGAGGTAACAAGAATAACTTGCCAGACTGTTGAGATGCCACTTTAGGACGTCACTTAGTCAAAAGTTATCTTTCGTATTTTGTTATTATTTATTTTTTAACTCTGCTCCTTCCTGTACAACCACACAACAACTGGCATCACCGATATTTCTTTAAAGCAACTTCAGATCCCTCTCTTTGCCTGTCTGCCTACACTAACCCTCAAAACTTCAGCTGCTTTCTCTCTCTCTATATGTTCAAAGCATAGACTAACAGGCTGTGAACTGACATCCCTTTTTATACATGGGGGAAACGCTCCACCTGGGTAGAAAATACTTTATCATTAATTTCAAAGCAATGAAAAAAGCAATAAAAAGAAAAAAAATAGGCTTTTTTTAAGGGAATTCCCACTGAAGGAGGAAAGTGATGTTTTTCATAAATTCCCATGCCCATTCTCCTTCCAGGACCCCTCTTGTTCCTTCCTCTTGACATCCTCTTATTTCCAACTCTGACCTCCTGGGTCCCCTCTTCCTCTCTCTCACTTCCCTCTTCTTTGCCTTCTTCACCCTATACTACCCTTTTCTCTGTCCAACTGTGATACGCTCTGGATTGATTCAGACAATCCTGACATTATTTTCTAGCTCCTTCAAATCGATCTACATAGTAACATAGTAACAAAAAAAGGCATCCATCCATAAAATTCAGCCCATGTCACTTCAATTTTACATATCGTAAACTTGCAGAAATTGTAGAGTAACAAAAATATGTTTACTGTCACGTTACCATTTCTAACACTAAAAACAGAGATGATGTTGCCAGCTGTTAGTATAAACTGCAAGAAATGAATGGAAACAGTGAACCAATGTGTATTGGTGTATTTGAGTGTCAGAGGAGTGCCCAACACACTGTAAAGAAAAGCTTTGGGTATCCCTCTGACACGTAAAGGTTTAAAGGTATAAAAGGATTCCAGCTTTAGAATATAAATATATCCCCTTGTCATTTCAGCTATCTAAATGATGAAAACCCTCTCCGTAGTTCAAAGATACAAAACCAACATTTATTACAAAATATCTATCTCAAGACACCTGAGACAGGAACAAAGAGAGCAAAAAATAAACAGTGATTATGTCTCTATTTCAAGAAGAGAAGACCTTGAGTGGATCAATACCACAGAAAATACAAGGCTAAAAGTAGGAGTGTAGAGGAGTCACTGGGGAAGATTGTACTGATCTGCCAGTGCAGCCGCCCTGATGTTAGTCTCTAATGCCAACAGCTGCTCTGTAGGATCTGTACTGAAGAGTACAGTCTCTGTTAATGTATACAGGAGGACGTATGTACTCTAACAGTGTTGGACTTTAAAGGAGCAGTAAACTTTTTTTTTATGAAAACACATATTTATAGAGCATTTCTCGCTGAATAAAACAAGGTCACTCCCATCGTTGTCAGATGTTTTATTCAAAATTTATAGAAGTTTATATAATCAGGAAGTGAATTTACAGTGTTTACTTCTTGATAGTTCTAAATGACAGGAAGTTAATTTACTGTGATTACTCCCTGATAGTTCTAACTGACAGGAAGTGGCAGGCAGTTTCTATCACATTCTATGGAGAACTGTATGTCTCTGACTTTTCTGACTTTCCTCTCCATTAGAATCTAACAGGAAATCTAATTAGAATTTGACCACTAGAGGGCACTGCTAATGTAAAAAAAATGGGTTTAAACTGTAATAACTCTGGAAAAATAAATCTCTGGGCAGTGGGAGTACCCTTATTTTACTCAATAGGAAAATCCCTACAATATATATTTTTTCATAAGAAAAGTTTACTGCTCCTTTAAAGCCAGCAAGTCCCCCATCTGCAGCCACATACTAATGCTAGGAAAATGGAGGGCACTAATGCCATATCCTCAATGACTTACTTATTACATTGGTCTGAGCAAAATGTACAGAAAAGGATCACTGTGAATTGCCCACAGTCTGCCCCCTTGTACTCCCCTTGACCCAGGTGGGATGAAGAGGAGGATTTTGTGCATACGTAGGTTAGAAAACCGGCGCTAGACAGGAGCAGCGACAGAACACCTAATCCAGCACCTGTTATTTTGCTTAATAAATTCTACCCAACGAGGCTGATACCGGAGGAGATTTGGAGCAATTTAACCCTTTGAGTGCCAGGGAAGTATCCAACACATGGTGCTCCAATGCATTGCGTACCTCTGTGGCATTAAAAGTGTTAAAGCAAACCAAATGCACAATGGGGCAAATAAAGATTCCTAAATTCCCATTGATTTAAATGTGGCTTTTAACCACTTAAATGCTAAATAGATACCCTTTGTTTAGTTGTATGTGTGTGCGGCTGTAAGTGTATATGTGTGTGGCTGCGTGTGATTGTATGTGCACATTCCTGTGTGAGTGATAGTGTATGTGTGTGTATGCATGACTGTGATTGTATGTGAGTATGATAGTATGTGTGTACATGTGTGTGGTTTTGGTGCATCATAATTGGCTATTGTACGTGTGCAGGTGAGTGTGACTTTATGTTTGTGTGTGTGCACATGATGTGAGTGTGATTTTATGTTTGTGTGTGTGCACATGAAGTGAGTGTGATTTTATGTTTGTGTGTGTGCACATGAAGTGTGACTTTATGTTTGTGTGTGTGCACATGAAGTGAGTGTGATTTTATGTTTGTGTGTGTGCATATGAGTGTTATTTTATGTTTGTGTGTGTGTTTGCATGTGTGTGGTTTTGGGGTGTCACATATCTCCCAAGTGTCCCTCTTTAGGAGGGACAGTCCCTCTTTTAGACCAAAATCCCTTTGTCCCTCTTTCCCACCCTGATGCCCCTCTTTTTTTTATAAGATCAGACTGTGTGGTGTGTATATAAGTGCATCACATTGATCTACAGCAATAAAACTTACATAATGTTTGTTTAAACGTCTGTATCTGTGTTTATAAACTAGTATGTGTAAATATAATACTTTGGTCTTGTTATAATTAATTTATTAGGTTACACAAGGAGGTGTCAATAGGTCATGAAATAGCCTAAAAATTCTCAGTAATGCCCTGCCCACCAACCACGCCCTCAACAACACCCCCTAAAACACAAGTGTCCCTCATTGGCAATTTGAAATGTTGGGTGGTATGGTGTCATAATTGGCTACTTCTCTTACATCCTGTAAAACTGATTGTCATTGTCCTTGTAGGATATGTGATTTTTAATCTATTGAATAGAGAAGCAACCAGAACATGTGTAAGATGTGTCTAGCTGTTTCATCTGCCATTGAAAATATTTATCAATTAACTCATTTCATCACATTTAGCTCCTTCAGACATAGGGTTAACATTTTATTATTTGTAGCACTTTACTGAAATATCGCCAACATTGAAGCCATTTCCTAGTCTGGCATTAAAAACATCCATACCGGCCAAAAATCTACTGTGGACACTGCATCAACCAGTGGAATGAAAGAACTGTCCTCATCTCCTACAGCACAATAACTGCAGTCCTTCTTATCTTTACTATTCAAGGGGAGCACATCTCTCCGCTATATAACAAAATGAGATATTCAATTCTGGTCATATTATTTAATTACCCATTTTATTCCTAGGAATATTGTGTGTGTGTGTGTGTGTGTGTGTGTATGAAAAATATATATTTTATAGGAGGACCAAAATGTAGACTATTGTTATAATCAATAATCACAAGTTCATCATATTTTAAGACCTTTGAGTGCATCATATTTTGTGGGAAATATATATATATATATATACAACAAGCAGAGGGTTGGAGGCACTTGTTCTTCTAGTAATTAATGCCCAGGTGCACAATCCTCAACCAAAGTAATGAGATAGGGAGAATGAGAGGCAGCACCAGTGGGTTGACAAAGATCCTGCTTAAGGATCGAAATGTCGACCTTTTTGTTGCCTTTTTTGCCCAATTAATACAGACTTTTGAATAAGTCCCACTAGTGCTGCCTCTCATTCTCACTCTCTCTCTCTCTCTCTCTCTCTCTCTCTCTCTCTATATATATATATATATATATATATATATATGTGGTACAAAATACCAGCAAGGACTGAATGAAGCATTCATAGGTCTTGTATACAAGACCTATGAGTGCATCTTTCAGTCCTTGTTGGTATATTGTACCACATCCACTGTCTATATTTAATGTGGACACAGCACAGAGGCAATCACTACAAACACTACAAATCACTTTTTTCTCTCTTTCTATGTATATATACACACATATATATATATATCTATATATCTATATATATATATATCCTATATAATAATTCACTAGGGTGCTTGTCAGAAGCCATCATGCTCAGTAGAGACTGCTGAGAGGTGTAGGAATGCTGGGAGCATGGAATGTTGGGAGCACGGAATGCTGGGAGTTCTGTGCTGGGAGCATTCTGTGCTTTGGGGCAGTCTCTACAGTGCATGACTGCGTCGGCCACAGGACGCAGAGCAGGATGCATTGCATTGCGTACCCATCTGGCACTCAAAGGGTTAACATCACCTGGACCTTGGCCCATGTACATGGGCTTTTAAACTAGTATATATATATATATATATATATATATATATATATATATATATATATATAAAACATAAGTCATAAATCTCCTCACATGGCCACAAGTAAATCAGACAGTGATTCTATCATCCTGAAGGATCTGCCTGAGTTAATGACATCTACTTGTGTTTGACTGAACACATCCTGAAAACATAACTTGTCCGGGGGGGAGGGGGGTACACTTTTGAGTGCCTCTGATCATTTTTTAAATGTCATTTTTATTTAATCATTTGAGTGCTAGAATAAAAAAGCTAAACACTGCTTAATATTATGAGGACTATAATGTTTTGGTATCTAGATAAGCCCATAATTTACCCACTGAGTGTCATAGGGGTGTGCAATGCATTCTGACATGCAAAGGGTTAAACTAGGGCTTGCATATAGCACACAAAATTGTTGTTCCACAAATATTAATCAGCCATCCCTTACAGAATCATTTTCAATCAGACTTTTTGGAACAGATGAAGAAAAGACATATCAGGCTGTAAAGAGTGAAATAGATACTGTGTCATCAAAAACACAAATTAAAATCTGTTTTTCAATAAAAGAAAAAAAAATATCCTTTGTGTAACAACAATGGTGATAAGGACCTCAAGTGATTAGTGTTGAAAGAGAAACAATTCCACTGTATAAATCAACCTGTCCATTACAGAAGTGCCCTAGCTGTGTTAACATTTTAAATGCCAGAGGGCCGTCCAAAGCATCACTTTGCACACTGGTATACAAAGGGTTAACCTTACTACATATTTTCATTCACAACTCCTGTTCTCTTCCAAAACATCTTTTTTTTTCGTTCATATCCACTAAGTCAGGCAAACTGCATGATATCATGAGCTGTGAAAAGCTTTTTTTAGGCAGTGATAGGATGCATTGAGCCTGCACTGAGCATGTGCAGAATATCCTGTAATCCTGCTTGGAGCTCAGAGATGGAGGTAACTATCGGTCAGAGACACTGCACTTGTTCTTTAAAGCAGGTGCAAACAGATCCCAAACCCCAGAGCACATGGGACCGCTGACCATACCTACTGAGGCCTTATCACACTGCCCATTATCATCCTGTACACTGGAAATAAATAAGATTCCTAAATGTGTGATATTGTCATTGGTTCAATTAACTCTCCCCTTACAATGTAGGTTAAAAGAGTTCATCGTAACAAAGTGGTCTGCAATCCATGCATCTATAGATGATGATGAAATAGATAGACTGATATGTGAGTATGTGTGTTGGTATATATAGATATATATATATATATTAGTATTTATATATATATATATATACAAACATTATATAGGTAAATAACATACACAGATGTGTTTGATACACATTTATTGAATATATATATATATATATATATATACACACACACACACACATATAAAGTATTAGACAGGTATCAGAACCATTACCCAACAGAATGGTTACCAACTATTAATAGGTGAAAGGTTAACCCTCTGGCTCTCAAAGGTTTACAATACTCCCTGCTGCTTATGTAACCCAATATGTGCCTATGGCTTGCGCTGAAACATTTAACCCCTTCACTGTGGATATGCTGCGGCGGTGAGACGGGGTCACGTTCCTCCGGCTCCCTGCCAGCACCTAAAGGGGTTAATTCAGTCACGTTGCTTGCTCAACAGCAATTCTTTTTAACTGCAGCAACAGCAATTAATCCAGCCATTCCCATCATGAATCACTTGCTACACATCTCAGCTTTTTTTTCTCCAACCCAAGTTCTCCGAAATCAACAACAACAACATGATCTAGAATCCCGCAACACATCCCACTTGGCACACTATGGGTTAAATCCAAATTCCTCTGCGGAAACACCATAAAATGGGACTGTGGTGACTCTCTGGAACAACAACCTGCTCTTTTAACCTTGGCACAGAAATAAATACAATCAGATCACTTCTATCCATCCATCAGCAGCAGAAGAGCTATTAAATTAACCCCTTGGATGCAGGAGGGGTCTCCAAAGCACCCTGTTATTTAAGGGGCTGTGTTTGTCTTGATGTAGTTGTCACTACGTCATTGTCAGCAGATTTAATATTATCGTTTAATACGGATGGGTGATCGCAGAAAGAGAATAGAATATATAGATGGTATAATACATTAGATAGATGGATAGATATATAGATATGTAGATGATAGGCAATAGATCCATCTGAGCGCCAGAGGGGTGGCCAAAGTATTGTTTCGCAATGCACACACCACCCCTCTGGCATTCAAAGGGTTAATCAAACTTCTGACCTCGACTATAAAGCACAATTTCCAATAACCAAGTCAATTAACATATCCATTATACTGGATTGTTGACTTATTTTAATTCAGCGCTACAAGCCATAAAGAGATAAAGCAACCGATTGTCCTTACCAGACTATTGCCCACTGCGAAAGCCGCAGTCAGACAGGCCATGCCCTGCCCGGGGTGTTAGTGTTGGCGGGGAGTGCGCTGTCCCTGGTCCGGTGGTGCTGAAACAGCCGCTGTCCCACTCCAGCCTGTGACTTACTGATCCACTTCACTGATCGCTTCCAAGCTGCCCTGCGGACTGAGCTGCATGTCAGCTCTTTCCGCGCTCCGGATTGGCTGGGAGGAGGATAGGTGGGTGGGGTTAGCTGGTGCAGGTAAACGTGCTCTTGTTTTTCTCTACGAGCTCAGCTCCGCCCCCTGCATGTTCATGATATTTTCCTGTAGGTCAGCATTTGTGTTTTCTTCTATTTTAGTATCTGTGTGTTCTCTCATACTGTGTGTGCGGTAATCTACTAGTGTGAGTGCTTGTGTTCTCTCCTAGTGTGTGTCTGTGCTTGTGTGTTCTCTCCTACTGTGTGTGCCTGCCCTGTCCCAGGTTGTATATGTGTGTGTGTGTGAGTGTTGACTTATATGTCAGTATCTGTGTGTTCTCTCATACTGTGTGTGTGGTTATCTACTAGTGTGAGTGCGTGTGTTCTCTCGTAGGGTGTGTGTGCTTGTGTGTTCTCTCCTAGTGTGTGTGCCCTCTCCCAGGTTATATGTGTGTGTGTGTTTTGACTTATATGTCAGTATCTGTGTGTTCTCTCTTACTGTGTGTGCGGTTATCTACTAGTGTGAGTGTGTTCTCTCCTAGTGTGTGTGCCCTGTCCCATGTTATATATGTGTGTGTGTGAGTGTTGTCTTACTGTGTGTGTGGTTATCTACTAGTGTGTGTGCCCTTTCCCAGGTTATATATGTGTGTGTGTGTGTGTGTGTGTTGACTTATATGTCAGTATTTGTGCGTTCTCTTTTACTGTGTGTGCAGTCATCTGCTAGTGTGAGTGTGTGTGTTCTCTCCTAGTGTGTGTGTCCTCTCCCAAGTTATATATGTGTGTGTGTTCTCTCGTAGTGTGTGTGTGTGTGCGCATGTGTTCTCTTCTAGTGTGTGTGCCCTGTCCCAGGTTATATGTTTGTGTGTGTGTGAGTGTTGACTTATATGTCAGTATCTGTGTGTTCTCTCTTACTGTGTGTGTGGTTATCTACTAGTGTGAGTGCGTGTTGTTCTCCTAGTGTGTGTTCTCTCCTAGTGTGTGTTCTCTCCTAGGATATATATATATGTGTGTGTGTGCGCGCGCTCATGTTCTCTTATATGTCAGAATCTGTGTGCCCTCTCCTAGTATACGTGTATGTGTTCTCTGCAACTTGGTCAAAAGACCAATTTAAGGCAATGGAAGATTTTAATTGTTCTCACTGTTGCAGTTGATTGGCTCCAGACTTATTCTAGTTCATCTTAGTACATCAACCACTGTGTCCTTTTCTAGATCAGCCTCTGTGTCCTGTCCTAGATAAGCTGCTGTATGTTCTCCTCTAGTCCAGTCCCTGTGTGGTCTCCTCTAGTCCAGTCCCTGTGTGATCTCATGTAGTCCAGTCTCTATATATTTTCGTCTAGTCCACAGAGGCGTAACTGGAAGCCACCGGGCCCTGGTGCAAGAATTGCCATGGGCCCCCCCGACCACATTGGCCCCCTCATCCACATTGTCCCTTCCACAATGCCAGCTTCATCTCCACATTGCCCCTTCCACAATGCCCCCTTCATCTCCACAATGCCCCTTCCACAATACCCCCATCTCCACATTTCCCCTTCCACAATGCCCCCATCTTCACATCGCCCCTTCATCTCCACATTTCCCCTTTATCTCCACATTGCCCCTACCTCCAGTCCCTGGTGGTCTAGCGGAGTGTCTTGACAGATCTGTGCCTCCTTCAGCACAGATCTCAAGAACTGAAGCTCCCTCATGTTGCTCTAGTAATGCAGAGGCTTTGAGATGATGTCATCTCCCAGCGCTCTGTATTACTAGAGCAGCGCGTCGAATGGGAGATCAGCTGAGCAACTGCTGCGGGCGAGGGGGTCGCAGGGGAGGCCGGGCCCCTGGAGTGACGGGCCCGGTCACTGGTGCGACCGCTGCAACCCCTATTGTTACGCCACTGCTAGTCCAGTCTCTGTATGTTCTCATCTAGTTCAGCCTCTGTATGTTCTGTTCTAATTCAGTCTCTGTTCTTTCTTTGCTCAGCATCTGTATGTTCTAGCTCAGCCTGTGTGTTCTCTCCTAGCTCAGCCTCTATATGTTCTCTTCTAGCTCAGTCTGTGTGTGTGTTCTCTCCTTCCTAACTCAGCCTCTGTATGTTCTCCTCTAGCTTAGCCTATTTGTGTTCTTGCCTAGCTCAGGTTCTTTAGGTCAACCTCCATGTATTCTTTCCTAGCTCTTTATCTCTACATCATCTCCTAGCTCAGCCTGGGCTTTACTTCCTAAATCTCAGTGTGTTCTTTCCTAGATCAGCCTCTTTGTATTCTGTCCTAGTTTAACCTCTGTGTGCTCTCTCTTAGCCCAGCCTCTGTGCTTTATTTCGCTTTATTTCCAAGTTCAGCCTCTCTGTTTTATTTTAACCTCTGCCTCTGTGGTTTATTTCCAAGCCCAGCTTCTGTGTGTCCTCTCATAGCTAAGTCTTTCTTCATTCTTTCCTAGCTCAGCCTCCTTGTATCCTCTCCTAGCTCAGCTTGTGTTCTTGTCTCTGAGTTCATCCTCCTGGTTCACCCTGTCTTATCTTCCTGACTCAGTGTCTGTGCATCCTCCTTTCCCAGCTCAGTCTCTGTGTGCTCTTGAATAGCCCAGCCTCTGTGTGTCCCATCCTGATTCAAATCTCTCTATGTCCTTTACTAGTCTGCCCTATGCATTCTCTTCCAGACTCAGCTTAAGTGGCTCTAGGATACAAGCTTTCAGACAGCTTAGGTCTTTTCATCAGCCATATTTACCAACTTTTATCTCTCCTAACTTTTACCTCTCCTCTCTATATGCCCTATCCTAGTTCATCCTGTGATTCTCTTCCTAGGTCAGCCTCAGCATGTTCTCTTCTAGTTTAGCATCTGTGTGTTCTGTCCTTACTCAGCTTCCGTCTGGTCTTTCCTAACTCCACACCTGTGCGTCATCTCCTAGCTCAGCCTCTGTGTGGTTTCTCCTAGCTCAGCAACCTTATGTTCTCTCTTAGCATTAACTCTGAGTGGCATCTTCTAGCTTAGTATCAAGAAGTTCTCTCCTAGCTCAGCAACTTTTTGCTTTCTCTTATCTCTTATCTTAGCATCTGTATGATCTCCTCTACCTCAGCAAATCCATTTTAGCAGCAGCATGTGCATCTTCTCTCCTAGATCAGTATCAGCACCTCTCTTTTTATTCAGCTTCTGCATGCGTACTTTATTCTCTCCAAGCAACCTCCTAACTGTGCAGTTACTCTCCTAGCTCCACCTCATGCATATTCATGTTCTTTCCTCATAGCATGACACCAATTGGCATTTTAATTTTTTCCTATATCAGCCTCAGCATGTGCATGTTGTTCTCTCCTTGCCTACACATGCATGTTCTCTCCTAGCTCAGCTACTACATCTTCATGTTCTTATCTGTTAGCTTAGTTCCTACATCTTCATGGTGTCTTCTAGCTCAGCTACTACATGTGCATGTTCTTTTCTCCTAGCTAAGCTCCTACACGTGCATATTCTTCAATTTTGGCTAAGATCTTATGTGTGCATGTTCTCTCCTAGCTCAGCTCCAACATACATATTCTTGTCTCCTAGATCAGATTCTACATGCGCACGTTTTTCACTCCTAGTTCAGATCCAACATGTAAAGGTCCTTATCTCCTAGCTCAGTTCCTGCATGTATATGATCTATTCTCGTGCCTAACTCATCTACTATGTATGCATGGTCTTCTCCTAACTCAGCACCTGTATGTGCATGTTCTTCTTTCTCCAGTCTCAGACCCTTAATATGCATATTCTTATTGTACATGCACAAGTTATTTCGTAGTTTATCTCCTGTAAGTGCAAGTTCTTCTCTCCTATCACAGCTCTTACAAATGAACACCTTTATTCCTCAGTTAAAATCCTGCATGTATATGCTCTTCATTCCCAGTTCCACTCATAAATGTGCATCCTATTCTCGCCTAGCCCAGCACCTACATCTGCATGTTCTTGTTTCCTAGACCAGAACCTACACCTACATATTCTTCTTTCCTAGCTCAGCACCTACATCTACATGTTCTTCTTTCCTAGCCCAGAACCTACATCTACATGTTCTTCTCTCCTAGCTCAGCACCTACATCTACATGTTCTTCTTTCCTAGCCCAGAACCTACATCTACATGTTCTTCTCTCCTAGCTCAGCACCTACATCTACATGTTCTTCTTTCCTAGCCCAGAACCGACATCTACATGTTCTTCTTTCCTAGCTCAGCATCTACATCTACATGTTCTTCTCTCCTAGTTCAGCACCTACATCTACATGTTCTTCTCTCCTAGCTCAGCACCTACATCTACATGTTCTTCTCTCCTAGCTCAGCATCTACATCTACATGTTCTTCTCTAATAGCTCAGCACCTACATCTACATGTTCTTCTCTCCTAGCTCAGCATCTACATCTACATGTTCTTCTCTCCTAGTTCAGCATCTACATCTACATGTTCTTCTCTAATAGCTCAGCACCTTCATCTACATGTTCTTCTTTCCAAGCTCAGTACCTTCATCTACATGTTCTGCTCTCTTAGCTCATTTCCTCCATTTGTATGTTCTTCTCACATAGCTCAGCTCCTCCGCATGTATGTTCTCTACTAGCTCATTTCTTACATGTGCATGTTCTTCTCCCCAGCTAAGCTCCTACATGTGCATCCTCTTTTCTCCTGGCTCAGCTCCTACATGTACATGTTTTTCTCCCCTTCTTCTAGCTAAGCTTCTGCACATGTCTGTTATCTCCTACCTCAGCTCCTACATGTTAATGTTCTTCTCCCCTAGCTCATATCTTAGATGTGTATGTTAATTTCTCCTAGCTCATCTCTTACATGTACATGTTCTTCACTCCTTGCTCATATCTTACATGTACATGTTCTTCTCTCCTAGCTCATTTCTTACATGTACATGTTCTTCTCTCCTAGCTCATCTCTTACATGTGCATGTTCTTCTCTCCTAGCTCATCTCACACATGTAAATGTTCTTCTCTCCTAGCTCATCTCTTACATGTACATGTTCTTCTCTCCTAGCTCATCTCTTACATATACATGTTCTTCGCTCCTAGCTCATCTCATACATGTACATGTTCTTCTCTCCTAGCTCATCTCATACATGTACATGTTCTTCTCTCCTAGCTCATCTCTTACATGTGCATGTTCTTCTCGCCTAGATAATCTTTTACATGTACATGTTCGTCTCTCCTAGTTCATCTCTTACATGTGCACATTCTTCTCTCCTAGCTCATCTCTTACATGTACATGTTGTTCTCTCCTAGTTCATCTCTTACATGTGCATGTTCTTCTCTCCTATCTCATCTCTTACATGTGCATGTTTTTCTCTCCTAGTTCATCTCATACATGTACATGTTGTTCTCTCCTAGTTCATCTCTTACATGTGCATGTTCTCTCCTAGTTCATCTCTTACATGTGCACGTTCTCTCCTAGTTCATCTCATACATGTGCATGTTCTTCTCTCCTAGCTCATCTCTTTTATGTGCATGCTCTTCTCTCCTATCTCATCTCTTACATATACATGTTCTTTTCTCCTAGTTCATCTCTTACATGTGCATGTTCTTTTCTCTTAGCTAAGCTCCTACATGTGCATATTCTTCAATTTTGGCTAAGATCTTATGTGTGCATGTTCTCTCCTAGCTCAGCTCCAACATACATATTCTTGTCTCCTAGATCAGATTCTTCATGTGCACGTTTTTCACTCCTAGTTCAGATCCTACATGTAAAGGTCCTTCTCGCCTAGCTCAGTTCCTGCATGAATATGATCTCTTCTCGTGCCTAACTCATCTACTATGTATGCATGGTCTTCTCCTAACTCAGCACCTGTATGTGCATGTTCTTCTTTCTCCAGTCTCAGACCCTTAATATGCATATTCTTATTGTACATGCACAAGTTATTTCGTAGTTTATCTCCTGTAAGTGCAAGTTCTTCTCTCCTATCACAGCTCTTACAAATGAACACCTTTATTCCTCAGTTAAACTCCTGCATGTATATGCTCTTCATTCCCAGTTCCACTCATAAATGTGCATCCTATTCTCGCCTAGCCCAGCACCTAGATCTACATGTTCTTCTTTCCTAGACCAGAACCTACACCTACATATTCGTCTTTCCTAGCTAAATACCTATATCTAAATGTTATTCCATCCTAGCTCAGCACCTACATCTACATGTTCTTATTTCCTAGCCCAGAACCTACATCTACATGTTCTTCTTTCCTAGCCCAGAACCTACATCTACATGTTCTTCTCTCCTAGCTCAGCACCTACATCTACATGTTCTTCTTTCCTAGCCCAGAACCTACATCTACATGTTCTTCTTTCCTAGTTCAGCACCTACATTTATATGTTCTTCTCTCCTAGCTTAGCACCTTCATTTACATGTTCTTCTGTCTAGTTCAGCACCTACATCTACATGTTCTTCTCTCCTAGCTCAGCATCTACATCTACATGTTCTTCTCTAATAGCTCAGCACCTACATCTACATGTTCTTCTCTCCTAGCTCAGCATCTACATCTACATGTTCTTCTCTAATAGCTCAGCACCTACATCTACATGTTCTTCTCTCCTAGCTCAGCATCTACATCTACATGTTCTTCTCTAATAGCTCAGCACCTACATCTACATGTTCTTCTGTCTAGTTCAGCATTTACATCTACATGTTCTTCTCTCCTAGCTCAGCATCTACATCTACATGTTCTTCTATCCTAGCTCAGCATCTACATCTACATGTTCTTCTCTAATAGCTCAGCACCTACATCTACATGTTCTTCTCTCCTAGCTCAGCATCTACATCTACATGTTCTTCTCTCCTAGTTCAGCATCTACATCTACATGTTCTTCTCTAATAGCTCAGCACCTTCATCTACATGGTCTTCTTTCCAAGCTCAGTACCTTCATCTACATGTTCTGCTCTCTTAGCTCATTTCCTCCATTTGTATGTTCTTCTCACATAGCTCAGCTCCTCCGCATGTATGTTCTCTACTAGCTCATTTCTTACATGTGCATGTTCTTCTCCCCAGCTAAGCTCCTACATGTGCATCCTCTTTTCTCCTGGCTCAGCTCCTACATGTACATGTTTTTCTCCCCTTCTTCTAGCTAAGCTTCTGCACATGTCTGTTATCTCCTACCTCAGCTCCTACATGTTAATGTTCTTCTCCCCTAGCTCATATCTTAGATGTGTATGTTAATTTCTCCTAGCTCATCTCTTACATGTACATGTTCTTCACTCCTTGCTCATATCTTACATGTACATGTTCTTCTCTCCTAGCTCATTTCTTACATGTACATGTTCTTCTCTCCTAGCTCATCTCTTACATGTGCATGTTCTTCTCTCCTAGCTCATCTCACACATGTAAATGTTCTTCTCTCCTAGCTCATCTCTTACATGTACATGTTCTTCTCTCCTAGCTCATCTCTTACATATACATGTTCTTCTCTCCTAGCTCATCTCATACATGTACATGTTCTTCTCTCCTAGCTCATCTCATACATGTTAATGTTCTTCTCTCCTAGCTCATCTCTTACATGTACATGTTCTTCTCTCCTAGCTCATCTCATACATGTACATGTTCACCTCTCCTAGTTCATCTCTTACATGTGCACATTCTTCTCTCCTAGCTCATCTCTTACATGTACATGTTGTTCTCTCCTAGTTCATCTCTTACATGTTGTTCTCTCCTAGTTCATCTCTTACATGTGCACATTCTTCTCTCCTAGCTCATCTCTTACATGTGCATGTTGTTCTCTCCTAGTTCATCTCTTACATGTTGTTCTCTCCTAGTTCATCTCTTACATGTGCATGCTCTTCTCTCCTATCTCATCTCTTACATGTGCATGTTCTTCTCTCCTAGTTCATCTCATACATGTACATGTTGTTCTCTCCTAGTTCATCTCTTACATGTGCATGTTCTCTCCTAGTTCATCTTTTACATGTGCATGCTCTTCTCTCCCATCTCATCTCTTACATATACATGTTCTTCTCTCCTAGTTCATCTCATACATGTGCATGTTCTTCTCTCCTAGCTCATCTCATACATGTACATGTTCTTCTCTCCTAGCTCATCTCATACATGTTAATGTTCTTCTCTCCTAGCTCATCTCTTACATGTACATGTTCTTCTCTCCTAGCTCATCTCATACATGTACATGTTCACCTCTCCTAGTTCATCTCTTACATGTGCACATTCTTCTCTCCTAGCTCATCTCTTACATGTACATGTTGTTCTCTCCTAGTTCATCTCTTACATGTTGTTCTCTCCTAGTTCATCTCTTACATGTGCACATTCTTCTCTCCTAGCTCATCTCTTACATGTGCATGTTGTTCTCTCCTAGTTCATCTCTTACATGTTGTTCTCTCCTAGTTCATCTCTTACATGTGCATGCTCTTCTCTCCTATCTCATCTCTTACATGTGCATGTTCTTCTCTCCTAGTTCATCTCATACATGTACATGTTGTTCTCTCCTAGTTCATCTCTTACATGTGCATGTTCTCTCCTAGTTCATCTTTTACATGTGCATGCTCTTCTCTCCCATCTCATCTCTTACATATACATGTTCTTCTCTCCTAGTTCATCTCATACATGTGCATGTTCTTCTCTCCTAGTTCATCTCATACATGTGCATGTTCTTCTCTCCTAGTTCATCTCTTACATGTGCATGTTCTTTCCTATCTCATCTCACACATGTGCATGTTCTCTCCTAGCTCATCTCTTACATGTGCATGTTCTTCTCTCCTAGTTTAGCTTCGTAAGGAGCATGTTCGTCTTATGTAGCTCATCTCTTATATTTGCATGTTCTCTCCTAGCAAGCTCTTATTTTATTATTCTCTCATGGCTGTGTATTCCTTCCCCTGCACTAGAATAAATGTTGAGGTTTCTGTGTGACATCCTTTATTTTAATGCTCCGTTCTGTAATTAAATACAGTAATGTGTTTTTAAATGGCACTGGTGTAATGCTAGTCAATATTTCCTGTGGCCTTTATAGAAATATCACAGTGACATTATAAGCAATTATGTGTCCAAGTATGAGAAAAGCCGTTTGTCCAGGGTTGACCAACAAAAGGCTCTCCAGCTGTTGTGGATGACAACACCAATCATGATGGCAATTGTAGTCCACAACAGCTTTTGTCCACCCCTGTTTTAGACCATCAGCAGTTAACACTTTCAGTGCCATAGGGGTAGTGCAATGCATAGGCAACTTCTCTGGCACACAAGTGGTTAAGTCTTCGGTGAATGAAGAGGGGTGCACGCGATGGTAAGATATTCCATATACACAAAGTAATTGGAACAATTTTGGAAGAAGCAGCACTGTAAGCGAAAAACATTTCCATTGATTTAAATGGGTCTTTTTAACCCCTTGATTGCTAAAGAGGCAATAATACATTGAGAAGCAATGTATTGCCGACCTCTTTAAAGGATGGGTAATGCCCGTATTTAACTTTATTTAATAATGTAGAGGTTACAAAAATAATGTATTTGGAGAAAGTGCCATCTCTCAAACCCTTATGGTTTGAGAGATATTTGCCACTAAAGTTTCCCTTTTCCTGATGTCCCCTGTAAAGCTGACAGCAAGAGATTCGAGTCAGCTGACTCGAGGAGTCTCTTCAGCAGAGCAGAAATCGCGTTATTTAAAATGAACTACTTCAATGGAAAGGTCTACAAAGTGCGCTTGCAAACCAGACCCACTTTGTAGACCATTCCAGTGAAGTAATTCATTGCTGCAGAGCCGTCGGCTGGTACCAGGACCAGGATCTTCTGCTGTCAGCACAGCGCTGATGTCAGCAAAGGAGAGGGAGTGGGGAAATTTAGCAGTGACCATCTCTCAAACCGTAAGGGTTTGAGAGATGGTACTTTCTCCAAATACTTTATTTTTGTAACCTCTACAATGTTAGATAAAGTTAAATATGGGCATTACTGACCCTTTAACATGCAAGCAGTTAAATGTCCCATTTAAATGATTGAGAATTTTATGAGATCTATATTTGTCCCCATGTTGCAAAATGTTAGATAGGTCCCTGACGGGCTGATTTGCAATGCGTTAGTGAACTTTGTAACATTTAACGTATTAAAGGGGAACTCTCACCTCTAGTAAAGTTGTCTTCATCTTAAAGGTCCTTGTAGTGAAGCTGTTATCTTTTTTTTTCTTTCAATATGATTCTTTATTGCCCGTGATTTTAGATTGCAAAGTTAAGCTGGTGACGTCAGTTTGGTTCAGGCTGCGGGTACAGCTCTGTTGTGCAGCCTGTCAGTCTTCCTCTGTTCCCCTCCCCAAGCATTGCTTCCTTCACACCTCCTCTGATGATCATAACTGGGAATGTATGGCTGTGAGACTCCCCGGAGAGGGGAGTCCTGTGATACCAACTAAAGGAGATAAAAGACGCAAATTAATTCAAAAAGGGGTGGGACTGAATCACAAGTGGGGGCGGGACTAACAAAACTTTTAAAAAATTATAGAACTAGACTGGGGAAGGAGGCGAAACCACTGCGGAGTGGGGGGAACAGTCTTGGAATGCACAGATGTGGGGAGTTTGATTAGAAACTCCCCACATCCAGAGAATCAGCCTCTGCCCTGGAGACCCGGTAATTAGCTGCAAAAACCAGCTATGCTGATGATAGAGGATTCCTGTATATGACCTGGTGTGCTGTCTTGAAAATGCGCATGCAGGTCATTGTATAGGCACAGAGCGTGATCATGAGCTCAGCCCTTTATATAATCTTCCAGTCCACTTGCAGAACTAAGAATATCAGAATCCTCCGTCATTGGAGGAGGTGGGAAAGAGGCAGTACTTGGGGAGGGGAACAGAGGAAGATTGACAGGTTGAAGTCCAGAGCTGTACCACCGCCTGTACAGAACTGACGTCACCAGCATAACTTTGTAAGCTAATATCACAGTCAATAAAGAATTATATTGAAAAAAAAAAACAACATAAACAGCTTCACTACAACATTAAGATGAAGACAACTTTACTAGAGGTGAGAGTTCCCCTTTAATTTTATGGGAGGAATGTTCATAAAGTCATCATAATGACAATGTCACATTTGAAAATGTGTCTAAATAATTAAAAACGACAGTAACAAGACCTTGATGAATATTGGCCTAAAAAATTCTGATGTTAAAAATGTCTTTCATTTTGTCTTTGAAACAAAAATTTTCAAAGAAACAAAGACATTTCTTGTCTTTGAAATGGCAAATTGCTTCTCACTCCTGCTAACAGCACTTTATTTGTCTTCTCCAAGTTTAGTCCATTTTTATTATGTCGGGAAAAATTACGCTAATCAGACAAAAAAATTTGACGTTGATACTAATATTTTTTTCTGAAATTAGCTGACAAAATGATGGTAGATGAAACCACACCCACTTTTAAGTTGTCTTTTTCCCTTTGACGGAGATGGTGGAATTGGATGCAAAAAATGACGGAAACATGTCTGAGACGCAGTGGTCGGACATGGAAGCTTAGTGCAGCAGATGAAAGACACACCATGCTTCCTTCCTTTCGCAATCAGAAGATGTCCAGCCGTTAGACTTGTGCACGGGCAAAATTTTCGGTAAAATTCGAATTCGGACGAATTTTTTTTTTTCTAATTCGGATGATCTTAATTTCGGACCGGGCCTATTCGATTCGGACGAAATTCTGATCCATTCCGAATTATTCGGCCGAATTTAACATGGGTTAAATTATAGCAGTGCGCCTCCGTGCACGCTGCTATCATTCTTTGCAGACAGGGTGTGCATTTAGAAAAAGATCCATCCCAAAAACGGACATTGTCGTACATTGAAAGTCTGTGCATGTCACCTCTACTCTAGCATGGGATGCCAGTCACAATGCAAACGTCGAACATCGAAAACCCATGCCTGTCATTCAATTTAGCATGTTCGAACATCGAAACCCCATGCCTGTCCTTCAATCTAGCATATGTTTGAACATCGAAACCTCATGCCTGTCATTCAATTTAGCATATGTTCGACATCGAAAACCCATGCCTGTCACATCCTACTCAACATAAGTGGTCGACTCGAACATGGACAAACTACATGTCACATTCTATGTTAGTACATGGGTAAAGATTAAGGTTTCATTTTCTGGTACCAGCCTCCTACCCTACTGTCCCTCTTTAGTACCCAAATTCCTCTCTCTCGTTTTCCTATCCTGATTTCCCCTCATATCAGATAACTCTATGTGTATATACATTGTAGAGTTTCATACTACATCAAGAATAAACATCAATGATTGTAATGTGATAGATGTAATGTGTTAACCCTTTGAGTGCCAGAGTGGTACGCAATGCATTGCAAAGCAATGCGTTGCATACCACTCTGGCATTCAAAGGGTTAAAAAGAAAAATTGAGACATTCTGTTGTGAACAAACTGCAACACAGGAGAGAAATAAAAAAAAATGCTTGACATCTATACTGAAGAGGGGTCCACAGCATTGTCTTAGTATAGCAATATCACCGTTTTCCGTGAGTGTGCAATACAGGGCTCTACAATAATTGCTGGGCATTTCCCAATGTCATAATCAGGGGATGATGGGAGTTGTATTCTAACTACTGTTAGGAAACACATAAGTGATGCACATTCATCTCCCACCTAGAAATTATTTACACACGAGGCAACTCCCCCAAGTAATACCTAGCCCCTTTCCAAGTGAAAGGACTTCCAGAAAGGCTTCAGATCTCTTAGTGACTCACCTGTTATTGCCAGTCAGCGGGACCCGGAGAGTAGGAGGGGGTGATGCTATGGCTGCACGGCACGGTGCTCTTAGTTGGTCACTTGTCGCAATGTTGAAGCCAGCACCTTCTGGGTGGAGACACCTTACAGCAATCCTGTTCAGGACACATCATGCACTGTTGTGCACTCATACTAGGGATCCCAAATGTTTAGACTCATTTCGTACAGGGGGCACCCTCCTGTATTTGTAAAACCTCTCTAGCAAATCTGGGACGGTAGACCTATTTACTCAAGTCTTGACTTTAGGTGGGCGATAAACAATATAAAATAGGCATAATGTTTCACTATCACATAATTCACGTCACTGAAGCAGCCAGCAGGCATCGCCACTGAGTGAGCATAGGGCTGCCCGGCTGCTGACAGTCACACTGATGGGATGGGACACCCTGCAACACATAAATGGCGGAAGAGCACAAAATAAACATGCTATGGGACGGTAAATTGCCGCCCCTGTCAAAGTGCCGCATGGGTCCATGGACCCACTGGGACCCATGTAAGGGCCGGCCCTGTATTCGAACAAATACCTAATATTTTTTTATATTTTGCACAGGAACAAATATTACTTGCTCTTGCAGTGGCAATAACTGGAACTAATGCTGGCTGCCTACCTATGCCTAGCCTAATGCTACCTGCCTGCCTACACAACAACTGTACACTCTCTAATCTCTTCTCTCTCTGAGCTCCAACAACCCAATGAGGAAATGCAGGCTGTCTGTCTGTGTGACTGTGTCATTAGTCCAACCCCCATCATGAAACGAAGAAGGCTATTCGAATACAGACAAAAGAGGGAAGTGGTGCATGAAACGGAGAATGGAATTGGACTAGAGACATGGAGGGAAAATTATGGAGGGAAAGTATTTGAGCGCGCACAGGAAGTACAAAAAAGTCCTGGTCAAAAGTAGTCAAAACTTTTGGAAATGTGTTGATTGCCAAAACTTCCGAAAGTTTCGACGAATTTCGGACCTGGGCTGTTCGGAGTCGGATCATTTTTTCCGAATGACCCTTGAGTTTCGGATTGGCCGAATGTCTCCGAATGACCCTATTTTCGACGAAATCCGAATGTCTCCGAATGAATTCGCACATGTCTACCAGCCGTGCCATCAGCTCAGATTGGCAGAAAACAGTGGGATTCTGGTACACCCATCTACTGTCTGGAGAAGTCTGGTCAGAAGTGGTCTTCATGGAAGACTAGAGGCCAAAAAGCCACACCTCTGACTTGGAAACAAGGCCAAGCGACTCAACTATGCATGAAAACACAGGAAATGGGGTGCAGAAAAATAACAGACTGTGCTCTGGACTGATGAGACAAAATTTGAAATATTCGTATGTAGCAGAAGGTAGTTTGTTCACTGAAGGGCTGGAGAGCGGTACAAGAATTAATGTCTGCAGGCAATAGTAAAGCATGGTGGAGGTTCCTTGCAAATTTGGGGCTGCATTTCTGCAAATGGAGTAATAATGGTCACCTCAATGCTGAGAAGTACAGACAGATACTTATCCATCATGCAGTACCATCATGGAGGCATCTGCATCTTGACAATGACAACAAACATACAGCCAAAGTCATTAAGAACTATCTTCAGAGTAATGAAGAACAAACAGTCCTGGAAGTGATAGTATGGCCCCCACAGAGCCCTGATCTCAACATGTGTCTGGGATTACATGAGCAGAGGGAGAGAGGCAACTACAGATGCCTAAATCCACAGAAGAACTGTGGTTAGTTCTCCAAGATATTTGGAATAGCCTACCTGCCAAACTTCTTAACAAGCTGTGTGTAAGTGTACCCAGAAGAATTAATTCTGTTTAGAAGACAAAGGGTGGTAACACCAAATATTGATTTGATTTTTCTTCTGTTCACTCACTATCATTTTGTTAATTGGTAAAAATAAACTATTAACGTCTATTTTTTAAAGCATTCTTACGTTACAGCATTTTTTCAGAGCTGCCTAAGACTTTTGCACAGTACTGTAGATTATTATTATTACGTTTCAATACTGGCATGCTTGATGCAGCCAGTACCTTTGTGTCACAGTTTTCATAAGAACACTCAGACAAGTACAGTTTAGTTAAAACAAGGTTTTTATTGAAAATTAAATAAGGAAATATGCACAAGCACATATGTACTTCCCAGCAATGTCACAGGTCAGGTATGGAGACAGTGCAGGCTCACAGAGAGGAAGACTAGTCTTCAGATTGACCCAGGAAAAAGTATAGGAACTAGCTAGTGGAGATGAAGGCAGAAACTAGTCAAAAAAGGAAAAGTTCCTTGACCCAAAAATAGAACCTTTCAATAGTACACTATAGGATCAGACTGGTAATAGGCAACGACCTACAGAGGGTAGGTTCCCTCAGGCAAGTCAATGAGGTTATAAGTAGGTACCAGGCAGTAGGAAGGAGACCTACAGAACGGATCCCTGGTACGCTAGGGAGCATAGGCAACAGGCTACTGGAAATATAATGGGCGACTGGCAAAGAGCCACCTCAGACAAACCCTAGAATGCTATTGAGTATAGGCAATAGGCTACTGGAACAGGACTGCAGGTGACTACAAGGAGGACCACTCGATCAGCCCTAGAATGCTAGGGCAAGCCAGCAGACAGTGGAAGTGCATAAGCGAATCCCTGCAAGTGGGGAAAGATGATAGGAGAGCTTCACACAGAATGATACAGAGTCTGCAAGGAGACTAACTGATCAGGGGCCGGAGCCTTAGGGTAATACGAGTGGGTAGTCCATCAGACAGTGAGGTAACGGAGGAGTCAAAACCAGAGCCGGGTCGGTACACAGAGCGGGTAGGCAGCCAAGCCGAGTCAACCACAGGAGTGAACGTAAGACAGAGCAAGGTCGATACACAGAGCGGGTAGTCATACACAGCAGGGTCAGAACCGGAACGGAAAATCAGCCAGGTCATACACGGAACATACGTAGCAACAAGAGATTCACTAGACGCAGGTACACCACGAAAGGGCAGTCAGGAAGTGTGAGAGCTGGGTATATAAAGGCAAATGGTGGGAGGAGCTCATACCCGATCTCCAATAAGAGCATATTAAGGAGTAGCGGAAATGACAATGTAGCCAACCAGCAATACCGTACAGGCAGGAATCACGGGCACCATGATACTTTGATAAAGCTGTTGATAAGCAAAACGCGCATCAGGTTAAAATTCATGCAGGGACTCTTGTCGCAATGCCTTGGTGTACAATAAGTAAATCAGAAAATAAATTTTTAATTATGTAGAACGAAACAGCACAAATACTGGCCACGGAATACGGAGATCAACAAAGTCAGGAACAATCCAGGAGCCAGTAGGGAAGTCAGAGGAAGCCAGGTCATGCACAGATAATCAGCAACTCAGGATAACTTGCTTGCAGCCAAAATCAGACACAAGGGCAACCAGGAATTGAGCCAAGCTGCTTTAAATATTCTGGGAGGGTTGGCTGATAGCAGTCAGGTGAGAAAACACAGAGAGGTCAGCTGATACAGCCTGATCCAAAAAAGGGAAGGCAGAAGTAATGGATAGCAGAGCACTAGATTAGCTCAGACATCAGAATCAAGCAGCAGATTTAGAGCAGCTCTGCCAAACCTTGACATCTACCAGATGGTTACCATAAATAGTAATCTGCCGCCAGTGTGCTGTTCTCATACGATAATCACACTAATCTCTCTCTGATACATTTTATGTATACATTGACCCAATAATCGGCAAGTTTGGATATTTGCTATTCCATTTCATGTGTACATACAATACTATCTAGACAAACTGAGTTTAAGTGGCCCGGTATGTTTCCAGGATCCATTAGTTTTTCTATTAACTACGGTAGAGGAACCCTTTTCAGTTTCTGAATCCTCTAGAACAAAGACTTGTGAAGAGAGGACATATTAAATTACTCTTTCAGGAACAGGGTCTCCCTGTTATTCCATGTGTCTTATGTTAGTTTCATTGCTGCTACTTCCACCCAATTTAATGAAGTATTAATTCACTTGTACCCATATATGAATGTAATCTATACCTGATACATTCATATTCTATACGGGCCTGGGGGTATGTGGTTTGGTTTTACCTTCACCTCAATTTCTTTTTAATTCACTTCTTTTAGTTAAAGGGATAGTAATACTTCATTTTATCTTTATTTTATTTTGTAGGCATTAAAAAAACATGAAGAACGATATAAGTCTTATCTCTCAAACCTTTATGGTTTGAGAGATATTCACAAGCAATGTTTCCCCTCCCGCCCCTTTTACCTAGTGTAAGCCATCTCTTCTCAGATGTGGAATGCAGTCCATAGACCAGACAGATAACAGCAGGGGACAATCTTCTTCTTATGAGAACAATGAAAACCCTGCCCCCCTTGACAAGTTTTTCAGGTTTTTCCCTTATCTTAATTGAAGATTATCCCTCTCTGCAATTTACCTGGGCAACTCCCTTCTGATCTGGCTGAGCAGTGTTACATCAGTAAAAGGGGCGGGAGGGGGATACTTTGTCATTGAATTACTCTTGAACTATAAGTCTGACAGAATTGAAATAACACTCTCCAAAGTCCAAATACTATGATGATTAATTAGAGCTGCTTTTATTATGAAACATTACTGTCCCTTTAAAGGTCTTATTTAACTACATTAATAAACATTACATTTTAAATAACCCCATTTGGGTCCACCAAAGGTCCATTTCTGCAAAACTAAGAAGGGTGGGTCTGGTGCTAAAGGCTCTGCTTCTGTCTCCTTTTGTATTTTATCTATTCATGTTACAGAATAAGGACATTCCCTTTAATGCACTCTCACACCTTCAGTACTACTGCTAGAGTGGTGCATCTAATCCATTGTAAATGTATTCTTCAGTGTGCTAGCTAGGTAGCATACACACCACCCCCTATTCTTCCTAATACTGTGCATTAAATATATATTTTCTAAATGTAATTACTGTGTCCGGTTCATCTCTGTCCAGAAGTGTGGATGGCTGTGATGGAGATCATTTTTGTAGTCTTTGTCCTGGCTGGGAACTTACTACACATGGAAACCGTGAAGGAAACATTATTCGCAAATAAGAAGCTTTGTCTTTGACCCTTATGATTAGGGGTGGGTGAAAGGTCAGCAAAAACCACGTTGTTGTCTGCTTTTTCGTGGGA
The DNA here is from genome assembly GCA_037306005.1 of Rhinophrynus dorsalis. Taxonomy (NCBI): domain Eukaryota; kingdom Metazoa; phylum Chordata; class Amphibia; order Anura; family Rhinophrynidae; genus Rhinophrynus; species Rhinophrynus dorsalis. The sequence continues at coordinate 34,068,813 of CM074719.1, forward strand.
AAATGCTTTTTAAAACATGTGATTAAAATCTTCGCCCACTGCCAAAAATTCTTTCCCATTTTTTCAATTGCTAGAAAGTTTCTGCCCATTGACTTATGCGTTTTTAGCCTTTTTGCTACAAAAACTTGACATATTCCAGGAAGTCAAACAAAATAGAAGCAGCTACAGTAAGAGGTAGACGTGCTGTGCTGTTCTGCTGTGATCTTGAAGCACAATGGAGGCAGGAGAGGCTCATTGTGGCTGTTATCACTATGAGAAAGTTTAAAACTAATAAAAGGATAAACTGGAAGGACCCTTATGTGTCCACTGAGTCTGAGGAGGAGGAGAAAGTTAGCACTACAGAACCAATGCTTCTACCCGTACTTTGCCTGCTGCCAGTGCTGTTCCTGCTGACACCAGTAATGTGAGCAGGTTCCACATACTGAGTGATTCCACGTATGCAGAAGAAGACGCCGTTCGCTGGCAGTAGCTTGAAACTTTGAACAGGCTCTATGCACAGATTGATTCCACGTGTTCAGAGAGAGACGCCGACCGCTGGTGGCGGCCTGAGACTCTTCGGGGAGAGCGGTACATCGCAGTGCGGGGGAAGGAGTGCAGCAGGCTTCAGGGGAACGATAGAAGGACCGGAGGACACAGAGATCAGTCCGGAGACTCATCTACAGGCTCTGATATTGAGAGCACTTCTAGTAAGCGGACATCTGTATCCACAATCAATTACTCTATGATCGTTTATTGTTTCTCACCAGTACCTTGTAATACATTTTTCCCCTGTAAGCAGCCACTTCTCCTACATATTCTCCCCATTATATTTATATTTACTTTTAGATCATACTTTCCTTTAGTACCAGCTATTCATGGATATTGTCCCTGTTATCTAGTATCATACTGTCTATACATATAACAGATACTGTCCCTGTTATCCAATATTACACATTGTGTATATACATATATATATATGTGAGGAGTGTATATTCATATTCTTTGCTGGTATTAGGACTGACTTGCACAGTATCCATTTTATCAGGGGCTTTTGATTTATCTGTATATATATGTAGATCCATTTTGGACTTTTTATACTTCTATTTATTTTATGGCTTTGTCTTTAACATTCTTGAAATAAATAATATTGATATTATTATCTACATTCTAACCTTGATATACTACACTTAGAGGGAATTTTTTTACGCCGTCCACCCCTTCCCTTTGACACCAGTAATGTGCCTGCTGTCAGACATGCTGCCACCAGTGTTGTGCCTGCTGCTAGTGCTGCCCCTACTGCCCTCAGTGCTGTGCCTGCTGACACCAGTAATGTGCCTGCTGTCAGACATGCTGCCACCAGTGTTGTGCCTGCTGTTAGTGCTGCCCCTACTGCCCTCAGTGCTGTGCCTGCTGCCAGTGCTGAACCTGCTGCCGCCAATACTGTGCCTATTGTCAGACCTTCTGCCCCTACTGCCACCAATACTGTACCTGCTGCCAGATGTGCTGCCCCTGCTGCCACCAGTGCTGTTCCAGCTGCCAGTGATGAACCTGCTGCCACCAGAGCTGAAGCTGCTGCTAGTGTGTCTTGTAATACTCAGAAGGGGAGAGGGAATATGATGCCAAGTGTGACAGTAAGGGACCCTAAGTCATCCCCAAGCAGTCCCGCCAGTGCTAGTACTATTACTAGACAGGTCCAGCAGCTTGTTAGTGTTAGGAGTGAAGGAGGAGTGATCATCATATTACTAGCGGCTGTGAGGAGGAAGACTAAGGGCCTGAAATTTATGTGGTTGGTGTTAGTGGTAATAACAGTGATGGTGAAACAGCTGGGGACATTAGTGTTAAGGTAGTGGTAGGGGAAGCAATTGAGAGAGTCCAAACTAGCTCTCAAGGGAGCCCCCAATGTTCCCCTGACCCTGGGAGTCCTATTCCCCCACAGCATTGTCCAGGTGGAACACGATCCTGGAGAAGGCATAATTGTTACCTAGCAGCAATAATATCACCACCACCAGGAGCATAGATCAGCTTCCTGTGGCAGCTAGGCCAGTCTGCCTTCTTTAGGTCAACAAGAAATAACAAGTGTGACATTAGGGGACCCTCTGTCACATTTCTTGCCGCCTCCTCCACCCAGCAGTGAGATGCCTGTAATAGAGCAGCAGCAGCATGGAGAGACTAATGGTGATGATGATGATGATGATGATGGAGAATCTGGAGTGGAAGAGACAATTATGGCCTTTGTAGCCCAAACTGAGAAGGAATGGGAGACAGGGATGGGGATGGGCATCACCACCACCACCACCTGGAGTGAGCTTTTGGAATTTGTGGAATTTGCAGCTGCTCTTATTCCTGCTGCTGCTGAGTTGCAAGGGCAGTAGGATCCTGAGGAGCAGGCTAGTGTGCCACAGACAACTGTGGAGACAGTGGGAATGGGGTCAAAAAGCTATGTGGGACTAGGACAGGTTCCACTTGCAAGCAGTGCTAATTCTGAGGCAGTCGCAGCAACAGTAGCAACATCAACCTCTGCCTCAGGAAGTGAAGGGGAATCTAGCAGAGGAGATTAAAGAGGCCATTCTTCTCTACCTTTTCAATTCCCCCTGAAGTCGTGGGTGTGGGACTGTTTTTCTCTTGGGGCAGGCACAGTGCAGTCATCAGCAACGGCATTGTGCACAATATGTGACAAATCAGTGAGAAGGGGAACAGAGGGAACGCGCCTTGGCACCACTGCCCTGATAGCACACATGAAACACAGACACCATGACATATATGTCAAACATGTTAAAGCTAAACACCAACCATAGAAATCGAGCACCGCTGTTACTGTACCCCTACTCTCCCTAAAGGCAACAAGAGGTGAGGTGGAGATCAAAGAGAAGGAAGAATAGAGAAACCCAATCAGAGGCTGGAAGTTTGATGACGAGCAAAACAACTTGATCACCATCAACTTCTTCCTCTAGGGTAACTACATCTTCTGCAATGCACCTCGTTCATCGTTACCTCCCCTGCCAAATGATAGCCACTCTGTAAATGTTAGGATGTGTCAGTTCGTGTCCACCCATTACACACTGTGTGGTTCACCGGCCACACATGCCAGTGTGGTGGAGGAGAATCGCAAACAGGGCATCAAGCGGCATCTGAGAGATTCCAGCCCACAAAATATGCTAATATGATGGCAAGGAGGGTTCATCATTACTAATAAACTGTCAGCAAGTTGTCATGTGTCCTTAGCGGGGTTTGCACAAGGGGCATAGCAGCAGCAGTACTTGGTTTCTGGTGTCATGGTGTTTGGATAGAGTTGTGCCAGCTGTTATTTACCACACACACTGTGCGCATTGCAGTTGCTGATGAGAGGCACAGTTTCAAGGGAAAAAATTCTATTCTATTAACAACACACCCATGATTTTGGAGGAGGGGCAGATGGAGAAGAATTATTGGCCAACTTATTCTTTTCTCCACGTATACCTGAAATGGTGGGGGCTAGTTATGGTGCTGCTACTGCCTCAAGCGCATCACTGGAGCTAGTCGTGGCAAGTAGAACCTTCATCATCCATCACCCTTGTTACTGCTGTTGTTGATCCCATTCCCTTTCAGCTGCCTAATCATCCTGCTGCTTAAACAACTCAGCAGCAGCAGCAGCAAGAACAGCAGTTGCAGATTCCGCATCTACATCAGGGCACTTGACAGTGACCACTGGCCAACAAGACATGACCTGCTGGCACTAGGCCAGTAGGGCTTTTTTTTCAGGGCTTGTGCTTTAAAAAAAATAAAAAAATAAACAATTTTTTGGATCTTGTTTCCTACAAATCAATGTTTCCTCAGGGTTTGGGCCACTAACAACAGATATTACAAATCATCCTCTACAAAACATTCTGTCACATCATGTATCAGTCTACTCCAGGGGCAGCTTACATCAGAAGGTCCCTGTCTCTATCACTTTACATACAAATTTCTTATTTTATTTATTATATTTTATTAACTGCCCCCCAATACCAATCAAAACAAATTTCCCCCAAAACAAATTTCCTGTTGAATTGATTCTTTCCCCAGCTCCACCCACCAACACAGGCACCCACCTCAGACCCATTTTATGCCATATCTTATGGTGTATTTTTAATTGTATTTCGTTTTTATTTTTTTATTAACAGTCCCCCCAATCCCAGTAAACAACCCCCCAAAAAATCTCCTGTTCAACTGATTCTTTCCTCACACTCCACCAACACAGACACCCTCATGCCCCTTTTATGCTATGCATTTGGGAAATAAAATAACAATTGTTATGTGTTGTGTGTAAATTCATTGTTCCCATTGATTTCAATGCAACGAGCTAGGCAAAAAAAGCAGAAAAACTGCACTTTTTGAGGGAAATTTCAATTCTGTCAGAGTTGTAGTTCAAGAGTAATTCAATGACAAAGTATCCCCTCCCCCCTTTTACTGATGTAACACTGCTCAGCCAGAGCAGAAGGGAGGTGCCCAGGTAGATTGCAGAGAAGGACAATCTTCAATTAAGATAAGGGAAAAACCTGAAAAACTTGTCAAGGGGGGCAGGGCTTTCATTGTTCTCATAGGAAGAAGATTGTCCCCTGCTGTTATCTGCTGGTCTATGGACAGCATTCCACATCTGAAAAGAGATGGCTTACACTAGGTAAAAGGGGCGGGAGGGGAAACTTTATCATTCAATTACTCTTGAACCACAACTCTGACAGTATTGAAATAATACTCTCTATTGCTCAAATACTATGAAGATTAATTGGAGCTGCTGTTTTTGTGAAAAATTACTATCCCTTTAAGGGTTAAGTGTTAGAATTTGGTGAAATTGTGTGTATAGCATTAGGGTAGGTGTTAGAATTAATATTTAAAGTTAAAGAGTAAAGTAAGCATCGGTGCACCCCTAAGATTTGTTTGTCAATTTTGGATAATATTTGAGTTTAGGATTTATTCCTTGTAACACTTTACAGGTTAAAACTTCACTTTACCATATCCCTGTGTTCATGTATTCATATAAAAACTAACATGTGCCTGGATTAAAATGAGAAATCAGATTGCATTTTATAAACAGATTATCTTTTGCTGTGCTTCCTAGAATATTATCTACTGACGCATTCCAAATGACTCCAAAAGCATTAATTTGCACACAGATAGACTCATGCTGAACATTTCATTGTCATACATGACATATCATTAGGGCTATATTGTGATGAGTCTGATCTTAGGGTTTAACCCTGGAGCAATGTGATCTCAGACAGTTTGGTATGTAATCTATATCCTTTATGCAGAATACATACCATTCTCTTCAGTCACTGCACACAGTGGAAGAAGCACGTGCTCAGCTGAACTTTCTCATAATCCATTCCTGAGTAATTGAGGAGACTTTGATTTGACTTTTTTAAGACACTGGTGTTTAGTGATCATTCCACAGTGGATAATTACATCATCAAAAGGATATTATTTACTTATGTCACAGAGATGTTATGTTAACTAACTTCCTAATATAATGAAAATAATTTGCTGTCCTTAAAGGGATAGTAATGTTTCATAATAAAAGCAGCTCTAATTAATCATAGTATTTGGACTTTGGAGAGTTTTATTTCAATTCTGTCAGAGTTGTAGTTTAGGAGTAATTCAATGACAAAGTATCTCCCTCCCGCCCCTTTTACTGATGTATCACTGCTCAGCCAGATCAGAAGGGAGGTGCCCAGGTAGACTGCAGAGAGGGACAATCTTCAATTAAGATCAGGGAAAAACCTGAAAAACTTGTCAAGGGGGGCAGGGATTTCATTGTTCTCACAGTAAGAAGATTGTCCCCTGCTGTTAGCTGTCTGGTCTATGGACTGGATTCCACATCTGAGAAGAGATGGCTTACACTAGGTAAAAGGGGCGGGAGGGGAAACTTTGCTTATGAATATCTCTCAAACCATAAAGGTTTGAGAGATAAGACTTATATCGTTCTTCGTGATTTTTTAATGCCTACAAAATAAAATAAAGATAAAACGGAGTATTATTATCCCTTTAAATGGGCAAGGTGGTTATAATGGGGTATACAATGCTTTGTGTTGCAATATGTTGCATACCTCTCTGGCGTTCAAAGGGTTAACAGGGAAGCTAACATGATACAACTGTTAATCTTTAATTCTCCCACTATTCCTACTCAAATGACCGTAGTTTAGGAAATAAGAGTTTCTTTTGTTTTTCTGAAAAATGTAAACGTAAATCTCACAGCTTGGATACATATGATAATTAAGCTATAGCTGCACATATGCCTTCATTAACATAAATTAGCATATGGAGTAACATTCAGAGAGTTCTCCATACAGAAATATAAGTATCACTTTCTCCTTAAAGGAGAACTCTCACCTCAGTTAAAGGGATAGTAACCTCGAAACAAAAGTACATGCAAATTTATAGGTACAATTAAACATACTGCCCTCATTCCCATCTTCCAAACTGTTATGGTTTGAGAGATGTAATAAAATAAAGACCTCCGCTCCCTCCCACTTCTCATGCGTCTGCTGTATAGCGGATGAGTTCCTTCTTCCGGGACCAGAAGGCGGCTCTTCAGGAGTGCTGTCATTGAGATGTATAACTATAATTATTTCATCTGTATGGTCTATGACGTGTGCCTGGCTTACAAGCACATGTTGTAGACCATACCGATGAAGTAATTATAGTTAGATATCCCGATGTCAGCGCTCCTGAAGAGCCGCCATAAGTCAGTCAACCGGATTCTGCCTCTGACAGCTTTACAGCTCGTCAGGTAGAAAGGGGAGGGAACGGAGACCTTTATTTTATTATATCTCTCAAACCATAACGGTTTGAGAGATGGGAATGAGGGCAGTAAGTATATTTTAATTGTACCTATAAATTTGCCTGTACTTTTGTTTCGAGGTTACTATCCATTTAAACTTGCCTTCCTATAACAGCTGCAATCTGTTCCTTATTTTCATTGTAAATCAGTAGTTGCAGAGATACTAGCCTGTGAAGTTGGGATTGTGACGTCAGTTTCACTCAGGTTGTGGGTACAGCTCTGCCCCACAGCCTGTCAATCTTGCTCAGTTCCCCTCCCCACATTGTACCTCCTATCCTCCTCCTCCGATAAGAGAGGATTCCAGCATATGATCTGGCACGCTCTTGATTTAAAATGAAAATTAGAAACATATTACAGCTTCAACAACATTTAGATGTAATAGGAAGGCAAGTTTAACTAAGGTGAGAGTTCCCCCTTAACTATGTATCTGCTGGTCTTTTGGCTAATATGATCATCAGGTAGTTTTAATGACATTTTCAAATATCCAAACTTGTTTGCATGTGAGAGATCCAGTTTAATAACAGCAGAGCTTATAATTTGAAGTCCTTTGCTACTAGCCGGACCTGAAAAGTTACTCACCACTGCAAGACATAACATACCCACCAGGACTGAATTTCTACTCGCCATTGGCTAGTGGAGAGTGGAAATTTTGAGCCCTGATAACAGCATATATTGGGAACTACCCATTTATTTGTAATATATAAAGTTTTTGAGACATTTGTTGGAATTAGACTAAGTGCTACACTGTGCAACCTAAATACAAAGGTTAATTTTATAAAATTTATTTGACCGAAAAATGGCTAGCGCTAGATATAGTCAGATTGTAATTCTCTTTAACAGAAACTAAACTTGCCTTAGGGTGACAGGCCAATTTTAAGAACTGAAGGGGCAAAATATATCATTACTACAATAATCTATTATATTAACTGGCATTAGTAACTCTTTATTACTCTTTAGAAAAATGATATTCAACCTCCAAGCAATAGTAACATAGTAACATTCTTGATGAAGCCAAAAAAAAAGACATGCGTCCATCAAGTTTGGTCCTTGCTGGATCTCTTTTATGGCAACCCCCCTCCCCCAAAAAACCCTATTGAAACCATTTCCAATTAATCCCCCAGTATGTAAAAATTCCATTCCTAACTCCAAAATCGGATATTTCCTGGACCAGCATCTTATCTGCATTGAAACCAACTGCCATAATTCTCAATATTGTTCTGAGCTAGTAAGTATGCTATACATTTTCTAACCCCTTAACGACCGGCCGATCGGCATGGCGCGGTCAGTTAAAGACCACGGAGCTTTTTTATTTTTTTTTATTTCCGGATCCTGATTCCCGAACGGTGTGCAACCGTTGGGAAGCCCGGAATTCCATGACGGTCATAGTACGTATTGGGTCATTAACTCAGATCGACCCATGACGTACTATGACCGTCAAGGGTCGTTAAGGGGTTAAATCATTTACAGTATCTGAAAACATAGCCTTCTGAGGTAAATGATTACATAACAGTACTGCCCTTGCTGTAAATAATCAAAATAGTCAAAAGTGCCTTTCCTTTAGTCGTGTTGGTCGACCCCCTTGTTTTTGTTTTCAGCTCTTTCACTAAATACAGTGGCTCAGTGGTTAGCACTGTTGCCTTGCAGCGCTGGGGTCCTGGGTTCAAATCCCACCAAGGACAACATCTGCAATGAGTTTGTATGTTCTCACTGTGTTTGCGTGGGTTTCCTCCGGGTACTCCGGTTTCCTCCCACACTCCAAAAGACATACTGATAGGTGAATTTAGATTGTGAGCCCCAATGGGGACAGGGACCAATATGAGTGTAAAGCGCTGCGGAATCTGTGTGCGCTATATAAATAAAGGATTATTATTATTATAAATATTTCTCCAAAGAGTTCTTTGTATTGGCCTTGTATATAGTTGTAAATAGTCATTATATCACCCTTAGGCATCGCTTTTCTAAAGTAAACAAACTTGGTTTGGCTAGTCTCTCTTCATTACTCAGATCCTTCAATCCCTTTATCAGTGCATTTAATTTGTTTCTTACATCCAAGAGGTTAAAAATAATATGGGGTTACTTTTTTGAAATAAGATAGATCATCCTTATTGTGTTATATTTGCTTATATTTTCATGTTATCTGTGTTAATTTTCTATTATTATCTATGTATTTTCTGTATTATTATCTATAACGCACTTTGTCTGCATTTGTATGCTATGTATGGATAAAATCTCAATAAAAATCTTTCTAAGGGAAAAAAAAAATAAGTTGAGGTTAGCACGTTGGATACCCTTCCTCCAAATACCAAGAATGATGTACTATGAAGAAAGGTACCATAGTTGGCAAATAAAAATAAAAATTCTCAGAATTCTAGGTGATTTCATTGGGTTTTTAAACTCTTGAATGCTAGGGAAGTCACAGGTGTAGTTCAAGAGTAATTGAATGATAAAGTTTCCCCCTCCCGCCCCTTTTACCTAGTGTAAGCTCCCTCCCCTCAGATGTGGAATCCAGTCCATAGACCAGACAGCTCACATCAAGGGTCAATATTCTACTGAGAGAACAAGAAAACCCTGCCCCCTTGACAGGTTTTTCATCTTTTTCCCTTATCTTAATTGAAGATTGTCCCTCTCTGCAATCTACCTGGACACTCCCTGCTGCTCTAAGCTGAGCAGTGTTACATCAGTAGAAGGGGCGGGAGGGGGATACTTTATCATTCAATTACTCTTGAACTACAACTCTGACAGTACTGAAATAACACTCTCCAATGCCCAAATACTATGAAGATTAATTAGAGATGCTTTTATTATGAAACATTACTATCCCTTTAAGGGACTTCCTTCTGCGGGAGAGTTGACCGAGGTTTTTCCTAGGGAGGTATTTTGCCACCCCAGAGTACCTCAGGTTTTGGTCTCAGATCGCGGGTGGTCTTTCTGTGGGCAGATGGGGACCCAACACTCATTCTCCTCAGCATACCATCCTCAGTCTAATGGTGCTGCAGAGAGGTCTAATAAAGCTCTGGAACAGTTCCTCTGTTGCTTTATTTCTGACCATCATGACAATTGGGTGACCCTGTTACCGTGGGCCAAGTTTGCCCGGAGTTGTGCCATGAATTCCTCCTCTCAGAGTTCCCCGTTTCTGAATAACTATGGGTTTCAACCTTCTCTATTCCCCAAGTCTTTAGAGGCACAGAACTTTCCGGTTCTGGATGAGCATTTGAGGGAACTCCGCTCCACTTGGGTACGGGTCCAGAGAACCCTACAAAGGTCCACGCAATGGAGGAGAAACAGGAGGAGAAGAAGGAAAAAGGGAGAACTCCGGAAGAAAGAGAGAGAAAGAGGAGATAAAAGAAAGAAAGATAAGAGGAAAGAAAGAAAGAAGAAACGAATGAACTCTGGATCGGGTGAGTGTGCTCATACTGTCAGGATGCAAAATTTTTTGTAAAGTTGATACCTTTGTTGGCTAACTAAACAGATTTAAAATGCAAGCTTTCAAGACTTCTTAGGTCTCTTCCTCAGGCATGTTATACAGATAAATATGAAAACTTCTCTCTTAAATACAAGTACACATTACATTGTTTATAATGGAAATCAGATAAGAACGTTAGTCCAGATACCAATTCCTTGATCAGTCAATGGTAGAGGATGTGATTTAAATAGCATTCTTCCTCTGGGTCCAGGTATTTATGATTCCAGAGGGACTGTCGTAAAAGTTAGCACACGACAATGCGTCAGTGTTACAGGACGCATCCCACTCTGTAAGTATAGAGCTGACGTAGAACGATTCTAGACCTCTTTGAAGGAAAGTTAGCCTTGTGTATAACAAATATTCCTGGGGACATTTTCTATTGTCCTCAATAATGTAGTTGGTTTGATCCAAAACTGCATGTGCCTAGACTGATGAATAAGGCCCTACGTGTAGTAATCATCACATGGTGTACTTGTGCTGAAGAACCTGTTATTCTCTTGGACACATGCCTGTGCTGCCGGGTTGTGGAAGCTGTCAGTAAAATAGGAAGCATCATTACAGAGATCTTCTGTGCCTCCGGGCAGTGCTGGCAGCTTTCCCTGGTTGCAGTCCTTGCAGTGACACTGCTGGTGTAATTAAATGTGTCAGCACCGGCAGAAATTCATTTGTCATCTCAGAGCACCACTTGTTTGACAACTTTGTCTACAAAACCAGAATGGTGTGCAATGCATCGAGAAGCACTCAGACTCTTAAAGTGGCAGTCAACTTCCTGTTTTAACTTAACCATTTGTTTGCCAAATGGTTGTCCGATGTTGTTATATTTCGTTTTCTGCTTTTCAAGGGTTAATTCTTTCATTTAGTATACAGACAGCAACTGAAGGGTTAAAGTCTTTCATCACCTCTTAAAGGACCACAGCCAGAGAAAATTAGTAGTAGAAGAATGCTTTATTCTTCAAGATGACAGGATAGCATATATGATGTTACAAGATGGTTCAGCATTTCAGGGGTTACTGATGTTATGGGACAGCATGATGGTGAGCTGTATCCCCTATGACTCTTTTTCATTTAAAGGCTGACATTTTTATAGGGTAAATAACACATTGTCATCAGCTATAATCCATTGCATAAGTTCAGACATGGAAGTACTGTGAGTCTTTTAATGAATATTAATTATCCACGTGTAATGCATATATATACATTTGATTGACTTGCACAGATGATAACTATGAAGTCACTAGTATGCTAGGATAGGCTAATGCTAGGAGGAGTGGCAGCTAAATTTAACTTAAAGGGATAGTAATATTTCGTTTTAACTTTATTTTATTTTGTAGGCATTAAAAAAACATGAAGAACAATATAAGTCTTATCTCTCAAACCTTTATGGTTTAAGAGATATTCACAAGCAAAGTCCCCCCCCCCCGTTCAACCAGATCAGAAGGGAGGTGCCCAGGTAGACTGCAGAGAGGGACAATCTTCAATTAAGATAAGGGAAAAAGCTGAAAAACTTGTCAAGGGGGGCAGGGTTTTCATTGTTCTCATAGGAAGAAGATTGTCCCCTTCTGTTATCTGTCTGGTCTAAGGACTGAATTCCACATCTGAGAAGAGATGGCTTACACTAGGAAAAAGGGGCGGGAGGGGGAAACTTTGCTTGTGAATATCTCATAAACCATAAAGGTTTGAGGGATAAGACTTATATCATTCTTCATGTTTTTTTAATGCCTACAAAATAAAATAAAGTTAAAACAAAGTATTACTATCCCTTTAACTTTGAGAGCAAAGTGATCTAATTCTATACTTATCTGTTATCTGCTGATAATTTAAAGAGACAGTGAAGCAATTCTGATCTAACAGATGTATTGCTTCTCAGTACAGTGGGTACCCATTTGGCACTCCAAGGGTAAAGTATAGTGCAAGTACATATGGAAAGTCAAATGACCAACATTTGTATAATTTTTTTTACTTCCTCCATATATTTTTTTTAAAGAGGAACTTTCACCTAGAACAAACTAAGCCTACCCCGCTTACTTATTATGTTAAATGTCAGTTCTTATTATTCATAAGTTTAAAAAGAGTACATAGCAGTTAGAAAATACTTTTTAGTTTGTCCGTATTAGAGAAGTACAGCGGCGCCATGTCAGTGATGTACAAGTTGATTTCCAGCCCACTCCAGGGACGTGTGCTTCAGAGGGCATTGAAAGTACGTCCCATTTTTGTCTCCGGCAGAGCGTGCTGGCCAAAGAAACAACTAGGTGTCACCATGAATGTGGGCAGGATTAACTGCCTTCGGAGAGGATCTGAGAAGCTCAGCTTTGTCCCGCAGCGCCTAGCCAGCTGATGTCACGATGGGATTACAATGGGATAAATATCACTGTACCAAAGGATCTTTTATTTAAATCATTTCAATATTCAATAACAGTGGGCCATGAGGAACACATAGAAGCTAATTTATAAATAGGTGAAACTTCCGCTTTAAATTGCATTGGGCCATTATATACAGTGCGAGCGCTTTACATGAACGCTCGCACAGCTCTGGCATGACCTGGCCGTGCACAATTCAATGAGTGCGCCAGGTCACATGCCATAGAAGAGACTGATGTAGGATTCAGGGGCAGGACGGAGGTGTCGCGCACATGCCCTGTGGGAGTGTCTTATGCACCATACGGTGCACGGCTACAGAGCGAATGGAAGGGATTACGTCATTAGGTAAATACTTAAAATATGAAAAGCTCCGTTTATACGAATTTACAGGATACCATACACAACTATAGGATCAGGAGAAACGATTGAACATATAAAGCCACACTCACACACAAGTGAAAGTTCCGCTTTAAACTTTTATGCCCTAGACAGGAAGCTCCATGAATTTCATTTTCCAGGGAGCTTTCTGTCGGTAATGATGAAAGCAGGGATAGTGATACGATGATGCACTTTCCCTTCAGCAGATAAGTCTGCATCCACTATTGCATACAGATTGCTCAGTGCAACATTGTATCCATGCATTGAAAGTCCCTGACAGAAAGCTCTCTAGGAACAGAAATTATATGGGTTCACTGTCAAGGACATAAAAAAAAAGATAAGAAAAACAAATAATAGATTTTATTGCCAATATGACTTTACACATTATGTGTTTTCTGAAAATGTAAAGTCAAAATAAAGGAGATTGACTTTACCTATAACCCTTTGAGTGCCAGAGAAAGGTATGCAATGCGTCTGGCATTCAGAGGGTTAAAGTGTCACTCTAAGACAAGTTTAGTTAAGAACATTTCAATCTGCCTATTTGCTGCGTTTGCCATTTGTTTCTAATTTAAATAGCTTTTCAGAAAGGAGTCTTTTTATTGAAGGCATAGTGTGGCACTTTATGCTAATCAGTTTCTTTGTCAGGTCATGTTACCACACACTGTACACTGAATGAATCTAAACAGAGCCCACACACTGAGAACATTTTTAGCAGCACATAGAGAGGTACATTTGGCTTTGGGCACATCTAATTAGCATAATGTTCCACATTGTACAAGGAATTAGAATAGACTGATTGTGCCAGTGTCACCAAAATATAATTCTTGATTTCGCAAAAAAGATTTATTTGACTGGAAAAGGGCTAGTAAAATATTACCCCTTTAAGGAAGCATGGCCAGCACTTAAGGACCACAGAGCTATTTTTTTTTTCTTTTCTGATTCAGGGCTCCCCAAATTGCCTGAAGCCGTGCAGAGAGCCCTGAAATCCATGACGGTCCTGGCACGTCATGGGTCCTTATCACACATTGGATTCATGATGTGCCAGGACATCATGGGTCCTTAAGGGGCAGGGGACGGCTGGCCTGGGGGGCAGGGAGGCAATTGCCCCCTGGGCCGGTCATATGTCTGGGCCAGTGGGCCACTGTCTCATTTAATTTCCATCTTGTTGCTATAAATGGAGCAACACTAGTGATACCACAGAGCTTACAATTGAAATGGTGCTATACAAATGATACCACAAAGCTACAATCCAAATGAGGCTACACTAGTTACATAACCCATTTACACTGTAAGCTCTATAGTATCACTAGTGTAGCTTTACTTAAATTGTAAGCTCTGTAATATCAGTAGCTTAGCCCACTTTAATGTGAGCTATGTGGTATCGCTTTACTTCACGATATTAATGCCACGTTTAAAATTAACAAAAGGAGGTGGGCTTTGAGAGTGGGCTCAAATGATAGTAGAAATGGGCCGCTTGATTGTGTTTGCCCCCCGGGCCACAAGTTGCCAGCCCTCCCCTGTTAAGGGGTTAAACGAAGTAAACTTTCCTTATGGTGACTGCCCCATTCAAAGCTGTTTCTCTCACTTCATTCAAGATCAGAAGTTGCCAGTGGCATCCTCATTCCTATTGGTGGTGCACGTGGGTGTGATGCCAGAACAGCCAGTAAGAATCATCAGCTTCCTCTCTGGAGCTCACAGGACACCGCTCTGAGGAGGAGGAGGAGAAGGCTGGTGGCTGTGGTGTGGGGGCCCATTACCATACCTGGGAGCTTCTATCCTGGGAGAGGGCTCATGTGCTGCCAACCCCCTGATATACATGCTGTTATAATTACTGAGATGTTGTAGTGATATTAAAATATGTAACCCATAGAGATGAATGTGCAATCTGAGTTACTAAAATTCAGTGAACTCTTTTACACTCCTGGCAATATTGTGCTTTTACAGTCTGTGTGCTTTAAGACAGGTTGTTACTCCCCAATTTGTTGATCCTGTACTGCCACCTGTCCCATGGCTGGTGGCAGTGATTTTTACAGGAGTGTCCAGTGGGCCAACCCCCCTTTGCCTTGTCTTCCACAATCACTGCAGGAACCTCGGCCTTTAGTGTCGGTTACGAGTGGGAGAGAGACTCTTTCAATTCTTTATAAAGAGAAAATGTTATAAAATTGACATTTACACATTCTCTCTTTCTTTTAACTGTCAGCTAGTCCTGCCAACACACTTTATTTTATATGATTGACAAGTAATAAGATATATTATGCTTTTACTAGGGCAATTAATATAATTATTGATGGTATAACTTGTCTTGTCCACAGAACAAACACAAGATATACCTGTAACATAGAAATCAGACCTCCCCCACACACACACACACATAGACCCCCAAACACACACACACAAGCACACACAGACACACACACAATGGTAGAAGCCTTTCACTGACAGTGACAAACAGTATCTGCTAGAAGTCATCATATTTTGGTGCTGGCCGTAGGATACTGACACAAGATGGAAGCGTTTTTGGCCACAGATCTAAAGCTAATCTCTGTTTCTTTTTTAATTTACCTCTATAAAGGACAGTGGCGTTTTGGATTCACAAGTTGATAGTAAGAATTCCACTGGGACTTAATACTGAATGAGATGTCAGTTTTTACTATTAATTTTACAACTTGAATTCATTAGTGACACTTTTTCCTTGTACGTCTTTGTATTTTATACAGTCGTACAGTATGAGTATAACATTTTGTATGAAAAGATTAAAACCTATCTATCTATCTATCTATCTATCTATCTATCTATCTAAATTGTAATTCACACACCCTCTGTTTGTCCAGAAAAACATGTAGATGTGTCAATGTATGTGTTTTAAATAGACTCTAAAATGTGTACCCAGAATATGTCGGGAGGGTCAAGGTGATTTGTATTATCTCACAAATCTTTCAGTTGTTTTGAATACAAACAACTATAAATAGTTTATGGTTATAAGAGAGGTATAACTCATGTAATTCCTTAACACCTGAGCACGAGAGGGGTGCTCAACACATTGCAATGCAATGCGTTGTACACCCCCTGGCAAACACGCTTGTATCTGCCACCTACACCATATTACACAAAATGTACCCAGGTGTCAGTTTATTCACTTGAACGAGAACTGCTTTTCAGAATTGCAATTTTAAAAACAATGTGGGCTATAGTAATGGAAAGTGAAGAGGGCAATTAATGAAGTAAATAGTTTGGACAGAAAGGGCTCAATTTAAAGGAATGTGCTAAAACCTTCATTAATGTAAAAAGACCCAATGATCGCTGATAATGATGATGATGTAAGTTGTACTGGAGAGTTAGTCTACAAGAATAGCAAACCAGTGTAGGCCCAACAAGTACAAATAACACAAAAACCTGTGCCGCACCTTTTTGCCCATCACTGTATGTCCCAATCAGCCCGATAAAATACGTCTAAAGTCAAGTTAAATGATAATGGTCTATGTTAACAAGCAGCCCTGATTACTGGCCAAACATATTCAAACTCACAGCCAATAACAAGACCCCAAGTATCAAATGCATTCAAATACACCTTTATATACCCCAAAATAATGGACACACCTTGTCTGTGTTTTGAGGTTTGGTGATCTAGAGCACAGGACCCAGAAGCGGAGGCTAGTGATAGAGCAAGAGAGAGAGGAACATACAGGAGGTATAAGGAGTTGTGAACGGACACAGTTGTAGTTGGCACACCATAGTGACATATAATACACCTTGGCACATATTCCATACAAGCATACAAACACACACACACAAAGACATAGCCTTTTTGTTTATTACACATTATTCATTTTATAACCTTTATTTTGACAGTGTGAATCATGTGCAGGGCATGTGGTATAGATCAAATAAAGACACACACAACTTATATATGGATGAAACCAGGCCACAGCTTTATTAACCTTTTACAGAATACAACACAACTTCAGGCCCTTGAGAACTTGCTAGGCATAATTCTTATTCCCCACTCTACTGCGCCAGGGCTCTTTTTCCCCAATCCCACCACACCCCATTAGCTGGTCTGTGCAGCTCGATGGGGGGCGGTGCCTATAACACGCCACCGTGCTTCATGTCCCAAGGCCGCTGGCCTGACATCCCCCTGTTAACAATATATTCCCAACAATTGATTTACCATTTTTCTTATTGGCAAGGGCCCAAAGCTCCAAATCCTTCTTGGGCTCACTTCCCAAATGGAAGTGACACCACCAGTATATGGAGGCTGGTAAGCAATTTTTTCAAGGGCTAATTTTTATTCCCAGTCCACCCCTGCTCCAAGGGTTAAATATCCCACTAATGCACATCTGAAGTACATGTAAGAAATGTTTGTCATGCTCCTGCCATTCACATGATGACATTGTAGGCATGATGGACGCAAGCTTAAGCACAATGATGGATGTCCCGGTATGTTGAAGCCCTGCCATATATTACAGTGATGCTTCGTAGGCCAAATTTGCCTCTCTGTTGTTGAGTAAATAATGATAACTAGATTATCCCACCTTGGTGCAGTTCTTGTGAACCAGAATGCTTACACAACTGAACCATTTAATGAAGTCAGTGTTTCTCATCACATGTTAATTCCCCTAATATCCAAAATAGGTCCAGCTGACATGCCTGAGGAAGGGGGCAGGAAGATGATGGAGTGCAGGCCCCTGCTCGTGCACCTGGGGACCACCACGTGGAAAGGGCAGGTGAGGATAGTAAACTGTAATATGTCCTCCAGCAAAAACATGTACATCCGTTCAATGTCTATTATGTATTTTGTTGTATGTTATTGGTTTAGGTTTGTGAAAAGGGTTCTGAGTTTTGTGTTTCTGGTTGTTGTAACCATTTCAGTGGCACAGGGGTACCCAATGCAGTCTCAAAATTGCTGTGCATTCCTCTGGCACTGAAATGGGTTAAGGCTCCATACAATTATCTCAACCTTGTGAAAATGTCCTATATCTCCTCAAGGTCATTGCAGGCTGCGTCTGGTGAGGAGGATGAGGAACCACCTCTGGGGGTGTCTGCCTCTGCTCCTGAGGCTATGGAAGGGGAAGCGCATGGTAAGTAAAATCCTAAATCTGCTGTCCCATGTGTGTTCCACCTGTCTCCCCTTCCCTTACAAAGACCCCAAATTCCCTGTAATGATGTGTGTTTTTGTCACACATACCTGTGACAGTATCATGGCATGAAAAAATATCATTATGTGATTTTTGTTAATGCCATGATCTTGTCACACACGTATGCTTGGCTCCAGGCCATAGCACACACCTACAGTTCCCGTTTGCAGGCTAGCACTAAGTGAGTGTTGGTGGATCAATCACAATGACAGTGATGATCCACCTGTGTCCAATCAAGGCTAAAGGGCAAACCTCACCTGTCAGTTTGTTCATAGCAGGGGTGGTCAATCCTGTTCTCTGGCCACAACAATGCCATATGTTTGCTGCGTCCCCGCAAGTTAAAGTGGATGTGTCACCTATTTATAACGTAGCCTAAATAGGCTACATATCGAATACTTGTAAACTGTTATTTTTTTTAAAGTTTTATTTGTTGTAAATTTAACTTAGAAAGTCTGTCCCCTACCTACTTCCGCATAGACTGCTCTGCCTCTGCTCTCCTCCCTCCTCTGATGACAGAGGCTTCAGTCTGGAATCTGGAGCGCTCTCATTGGCTAGATATCGACCTCTGCCAATGAGACCGCTCCAGCTTGCAGACAGAAACCTCCATCATCGGAGCAAAGAGGCGAGCAGAGGCAGAGTGACAGACTGCGTTTACAGAGCAGGTAACCGCAGTCTATACGGAAGTAGGTAGGGGACAGATTTTCAAAGTTAAATTTACAAAAAATAAAACTCAAAAATAAAAAATGAACAATGTTTTAGAAGTATTCGATATGTAGCCTATTTAGGCTATGTTATAAATAGGAGACACATCCACTTTAACACATTTTGTGTGGTGATTCTCAGCAATGGTCCTGTTGTCTAGGATGCACAATCATGTCCTCTAACCACCACAAAAGTGCATGTTGTCAGTTGAACACAAGAGAATGTCAATACCGCTTATGTTTAAGTGAGCACATCCTGACAACATGCACTGTTGGTGTGGTTAGAGGACATGATTGTGCATCCTAGACAACAGGACCATTGCTGAGAATCACCCTGCTAAATGCATCCAACATCTGTGTGCCAAGAAGGTGATCAATGCTTTCCATTTCTTCTTTCCCCACAGCTTCATCTGATGAAGAACAACAGCAGCAGCCCCCTTCCAGCCAAGAGTACACAGAGGCCCTGGACGTCCTATATGGGATCTCAGCTGACATCAGGGGCTTACAGCGTCAGCTGAGAAACGATATGTGCCATCTGAAGGCTCTGCTCCAACAAATGGTGGAGCTGAACAGGCTGATGCTGGGCCTCCTGACAGCGCATGTTGTGCATCCAGGGCCAGCCCCCGCCCCCAGCAGCTCCTCATCAGACAACAGCCTGGCATCATCTGATGCCCTGCCTGCTGCACGTGGTGGTAGGTGCCACCTATCCAGATGGGGGCCTTGCACAAGAGAAGGAAGGAGCCCCCCCCCGACCCCATTCCCTCCAGAGGGGGATTTTTCAAAAATGTTTTTAAGTTTATTATTATTATTATTTATATTTTTTATTAAATTTTTAAACTTCAGCATTGTTGTCCATTTTTTCAGATACAAACAGGGGGGAGATACACCAAAGTGTTATGAGGAGGTGATGAAGTGGAGATGACCCTTCCAGTGTGATGAACGATCCTTGCTTCTTCCATCTAGCCAGTGAACCGAGATTTAACCAACCTGTAAGTTCTTAGAGCATTGGCTCCATGGGATAATCCAGGAATTGGAGAGTTTAGTACACTGGAGAAGTTCCTTACACCTCATCACCATTTGAAAACACCTTAGTGCATAACCCCACTGCTAACACACTCTTCTGTGTGTGTCTCCAACCCTTGTCTGTCTCCCCTAGAGATTGGAAAAGGGAAGACAGACACAGATTTGCGTGAAGGGAAGCTGACAGAGGAGGAGGGTGGCAGAGGGACAGAAAGGGAAGGAGACGGATGGAAAGAGAGGGAAGGAGGCTGATAGACAGAGAGGGAAGGAGGCAGATGGACAGAGAGGGAAGGAGGTGGACAGAGGGAATTAATGTAAAGGAGTGAAAGGGAGGTGTGTAGACTGACAGGGCTCGATTCAAATGTTGTAGACAGCTGTTTTTTTCTGCCGACGCATTTTTGGGGTGTTAAAGTTGAGGTATTTTTATCCATAGGAACTAATGAAAACACCGCAAATTGCAATTCAATTGTCTGCATTAGCTATGAAGATCCAATAAGGGACTCAATTTATTGCAGGAAAATTAAGACCTACTTTTTTCTGACTTTAGTCCCTTATCGCATCTTCAAACAGCTGATGCCGAAACAGAAAGGAAAATAAAGTTTAAAAAAACCTAAGACCCCAGTGGGTGTATTGATATGGGGCCCTAAGCCCCACATCATAGTAACATAGTAACATAGTAACATAGTAGATAAGGCTGAAAAAAGACATGCGTCCATCAAGTCCAGCCCATGCCAATAACACCCCTGTTGATCCAGAGGAAGGCAACAAAAAAGCCCTCTGGAGCAATTTCCAGTGTAGGTGTGTGTGTGTGTGTGTGTCAAATAGTCCCCCGGCTCAATATCCTATTTGCTTTGAAGCCATCTGTCATAACTGTCAATATTGTTCTGTGCTAGATAGGCATCCATTGCTTTTTTGAATGCAGTTACATTATCTGCAAGCACAACATCCCGAGGCAAAGAATTCCATAGCCTTACCGCCCTTACTGTAAAGAATCCCTGCCTGTGTTTTAGTCGAAAGCGCCTTTCCTCAAGTCTTAATGGATGATCTCTTGTTCTTAGCTCAGCTCTTTGCATAAATAATTCATTGGATAGTTCTTTGTATTGACCTTGAATGTATTTGTAAATGGTAATCATATCACCCCTTAGACGTCTCTTTTCTAATGTAAACAAACCCAGTTTGGCTAGTCTCTCTTTGTAACTCAGATCCTCCAATCCCTTTATCAGTTTTGTTGCACGTCTCTGCACCTTTTCCAGTTCAGTAATGTCTTTTTTTAGAACAGGCGCCCAAAATTGTACTCCATATTCTAGATGAGGCCTAACTAAGGATTTATACAGAGGTAGGATAATATTAGCATCCCTTGCTTCTACACCTCTTTTTATGCAGGCTAGTAATCTATTTGCTCTTGCAGCAGCTGAGTGACTCTGCACACTGCTGTGAAGACTATTGTCTATCAGTACACCTAAATCTTTCTCTAATGAGGATTTCCCAAGTTGTTTCCCATTTAGAGTATATGTAGCAAGTTTGTTTCTACAACCCAAATGCATAACCTTACATTTATCTACATTAAATGACATCTGCCACTTTTCTGCCCATTCACTTAGTTTATCTAAATCCTTCTGTAGGGAAAAAACATCGAGCTCTGTATGTATTTCCTTACATAGCTTAGTGTCATCAGCAAAGATTGAGATGCTACTTTCAATTCCCACTTCTAGATCATTAATAAACAAATTAAAAAGCATTGGGCCCAGGACTGAACCCTGCGGCACCCCACTTATAACCCTAGACCAATTTGAAAAAGTTCCATTTACAACAACTCTCTGCCATCTATCATTTAACCGGTTCTCAATCCATGTACAGATAACACCACCCAAAATGAAGCCTTTTAATTTATGCAGTAACCTGTTGTGAGGCACTGTGTCAAAGGCTTTTGCAAAATCCAAGTATACTACATCAACAGCAATTCCCCTGTCCAAATTACTACTCACTCTTTCATAAAATGCAAGTAAATTAGTCTGACATGATCTGTTCTTCATGAAACCATGCTGATTCCTACTAATGATATTGTTTGTCTTCACATAGTTCTGAATACTGTCAGTTAATAACCCTTCTAGTATCTTACCCACTATGGAAGTCAAGCTCACAGGTCTATAATTTCCTGGTTTGGATCTTGCTCCCTTTTTAAACAATGGAACTACATCAGCTTTCCTCCAATCACAGGGCACTATGCCTGATGAAAGCGAATCAATAAATATTAAGTATAATGGTTTTGCTATTACTGAACTAAGTTCCTTAAGTACCCTTGGGTGTATACATCAAAGCACTCCAAAACAATGTCAAATGTTAGTAGAATTAACCCCATGAGTGCCAGTGGAGTATAATCACCCTGCCGGCACTTATACGGTTAACCCAACTAAGTAAATAAAAACATCACATTACAAGTAACACTTACCATTAATCCTGATGTCCAGCAGAGTCCTCAATATACCGGTCCTCTTCTGTCCTTCTTTCTTCTCTTCTATCTTCTCCTCTTTCTTCTCTTCTGTCTTCTTTCCTCTTGTTGTAACCCCCCCCCCAGATAAGTATAAGTACAATGCATGAATATCCGGCACACTAATACGTAATTTAACCCTACTGAGCTCTAGAGAGGTATTCAACACATTGCTTTGCAATGTGTTGTGTAACCCTTTGGCATTTAATGGGTTAAACTATGTATTAGTGTGCCAGATATTGCATTGGACTTTTCTGGGTAGTTTTTACAGCAAGAAGACAGAAGCTACAAGACAGTAGAGAAGACAGAAGGAGACAGACAGTGGATGACAGGTAAGTGTAACACTGATTAGTTAACGATCAGTGCTTGACAGTATGTCAGGCACCGATCATTAGCTTTTTTTTCCTTTGAAGTTCCCAATACTGCCACTATTTAGTGGCGTTGAAAATTATTCAAACAAATGACTTAAATTTTTGATATTTTACACAGGGACAAAGGTGACTGTTCCTTGTGGTGGCAATAAGGCACCCTGTATGCCTATACAACTGTCAGACTGGCTGATGTGTCACTCTTAAAAAAATTATTCAGACAAATTATTCCAAATTTTTTTTTAATATTGTATGTTGCATGTGCCATTTCTGTTGCAGAGGTGAAATAAAATATAGCATGAGCATCTGTCATTTACCATCTGTAGCAAAGGTAGTACATTACACAATATGTAGCATGTGTCATTTACATACCTGGGAACTTTTTATTGTTGTCTCCCCGGAGGGGAGTCCTCTGTTGCCATGGGTGGTGTGAAGAATGACAGGTATTGCGTCAAAAAGGGGCAGTTCTTAAAGTGAGTGCCAGGGGAGGGCTTAAAAGAAGGCTGGGGGGAAGGAGCTACACCGGGCGAAAAAGTGGAAGTGGGTGGAGTTTCAATAGAAACTCCCCACATCCGGAGGACTCAGCCTCTGCCCCGGAGACCTGGTAAAGCAGTGCCAAAACCGGAGTCTCTGGGGCAAATCCGGAGAGTTCCCAAGTATGGTCATTTAATATATGTAGCAGATGTGTTATATACATATGGATGTAGCTAAATTAGAAGGAAGAAGGGAAAGTGAGAATGACTGGTGCGGTATCCTTTTGAAACATCAAAAAGAAAAATATTGCATGGCTAGAAGCAGATTTAACTATGGGTCAGTGTTTAAAATAGCTACATGAAAACCTCGCTCTGCATAAAAGCGCTAGGTTGTCATGTCGCATAATTAAACATCCCTATATACTGGCCACAACTCCCAGCATCCTTACCTTGCATTGCCCAGCTCTCTTTAAAGCAGAACTACCACCTCTTACAAACATGTCCCCAAATAATTACCCATCTGGCAACTAGCTGCTCAGTAGTGCTTGTCACCAGAATTATTACCGCGATAATGATAATTATACACTGCTCCTGGATTGACAGGCAGGAAACAGTGCAGAAATCTTTCCATAGTGACGTCTGCACGCCTGCGCTGTCTGTCCCAGCCTGCTCTAGGAGGCATTGCTAGGAGCCGTTTGGCTCCAAAAGGGACTGACAGCACAGGAGCAACCTCACTATGCTTTTTTTCTACATACCTTTACAGGGGTACTAGTAGACCCAAAGATGGCAGCAGGGACTGGGATTGGAGGAGGATGGAGTAACACTGGTGGCAGAGACACTAGAAGCTACTATATACCTGGGAGACTCATTTGGAACTGGAGAGACAGGTGGTGAGTTTTCATCAATAGAAGACAGAATTGTAACTGGAGAAACAGGAGGAGTACTATGGGCAGCAGTGGAAAATTGAAGCTCAGGAGAATAATCAAGGTCAGTGGAAAAATCAAGGTCAGTGGAAAAATCAAGCTCAGGAGGCCTTGGTCCATCATATTCTTCTTCCACCTCTTGTAGGTTTGGACAGGAAGAAAAATCATCAGCAGCAGATTTTGGGGAGAGCTGATGAATTCCCTCTTCTGCCTGGTGGCTACCAGGAAATGGTAAATTATCTCCCTCAATAACCTTTTTTGGAGACAATATGCTCTCAGTGTCAGTGACAGTGGTGGCAGGAGAAATGTTCTCAAAAAACTCCAATAATTCAAGTTTGGGCTGCTTACACGGATGTTCACTGTAAAACTCCCGCGTTGATACTGCCCGCAGTTTCCCACCATTAGTGTTCATGTTCAACTCGCTAGGTGTCCCCAGGTTTATAGAACTGGCTGTAGCGGAGGTGGTGACGGACTGGCAATAATCATTGTGCCAGTGGTTCTAGGGGGATCATCACAAAACAGTTGACGAGAGACGGGTGATGGCTGCTTCGTGGTCTTAGAGGAGGGACTAGACCTCTCTACCCTGCTAGTAGAGGTAGAATGACCTGCAGTTCCCTTCTTTTGAGTTTTTGGTTTGAACTGCTGCTGCTGAGTCTGACTAGTACTACTCAAAGTACTCTTCTTTTCCCACCTGCTGCTGCTAGCTCTGCTTGAAAGCAACTGCCCTATGGTGGTGTTGGTGGTTGCTGGGTCACTGCAGCTGGTACCAGGACGAGGAACATCAGGTTGTTCACTAGGACTCAAATCCATTACGGATAGGTAGGTAGAGAACAATTATAGTTTTACAACTTTAAAACCTGCCCACACGACAGCTGTGACACTGGCAGTGTGACTCTGAAAATTATTCAAACAAATAACATATTATAAATATTTTTAATAAAACCAACACAGGTGAGTCTCACTTGCGGAGGTAAAAAGGCACCCTGCCTGCCTATACAACTGTGACACTGGCAGCGTGGCTCTGAAAGTTAGTCAAACAAATAACTTGTAGTTTCTATATTTTTAATAAAACCAACACAAGTGACTCTCCCTTGCTGTGGCTAAAAGGCACCCTGCCTATACAACTGTGACACTGGCAGTGTGACTCTGTAAATTATTCTAACAAATAACTTGTAGTTTCTATGGTTTTAATAAAACCAACACAGGTGACTCTCCCTTGCGGTGGCTAAAAGGCACCCTGCCTAACTATACAACTGTGACACTGGCAGCGTGGCTCTGAAAGTTAGTCAAACAAATAACTTGTAGTTTCTATGGTTTTAATAAAACCAACACAGGTGACTCTCCCTTGCGGTGGCTAAAAGGCACCCTGCCTGCCTATACAACTGTGACACTGGCAGTGTAACTCTGAAGATTATTCAAACAAATAACTTGTATTTTGAATATTTTTAATAAAACCAACACAGGTCACTCTCCATTGCGGTGGCTTACAGGCCTGCCTATACAACTGTGACACTGGCAGTGTTACTCTGAAGATTATTCAAACAAATAAGTTCTATTTTGCATATTTTTATTAAAACCAACACAGGTGACTCTCCCTTGCAGTGGCAAAAAGGCACCCTGCCTGCCTATACAACTGTGACACTGGCAGTGTGACTCTGGAAATTAGTCAAACAAATGACTTGTAGTTTCTATATTTTTAATAAAACCAACACAGGTGACTCTCCCTTGTGGTGGCTAAAAGGCACCCTGCCTGCCTATACAACTGTGACACTGGCAGTGTGACTCTGTAAATTATTCAAACAAATAACTTGTAGTTGCTATATTTTTAATAAAACCAACACAGGTGACTCTCCCTTGCGGTGGCGAAAAGGCACCCTGCCTGCCTATACAACTGTGACACTGGCAGTGTGACTCTGTAAATTATTCAAACAAATAACTTGTAGTTGCTATATTTTTAATAAAACCAACACAGGTGACTCTCCCTTGCGGTTGCTAAATGGCACCCTGCCTGCCTATACAACTGTGACACTGGCAGTGTGACTCTGAAGATTATTCAGACAAATAACTTGTATTATGAATATGTTTAATAAAACTAACACAGGTGACTCTCCCTTGCGGTGGCGAAAAGGCACCCTGCCTGCCTATATAACTGTGACACTGGCAGTGTGACTCTGGAAATGAGTCAAACAAATAACTTGTAGTTTCTATATTTTTAATAAAACCAACACAGGTGACTCTCCCTTGCGGTGGCTAAAAGGCACCCTATCTGCCTATACAACTGTGACACTGGCAGTGTGACTCAGTAAATTATTCAAACAAATAACTTGTAGTTTCTATATTTTTAATAAAACCAACACAGATGACTCTCCCTTGCAGTGGCGAAAAGGCACCCTGCCTACCTATACAACTGTCAAATTGGCTGATGTAACACTCTGAAAATTATTCGAAGAAAACCCTAATATTTTTTATATTTTTGCACAGGAACAAAGATGACTCTCCCAGTGGCAATAACTGGGACTAATGCTGGCTGCCTGCCTATGCCTAATGCTACCTGCCTGCCTACACAACAACTGGACACTCTCTAATCTCTTCTTCTCTCTCTGAGCTCCAGCAACGCAATGAGGAAATGCAGGCTGTCTGCCTGGGTGATTGTGCCATTAGTCCAACCCCTATCATGAAACAAAGAAGCTTATTGGAATACAGACAAAGAGGGAAAGTAGTGCATGAAACGTAGAATGGAATTGGACTAGAGACATGGAGGGAAAAATATGGAGGGAAAGTAATCGAGCGTGCGCAGGAAGTACAAAAAAGATCCAACTACGAACAGTCCTGGTCCGAAAGTAGTCTAAACTTTCGAAAATTGTGTCGAGTGTCGAATGTTTCAACGACTTTCGGACCAGGGCTGCTCGGAGTTGGATCTTTTTTGTCGAACGATCCTTGTGTGTCAGATGGTCCGAATGTCTCCGAATTACCCCATTTTCGACTAATTCTGAATTTCTCCGAATCAATTCACACAAGTCTAATAATTTTAGAACTGCCGTTAGCTGTTCATAAGATGGCTTTTTATACAGCTTACTGTACTTACAAAATACCTGTCGGTTGTTTTTTTTGGTGTAGGTTGCCTTTAAATCGAGCCCAGAGAGTCTTATCTTCAAACAATCTAGGGAAAAAAAGTAAATACTATATACAGCAGATGAGAAGGGGGTCACATTTATTATATCATACAGTAAATAATCCAACAATGTCTTTTTTTTAATTATTCTTTAAAGCCTATGTTTTTTGGAGATGAAAAAAAAATTAAACAGATAGCAGCTTTAGATTTTTTTTAGCAAAAAACGCTTCCACCCTAACTCAGAATTTATCCCCTAGCCATTTTCAGTTGCAAAAAGAAATAACTTCCAGTGAAGACTGCTCGTGTGATGGAGATGTATTTGTTGCAAATATGCCTTGGGGGTATATTTAATAAATTACCACAATTCCAGTGCTATACAAAGTGTTTTGAGCATTATTTAAAGGAGCAGTAAACTTTTTTTTTATGAAAACACATATTTTATAGAGCTTTTCCTTCTGAATAAAACAAGGTCACTCTCATCGCTATCAGATGTTTTATTCAAAATTTATAGCAGTTTAAATAATCAGGAAGTGAATTTACTGTGTTTACTTCCTGATAGTTCTAACTGACAGGAAGTGAATTTACTGTGTTTACTTCCTGATAGTTCTAACTGACAGGAAGTGACAGGCAGTTTCTATCACATTCTATGGAGAGCTGTATGTCTCTGACTTTTCCGACTTTCCTCTCCATTAGAATCTAACAGGAAATCTAATTAGAATGTGACCACTAGAGGGCACTGCTAATGTAAAAAAACATGGGTTTAAACTGTAATAACTCTGAAAATATAAATCTCTCGGCAGTGGGAGTACCCTTATTTTACTCAATAGGAAAATCCTTACAATATATATTTTTTCATAAAAAAAGTTTACTGCTCCTTTAATGACTGATTAATGCTGGCAATTTGCGCAGGGAGACATTTCCCATGCCACGCTTAACTTCAGACCTGAGTAGTGGCTGCTTCTTGTTCCTGCAGCAAAACATTACGTTGTTACACTTAGGATCTGCTGTAACAAAGCAATGTTTGGCTGCAAGAACAAGAAGCAGCCACTATTCAGGTCTGAAGGTAAGAGCGGCATGGGAAATGTCTCCCTGCACAAGGTAGAAGCACTGCATTAATCAGTTTTTAACCCTATGATTATCAGAGGGGTACCAAACGCATTGCAAATCGTTTCCGTAACCCTCTGGCACTCAAAGGATTAAATTAAGCATTAAAAAGTTTGCACAGGACTGCTAATGACTTATATCCCTTTGTTTCCAAATAATGTGTTTGTTCTGTGGACCAGACCAGTTATACCAGCAAGAGCTATATTAATTGCTTTAGTAGGAGTGGTATATATCTAATTACTCATATTGCACAATACAGTCTGTTGGCAGGAATAACCGGCAGTTAAAAGAAAGAATGAGTTTGGTAATTATGGATACATTAAATAAAAGTAGCATTGCATACCGCCATTCTGCTATTACATTGAGCTGGATGACCTGTGCATTGCTTCCTTTTGTGACCTTCCCACACTAAGAAGCACAGGGCTTTTGAGCTTGGTAAAAGGGCCTATTTAGGTGCTAAAGGCAGCAACCACCATAGTCAGGGACGGATTTACATCTCAGGAGCCTGTAGGCACAGAAATCTGAAGCACACCCCCCATCGGCCATCTCCACTGGACACCTCCACAATGCTCATAATCTCCACACTGCCCCCATCATGTACATATTGCCCTCTCATTGCCCCTATCATCTTCACATTGTCCCATCAGCTCCATATTGCCCCCATCAGTTACAACTTGCCCCCCATCAGCTCCATATTGCCCCATCAGCTCCAACTTGCATCCCATCAGCTCCATATTGCCCCATCAGCTACAACTTGCCCCCTTATCAGCTTTATATTGCCCCCATCAGCTCCATACTGCCCTCACATTGCCCATATCAGATCCACTTTGCTCTCACATTGCGGCCACCCCCGTTTACTACCTCCTCCCTGGTGGTCCAGCGGCATGGCAGGAGAGGTCTGCGCCTCCTTCAGCAGCGCTCTGCATTACTGAAGAAATCACGAGGGAGCTCTGCAGCTAAAGGTCTGTGCCGAAAGAGGCGCAGCCATGAGAAACAGAGGGTTAGAATAATTTAAATAATTTAAATAAATAAATACATTTAAAAAAAAAAAAAGGGTCCCAATGACAGGCACCCCTCCATGGATCCCCTCCACTCTGCCTTACGAGAAATCCGTCCGTGACCATAGTCTTTACCCTATTGTCCCCATGTGCACTCTACCATCTTCCCCACACTCAGCCAAGTGTCCCTTAACCCCTCCAATGTCAGGAAACCTGCAATACAATGTTGTGCAATGTGTGGCAGGCTAGATGGCAACAGAGGGCTGAACTGTCCAGTAATAAAACTTAAGTATCCTGCCACCCTCCATTAGCCTAACTGGGCCCAGCCATTATCCCATCCATTGCTGGACACACATTGCAATCAATCCATGGAAGACACCCTGACATTGGAGGGCTTAAACCTGTTAAAATAAATGTGTTAAATATAAGGACAAAATGGCATTTTGTGTGTGTGTGTGTGTGTGGTGTGTGTGTCTGCGTACAAAACTTCTGGGACCCCATATGATCTTTTCTCCCTTATAGGGATAGTAATACTTAAAATATAATATATATATATATATATATATATATATATATGAGTTTATCCCTCTGAGTAAAACAAGGGTACTCCCACTGCTGAGAGATATTTTATTAAAAAAATTATAACAGCTCAAACTTGAATTTTTTAGGTGCAATATCACAATGGCCTGAAAATTTACAGTGGCGCTGTTGCTACACCATCCTATGGACTGATCTGGTCTGTAGATTTATATAGTTATGACAGTTTAAACCCATGTTTTTTTTACATTAGCAGTGCCCTCTAGTGGTCAAATTCTAATTAGATTTCCTATTAGCTTCAAATGGAGAGGAAAGTCAGAAAAGACAGAGACATACAATTCTCCATAGAATGTGATAGAAACTGCTGAGTTACTTCATGTCAGCTAGAACTATCAGGAAGTAAACACAGTAAATTCACTTCCTGATTATTTAAACTGCTATAAATTTTGAATAAAACATCTGACAGCGATGGGAGTGACCTTGTTTTATTCAGCAGGAAATGCTCTATAAAATAGGTGTTTTCATAAAAAAAATGTACTGCTCCTTTAATGTTCAATGGGTAGCCTCAGCCCCTCAGCCAGTCACTGATGAGCAAAAGGGGTCATGCATGCTTAAGCCATGACCCCTACCTCTTGTTGTTGTGCACACACAGTGCCTGGAGTTTGGATCTTGGGGGCCCCACCTATGTTTTTTTAATAAATTTAATTAAGATGGGGTTCTGTACCCCATATTCATTTTCATACCTCCCAACATTTCAAAGTGACAAAGAGGGACACTTGTGTTTTAGGAGGTGTTGCTGGGGGTGTGGCTGGTGGGTGGGGCATTACCAAGAATTTTTAGGCTATTTCACGGCCTATTGACACCTCTTTGTGTAACCTAATAAATGATTTATAACAAGACCAAAGTATTTTATTTACACAGACTAATTTATAAACACATCTACTGACATTTAAACAAACAATTATTTGAGTTTTATTGCTGTAGAGCAATGTGATGCACTTATATACACACCACACAGTCTGATCCCCTAAAAAGAGGGACATCAGGGTGAGAAAGAGGGACAGTGGGATTTGGGTCTAAAAGAGGGACTGTCCCTCCTAAAGAGGGACACTTGGGAGGTGTGCATTTTGGTCACTTTCTTGATGACTGGACTGTGTATTTTTCCTCACTCTTCATCCTGATCTCAACAGAATAGGGACTTGTCCCCACAAATCCTTTACAAGGGTCATTTTGTCCCCTATTTTATTTTCATTTATTTATCTTACTCTGATTAACCCCTCCTTTGCCAGCGCAGCAATTTTGGCCTTCTACACCTGTCCACCCCAGAGAGGTTAACTTTTTATGAGGAAGTTGAACATAAAAGCAATGTGTGGTGGCAGGGATTTTATTATTTAAAAAAATGACTGTTAACCCCTCTGTTGCCACTGCAGTGAGATAGTTGGGATCTGGCAATGGAGGAGTGAACTGCAGGCTGCAGGGATGTGGGGAGGGTGCTTGAGGACATGGAGGATCAAGCAGGGCACTGGTGGGCATATTGGCACTAAGGTTTACCCGGCTTGATCCAGCCCAAGGTAAGCAAGTGGCTGATGTCTGTCCACTCCCTGGGGTCTCATTTTAGGTCATTTTGGAGTGTTTATCATTTCTCCACAAGGGTTCACAGAGGTGTTTGGCAGTCAAATTCTGATATTACTAAAAACAATTACTAAAAAAAAAGGAACGACTCAACCAAATATATATATATATAAGAATCTCATAGCATATAAATCCAGACCCTTAAACAGAATATATTAGAGTGGGGTGCACTCTAGAAGTAAATATATCTGAATCTAAAGAAAGACAATACACCATAAACAGAGACACTCACGTATGCTTAACTGTAATGTATTATCAGCACAGTAAAGGATCAAAACATACCAATAAACAAGACAATCAAAAACAGATTTGCCCCGTAGACTCTGGTTTTGACTCTGCATTACAGGATGTGAGGAGTTTCTAATGAAAATCTGCCTACTTCTGCTCCTTCCCAACCTGTTCCTCCCACTTCCCAACCACTTCTCCTCCTTCCCAACCTGCTCCTCCCATTTCCCACCCACTTCCGCTCCTTCCCAACCTGTTCCTCCCACTTCCCACCCACTTTCTCTCCTTCCCCAGCCTGTTCCTCCCATTTCCCACCCACTTCCACTCCTTCCCCAGCCTGTTCCTCCCACTTCCCACCCACTTCCGCTCCTTCCCAACCTGTTCCTCCCATTTCCCACCCACTTCCTCTCCTTCCCAACCTGTTCCTCCCACTTCCCACCCACTTCCGCTCCTTCCTAACCTGTTCCTCCCATTTCCCACCCACTTCCACTCCTTCCCAACCTGTTCCTCCCATTTCCCACCCACTTCTCCTCCTTCCCCAGCCTGTTCCTCCCATTTCCCACCCACTTCCACTCCTTCCCAACCTGTTCCTCCCACTTCCCACCCACTTCCGCTCCTTCCCAACCTGTTCCTCCCATTTCCCACCCACTCCCACTCCTTCCCAACCTGTTCCTCCCATTTCCCACCCACTTCCGCTCCTTCCCAACCTGTTCCTCCCATTTCCCACCCACTTCCGCTCCTTCCCAACCTGTTCCTCCCACTTCCCACCCACTTCTACTCCTTCCCAACCTGTTCCTCCCACTTCCTACCCACTTCCACTCCTACCCAACCTGTTCCTCCCACTTCCCACCCACTTCCGCTCCTTCCCAACCTGTTCCTCCCACTTCCCACCCACTTCTGCTCCTTCCCAACCTGTTCCTCCCACTTCCCACCCACTTCTCCTCCTTCCCAACCTGTTCCTCCCACTTCCCACCCACTTCTCCTCCTTCCCCAGCCTATTCTGTCTAGTTTTCACTAGTTTCTTAAGCCCCACCCCACTCATGTTTAAGCCCCACCCTCTTTGGATGCAGATATCATACCCAAGGGCACCACAGGACTCCCAAAGAAAAAGTTCCCAGGTATGAATATGACCCCCCCACACAGCAAACCCCTCCACAGTATAGTTCAGTAGATGAGCTAATTCTCCAGAGGAGGTCTATATCAGTCCACCATTTGGGAAGGACCTGGATCCCTAGAAAATGCTTAAAGGGATAGTAATACTTTATTATTACTATCCCCCATATTGTAGATATTAACAAAATAATTTAATAGCCCCCAGGTTCATCTCTCAGACCTTTATAACATGAGAGATAACCGAAGGCAAAGTTCCCCCCCTCCCTCCCCCTTCCCTGAAGTCAGCGTTGTACTGACTGCAGGGATATCCGGTCTGACTTTCATCAGGTGGCTCTGCTGCTGAGCCGAGATCCCGTTAGTGACAAAGAATTATTTCACTGAAACGGGCTATTAAATTATTTTGCAAATATCTACAATATGGGGGATAGTAATAATAAAGTATTACTATCCCTTTAATGACAATCAGTGCATATTACAATGTTGACACAGAGGATATACATCAAATTGCACATTCACAGACAGAACAGTCAGTATTAGAGTCAAACCAAATGCTAAGAATGAAAACTGAGTCAAAGGTAAGGAATGAAGCAAACACCTACCATGTGTTTCTTGTAATCTTCCAATCGCTCTAATGGGGGAACCCTAGGTCAGAACTTGGTTGCAGAACTGAGCATATTAAATACCTACCAAAGCTAAAACTATCCATTCTTCATATTACTTTCTTCTGAAGTGGGATCCAAGCCTTATTATAAAGACTTCCAAATCATTGATGTGTTTCATCACATAAATAATACCAGTCTCTGAACTCTTACTTTGCTAGGATACGTCGCTCCTGTGTGAGTAACATGCACAGACACAGAGAGTGATGCCTCCAGCGGCGGTGGAGGAAAAAGCAGCGGTAGAGCGGCACGCTCCTGGGATCACTGCAATACCTCCACTGTCCCCCTCCCCCGCTGCCATGCACATGACCTACACCCTGTTGAATGACGGGCGTTAACCTAGTGTTACAAAAAATAAGAGGGGATAAAATAAATGCCACATTCATAGAAACAATAGGAGAGAGGTCCCTGCCCCAAGGAGCTTACAGTCTAAATGGGTAAAAGGAGACAGACAACGGGGTAAGAGGGTGTCAAGTGCTCAGATTACAAGTGCTGAGTGTGATCTACTACAGCAGTCACATGTGACAGCTATGTGAATGAGAAAGGCAATGTGTTTTACACATTTCCTTAGTCACTGTTCTCTGCCTCTCCCTTACTTACTGTGATAGTGTATTCTGTACATTCCGTCTGTCACTGTTCTCTGCCTCTCTCTTACTTACTGTGATAGTGTATTCTGTACATTGGCTTTGTCACTGTTCTCTGCCTCTCTGTTGGGGGCAGGATAAATTTGAGCAAGACCAAAGTATTTTATTTACACAGACCAATTTATAAACACATCTACTGAAGTTTAAACAAAAATTAATGGGATTTTTATTGTTGTGTAACAATGTGATATGATATAATATACACACCACAAATTCTTATCTACCAAAAAGGGGAAAACTGGGGAGGGAAAAAGGACATGAGGATTTTTCCCCAGATGGAAAGTGCCCCCTAAAATTGCACATTTTGTAGGTATGAATGACCACTCATCCCTTTCCTGCAGTCTCCATAAAAAATGAACCCACTGGGTTAGCAATTATCACAAGAGAACTAATAAAAAGTGTGGGGGTTTTTTTTTTTACATTTTTTTCATCTTTTTCTTATTTATAATAAAATAAATGGTGGGTTATCCATATAAGTGTGGTATCAAAAGATAATTCCTACTTGTGATTAAAAAAATGATGTGGCTGAAATAAAAGCCGTAGAGGTAGAATACTGTTGAACAAAGACATAGCCAAAAGGTCAAAATTGTTCCGGTCCTTAAAGGGGATCTCTCACCCTATAAAAGTTAGGCTTATTAGATACAGTATATAGCTATAATGTATAAAAAATTTATTTTTTTTTAAATATGATATGTGGGCTAAAACTATTGCTTACAGAGTGCCCTGCACCCTACTTCTGCATACACTGGTCTTGCCACAGATTGCCGCACTGCCTCTGCTCCTACCCTCCTCCAATGACGGAGGCTTTCAGTCTGTAACCTGGAGCAATCTCATTGACAGAGATCGATATGTAGCCAACGAGAGCGCTCCAGCTTACAGACTGAAATCCTCCGTCATCGGAGGATGCTGGGTACTGGGAAGGGAGCAGAGGCAGAGCGTCAAGACCAGCGTATGCAGAAGTAGGGTGCAGGGCACCCTGTAAGCAATAGTTTTAGCCCACATAGCGTATTTTTTAATAACTAATTAACATTTTCAACATTATAGTTATATACTGTATCTACTAAGCCTAAATTTTATTGGGGTGAGAGATCCCCTTTAAGTGCAATCCACCCCAAATTTTCCTGCACGTTAACAGGTTAAAATCCCACTTAAAATGATAGGGAATTTTCATTTCTCCATTATGAGGACTTGCACCACTTTGCCTTATTTAGAGCCGTATGCACAAAAAAAAATAGTGGTAATGCTGGAGGAAAT
Source organism: Rhinophrynus dorsalis (assembly GCA_037306005.1). NCBI lineage: Eukaryota > Metazoa > Chordata > Amphibia > Anura > Rhinophrynidae > Rhinophrynus > Rhinophrynus dorsalis. Next base: position 34,104,173 of record CM074719.1, read on the forward strand.
CAATTGCACTATGGCTGAGAATTAAAAATAACCATTCATTTACCCGGAGTGTTAACCCTTTGAATGCTAGAGAGGTCTCACATGCATTGCAAAGCCCATTTAATTTAATGGAGATTTTTGTTTATCCCCTATTGTGGATTTAGTTTGCTTCAGATTTATTCCTCAGTATTTTGTACATATGATCCAGTGTACAATATATTAACCCTTTGAGTGCCAGAGAGCAGTGGCCTAACAAGAGGGGGCACAGGGGGCGCACCTGCGACTGGGCCCGTCACTCCAGGGGCCCGGCCTCCCCCTGCGACCCCACCGCCTGGAGCCCGTAACATTCTGATAAGCGGATCTGCCTCTGGCACTCTAGTAATGCCGAGCGCTGGGAGATTATGTCATCTCTCAGCACTCTGCATTATGAGAGGTCCAGCGGGCGCTCCATCTGCATTCCGCATAAAGGTCTGTGAGGAAGGAGGCACAGTCTTCTCCTGCCATGCCAATGGACCACGAGAGAGGTAGGCGATTGGCAATGTGAGGGCAATGTGGAGATGGGGGGCAGTGTGGTGGCAATGTGGAGATTGGAGACAATGTGGAGGCAATGTGGAGATGGAGGCAATGTGGACGCAATGTGGAGATTGGAGACAATGTGGAGGCAATGTGGAGATGGAGGCAATGTGGACGCAATGTGGAGATTGGGGACAATGTAGAGATGGGGGGGCAATGTGGTGGCAATGTGGAGACTGGGGAAAATGTGGATATGGGGGGCAATGTGGTGGCAATGTGGCGATTGGGGACAATGCGGAGGCAATGTGGAGATGAAGGCAATGTGGTGGCAATGTGGAGATTGGGGACAATGCGGAGGCAATGTGGAGATGAAGGCAATGTGGAGGCAATGTGGAGATGAAGGCAATGTGGAGGCAATGTGGCGATTGGGGACAATGTGGAGGCAATGTGGAGATGAAGGCAATGTGGTGGCAATGTGGAGATGAAGGCAATGTGGAGGCAATGTGGAGATGAAGCAATGTGGTGGCAATGTGGAGATGAAGGCAATGTGATGGCAATGTGGTGATGAAGGCAATGTGGTGGCAATGTGGAGATTGGGGACAATGTGGTGGCAATGTGGAGATGAAGGCAATGTGGAGATGAAGGCAATGTGGAGGCAATGTGGAGATGAAGGCAATGTGGAGATGAAGGCAATGTGGAGGCAATGTGGAGATGAAGCAATGTGGTGGCAATGTGGAGACTGGGGAAAATGTGGATATGGGGAGCAATGTGGTGACAATGTGGAGATGGGGGACAATGTAGAGATGAGGGGCAAAGTGGTGGCAATGTAGAGATGGGGGCAATGTGGAGTCAAAGTGGAGACTGGGGATAATGTGGAGGTGGCCAGTGGAGATGGCCAATGGGGGGCGAATGTGGTTGAGGGGGGGCAATGTCATCAGGGGGGACCCATGACAGTTCTTGTACCAGGGCCCAGTGGCTTCTAGTTACGCCTCTGCCAGAGAGGTAGCCAACGTATTGCAATGCATACCTCTCTAGCACTCAGAGGGTTAATACTTGCTAAACATGTATATCAATGCTTTTCTTTTGCAGAATTAACCTTTTATGTGCCAGAGAGGTATCCAACACAGTGCAATGCAGTGTACACACTTCTGCCACTCAAAAGAGTTAGACGAATAGTTATACTTAATATTGATAACATTTATTAATAAAATATTTGTTGCAGGGTTTATGCTGCTGAGTGACACAAAGGTACTCCTTTGGAAGAGGGATATTTTATTCAAAAGTTACTGGAGCTCAGATTTATATTTTTGGGTGTAGTACCCACTATTGCCTGAAATGTTATGGTGGTGCTGTTGCTACAGCGTCCTGTCGAGGGGAATAATCAACTGATTAGTGCTGTCCATAGTATGGTGTAGCAACAGCACCACCATAACATTTCAGGCCATGGAGGCATTGGACCTAAAAAATTGCACGTTTGAGCTGTAATATCTTTAGGATAAAACATCTCTCATCCACAGCAATACATATTTTTTCAGTATTAAGTATGACTATTCCTTTGCATTAATTTATTATTGATAACTATGGTGAATTATAGCTTGACAGCTAATCAAAAATATGGAATTTTTTTTTATTGATCAAGTCAAGACAATAATGATATTCAAAACACATCTATTCCTGAATTGTGCAGTGTTAGCAAGCAGGGAATCAGGTTTTATTGGCCTATTAGTGCTAGTTAATTAAGTAATTTTTTTTAAGAAGTACAGTTGAATGCCCAGGTCCTAAACTTTACAGTTGCTTGTCTTTTGGGTAACATAGTACTATACCTGACAGCATTTCAAATGGCCTAAAAGAGACTGAGACTGCTGGGCAGGGCATTACCAATAATTTTATTAGTTATTTCATGACCTATTGACATCTCTTTGTGTTACTGAATAATGATTTAGAACAAGACCAAAGTAATTTATTTACACATACTGATTTATAAACACATATACTGAAGTTTAAACAAACATTAATGTGAGTGTTATTACTGTGGAGCAATGTAATATACTTATACACACACACCACACAGTCTGATTGACTAAACACAGGGACACCAGGATGGGAAAGAGGGACAGAGGGATTTGTGTCTCAAAGAGGTGCTGTCCCTCCTAAAGAGGGACACTTGGGAGGTATAGACCCCTAATACCGCCTAAAAAGGGACACTTGGGAGGTATGGAGCCCTAGTATCTCCTAAAGAGGGACACTTGGGAGGTATGGAGCACTAGTATCTCCTAAAGAGGGATACTTGGGAGGTATGTACCACTAATATCTCCTAAAGAGGGACACATGGGAGGTATGGACTCCTAATATCCTAAAGAGGGACACTTGTGACCCCTAATATATCCTAAAGAGGGGCAGACTGGGAGGTATGGACCACTAATATCTCCTACAGAAGGACACTTGTGAGGTATGTACCACTAATATCTCCTAAAGACGGGCACTTGGGAGGTATGTACCGCTAATATCTCCTAAAAAGGGACACTTGGGAGGTATGGACCCCTAATATCTCCTAAAGAGGGACACTTGGGAGGTATAGACCCCTAATATCTCATAAAGATGGACACTTGCGAGGTATATACTGCTAATATCTCCTAAAGAGGGACACTTGGGAGGTATGGACCCCTAATATCTCCTAAAGAAGGACACTTGGGAGGTATGGACCCCTAATATCTCCTAAAGAGGGACACTTGGGAGGTACAGACCCCTAATATCTCCTAAAGAGGGACACTTGGGAGGTATGGACCCCTAATATCTCCTAAAGAGGGACACTTGGGAGGTGTGCACCCCTAATATCTCCTAAAGAAGGACACTTGGGAGGTATGGACCCCTAATATCTCCTAAAGAGGGACAGTTGGGATGTATGGACCCATAATATCTCCTAAAGAGGGACACTTGGGAGGTATGTACCGCTAATGTCTCCTAAAGAGGGACACTTGGAAGTTAAGGACCCTAATATCTCCTAAAGAGGAACACTTGGGAGGTATGGACCCCTAATATCTCCTAAAGAGGGAAACTTGAGAGGTATGAAGCCCTAATATCTCCTAAAGAGGAACACTTGGGAGGTATGGACCCTAATATCTCCTAAAGAGGGAAACTTGAGAGGTATGAGATACACAGGTAATATTTAATTCAGTTTTCAGATAAGCAAACATGAATCAAGGTAACAGGTCTACTTTAAATCACAGGGAACTTTTATAATACCTTTTGGGATAGTTGGTATTCTCCATTCTCACTCCACATTTAGTTTCTACATTACTTTCACACCAATAATTTATTTTCCTAGCAGTGATCACTGTGATGCAATTGCATGAAAAACTACATGTGATTGTACAGACAAATACTGTGGGACTTTTCCTGCTGTGTAAAACAATTGCACTCTGAGTGCTGAGAGACACATCACTTTCTAACATGTTCTTTTTTTTACATTGACAGTGCCATCTAGTGGTCAGATTTCAGTTAACTATTCTGTTACATTGTATGGGAGAGGTAAATCCCTGACAAACTGTTCTTCATAGAATCTGACAATAAGTATTGAGTCACGTCCTGTCAGTCTGAACTTTCAGGAATTAATGATGCTTTTACTCACTTCCTGACAGTGTGAGCTGTTATAACACATAACAGTAAAGCAACTGACAGTGGTGGCAGTCCTCAGGAAGAAAAGCCCTAAAGTATATAGGTTTGCATAAAAAAAAAAAGACACACACTGAGTGCAACAATCCCGAAGCAGCAGCATCATGGGGATTAAACAAAAAATTCCCAAATTCCCATTGAATTACATGTGGCCTTTAACACCTTGAATGTATGAGAGGTCTCCATCGCTTTGCAAAGTAATGGTTGGAGACCTCTCTAGCATGACTGCTTGATACAGAGATTAAATAAACACACAACACACCCAGGTGAAGATTAAAGCTCGTGACTGGTTAGGCAGTTACTACTCCCTTCCAGTTAGCCAATTAAATTTGTAGAACCAATCACCTTGATTGACAGTGTACGTATGCGCACCACTCCCACTCTTTACCGGCACCAGGAGGGAGTTCATGCTCATATAACGACAAGCATATCCCTTTCACACTGGAAAGAACCAGTTGCCCACCCAGACCCCATGGAGGAATTGTATTAAAGACTGTCACGAAACATAATTGACCTCCAGCAGTGTCAATTTAATGAAAACTAGTGTAAACGCCCATGTACACGGGCCAAGGTCCGGGTGATGTTAACCCTTCGAGTGGCAGAGGGGTACGCAACGCATTGCTTTGCAATGATTGCATACCACTCTTTCATGCAAAGGGTTAAGAGGCCGGTCCTGCTCTGCGTCCTGCTGCCGATGCAGTCATGCACTGTAGAGACGGTCCGAAAGCACAGAATGCTCCCAGCACAGAACTCCCAGCATTCCGTGCTCCCAGCATTCTGTGAGTTCAGGCAGTCTCTACTGAGCATGATGGCTTCTGACAAACATCCTAGCGAATTATTATATAGGATATGCACATTACAACAGTAAATATGAGTCACACTAACAGCAATAAGAGGCCAATATGTTCACCATCCCCTTCTTATGTACATGGCACACAGACTCACCCCCTTGCCCTTTCAGTCATGCCAGCCCCATTCTAGTCATTGGCCAGGTATACTTTAAAGGTCATGACCAGTTATGCAGTCAATACTCCCCACCGGTTAGCCAGCCAGATTATTACAACTATATATCCTGGAAGTCTCAGTGTGTATATGAGGAAGCCCCTTCCCCCCTTTACTAGTGGCAGGAGGGAGCATGTCCACATGCTGGTTGCTGAGTAGTGGCAAATTTGTCCCTGAAACACAGCAAAGGTCAAACAAGAACAGGTACCCATACTCCATGAAGGAGTCACATTAATGGCTGGCAAGGGACATACATGACCTCCAAAGGAGGAGACGTTGCACATAATGTCTTTTTTTTTTTTTTAATACTTTATTGAAAAAATAAAGTTAAATACATTATAAGAAAATTCGAAAGCAATGCATTGACATCCGGCAACATGAGAAACAAGAACAAACATGAGTATACACTGATGAAGCATGTGAGTACAATAAATGTTGGCTAAATCTGGACAAGTCATACAACCAAATAAGATGTAAACTGGTGGGTAAGACTGTTAACAAAAAATCCATACCACAAGGTTAAAGTAGGAGTAAGAGCGATGGAACACTGAGCAGGTGAGGTGGGATGTTGTGAGTCGTTCCATAAAATTCAAATATTGATGTCTGCGTGTGTGAAGGATAGAGTGGGCTCAGGAAAGACGGGAGGGAGAAAGGGTATTCCCATGTGTGGAAGAGAAGTCTAGAAGAAAGAAGAGAGAAAAAAAAAAAAAAAGAATCCGACAACGGCACAACCAGGACCCAAACCGAGCTCTACAGTAAGTAAAATCAAAGGGACGAGACCCCCTGAATCAGATAGGGGGAAACGTCTTAGAGAAGGCTAGGATAAATAGATGCTCAACGGAAGGAACTCAATGATGTATTATTAATCATATCTCGGCAGCATAAGTACGGGAAAATTTGGCACCAACTCAGAAATATGTTTTGTAATCTTCTTCGTATCCCCATAAATACCTATAACACCACTACCAGTAGATTTAGTTATCCATAGCATGTTGGGTAGGGTGGATATTGAGCCATTTGGACCAAGTTAGGTTGAACGTATCGATTGAATCATTAGATAGTGCATAACATCTTTCCATGATCAACAGTGAGTGTACTTTAGACAGCTACATCTGTAGAGAAGGCTCCTCCTGTGTGCCCCAGAGTAACGGTATCAAATAGTTTGCGGCATTCAGGAGGAGTGGAATACACTCCCACTTGGGAGAGTGGGTTTTAGGTTTGGTACATAACGCCGGGAAAAATAAGCATATGAAGGGATCAAGCTGAAGAGGTATCCCGATGGAGTGATGGATGTGGTCCACCACCGTGGACCAGAAAGAGGTGATGTAGGGACACAGCCACCATATATGGAAAAGGGAGCCGCTATGCTGGGAACACCTCCAGCAGGATCCTGATTCATTACGATTAAAACGTGCGATGCGAGTGGGGGTATAATACCAACGTGAAAGTAATTTGAAATTTAGTTCCCTGGTTTTAACATCACGGGCTTGCTTTAGTAGAGATTTAATAATCAAAGACTATTGAGGCATGGAGATTTCCCGCTCTAGGTCTGAATTCCATGCTACCAAGTAGTAAGGGATAGATTCCGAAACTTTTAACCCGATGAGGGAGTGACAAACAGATAAAGGGCGTAAAGATGGTGGCTGAGTGTTAACGAGGGTTTCCAAGGTGGTCAGTCGTCTAAGGGGAGAAGTGCGTAGAGAGGATTTGTACCAATTTCTAACTTGGAACCATTGCCACCACGGGATTTTAGGAATTCGTAGAAGTCTTTGAAGAGACTGAATGGAGATAAATCCCGACTCTTCTATAAGGTCCTGAAGAGTGGTAATTTTCATTTCCTTCCATAATTCGAAAGCTCGGTGCTGGAGGCCAACAGGGAAATCTGGGTTTCCAAGAATAGAGGATAGTGGTGAGCGAAATGGCGCTAACTGCAAGGTGTCGTTAGTGTACGTCCAGATATGGTGAATATACCGCAGTATGGGGTTGTCCAAGGTTCTAACTGTTTTACCTTCTCTGGAACTCCAACAGATTTGGAGGAAGTCCATACCATCAAGGGCTGAGGATGGGGTGGAGGACCAAAGTTTGGGAGGGTGGGAGGGAAAATCAAATAGTTTAGCAATAGCAGCCGCCCTATAATATCTATGTACGTCAGGCATAGCCAGACCCCCTGCAGCATGAGTTCTGGATAAGTGACAGAGACTTAACCTGGGTGTTTTAAGATTCCAAATAAATGCAGACATAGTCGTTTGCAGGGAGTTGAGAAGATTCTGCGGTATAGAGATAGGTAGAGCATTGAGAACGAATAAAATTTTGGGCAAGATCATCATCTTAACAACATTGATCCTGCCCATCCAAGAAAGGCGTAAACAGCTCCAGGCATTGAGGTCATTAGAAATAGAAGAAACAAGCGGGACAATATTGAGGGTTGGTAGCGAAGCCAAGTCCGCTGATAATTGGATCTCCAAATACTTAATACTTGTATCCGCCCATTGGAAATTAAATTCCTGTTTCAACAAAGTAATAGTGCGAGGAAGAGAACATATATTTAGAATCTCAGATTTAGAGTAGTTGATTTTTGCCTGTGATAGATAAAAGTATTCTTCAAGTAGATTAACCAAAAGTGGGATAGACTTTTGGGGTTTGGTAATATAATATAAGACATCATCTGCGAAAGCACTCACCTTAAATGTACGCGCCCCAATGGAAATACCATGTATCAATGGATCATTTCGTACGCGACATAGTAGAGGTTCCAATGTAAGGATGAATATTAACGGAAATAAGGGACAACCTTGCCGAGTACCATTTGATATGGGAAAAGGGTCTGAAAGCATACCGTTGACCAAAATTCATGCTGAGGGATTGGTGTAAAGACTCATGATGGCCGAAAGCATATGCGGGCCAATGCCTAAGTATTTGAGCGTTTCTGAGATGTAATGCCAGTTCACTCTGTCGAATGCTTTCTCCGCATCTGTGGAGATAAGGACAGCCTCAGTCTGTTGTCGAATAGCGGCATGGATAAGGGAGATCGCAGAAGCGGTGTTGTGTCTAGCCTCTCTGCCTGGGACAAATCCGGCCTGATCGGGGTGAATAATGAACGGGAGGACACGTTTGAGATGGTTTGCTAAGATTTTGGCGAAGAGTTTAAGATCCACATTCAATAGTGAGATTGTACGGTAGTTTGCACAGAGGGAGCAGTCTTTATTTGGTTTAGGCAGAACCAATATATGGGCTTGCAGTGCCTGGGTCAGAAATTGTTTTCCTGTTAAAACCTCATTGAATGCTGTAAGCATATGAGGAATAAGCACATGGTGAAATTTCTTATACTACGGAGCGGAAAACCCATCAGGACCTGGGCTCTTCCCTGATTTCAATTCCTTAATCGCGGACAAGAGATCTTCTCCAGAAATAGGCTTTCCATTGCTTTAGATTGCTATGGTTCTAGGACAGGGAGTTTGGATTTTCGGGGAAAAGAGTCGAGTTTAGCACGCCAGACGTCCGAAGGGGTCACTGCGTTGGGGTCAAGATTGTAGAGAGATTTGTAGAACTCCCTGAAAAGGTTCGCAATATCAGGGAATTTATGTAACACCAAGCCGTTTGGGTTACGCAATGATGTGACTAGTCTCTGTTGTTGTTTATGTTTCACCAGTCTCGCTAAGGATTTGCCTCCTTTGTCAAAGGAAACATATTGGTGATATTTATACCACATACAAGACCGGACAGAGATCGCTCTGAGCAGCTGGTTAAGTTCCTCTCTAGTGGTTTGTATGGAGGTTAGCGTGGAAGGTTTATTCGAAGATTTGTGTGTGAGTTCCAACTGTTTCAGTTTATCAATAGGATCTTCAATTTGTTTCCATTTAGCTCTACGTTTAGAGGCTCCTAATTTGATAAGGGTTCCTCTGAGCACACATTTGTGAGCTTCCAGTACAATTGTGCCTGAGGCGTCTGGAGTGACATTTAAGCGAAAATATTCTGTTATCTGCTATTTTCTTTGTATCATGTGGGTTTTGTAGTAGTTGCTCACTGAAACGCCAAATCTTGGGATCGATGGGAGCTTCGGGAGGAGTGAATGTGAAAGAGACGGTGGAATAATCCAGCACATAATGTAATTTTAACTTCTTCCTTCAGACCACAAAAAATATGTCTAATCCTGCTGGATTAAGGTGAACTCCATCTGATTTTATAATCAAATCCACATCCTTTTCCAGCTGCCAATGGAGAACTACCTTCCCGCCAGTCTGACAAACTGATTAGGAAATAGCCATGAAACAAACTTGGACCAAACTAACACCTTCCTGGAAAACATCTTAGCAAACCTGTCCAATAATATTATTAATTAAATGAATTGTTTTTAACTGATCTAAATTGTTGCCCCCTGTCTGAATTTCTAAAACTACTGACCCCACCTCGCACATTTCCTTCCCCATGTGAAGCGAACAGTCCCAAAAAAGATCTGCAATACCCTGCAGTGGAAGCTCACTTAGTGGAAGCCAAAATCCATACAAAAAGGGAGCCATTCTGCCCAGTAAATATAGGAATGCCCAAGGAGCCAAATCACTAACGGTGATAAATGTTAACTAGAAACAAAGAATTAACCCAACAAGCCTGAGATAAACAAACATCAACAAACCAGATGCAGATGAATATAGCCCCAATACGTACCCAATTTCCATCTCCCTAAGTTGTTCTTAATCTACACGCTGAGGCCCAAATAAGATGGTTCCAGAGCAAATCCAATATGAAAAGAGATTTTCTAATTCCTCTGCAAACTCTGGCTCACCCTATCACTGCTTAAAAATCATCATGAAATTATATTTGGAGATTACCCAACAAGCACACAAACAGGGCAACCTTCTAATGGCCCCACTCTGAACTACAGAGCCTTTGCCCAAAATATCCAACAAATGAAAAATAAAATCCAATCTTGACAACTTTGCCTGAACATAACACAAATGTACCTTCCTATCCTGGAGTCTAGACATATTGCAAACTTCTAGTTAAAAGAACATCTTCATCCCAAAACTATAGCCAGAGACACAAGCATTGACCCAATTCCTTCAAAGTCTTACTATAAGCCAATCACATCACACTGGAAACAGAATTCCTTACCAAATGAACTGCGTGTTGAAACCCAGAATTCACAAGAACTCCTGGCAATGTGATCCCACCGTCTCTGCATGCAGTGCCATGATCCTGAACAATGCTCACTGAAAACGAGATAATGCATCTGTAAATGTTTAGCCCTAATGTCAATATTGCCTTCCAAGCAACATTAAACTAAATGTCTGAGCAAGTACACCATAGGAACAGAAGAAAATGTTATGCGGATAATGGCAGACAAAACCTATCCTACAAAAAAGGTAAACCTCCTGATGGCCAGTAGGCCCACCCCACAGCTCTTCTAACATGATATCAGGATGAATTCCAGAAAAGTCATATTACCACCATTCCACTGCCTGGCAAAGTAGACCCCAAAATCTGCTGACCCAGAGCTCCAGATTCTCATTGGATTTAGATTGTTAATGCCAGCAGGAGTGACTGTTATAGCTCACAGAAAAAGGACTGCCAATCAGCCAAGTCATCCACCATATCTTTGCAAGCCACAAATATTACCTAGTTTTCAGATTCCCTTTCAAAGCCAGCAACATGTGCCAGCAAAAGGCCAGCCCATGGGCATCACTCTGGAAGCAAACACCAAATGACCAAGCAGTGACTGCAACAACTGAATGTAAACATTTCATACCCCGAGCACCTTGTCCACCAGCAGTTGAAGTTGCTTTAACTTGTCAGAGTTTGGATGAAAGACAATTTTCACAGAATCAGTTTAGATCCCAAGAAAGGGCAAAACCTGACGCAGACCCTCCGTCTTCACCCAAGACAGCAGCACCCTGAACTTTTCTATTGCCACTGGTTCCTTCCTCCAATTTTCTGTCTTTCCTCCACCAACTTTCTATCGGGTACCCTTCCTTTTCAAACTTTGCTCAGACGGTCGCATTTGGCCGTTGTACAAGCTAGTTATCAGTGTGTTCCCAGGTGTTTTGTCTCATGTTTAACCCTTCGCTCTGATCTTGACTTTGACTCCTGTTGCTGATTTAACTTTGACTGAGTCTGGTAGTCGACTTGGTACTGCTGCTTGTGTTCTCCCAGTACTGACCCCTGTCCTGTCCTCCTCAATGCTTTGCCTCATGATTCTGCTTTATCTCCTGCATCTACAGGGCTTGACCCCTGACTGAATTCTGACTCCTGTCTCTTGTTTTACATTTCCTGCTTCAGCCTTTGCGCAAGTGTATGTGTGTGCATTCTGCCTCATCAGGTTCAGCATATGTTCTGCTCCTGCTCCCTTTCCTTCTCTACTTCTGGGGTCTGCTTCTCCTTCTGTCTCCATCTTGATTGACTCCCTCTGATCTTTAAAAAACAAAGAAAAGAAAAGGAGGTGCTTCTTGTGCAATATCTTCAGCAATCTTCAGAAAATGCCACACCACCAACTGGATGTTACTCTGGCTAATACTTTATTTACATGTGTTCCAGTTTTAGGACTCAAGGGATATTTTTTAAAAAGTGGCTCCCTCAGAGCATCTGTATACAGATCTTCCTCCAGAAAAGATAATATGGCTGCTCACCCAAGATCTCTCCTCACAAAGCTGAAAATACAAAACAAATGAAACAAATGGGGCACCAATAGTTCCTTATCACATTAAATACTAAAATATTTATCTCTATAGGAACTGCACTCACATTAACTAATGTCTCTGTAGTAGAATTACGCATATACATAGCAAATAAAGCTTGCATAGAATTTTTCAACTGTCTCTGGTCGGATTGAATAAGGGACTTATCTTCCATAGATGCACATAAAGGCTCCAAAAAGCAAGCTGTACCTCTGATATAAAGTTTATTTATTTGATTAAAACACTTAAAAACATTAAAATAAATGAGTACCTTTAAAACAGCGGCTTTTGTGGTTGATATACTTTTTTTTAAAAAAAATCCTGTAACCTCAATTCCAATGTTAATGACGGTTCTTGGCAACTATTGACAGATTGCCCAAGTTAAAATTAATTTTGCTGAGTAAGAAACACTCAATATTAATATACAAAAAATTTGCAGATCTCGCTACAACAAAATATCCCTTCCCTTGGTCATATACCTCTATTAATTATCTAGGTGTTCATCTCTCCAATGATCTCAGCTCCCTCTCTGAACAGAATCTAGGGCCACTCCTAATATCTTTGGAAAAGGATTTTGCGGAATTGAATTCACTATATTTTTCATGGATAGGTTGGATTAATATCATTAAAATATTGATACTACCCAAGATACTGTATCTCTTCAATGCACTTCCGATCCATATACCCTCTCACTTCCTTCTTAATTTGCAATGCATGCTCTCCTCTTTCATATGGATGCATAAGACTCCGAGACTCAGAATGAACATCCTTGCTAGGCATATTGATCAAGGGGGTCTAGGTCTCCCTGATATCTTCACATGTTATAAAGCTTCGAAGATCTCCAAACTAATGGATTTTAGTCCTCCTACACCCAAGAGGTGGACTTTTTCTCTGCTAGATGCTCTGGACCCCTTGGACCCACTTCAGCTTCTTTAGGCTGAACCGAATAATATCCCTGAGCTAATGATTCTTTAGTATGTGGTCTGTGTGAAAGACGTAAAAATAGATGACATCATCAGACTGCTTTGGGGGGACACTTGCAGTTAGCCTTTGAGGGAGGTACAGGTGCAGTCTGAAAATTTTAGAATTATCTGAGTAACATAGAGAAGGGGAAAACAGTGGGTCGGCACTCAGCAGCTATTGCAAACTGCACCCACTCGAGTCACACACAGTACACAGGGCCGGATTTGCCATAAGGCAGAGTAGGCATCTGCCTACAGGCGCACCCCACAGAGGGGCACCTGTCATTGGAATAATTTATTTATTTTTTTAAATAAAAATAAAAACCCACTGCCTGACTGCCGCCTGGTGAGATCCTGCTGTTGCTCCCTCGGTGGCTCTTTAGTAATGGAGAGTGCATTCCTAAAGAGTAGACCGCGCGGGAGCAACAGGAAGTACAGGTCTGTGCAGAAGCAGGCACAGACTTCTCCTGCCGCTGGACCACCAGGGAGGTAAGAAACAGGGCAATGTAGAGCTGATGGGGGTAATGTGAGGACAAATTGGAGCTGATGGGGGGGAAGTTGGAGCTGATGGGGCAAGTTGGAGCTGATGGGGGCAAGTTGGAAGTTGGAGATGATAGGGGTAAAGTGGGGGCAATTTGGAGCTGATGGGGGCAAGTTGGAGCTGATGGGGGCAATGTGGGGGCAAGCTGGAGCATATGGGGGCAATGTGGAGATGATGGGGGTAATGTGAGGGCAAAGTGGAGCTGATGTGAGGGCACTATGGATATGGGGGGGTAATGTGCAGATTTGGAGCATTGTGGAGGTGTCCAGTGGAGATCACCAATTGGGGGGGGGGACGATTCAGATTTCTGTGCCTACAGGCTCCTGAGATGTAAATCTGGCCCTGACAGTACAAAGTGATCAACTGTCGTGTCGTGTTTCTGTATTTCCGTGTTCCAATGGCTGCTTGATCAGGCTGATTCAGACAATGGAATATCGACAGACACATACACATAGTACATCACATCAACCATTATGTGTTGTGTGTGAACGGAAAATATCCCATCAACTCTGACCCTAACCACGTCAAGAACTCTGCTCCCCAAGGACTCTTCATCTCAGGACATTTACCCACAGAAATATTTTCCTCCCTCCAGAACCTTCTCAGCTTGACCACTTGACCTTTGTGAGTGAACTTAAGATTTAATAGCAACACTCAGACAGCTCAGGGTGTTAAAATAGACAGTGTGCTGGTGTCTGCTGTGGTCAGCATTAGCTGAGAATGGAGGCATCATCATGAAGTATGTCTTATTTATTTTATGTGGGGCATTGCTATAGTAGAGGGGAATCATGTCTAAAGGGGATCACTGATGGTTGCACTGGCTTACCAGGAATTCTCCCTAGGCTCAATGGGTTCACTTGTTAGCCTGTACTTCTAGATGCACTGAGATCTCCTTAGTGCAGCCTGCGATTGCCAGAGGAAGCAATTACTCAAGTGGGATGTCACTAGCTGGAACTAGGTGTGAACTGATCTACAGTGAAGAGTGAAAATCAGGAAAGGAGGTGCCTCCAGTTGGCGAGATACCTATAGCTACCAATAGGGATTGAAAGTTTTGCTTAAAAGTGAAGCTGGGGAAAGCAGATTAACACAAAGTTTAAGTTGCTGACCTCCCACTTGAGGTGGGACTGGTTCAAGATGATCAGTCTATTGACAGTTGGCAGATGCCTGCTTATCCAGGTATTGGTCTGTACCCATAGGACTGTGGGAGTAAAAGCTGGGAAGATAGGTATAAAAGCACACAGACAACTCGATCAAAGTGGCAGCAAAGTAAAAAGTAAGTTTTGAGAGTGCAGTTTCAACTTTGGCCACAAGATGGCAGTATGGGATTTAGAGTAGAACTTGAGGATGCAGCGCTGCAAACTGAGGCAGAAGGATGGATGCTTCCACAGCAGGAGAACTAAAGGGTGAAGGAACAGAGGCAGTAATTGTATTAGTCAGGAACAAAACGTATGGTCATATCGACACAGTAGGCAAATGGTGGACAAACCTCATTTCAGTGGGTCCTATACACAGAGTCAAATCAGACTGACATTCTAGCCAGCACAACTCACAGCAAACTGTTCTGTGATATAGATAGCCAACACATCTCATAGCAAGCTATTCTGTGCTACACATGGTAGTGTTACAAGTACAATAGCCAGCCACACCTCTGAACAACTTTTACCTCCACATCTGTCCTAATTAGAGGGTGACCAAACTCATCTCAAACCAAGCTATTCTGCACTACAGATAGCCATCACACCTCACAGCAAACAAAGCTGAGCTATAGAGAGCCAGCACATCTCACGCCAATATATTCTGTGTTGCAGATAGCAGCACGCCTCACAGCAAGCTATTCAGTGTTACAGAACAAAGCACATCTCACAGCAAGCTATTCTTTACTACAGATAGCAGCACATCTCACACCAAGCTATTCATTACTACAGATAGCAGCACATCTCACACCAAGCTATTCTTTACTACAGATAGCAGCACATCTCACACCAAGCTATTCATTACTACACATAGCAGCACATCTCACACCAAGCTATTCATTACTACAGATAGCGCACATCTCACACCAAGCTATCTTTACTACAGATAGCAGCACATCTCACACCAAGCTATTCCTTACTACAGATAGCGGCACATCTCACACCAAGCTATTCATTACTACAGATAGCAGCACATCTCACACCAAGCTATTCTTTACTACAGATAGCAGCACATCTCACACCAAGCTATTCATTACTACAGATAGCAGCACATCTCACACCAAGCTATTCTTTACTACAGATAGCAGCACATCTCACACCAAGCTATTCATTACTACACATAGCAGCACATCTCACACCAAGCTATTCATTACTACAGATAGCGCACATCTCACACCAAGCTATCTTTACTACAGATAGCAGCACATCTCACACCAAGCTATTCCTTACTACAGATAGCGGCACATCTCACACCAAGCTATTCATTACTACAGATAGCAGCACATCTCACACCAAGCTATTCTTTCCTACAGATAGCAGCACATCTCACACCAAGCTATTCTTTACTACAGATAGCAGCACATCTCACACCAAGCTATTCTTTACTACAGATAGCAGCGCATCTCACAACAAGCTATTCATTACTACAGATAGCAGCACATCTCACACCAAGCTATTCTTTACTACAGATAGCAGCACATCTCACACCAAGCTATTCATTACTACAGATAGCGGCACATCTCACACCAAGCTATTCTTTACTACAGATAGCAGCACATCTCACACCAAGCTATTCATTACTACAGATAGCAGCACATCTCACACCAAGCTATTCATTACTACAGATAGCAGCACATCTCACAGCAAGCTATTCCTTACTACAGATAGCAGCACATCTCACACCAAGCTATTCTTTACTACAGATAGCAGCACATCTCACACCAAGCTATTCTTTACTACAGATAGCAGCACATCTCACAGCAAGCTATTCCTTACTACAGATAGCAGCACATCTCACACCAAGCTATTCTTTACTACAGATAGCAGCACATCTCACACCAAGCTATTCTTTACTACAGATAGCAGCACATCTCACACCAAGCTTTTCTTTACTACAGATAGCAGCACATCTCACACCAAGCTATTCATTACTACAGATAGCAGCACATCTCACACCAAGCTATTCTTTACTACAGATAGCAGCACATCTCACACCAAGCTTTTCTTTACTACAGATAGCAGCACATCTCACACCAAGCTATTCTTTACTACAGATAGCAGCACATCTCACACCAAGCTATTCTTTACTACAGATAGCAGCACATCTCACACCAAGCTATTCATTACTACAGATAGCAGCACATCTCACAGCAAGCTATTCCTTACTACAGATAGCAGCACATCTCACACCAAGCTATTCTTTACTACAGATAGCAGCACATCTCACAGCAATATCAATCATGTAAGAGTGCTAAAATGGTTAATGACACAGAAAAGAGAATCTCAATTGTAGTATAAAAAAGAATTTATTAAAAAATGATCACACATCACATTCTATTAAGGCCTATCAATACACATACTTCTACCCACAATGAGCACATCAAGGAAAGATCCTAAAGATCAACTGGAAACTCTCACGGTATCCCTCTATGGGTTAACCCATATAGTTTGTGTTTGTTTTTCACTTCTTCTTCAGAACTCAGTAAGGGTGGGTTGGCAGCACATAGAATAAGTGAGTTAGTTCCTTAACATGACTAGTGGTGATGGCAGGTATGGTGCTTGTGAAGTCTCTATGGCTCTTGTTGTTTTCGTCAGATCCTTGAATTTATGTAACAGCAGTGAGGGGAGACATGGGTGTTATTGTTACTGAGTAATATGCTGTCCAATTCCCTAACATATCTACAACGCTACTATTATGCCCCCCTTGGCACCATGCACTTTTATGAGTGTTACTTCTGCTGCTATTGATCACATCTCTGACATGTTGCAGCTATAACTGCCAATCAGATGTGTGGCTGTGCTTCAGTTGAGATATCAGGTGAGATATCAATGAGGATGTGTCTAAATGTGATTCTGAGATATCAGTGAGGATGTGCCTAAATGTGATTCTGAGCTATTGGTGAGGATGTACCTGAATGTGATTCTGAGATATGAATGAGGATGTACCTAAATGTGATTCTGAGAAATCAATGAGGATGTGCCTAAATGTGATTATGAGAAATCAATGAGGATGTACCTAAATGTGATTCTGAGACATCAGTGAGGATGTGCCTAAATGTGATTCTGAGACATCAGTGAAGATGTGCCTAAATGTGATTCTGAGATATCAGTGAGGATGTGCCTAAATGTGATTCTGAGATATTGGTAAGGATGTACCTGAATGTGATTCTGAGATATGAATGAGAATGTACCTAAATGTGATTCTGAGAAATCAATGAGGATGTGCCCAAATGTGATTCTGAGAAATCAATGAGGATGTACCTAAATGTGATTCTGAGACATCAGTGAGGATGTGCCTAAATGTGATTCTGAGAAATCAGTGAGGATGTACCTAAATGTGATTCTGAGACATCAGTGAGGATGTGCCTAAATGTGATTCTGAGCTATAAGTGAGGATGTACCTGAATGTGATTCTGAGATATGAATGAGGATGTACCTAAATGTGATTCTGAGAAATCAATGAGGATGTGCCTAAATGTGATTCTGAGAAATCAATGAGGATGTACCTAAATGTGATTCTGAGACATCAGTGAGGATGTGCCTAAATGTGATTCTGAGACATCAGTGAAGATGTGCCTAAATGTGATTCTGAGATATCAGTGAGGATGTGCCTAAATGTGATTCTGAGGTATTGGTGAGGATGTACCTGAATGTGATTCTGAGATATGAATGAGAATGTACCTAAATGTGATTCTGAGAAATCAATGAGGATGTGCCTAAATGTGATTCTGAGAAATCAATGAGGATGTACCTAAATGTGATTCTGAGACATCAGTGAGGATGTGCCTAAATGTGATTCTGAGATATCAGTGAGGATGTGCCTAAATGTGATTCTGAGCTATTGGTGAGGATGTACCTGAATGTGATTCTGAGACATCAGTAAGGATGTGCCTCAATGTGATTCTGAGACATCAGTGAGGATGTGCCTAAATGTGATTCTGAGATATCAGTGAGGATGTGCCTAAATGTGATTCTGAGATATTGGTGAGGATGTAACTGCATGTGATTCTGAGATATGAATGAGAATGTACCTAAATGTGATTCTGAGAAATCAATGAGGATGTGCCTAAATGTTATTCTGAGAAATCAATGAGGATGTACCTAAATGTGATTCTGAGACATCAGTGAGGATGTGCCTAAATGTGATTCTGAGATATCAGTGAGGATGTGTCTAAATGTGATTCTGAGATAAATGTGATTCTGAGATATCAGTGAGGATGTGCCTAAATGTGATTCTGAGATATCGATGAGGATGTGCCTAAATGTGATTCTGAGATATGAATGAGGATGTACCTAAATGTGATTCTGAGATATGAATGAGAATGTACCTAAATGTGATTCTGAGAAATCAATGAGGATGTACCTAAATGTGATTCTGAGACATCAGTGAGGATGTGCTTAAATGTGATTCTGAGATATCAGTGAGGATGTGCCTAAATGTGATTCTGAGATATCAGTGAGGATGTGCCTAAATGTGATTCTGAGCTATTGGTGAGGATGTACCTGAATGTGATTCTGAGATATGAATGAGGATGTACCTAAATGTGATTCTGAGAAATCAATGAGGATGTGCCTAAATGTGATTATGAGAAATCAATGAGGATGTACCTAAATGTGATTCTGAGACATCAGTGAGGATGTGCCTAAATGTGATTCTGAGACATCAGTGAAGATGTGCCTAAATGTGATTCTGAGATATTGGTGAGGATGTACCTGAATGTGATTCTGAGATATGAATGAGAATGTACCTAAATGTGATTCTGAGAAATCAATGAGGATGTGCCTAAATGTGATTCTGAGAAATCAGTGAGGATGTACCTAAATGTGATTCTGAGACATCAGTGAGGACATGCCTAAATGTGATTCTGAGATAAATGTGATTCTGTGATATCAGTGAGGATGTGCCTAAATGTGATTCTGAGATATCAGTGAGGATGTGCCTAAATGTGATTCTGAGATATTGGTGAAGATGTTCCTGAATGTGATTCTGAGATATGAATGAGAATGTACCTAAATGTGATTCTGAGAAATCAATGAGGATGTGCCTAAATGTGATTCTGAGATATCAGTGAGGATGTGCCTAAATGTGATTCTGAGCTATTGGTGAGGATGTACCTAAATGTGATTCTGAGACATCAGTGAGGATGTGCTTAAATGTGATTCTGAGATATCAGTGAGGATGTGCCTAAATGTGATTCTGAGATATCAGTGAGGATGTGCCTAAATGTGATTCTGAGCTATTGGTGAGGATGTACCTGAATGTGATTCTGAGATATGAATGAGGATGTACCTAAATGTGATTCTGAGAAATCAATGAGGATGTGCCTAAATGTGATTATGAGAAATCAATGAGGATGTACCTAAATGTGATTCTGAGACATCAGTGAGGATGTGCCTAAATGTGATTCTGAGACATCAGTGAAGATGTGCCTAAATGTGATTCTGAGATATCAGTGAGGATGTGCCTAAATGTGATTCTGAGATATTGGTGAGGATGTACCTGAATGTGATTCTGAGATATGAATGAGAATGTACCTAAATGTGATTCTGAGAAATCAATGAGGATGTGCCTAAATGTGATTCTGAGAAATCAGTGAGGATGTACCTAAATGTGATTCTGAGACATCAGTGAGGATGTGCCTAAATGTGATTCTGAGATATCAGTGAGGACATGCCTAAATGTGATTCTGAGATAAATGTGATTCTGAGATATCAGGAGGATGTACCTAAATGTGATTCTGAGATATCAGTGAGGATGTGCCTAAATGTGATTCTGAGATATTGGTGAAGATGTTCCTGAATGTGATTCTGAGATATGAATGAGAATGTACCTAAATGTGATTCTGAGAAATCAATGAGGATGTGCCTAAATGTGATTCTGAGAAATCAATGACCTAAATGTGATTCTGAGAAATCAGTGAGGATGTACCTAAATGTGATTCTGAGACATCAGTGAGGATGTGCCTAAATGTGATTCTGAGATATCAGTGAGGACATGCCTAAATGTGATTCTGAGATAAATGTGATTCTGAGATATCAGTGAGGATGTGCCTAAATGTGATTCTGAGATATCAGTGAGGATGTGCCTAAATGTGATTCTGAGATATTGGTGAAGATGTTCCTGAATGTGATTCTGAGATATGAATGAGAATGTACCTAAATGTGATTCTGAGAAATCAATGAGGATGTGCCTAAATGTGATTCTGAGAAATCAATGACCTAAATGTGATTCTGAGACATCAGTGAGGATGTGCCTAAATTTTATTCTGAGATATCAGTGAGGACATGCCTAAATGTGATTCTGAGATAAATGTGATTCTGAGATATCAGTGAGGATGTACCTAAATGTGATTCTGAGATATCAGTGAGGATGTGCCTAAATGTGATTCTGAGACATCAGTGAGGATGTGCCTAAATGTGATTCTGAGATATCAG
This sequence comes from Rhinophrynus dorsalis, assembly GCA_037306005.1. NCBI lineage: Eukaryota > Metazoa > Chordata > Amphibia > Anura > Rhinophrynidae > Rhinophrynus > Rhinophrynus dorsalis. The sequence goes on from CM074719.1 coordinate 34,125,138, forward strand.
TGAGGACGTGCCTAAATGTGATTCTGAGATAAATGTGATTCTGAGATATCAGTGAGGATGTGCCTAAATGTGATTCTGAGACATCAGTGAGGATGTGCCTAAATGTGATTCTGAGACATCAGTGAGGATGTGCCTAAATGTGATTCTGAGATATCAGTGAGGACGTGCCTAAATGTGATTCTGAGATAAATGTGATTCTGAGACATCAGTGAGGATGTGCCTAAATGTGATTCTGAGATATCAGTGAGGATGTGCCTAAATGTGATTCTGAGACATCAGTGAGGATGTGCCTAAATGTGATTCTGAGATATCAGTGAGGACGTGCCTAAATGTGATTCTGAGATAAATGTGATTCTGAGATATCAGTGAGGATGTGCCTAAATGTGATTCTGAGACATCAGTGAGGATGTGCCTAAATGTGATTCTGAGACATCAGTGAGGATGTGCCTAAATGTGATTCTGAGATATCAGTGAGGACGTGCCTAAATGTGATTCTGAGATAAATGTGATTCTGAGACATCAGTGAGGATGTGCCTAAATGTGATTCTGAGATATCAGTGAGGATGTACCTAAATGTGATTCTGAGACATCAGTGAGGATGTGCCTAAATGTGATTCTGAGATATCAGTGAGGACGTGCCTAAATGTGATTCTGAGATAAATGTGATTCTGAGACATCAGTGAGGATGTGCCTAAATGTGATTCTGAGATATCAGTGAGAATGTACCTAAATGTGATTCTGAGATATCAGTGAGGATGTACCTAAATGTGATTCTGAGATATCAGTGAGGATGTGCCTAAATGTGATTCTGAGATATCAGTGAGGATGTGCCTAAATGTGATTCTGCTTTCCACCTGCCAACAGATATCAACTTGTTTAGCTTTTGGACCATCTGTGAAGTATTTACATATTGTAAATTTCATGGACTGAAAGACTTCTGAGAGACTACTGCTTGTTACCTCATCACTACTTCAGTGGCTAGATGTTGTCATGGTACTTTTGTAGCCAGTAGAGTAAATGGGATTCAGTGTACTTTTGTACTCACAAGTGTGATATAAAGGTGATACCATTTAATGACTAACTGAGGACATAGAAAGTGCAAGCTTTCAGAACACTAAGGTCCCTTCTTCAGTCATGGGTTAACAAATAAAGCTGGGCTAGTACTGTATTTATATTTACAGTATGACATATATTTGAAACAAATTATATGAGTACGCAGTGGTAGGACAGTTAACGTAGTAAACATCCAATCTGCATAGATATGAATGACATGCATAGGGTTAGATCAAAGTCCTGGGTTAGATCAAGGTCCCTAGGCTTTGTTCTAAACCTATGCATATAATCTCATATCTATTCAGACTAGATGTTTACTAAGTTAATTGCCCCCCTCACTGTGTACCCATATAATTTGTTTCAAATGTATGTCATACTCCGTAAATATTGTAGCCGTAGTCCATCTTTATTTATTAACCCATTCCTGAAGAAGGGGCCTTAGCGTCCTGAAAGCTTGCACTTTCAGTGTCATCAGTTAGCAATTAAAAGGTATCACCTTTATACCACTCTTGTGAGGTTTTGATACAATAGTACACAGGCTCCTCGCTTTTCTTCAGTGGTGGAAGAGTATTTTCCTTTCAGTTACACCTAATACTTTGCCATCTCATCATCACCACTCTCTATTTGGTCTATATCAGTAGAAGGGGAGGAACATGAGGGATCCTATAACATAAGTCCTAGAATGCGTCGCTCACTGTGTGCGTAACTGCACATGTGCAGTGGGGACTCGCAGAACAGGCTGATACGGAGCGGAGAGCTCCAGAAGTGTTACGGTTCAGTACACTCAGAAACGGGAGGTTTAAAACACAATTATTTGACACACAACGAATAATAGTAACCCTCACGGGTCCAGCATACAGAAATATGTTAAGCTGACACAAGACAGGTTACAATTGTATGATTAACCCAGCAGACCAAGCGTTCGTGGTGCTAATCGGAATACTGGAAGGTCACACAGGGCACAGTGTGCAAACGGATAGAGAACTGGACTACTATGCGAAACCGGATCACCGGGGCTCTGGCAAGACCACTGAACTTAGGAAACAGTGTAAGTGGAGAGGCTAGCGAGCAGGAACGGAACTGGAGCAGGATCTTCAACCCAGCCGGGTCGGTACACGGAACAGGAATGTCAGCCAAGCCGATTCGGTACATGGAGCAGGATCGCCAATCACGCTGGGTCGGTACACGGAGCGGGTTCACCAGACAAGCCGAGTCGGTACGCGGAGCAAGAACGTCAGCCAGGCCGGGTCAATACAGGAACAGGAACGTCAGCCAATCCGGGTCGGTACACAGAGCAGAAACGATGAACAGGCAGAGTAGTCAAACAGTCCTGGTCATACACTGGTATCAAAATAGTAAACAGAACTAGCACTAGGCAACGGATACACCACTAAAGGGCGAACCCTAAGTGACAGCCCAAGGTATATAAAGGCTGTCACTAGGAGGGGCTATACAGCGCAGCCAATGAAAAGGCACCAGGAAGTAAATATGTAAAAATGTTGCTGGAATCACAGGCACCGTGATAAGAAGGCTGACAGCCTGTCTGTGCTCCCAGCTCCGGGACAGCAGCAGAGGCGGCTGGGTGACAAATTGTCACCCAGCGCCTCCGCTGCTGCCCCGGAGCCGGGAGCAGAGACAGGCTGTGAGCCATCCGGAGCTCTCCGCTCTGGATCAGCCTGTGTATACGGGCTTTCTAACTAGTATATTATAAATTAACATCATCATCACTTCTTGAGTTGCCAGCGTCAGCATCATCTAATAGTGCAAAATTGAAAATCTCTTCACCCTAATACTTTCATATTCCTGTAAAAATTTTAACGTCTGAAAAAGTTTATTTTACTTAAAACAATGGAGAAAACTGTACATATGGGCAGGAAACATTTCCTTGAATAAAAGGCAAGGTTATTTTCAGCAACCTAAATCTGAAAAAACGACCTTGCCTTATATTCGAGGTCACCTTAGAATCAATTCTTTATAATAATTTCTGTAGCTTGGGTTGATGAACTGTGACAAACATAAGGTTAGGTAACCTTTGGTCAGAGCTCATCCCAAGCCGTATTAGCTCATGAACCCAACATCTATTCTCTCATAGCCTCTCACTCCCTTCTTTGCCATTTCATCCCCCATACCAGTATGGTACAGCTACCACGTTTATGTACTTTATCTCTAAGTTTTGCTCTGCGGCACCCATGGCAAGTCTATTGCCTGGACAAGTTGGTAGAAGGCCATCACATGTACCCAGCAAGCAGCTTTAAGTTACCTGATTGGCTGTTTGGGGCAGCTCCTCACACTGGCACAGCTGAGGCGTTCAGCTCCTATTCAGCCAACCATACTGAGCCCCCCTCTATAATGAAGAGAAACTAGGTGGGCTAAAGCACAAAATTGGATGGACATGAGATGGAGACTGGGTAAGTGCGGTTTTGTGTTATTTTCAGTGAATATCATATCCTCTTCCAGCAGGTGAGGATTCAGTTTTTATTGGGGTGCTGTGGGCAAGGTTGGGGTGAATGTCTGAGGACTGTGCTTGGGGAGGGCCTGAGGACTGTAAAACAGTTGGTACCGTGTGGTGGCGGAGAGTTATTATGGAGGGAGGGGGGCTGGGGGCTCAGTTGGAGTTGGTTGTGATGGGGACTGCGGGCTATTAAATGGAATATGCGGTGTGGTGGCTGAGAGTTATAATGGAAGGAGTAGGCTGTGGCTCATTTGAGGTGAACTTTTGTGTGTGTGTAATATCCTATATAATAATTCACTAAAACGTGTGTAACGATGCAGTCATGCACAGTAGAGACTGCCAGAGGCTGATACAGAGCGGGGTGCTTTGATGGAGAGTCCCGCTCTGTATCAGCCGCGGCGTGGGCAGTCTCTACTGAGCATGACTACCTCGCGACCGTCTGGCACTGTATCAGCCGCGGCGCCTGCAGTCTCTACTCTGCATGACTGCCCCGCGACCAGCTGGCAGTGGCACTGTGTGTCAACTAGTATGTATATATATATATAAATATATATATATATAAATATATATATATATATTTGTGGGACGAAATTCTCACTTATTTCACTTAGATTTACTAAGGATTATTATATATGCCCATTACAGGGCACACATTATTCACAGTATATAGAGGAGCGCAGGTCTGTTTGTTTGTATGTGTTTTCACTTTTGGGTTTAGGCCTAATGTCACGGGGACTGGAGAACCCTCTCTTTCCTTGTTGCTATCTATATCTTTCATCTTTATACTTATATTTAATTTATATTTATTATATGAATATTTTCTGATGAATTAGCGCTGCAAGCTTTCTCCTATATATATATATATATATATATATATATATATATATATATACAATATATATAATGAGACTAGAATGACTAACATTCCTTAATGGAACATTGCTTGTTAGATGGGAATAGAAAGGTGCGTTACTGGTTTGTTCTTATAGTAAACAATGAAGAGATGTAATCCCAAAGAGTGAATAGATTTATGGGTGTCTGCAACAGAACAATCAACACGATACTATTTAAAGCACTTGAATAATAAAAAACACAATTACTGCACATTCCATTGTATCGGGCCTAGCTTGAGATTGGTCAAAATAGATATTAGCACTGATCCAGAAAACCACTGTTTAAACATAATGGACAAATTCCTCTTTGAGAGATGTCACGGGGTGAATGACTCAGTGAGAGTACATTACAGGGTGGGGCCTAAATGGACTTGTGCTAGAGGGGTATGCTACACACAAAAGCTCCCACACATGGATACATAGAAAGGCATACACATGCTGTACACACAAACACACATATGCACACATATATTCATAAATAATAATAAAATGAGGGGTTCAGTCTAGAAGGTTTGACCTGCCCTGTTGTATCAGCATACCTCCCAAGTGTCCCTCTTTAGGAGGGACAGTTCCTCTTTGAGACCCAAATCCCCCGTCCCTCTTGTCTACCCTGGTGTCCCTCTTTTTAGGACATCAGAGTGAGTGTTGTGTATATTAACCTATCACATTGCTCCACAGCAATGAAACTCACATAAACGTTTAGTTAATCTTCAGTATGTGTGTTTGTAATTGAATCTGTGTAAATAAAATAATTTGGTCTTGCTCTAAATCATTTATTCAGTTACAGAAAGAGGTGTCAATAGGTCACAAAATAACCTAAAAATTCCCCGCCCATCATCCACGCCCCAGAAACACCACCTATAATACAACTGTCCCTCTTTGGCCATTTGAAATGTTGGGAGGTATGTATCAGTGAAAAGGCCACTCACTGAAATGAGCCTGGAAGCACCATGTTCTTCACACCAGAGATCCTAGACTACAGATATGATTGCTTCTCCTTTATTCACCTACAGCCATTCACAGAGCCCTGTGAATTGCACACCGCTGTAGGCCTTAAGGGGTTTTTTTTTGTTTGTTTTGTTTTACATTTAATATTTTAATATGTTCTCTATCTTTTTCAGACACCCATCATACTGCTAGGGGTTTTGATAGAATGATGGAAGTTGTAGTCCAACAGCAGCTTGAAGGCCACAGTTTGACAACAGGTACACTTAAAAATGAGGAAGACACACACCCACACACACACACACACACCTACAAAGATACAGGTATAGAGACATGCAAACACACACCTATACACAAACATATATACTAAGATACAGAGATAGAGAAAAAACACAAGCACACACAAATCTCTAGAAACACAAACACACACATACCAAGACATACCTACACACATCTACACACACACACACCTCTAGAAACACAAATACAAAGATACAGAGAGAGATACCTACATACACACTTTCAAACACACACCTCTAGAAACACAAAATACACACACATAAAAAGATACAGAAAGAGGCAGACATACACACACACACACACCTACACAAATGCACTTCTTAGAAGCACACACATATAAAACGATACAAAGAGATAAAGACATACAAGCACACACAAACACACATATACCTCTAGAAACACAAACACACACACCATACAAAGACATAACTACTCATATCTACACACATACCTCTAGAAACACAAATACACACACACATACAAAGATACAGAAAGACGCAGACGCACCTACACACACACAAACACACACACCTCTAGAAAAACAAATGCCCACACACACAAAGATAGAGAGAGAGAGAGAGAGACACCTTCACAAACACACTTCTCAGAAACACACACACATATAAAGATACCGAGGGATAGAGACATACAAACACACACACACATACACACACACACACACACATCCCAGGCAATGCAGAGCCATTTCTGCTAGTAATATATAAAACAAAAAACTTAGGGAAATAATGATAGAAAATAAAATTGAATTAATGGCTATCATATTACCCCAAAATATGTACTATTGCATTCCTAGATTTGAAATCTAAAGCCAATTCTTAAGTCCTTTCATGGTATGCAACATAGAGAGAGAGGGAGAGAGAGAGATTGAATTAAAAAACCTAACACACAAGGCTTACAATGTATAGATTTGCTTTATAGGACACCAAACTAGATAGTTTGAAGTCAATATAGGACCTTATCCTCAGCGTGCAGTCTACAGAGGAAATGATCCACAGTTTACAGTGCTTAAAGGAACACAGAGCTGGTCATCTATATACTAATCATAATGTGGTCCTTTCTGAAGCTAGAAGATTTCAGTTATGAGTACTACAATAAACTAATGGTAGTGACGACAAAAAGAACATGCACTCCATATGGCCTAATGTTGTAATAGGCTGGATATTCCCTCCTTGTTGTATAACAATACTAAATATAATATTATCAAACTGGTGTAAATGTTATGGCCACCATGAACCGAATTATGAAAAGTCTATGGTGAAACAGCCACAGTGGAAAGTATAAGAAATTGACATTGTTCTTCTAAGGGCATGACTACTGGGAGGGACACTTTGAGGCTTGGAAAGAAGCTACAGTTCAATGCTCCGTACCATTTTGCCTTATGTGCTTTTGATACTAAACTAAATTTGAGTTCAAAATGTATTGAATCCAGGTGGCGCTCTCTCTATTGGTGCCTATGGAGAGCTTGTATTGTAGACCAGCTTACAGCAATAGCAACAACTTCAATTGCCACGTAAAAAGCTAAACACAACAATTAAAGCGGAACTATCATCAAAATTAAATTGCCTCCAAATCCCTTTTACCAGAGTGATAAACATATACATACTGTTACTATGCTGAATAAGTCCGGAATTAGTAAGAAATACAACTTTTTCGGCAGGCATCATCAGCAGGGATCTTGCTGTAGGCGCTCTCTGCACCTACAATGTCAGTCCCTTCTGGTACCTTAACCCCTTAAGGACCCATGACGGTCCAGGACCATCATGGGTTGTTATACCCCTAAGGACCCATGACGGTCCTGGACCGTCATGGGATTCCGGGCTCCCCGCTCGGCTGCACGCCATTCGGGGAGTCCAGAATCCGATTCAGAACAAAAAAAAATGGTCCCTGGTCCTTAAGTGACCGCACCGTGCCTGCTGGTCCTTAAGGGGTTAAGGTACCCAGGAACTCCACTCACCAGTCCTAGAGGATTCTGCAAGATGTCTGCGCTGTTGCCTCCTGAACGGAGTTGTATTTCTCACTGATTCCAGACTTATTCAGCATAATAAAAGTATGTATATGCATATCGCTATGTTATTGAGGATTTGGGGGGCAATTTACGGGATAGTAATACTTCGTTTTATCTTTATTTTATTTTGTAGGCATTAAAAAAACAAGAAGAACTATATAAGTCTTATCTCTCAAACCTTTATGGGCACCTCCCTTCTGATCTGGCTGAGCAGTGTTACATCAGTAAAAGGGGCGGGAGGGGGATACTTTGTCATTGAATTACTCTTGTACTACAACTCTGACAGAATTGAAATAACACTCTCCAAAATCCAAATACTATGATGATTAATTAGAGCTGCTTTTATTATGAAACATTACTATCCCTTTAATTTTGATGATAGTTCTGCTTTACGAAATGCATCCAAAAGTTATTTATGTATCTTCCTCCACGCACAGACATATAATGTAGACTTTACTGAGTGATTACATCTGCTAAGGTGAGATAAAATTGTGATGAGATAAAATCTCCAGTTAGATAAACTCTGCAGTTTCTATGTTATTCAAGATCTTTCCAACTTGAAAAAGTCTTTAACCCCTTAACGACCCTTGACAGTCATAGTACGTCAAGGGTCGATTTGACTTAACGACCGATGACGTACTATGACCGCCATTGAATTCCTGGCTCCCCCCACGGCTGCACGCTGTTCGGGGAGTCCGGAATGCAACGGAGCAATAAAAAAAAATTGCTCCGTGGTCGTTCAGTCGCGTCCGCGTCCGGATTCCCCGGTTGTTAAGGGGTTAAGGGATAGTAATGGCTACTTATAACAAGGCTTAATAGTGTTCATATAAAAAAAATAAATGCAAAGACCTACCTCCCGTCTCTCAAACACGTATAGTTTGAGAGATATAAGCTGCTAAAGTTTCCCTCTCCCGTCCTTTTCATAGATATCAGTGCTATAGCTGACAGAAGGAGATCCTGGTCCCAGGACCATCCGGCGGCTCTTCAGCAGAACCGAAATATCGCTATCTAGAAAGAAATACTTCATTGGAACGGTCTACGAAGTGTGCCTGGTTTGCACACTATTAAACTTTGTTATAAGTAACCATTAATATCCCTTTAAGCATGCATGGGATAGGCATAAGGCTGTCCTTAAAGGGATAGTAATACTTCATTTTATCTTTATTTTATTTTGTAGGCATTAAAAAAACATGAAGAACGATATAAGTCTTATCTCTCAAACCTTTATGGTTTAAGAGATATTCACAAGCAAAGTTTCCCCCTCCCGCCCCTTTTTCCTAGTGTAAGTCATCTCTTCTCAGATGTGAATCTGGTTGTAAGACCAGACAGATAACAGCAGGGGACAATCTTCTTTGTATGAAAAGAATAAAAGCCCTCCCCCCTTGACAAGTTTTTCAGCTTTTTCCCTTATCTTAATTGAAGATTGTCTCTCTCTGCAGTCTACCTGGGCACCTCCCTTCTGATCTGGCTGAACAGTGTTACATCAGTAAAAGGGGCGGGAGGGGGATACTTTGTCATTGAATTACTCTTGAACTACAACTCTGACAGAATTGAAATAACACTCTCCAAAGTCCAAGTACTATGATGATTAATTAGAGTTGCTTTTATTATGAAACATTACTATCCCTTTAACTTAAGAAAAGACCAAGGACCAAAAAAGGTTTGAGGGTTTTACAGTAGGAAAATGGGCAGACTAGATGGGCCGAAATGGTTCTTATCTGCCGTCAAATTCTATGTTTCTATGTTTCTTTAATAGACTAAAATTATATATTTGGATGCTTATGAAAAAAAATATTCAACACGTTACAAAAAAAGTTTATTTATTGTGTACTTTTTTAAAGTAATATTTTAAATAAATGAAAATGTGCACATTATTTCATTTAATGCATAATAAATAAATATTACATGTTGTACATAAAAAGATACATTTTACAGCCCTGTGCTTACAGTACTAGACTAGAAAAACTGTACCCTAAAATGAAATTAGTCTGATGACAGCTATGCTTTAGCTCTGCTTAAAGGGATATTAATGTTTCAATTTCAAGAACGCAGCAATTCTTTCCTTTAGTGCTTACAGCTGATCTGTTATATTAGTAATGCTGCATTCGCTATATAACTTGTGAAATAATATTTTAATACATTTTCCCCCACTTGCGCCTTATACTTAAAGGGATAGTAATACTTGAAAATAATTTTATTTTATATTGTAGCCCTTAAAAAAACATTAAAAATGAAATAAGTCTTATCTCTCAAACCTTTATGGTTTGGGAGATATTAGCAAGTAAAGATTCCCCTGAAGTGACGTCACCGCTCTAGCTGTCAGATTTGAAATCTGGTCTGCAGACCAGCCACGGCTCTTCAGAAGTGCAGAGATCACGATCTTTAAAAAGAATTTCTTCATTGGAATGGTCTACAAAGTGTGCTTGCAAGTCAGACACACTTTGTAGACAGTTCCAATGAAGTAGTTATTTTTAAAGATCGTGATCTCGGCACTGCTAAAGAGCTGCTGGTTGCTATGTGGACCGAATTCCAAATCTGTCCACTAGATGGCAGACTTGGCTGAAACAGCCAGGAAAAGGGAACTTTACTTTACTTGTTAATATCTCCCAAGCCATAAAGGTTTAGGAGATAAGACTTATATCATTTTTAATGTTTTTAAGAGCTACAATCTAAAATAAAATTATTTTCAAGTATTACTATCCCTTTAAGTAATTCTTCAAGCAGATGTGGGACAATCTCCTTTCAGTATACAGTAAACCCTGTCCTCCGTCAAGTGTGGCATGATTTTCTGTATACTGAATGGAGGCAGTTTGTGCCTCATAGCTCTCTGTCTGTTCAAGTGACTTCAGATTTATTGGAAATTCTTTAAAAGAAATAAAGTGTGAACAGTCTTATCTGCTCTAAAACATGGCTGCAGTCTTCCATGCAGTTTTTATTGAAGAGAAACAAGAAGATACCATAAAAACAGTGAACAGTGAAATCTAAAACAGCACCACCTACTGACGGAACAGTATATAACACATAAACCATATACAAAATGGTTGTTGTAATAGAATAGAAGAACATAGTATTCTAACAAGATTTATGGGGAGGTGGCCTGGATTTGTGAAAATGGGAGTGAGGGGATAATTCATAATATTATTTCTCAAGATATATAGCAATGCAGCTTTACTAATATAACAGATCGGTTGTATGCTGTATAAGAAAATATTGCAGCGTTCTTGAAATTGAAACATTACTATCACTTTAACCCTTTGAGTGCCAGAGGGGTATGCAATGCATTGCAAAGCAATGCATTGCGTACCCCTCTGGCACTCAAAGGATTAAGCTTGCATTGCCACCTCTTCATAGCTGCTAAAAACTTGGAGTTTTAAATTAAAAAACATCATATAAACAAGAGTAAAACCTGACTAGACAAACCCACAGGTTTTTAACTTTAATCCTTGTCAAGTTGATCATAGATAGTAAGGCTCATAGTTTCTGCAATATCATTTCTCAATGTCATTGCGAGATATTGCATTATCTCTATACAATGAAAAAATTATACTCCAATGGTGATTTGAGCTTAGCAAGCAATGCTTTTCCTTTTGCCAGTCAAAGTGTTAGAAATAGGCATTTGTAATTGCAATTATAATCTAATAAAGCATTGAAAAAAGAAAGCTTTTGAATGTCTATTTCTTTTTCTAACACTCAGTTAATACAAAAAAAAATAGGTTTAGAATAAAATTAAACACATTTAATACATTGATATTTTAAATGGAAGACTCAGCATATCATTACTTGTACAATAGCAATGAATCATGGCTAATTAAGAACATATTTTACTCCCAATGTGTAATCTTGTAAAAACAATTTTGGGTAAAAAGTACCACCAAAAAGTATAAAGCAATTTTCCGCATCTGGCACAAGAAGAATATCCTGTATAATAATTTGCTAAATGTATGTTTGTCAGAAGCTGTCATGCACAGTACCGTCGGCTAAATGCGCTGCAGTCATGCACAGTAGAGACTGCCCGTGCCGCGGCTGATAACAGAGCGGGGCACTCTGAATTCAGACTACGGTCTGGATTCGGAGTACCCCGCTCCATATCAGGCGCGGCATGGGCAGTATCTACTGTGCATGACTGCACCGCGGTCATTGCTGGGTGGCACTGTGGCCCCTGTGCACGGGCTTTTCAACTAGTCATCAATATTTTGTTTGGCAGTGCTTACATAAACACGTCAACTCAATCTTCTCTAACAAAGTGTTTTTTGGAGCATGAATAGAAGTGTCTGCTATGTTTCAAATAATTTATACAGTAGAATGGGATATACATAAGAATTTTAGATATGAACTTTTTTTTATTTTAGATGTAGTTATAAAATGAAAAACTGTGCTGGCGGCAAGGGATAGAAGTATAGTCTATTACTGACTGTTTTATAAATATACCGCACGGAATTAATTTTAACCTTTAGAGTGCCAAAGAGTTATCCAACACATTGCAATTGCAATGTGGGAGATTCACTAAGCGGTGATAAAGTGGAGATAACTTCTCCAGTTCCTGTTATGCTATAGATCCTATGCACTAAGATCTCCAAACTTGTAGAAATCTTAGTGAATAGGCTCCATAGAATTACATAGGAATTGGAGAAGCGATAAACTGGAGAAGTCATCTCCACCTTATCACCTGTTTATCACCTCTTAGTGATTCTCCTACAATGCGTTGGATACCTGCCTGACACTCAAGGGTTAAAAATGATGTCCAGTTCACTTTTGCGTGTGGAATTAGAATATCAAACATGATTTTGACTTACTGTTTATCCAGTGCATATAGAATATATAGTAAATTAGACACTACAATAAGAGCTTCAAAAAATATTGTAAACGATATAAGCTACATTAGTATTTACATTCAAAGTGTTTGTGCACATAATTCCTCTTCCATGGGCACCGCCATCTACCATTCAGGTAAACCAGAAACAAGGTTTAAAATGCTTGATTTGGTGCAAAGTAAATTTTTGTCACTGTCTCACAGAACTGACTTGCCCAAGATCAGTTGTTTTCATTCAGTTTTACATTCTATTTTATATATCTATATATATACATATATCCTATATAATAATTCGCTAAAACGTGTGTAACGCCACAATCATGCGCAGTAGAGACAGCTGCTCATGCTGCAGTTATGCGCAGTAGAGATTTCCAGTGACGAGGCTGATACAGAGCGGGGCGATCCGAAGGAGCTTCCCTCTCTGTATCAGCCGCGGCGCGGGCAGTCTCTACTGTGCACGACTGCCCCGCGACCGACTGCCAGTGGCACTGTGGCCCGTGTAACGGGCTTTTCAACTAGTATATATATATATATATATATATATATATATAATATATATATATCTCCTATATAATAATTCGCTAAAAAGTTTGCCAAGACGCAGTCATGCGCAGTAGAGACTGCCCGCTCAGCAGTCATGCGCAGTACTGACTGCCGGAACGCGCCGTGGCTGATACGGAGCTGGGCTCTCCAAAATTCAGACTGGAGTCCTCTCTGCACAACATCCTGGGACCGCTTGGTCCCAGGAAGGTGCGCAGAGAGTAAAACAAGGTTATTCATAATGCTGGTCAATAGTGCAATACATTTTTAGAGTTTAACATTTTTTGTAGCTAGGTGGAGCTGTTGCTGTTGATGTCTATGGAAAGCCGTTGTCACAGACCAACAGCAACAGTACTATGCAAAAACCAAAATATTGAACTCATATGTTCGAACATTATGCACTTTAATAATATTTTGGTATAATATTTCCCAACTGTGGTAGTATTCTTGTTTTACTTGGCAGGAAAATCCCTGCTATTTTATATAATATATACAGTGTATATGTATATTCTATCCCTCTAATTGTGATATATCAGCTAACGTAGCGCTTTGCGTACCAGAAAGGTATTGCATTGTATAATTGTCTGGCATTCAAAGGGCCTTAAAAGACAGTATCATACTGTGAAAATGCCAGCACTTTAACACAAAAAGGTGCATTAAATCAAAGAACATTTATATTCAGCAGAGAAAAGAATTTCCTCTCATTCTTAACAAGCTTGATCTTTTTTTTATATACATATATTTCACCCTTTAAGGACCAGCAGGGTATCAAGGGTTAAATTAGAGACAAAAACTAATATAGTATGAAAGGGATAGACTAAAAGTACTTATAAGAAAAGCCCCTTATACTATCATCTATTTTAGGGACAAACTTGCCACTTTTGTTCTTTGTGTAAAGACAGACTGCTGACACTAGTCCAATAACCAGTAGGGAGACTCCGAGAAGGACACCAATGACAATTGTAGCTGTCCTCCATTGAGGCCAATCACTTTCTGTGCTTGTTGGGCTCGTTGTGCTGCTTGTTGAAGACACTGATGTGGGTATCGCTGTAGGAAAAAAATAATAATTATGTATGAAACACAAATACTTTACCTGGAAAAAAAGTTGATACATTTTAGAATTCATTACAATTATATAAAAGGTGTGATTGTGAATAATAAATCTTTTTATACAAAAGTAATTTTATTCATTCTGCAATACAGCCATCGCTGTTATTAATTGCCATCTTTCTAAATGTATCCATCTTAGTCTGTTAAGTAACTTCCATTGACTTGCATGTGGATCTTTGTTAACTTAAAGGGATAGTAATGTTTCAAAATAAATGCAACTCTGAATATTCTTTATAGATTTTAGACCATGTAGACAATTATTATCATTCTTTAAGATGTGTAAAGTAAAGCTGCACAGCAAGTCTGTCCAGATGGATCACAGCGAGGGACAATAAGGAAAAACCCGCCCTCCACCTTCATGGGGGCAGGGTTTTCCTTATGCTCATGGCCACAAGATTGTCCCTCGCTGCGTGCTGTCTGTTCAAGCGACCAGATTCCACATCTGAGGGGAGGCAACTTACAACAGTCTAAAAGAATGGGAGGTGGACACTTTATAATTCAATTTCTCTGGAACTACACATTGTAGAGAATGATAATAACTCTCTACATGGCCCAAAAACTATAAAGAATAATTGGGGCTGTATTATTTTGAAACTTTACTATCCCTTTATCACAGAAAGTTACAGATAAAGGGATACTCATGGATAATAAGTAGATCTACATCTGTAAATCCCAACTCTATCAATACACTTGTCAAGGTTTGGCTGAGCTGCTCTACTCTGCTGATTGATTCTGATGCCTGAGGTAATCCAGAAGCTCTGCTGTTGATTGTTGCGGTCTTCCCTTTCCTCAGTCAGGCTGAATCAGCTGACCTCTCTGTGATTGCTCACCTGACTGTTATCAACCAACCCTCTCAGGGAATTTAAAGCAGCTTGGCTCACTTCCTGATTGTCCTTGTGATTGTTGCTGACTGCTGTGGATTCTCCTGTGCTCCTGTTTATCCATGTATGACCTGGCTTCCTCTGATGATCCTTCTGGTGCCTGACTCCTGGTTTGTTATTGACATCGTGGATTTCTGTGTTCCTGACTCCGGCTTGACTGAGTACCTGTCTTGGTTCCTGACCCTGGCTTTTCTTTTGGTTTATGCTTCTGGATCATGATTCTGTTTTGTTTATTTTTGTCACTTTAATAGAGGTGTTTTGCTTTTTATATTTTTGTGTCTGTCTGGTTCCTGGTCCCTAACAATACCAGAATGGAGATTTGGTTGAACTAGAATGACTCCTGACTTCCACCAGCCTCATCGTCTATGTATCTGTATAACTATCATCAAAGGACCACTAAATAATACATCCTAATATATCTTAATATTAAACAGTAATGAACACTATGCATCAATTCCACGTTGACTGGGTCCCTAAAATAAATCTTCAATAAATGCTAGATATTAAGCACACAGAGGTGGACGTGATTCTTTGTTGCAGGTCTACAGGACAGAAAACATCTCCCACTGAAGGATTCTGTCCTAAGTAGACTATGTGTGAAGAGTTGGTGGTCCCAGTGACATACAAAAAGATCGTGTCTGCCTCTGTGGATATTGAGTACTTGTGTGAACACAGTGGACTAGACTTGTGTAATTCGGTTTGCCCAATTTCGGAATTCGGACTAATAAGGCGTATTCATCATCATTAGGACCTTCTGAAAGCCAAGGCCCGCCCACAAAAAAATGTCAGAATCCGAAACGGACCTAGTCAGAAATTTTGGTGTAAATTTCGGAAATTCGGATGGTGCTTTCCCGCCTGAAACTATTACAATGTTGCTACATGCTACTAAAAAAGAGATGGCATGGGGCTCAATTCTATTACCCGCGCTAAAACCGGCATTCCTGTACTGACAGATCCTGCACCGCTTCTACTCCTCATTCCTGTACTGACAGATCCTGCGCTGCTTCTACTAGTCATTCCTGTACTGACAGATCCTGCACCGCTTCTACTCCTCAATCTTGTACTGACAGATCCTGCACCGCTTCTACTCCTCATTCCTGTACTGACAGATCTTGCACCACTTCTACTCCTCATTCCTGTACTGACAGGTCCTGCACTTCTTCTACTCCTCATTCCTGTACTGACAGATCCTGCACCGCTTCTACTCCTCATTCCTGTACTGACAGATCTTGCACCACTTCTACTCCTCATTCCTGTACTGACAGGTCCTGCACTTCTTCTACTCCTCATTCCTGTACTGACAGATCCTGCACCGCTTCTGCTACTCATTCCTGTACTGACAGATCCCACACCGCTTCTACTCCTCATTCCTGTACTGACAGATCCTGCACCGCTTCTACTCCTCATTCCTGTACTGACAGATCCTGCACCGCTTCTACTCCTCATTCCTGTACTGACAGATCCTGCACTGCCTGTATTAGTGTGTCTCCCCCTCTGTGTGTGTGTGTGTGTGTGTCACTCTGTGTGTGTCTCTGCATGTGTGTATCTCTCACTCTGTGTCTGTGTGTTGCAGGCGTGTGGCTGTATTAGTGTGTCTCCCCCTCTGTGTGTGTCACTCTGTGTGTATGTCTGTGCATGTGTGTATCTCTCACTCTGTGTCTGTGTGTTGCAGGCGTGTGTCTGTATTAGTGTGTCTCCCCCTCTGTGTGTGTGTGTCACTCTGTGTGTATGTCTGTGCATGTCTGTTGCATGTGTCTTTGTATATCACTATGAATGCGTCTCTGACAGTGTTACAGCCAACGCCGTATGTTTTCCATCATACAATGAACACAATTAATACATTGCATACATAATATGACGGGTAACCCCGTCCCACATTGCTAGTTCAAAACAATTTAATTGTACTTATTGACTCACCTATGAGGCTTGCCTTGGCACGGCAGGTGAGCTTACATTCAAATGGTCATTGGAGTGAAACTAAAAGCCTCCAATTATTTAAATGTGCATAGGGATTTGGGACAGAGTGCAGGTAAATCTTTGTTTTTGTACTATGTATTTTGGGCTGATGCATACTATAGCCAATGCTGCTGCCCAGGAGTAGTGGGAGTGAGCGCACGGCTTTATTTTGTGTGTTTGTTGTATATTCATTTGTATCACACAGCCATGTTACATTGCTGCCACTCACCCCATATTTGCCCTATTAAGGGTTAATAAGTGTGTAGGGGTTTATAAAATACCCCTTCCTGTCTCATTAGAGATTTAATATTAGAATTAATTTAGTTTTAATTTATTTTTTTTTACTTTTATTTGTATCATTTTAATTTTTTATTGAATATTTAAAATTTTTTTTTTTTTTTTAATTCGTCCGATTAATTCGGACTATTGCTGAATTTTGCCCGAGTTGAACAGGTCCGGTCCAAAATTCGGATCCTCCGAATGGAAAAAAAAAAATTTGTCCGAAATCGAATTTTACCAAAAATTTTTGCCGTGCACAAGTCTACGGTGGACCAAAAAAATCCCAAATTCTCATTGATTTAAAAGGAATTGTAAACCTCTAGCATTCAGTCGGACTACAGCCCCATTTAAATCGATAGGGATAATTTATTTGCTCCTCTGTGGTGCAGCAGATTTCCCCAGAATTATTTATCTTTTTACTTTGATCATGCAACCCAAATGTGGCCAGTTTCAGAGAAGATCTTTGCGTTTTACTTACATGTCACACTGATTTCAGCGTCACTGGATGTTGCGTTCTTCACTGCGTCAGTCAGAGCTTTTTGCATCGTGTTTTGGTCAATAGGTTGTGATGACTTTGACACGGCCACGGTGTAGGCAATCACGCTTCCTTCCCTGAACGCTACAATAACGATGTCAAAGGTGTCGTCCTTCAGTGTTGTTTTCATTTTGCTTACAGCCTAAACATTAGAAAATATTTCATGGAGCTGGGTTATCCTATATAATAATTCGCTAAATGTATGTTTGTCAGAAGCTGTCATGTGCAGTACAGTTGGCTGTGCGCACTGCGGTCTTGCACAGTACAGACTGCCCGCGCTGCGGCTAATAACGGAGTGGCCCGCTCTGTTATCATCCACGGTGCGGGCAGCCTCTACAATGCAAGAGTGCACCGTGGCTGTTGCTGGGTGGAACTGTGGCCAGTGTACGCGGGCTCTTCAACTAGTAGTCAAAAATGTATTAATACATAATGAAGTTGATTTTCTGGCCCAAACAACTTCATTATAGGAGAGGAATCAAAATCCTCAGCGTTCCAATTGATTTAAAGGGATAGTAAACTCAAAAAAAACTGTTAGCGAAATTATAGGAATAATAAAAATATGCTTACTGCCCTCATTCCCATCTCTCAAACCGTTATGGTTTGAGAGATGTAAGAAAATAAAGACCTCCGCTCCCTCCCCCTTCTCATGTGTCCGCTGTATAGCGGACGTCATGAGATCCTGCTTCCGGGACCAGACGGCGGCTCTTCAGGAGCGCTGCCATCGAGATATCTAAGTATAATTACTTCATCGGAATGGTCTACAACATGTGCTTGCAATCCAGGGACACGTTGTAGACCATACCGATTAAGTAATTATAGTTAGATATCCCGATGTCAGCACTCATGAAGAGCTGCCTACAGTCGGGTGACCGGATTCTGCCTCTGACAGCTTTACAGCTCGTCAGGCAGAAAGGGGAGGGAACGGAGGTCTTTATTTTCTTATTTCTCTCAAACTATAACGGTTTGAGAGATGGGAATGAGGGCAGTAAGTATATTTTTATTATTCCTATCATTTCGCTAACAGTTTTTTTTGGAGTTTACTATCCCTTTAAGTAAGATTTAAGTCACATATATGGGGAACATGGAAAACATGCAAATTCATCACAATGATTGTTGTGATGGATTCTGTAGGTGTGGGATTCCCTTTCCAAACAACAGTTCTCATGTAGTGCTGTACTGCCAATATCTCTAATGTGTGCAATCCACCTGATCTAGCACATCATACATTTGAGGGAAAAAAGATATTAGGACTGGAGGTGAAACATTACTAGTCCACCCAATGTTAACCACTGAGAAAAGAATAATTTCTTAACCCTTTGAGTGACTGAGGCGAAAGCAACACATTGCTTACTAGTCACAGGATCGTGGGATACTGGAATTTTGCAGCCTTGTCTAATATCCGATACCCTTTGCTTTACGGAATATACTAAAAAAATAAATACGTATATCCAATACCCTATTGAAATGTCGCCACTATTTGGTGACCACAAAACGGCTCATTAAAAATGTCGCCTGCCTGAAAAAGTTAGACATTCTGATGCTGCCGGCTTAAGTGTTGCACAAATGTCTTTGCTTTAATTCCTTTATTTTTGCCTGCATCATACGCTTATTCTGACTGCAATGCATCTCTGCCTTAATCCTTTGTGTTCCAGAGAGGTCCGGTGCAAACCCCTCTGGCACTCAGAGGGTGAAGGTGCCCTCTTCCAGTCACAAGCCTTAGAACCGGGGACATTCCTGCTGACATTCTTACTCCCTTGTGTGATGAGAGCCGTTAATAATGCTGTGGAGGCTTGGAGTAACGGGATTGTCTGGTGGGGATACTCTCGTAGAGCAGCTGGCAGTAACTTATCCCTAACACTTCAAGTGCCATAGGGTTGCCCATTGTATTGCAATGCTATCCATTAGACACCCCTCTGGTATTCGATGGGGTAGAGGACTCAAATACAGTTCAGTATTGTAGATGTGCAATTGCTTTTTGTGTAAACTCAATGTGTTGCAGTCACAAGCCCACTTCAGAAGAAGACTGTGATGCGGGCAAATTTAAAGTAATTAAAGCAAATACATTTGCCGACACTTAAGCCTACGACATCCGAATGTCATGCTTTTCATGCAGGTGACATTATTAACGTGCCGTTTTGTTGGTTGCCAAATAGTGGGCAGCATTTTAATAGTGAACCCATATATCCAACCCCCTATACTAGACCCCTTGTCCTACATAGTTTCTCCATGGCCCTGCTTTTTTTGGGTTCTTAATGCCTTTCTATGATTTACAATTCTAGCAGCTGATCTCTAGGCAGACATTGTCTGTAATACCTATAATATTTTATTTTAGTACTCCCAGAGGCTCCTGTACTAAACAGAAGTGAAGTAATTCTGGAGCAAACCAACTGCAGCATAGGAGAGTGAAGAAAATCCCCAGTGATTTAAATAGAGATTTTTAACAGATATAATGCAAAATAGGAATTTGGATAATGGTTATATGTCTCCTATGGTGCATGTGGTTTAAGAGAATGACTCTATTTCATATTAGTACACTGGCCTGTCTGTGTACACACACTCACTCAGTAATGATATTTTGTTTAAGAACTGGAGATGTACGTGTACTCCCTCTTCTTGTTTAATAAAGTTTATTGAAAAAAAAGTCAAAGATATATTAGTGATCCAAAGTAAATTTAACAGGTAATGAGATTTATCTTCTAAGTACAACTGGAGCAGTTCTGGAGCAAACCGAATGCATTATAGGGGAGAAATAATCATGTTTTAAACTTTTTTTTTTTTTTTAAATAGGGGTTTTAACCTCTTGAGTGCTATAGAATTCCAATGCATTGCCAAGCACTGCATTGGAGATCTCTATAGCTTTTAAGGGGTTAAAACCTTATTTCAAGCAATGTTAAAACATGTTTATTTCTTCCATATGATGATTTGTCCTGTCAGTGGGTCTGCCCTGTACTGGATAGCAAATGGTTAATAATATTCTGGAGAAACCATCTGGTCTGCTGAAATTATTTCTTAAAACTGTGTGTGTTAAAAGAGACATTGCTAGAGTTGGGGGTTGAAATATTTAAGTGACTTTTATGGAGATTGATATTTTTATTTATTCTTTCTCTAGTCTTGCATCTATAGGGGGAGATATTCATGTCTGGGATTTTCTTCCTTATGTGAGTTTCTAGAGAGGCATTAAGTGGGCATTTCTGGCATAGTTTATTGTCTATATACTTAAGCTGTCAATCTTAATAAAACACATCTAGATTTGTATATTCATATATGCAGTTTTTAATCTTGTTGTGTCACCTAGTGGAACAAAAGAGTATTGCTACTAGGGTTTTAGCTTCAAATAATGTTATCTTTGATTGACCAATCAGAAAGTCTCTAGAAACTGCTCTGACATCATATTCTAAACCCAACCTATCAGAGAAGGATGGGTTGTGACTTTCTGATAAGTGTTTTTAGCTAATAAATGCAGTCTGCTGGAAGCCAAGATTATCTTTGTTTGGACTTCCATAAAATAATCAACTTAACTAGAGCTCAAGAAACCTAAGAGAACCCCACCTTAATCTATGTCTGGTAAATATAAATTTTTCTTGTATAATTCCTGTAAAGCTTCTAGAATAAATATATTCCAGTTCATTCTGGAATTACATTTTTTGCCTCTGATAACACTGTCCAATAGGCTTGTTCCCCCTCGGGATCCTGTTACCTACTAGCCATTTGGGCTGTTAAGTTAGAATATTCTATAGGCTGCACAGTACCAATCATAGACCCAATTAGGTGAGATAGCAATTTAGATCAAATAGCGTTATAAATTAGTTGTAAACTTAATTATTAACACCTATAGAACCCCCATGTATGTGTTTCTGAAAAGGTCATTGGGCTTATATTTGAGCTGGTGAATTTTATTATTAACCCTTATTTTGCTGTCTGGAAAGTTTTTCCATTTGATTCTATCTTGGTGTGTGTTTCATAGTTCTTCTATTGCTTGATATGGTGGGTCTAAATTTTGTTCTGTTGAGAAAATGATCTGGGACAATCTTTATATAAATAGAAATGTTGCCATCTTGGGTGGGGCAACAGTATAATCCATAGTCTCTGGTTAACCCTTGCAGTGCTACATGGTGTAGCAAACAGGATATTACCATAGTCATTTATGTATTAACTAGTTTAAAAGCCCGTGTACACGGGCCAAGGTCTGGGTAATGTTAAGAGGCTGCTACATCACTGCTCCATGTGATACAGTCTTACGCAGGGACATGCACAGACATTTTGGGGGGCAGGGGCTCAAATGAAAAAAAGGGCACTTCTCATAATTATTATTTTTTTTTTTTTGTTAAAAGGGCATGAGGGCACTTTGGACAAAAAGGGCAGGTGCTCAAGCCCCCCTTGGTGTCTATGTGTGCACGTGCCTGGTCTTGCGGCGTCTCTCTCACTTGATGCAATCATGCGCAGTAGAGATTGGCCGAACGTGGGCAGTCTCTACTACACGTGACTGCATTGTGACAAAAATCCTAGCAAATTATTATATAGGATATGAGCTTTGCTTCCTAAACATATATGATTATATATATATCTATAATCTGTTATTTGGCAAAAAAGGTATATACAGTTTTATATATTATCCAGAAGGTATGCACTATTGAAAACAGTAGATAAATAGTAACATTCTATTTATCTGATACAGGACATTTTGTCTTCCATATAAGTTTCTAAATCGTGAAATATTTTGTATGTGGTAAAAGGACTTCTTAATAAATGTGTGGCTAAATTAGGCCCAACACACATAACAAAATCCCTTCTACCTTAATTAGCATAGTTTATACAGGTTGTGGGGCAGGTATTCATATATACTTCAGCCAACTGTATTATCATGAATTGTAAGGAACAATTAACCCTTGCTATGCTGCTGTGTTCAAATATCCCTATACTATACCTCTGGATACACCTATGTAAGGTTTAATCCTGCTTATGCTGGTTATGTTACTGTGTGATATGGGTTATTAATTTACTGTATGTCAGTTTCTTTAGATATATCTTAGTATTGACTAAGTCATATTAGAAGATATGTCCTTAAATCATTTTGTGTTCACCTGGGGCCGGATTCTATTGCAGGTACTAAATGTTAACACTCGTTTTATCAAACATTTTCCTATTGAAGTCTGTGGTGAAAGCTGGTGATAAAAACAGAGATAAAATTTGCACCTGTAATATAATCCAGCCCCTATATTCCTGTCATACTGATTACCATTATATATATATATATATATATATATATAATTATTTTTATAAATTCTGTACTGTGACGTAACGTGTCAGTACCTAGTTTGTGTAAAGATCTCAGACATATGTAACCAGCCATTTTTAATTATTTTTGTGAGGAATACAATATATTGGGTCTCCTCTTAAAGGGATAGTAATGTTTCACAATAAAAGCAGCTCTAATTAATCATCATAGTATTTGGACTCTGGAGAGTGTTATTTCAGTTGTGTCAGAGTTGTAGTTCAAGAGTAATTCAATGACAAAATATCCCCCTCCCGCCCCTTTTACTGATGTAACACTGCTCACCTCAGAGCAGAAGGGAGGTGCCCAGGTAGACTGCAGAGAGGGACAATCTTCAATTAAGATAAGGGAAAAACCTGAAAAACTTGTCAAGGGGGGCAGGGCTTTCATCGTTCTCATAGGAAGAAGATTGTCCCCTGCTGTTATCTGTCTGGTCTACCAACCAGATTCCACATCTAAGAAGGGATGGCTTACACTAGGTAAAAGGGGCAGGAGAGGAAACTTTATCATTCAATTACTCTTGAACCACAACTCTGACAGTATTGAAATAACACTCTCCATGGCCCAGATACTATGAAGATTAATTGGAGCTGCTGTTTTTGTGAAACATTACTATCCCTTTAACCCTTTCCTTGTGTATATCCTCGACAGTCCCCTGTGGTGTTGATTTGCCTCTAAATTGTGTCTCTTATTATCTATGAATCCTGTTCTTTAGCTCTAAAGATAAATCATTTACTTACATCAACTGTGAGTTTAGTAGACAGGTCTTTGTACGCTGAACTGGAAGAGTTGTATAGGTCTGAGGTAAAGTTCAGGCCTTTGAGATGTATGTTACAGGGAAATGCTTGTTTACCTGAAAAGGAGATAAGACACAAAAAAAAAATAAATTACATCAACCTTAATTGCATTCATGCAAAATCTAGGTTTGGTTTATTTCGTGTTGTAGGATGTTTGAAGTTTAACCCCTTGGATGCTAGAGAGGTCTCCAACACAATACATTGTGGACCTCTTCAGCATTGGTTCACTTTTAAAAGATTGCACGCAAAAGTCATGTCGCAATGATAAAAATGGCGACCTGAGAATCTTGCGCTGCAATCTAGCGATACCCTGATCCCAATGATGATGAGCGCTGCTCCGGGCTCTCTAGTCCTCTGTGGGGGCAGTTTGTCCCTGAATTTCTCCCTAATCTTTATTGCCGACATTTCTGTCATTCTGGTAGCAACAGAACTAAAAGTACACTGTCTGACACTCTAGCTTTAATGTTCTGTTCACTGGTAACCAAAGAACCATTATTACTGACTAGTGTAAAAGCCCGTGTACACGGGCCAAGGTCTGGGTGATGTTAACCCATTAAGTGCCAGAGTGGTATGCAACGCATTGCTTTGCAATGCGTTGCGTACCCCTCTGACACTCAAATGGTTAAGAGTCTGGTCCTGCTGTGCGTCCTGCCGCCTTCGCAGTCATGCACTGCAGAGAGTAGACGAAAGCACAGAATGCTCCCAGCACAGAACTCCCAGAATTCCTACACCTCCCAGCATTCCGTGCTCCCAGCATTCTGTGGGTTTGGGCAGTCTCTACCAGCTCCAGCCAATAGTAATGCCCTGTGAGGATATCAAGGTCCTCACAGGGCAGTACCATAGCCAGAAGGTCCTGAAAGTACATTGAAGATAGTCGGCGGCAAATGGAAGCATGGCGTCAGTAAAGGAAGGCTTACATAGTTTATATTTTGCCTGCAGTGGGGACTTGAAATTGAAGCAATTAAGGTTTATTATGACATCGGATAGTGCCAGGGGGAAGGAGGGAAGTTATCTGACAGGGTTAAAAAAAATTTTGGTAAGGAAGAAAACAAGGGTGCATATTATACATAGGCACTCTTGTTTTCCCCTAAATCTTGGGTATAATATACACCTGTGTATTATACACAGGTGCGTATTACACCTGAGATTTTACAGTAGGTCTTTTTAAATGACACAATTTTGGTTCTGCTGAAGAGCCTCCTCAAGTCACACGACTAGAATCTCCTGCTGTCAGCTTTACAGCTAACATCAGGAGAAGGGGAAGGAGGGGGGAACTTTCAGTGTGAATATCTCTCAAACCATTGCGGTTTGAAAGATAGGATTTGTGGCACAAAGTTTATTATTTTAACATCTACAAAAGTAGAAGAATTGTTTATGGGACATTACTGTCCCTTTAAGTAAAAATAATAATATATAATAATAATAATAATATAACACAGTGGCTACTGCTATCTATGTAGGCCAAAAGTTCTAATAAATTTCAACATCTTGCTCTGACCAACAATTACAAGAAAGAAGCAGATTTCAGCTGTAATAACTTGGAATGAAACATCTCCCAACAGAGAGAGAATTCTACAATACATGTACATTGTAATGTACTGTACTCCCTTCTGGCAAGCAAGGGGTTGATAGCAATTGATATAAATTGAAATAAAACCTTTGTAGACTTACTTGAACATACAGTCTCTTTGGAGTCAAAACAGAAGGTGCTTTGTGTACAGAGATTGGAACTGTTAAAACAGGAGACCGGATCTGTAAAATAAAGACCATCAGTATGTTGACTGACATTTAGCAGTTTTGCATAGAAATCAGTATTTGTCTATTCTTTTTCCAGTTAAAGTTTGGGTGGATGAGAGACAAGCATTTCATGTGAGCACACAGACAGGCACGAAAGCATCAAATGGAGATTTACTATTACAGTGCTGTCACCTCAAGGGCAAGGGCTGGATTAAAGCTTACAGTGCTTGCAAACTCCATCCTTCTTCCTTATCTGTTCTACATCTCAGACAACCCTTTAAAGGAGCAGTAAACTTTTTTTTTTATGAAAACACATATTTTATAGAGCATTTCCTGATGAATAAAACAAGGTCACTCCCACTGCTGTCAATTGTTTTATCCAACATTTGTAACTGTTTAGATAACCAGGAAGTGAATTTACTGTGTTTACTTCCTGATAGTTCTAACTGACAGGAAGTGAATTTAATGTGTTTACTACCTGATAGATCTAACTGACAAGAAGTGAATTTACTGTGTTTACTTCCTGATAGTTCTAACTGACAGGAAGTGACAGGCAGTTTCTATCACATTCTATAGAGAACTGTAGGTCTCTAACTTTTCTGACTTTCCTCTCCATTAGAATCTAACAGGAAATCTAATTAGAATTTGACCACTAGAGGGCACTGCTAATGTAAAAAAACACGGGTTTAAACTGTAATAACTCTAGAAATATAAATCTCTCGGCAGTGGGAGTACCCTTATTTTACTCCATAGGAAAATCCCTACAATATATATTTTTTTCATAAAAAATATTTACTGCTCCTTTAAGTGCTAGAGGGCTGCTCAGTGCATTGCAATGCTTTGGACACCCCTTCTGCACTTAAATAATAAAAAAGGAGAGTATAAGACAGGTTTTCCTAACTGTAATTATCAATTCTTTCTAACGATGCAGATGATAAAGAGAAAATAACTAATCAAAATGATAGATAGATAGATAGATAGATAGATAGATAGATAGATAGAGGGTTAGGTAAGGGAGGGGGTTAACACAAAAGCCTTTTTCCCCTCCTTTTGCAGTTGTTCAAGTGATTGATTGCAGTCTGGGTCTGTGGTGTTTTGTTGTTTGCTGGGTTGTAATTTGTGGCTTATTGATGTATAAAGCAGTGGGAGAGTGAAAGCTTGAACATGTGAATCTTGAGCAGTGTGTAAATTCAGCAGTGTGGCAATTGTTGGGAAATAAAATAACAAGGGCTTCAAATACAAGCTGCAATTTGTCTGCATACATGGAGCAATCGTTCCAGGGTGCATACCTCTGCAACAGATGTAAGCACGTAGCATCTTTGGAAGCTTAAATTAGAGAACTGGAGAAGCAAGTTGCAACACTGAAGGAGATGGACAATCTTGAGAGGGGTTTGCTGCTCACTGAGCAGAAGGAAGTTGTAGGAAGTTCTGGGGGTGGACACTGCATGAAGAAAGAGCATCTAGCTAGGTGGATTAAACTAAGACATAACAAGGAGGGGCAGAGGAATAGAGAGGGCACTCCTGTATTTACTCACCCTAACAGATTTGCTGCATTGATTGATGATGTTGGGGGTGTTGTTATAGGAATGCCTTTGTTGGAGAAGACTGTTCTTTCTAACAGCAGGGAGAACAGCCCCTCTAGCTGTCATGGCTGTCATGGTACATGTTGGTATAAATGACAAATTCAGTGGAAAATGGAGGTACGATAAGAAGAATTTCAGGGGCTTAGTTTATAAGCTTAAAAAAAGGACCTCTAAGGTAGAATTTTTTAAATACTACCTGTGCCATGTACTATTTCAGAAAGCTAATCTATGAATAGGGAATTAAATGTTTGGCTAAAGGATTGGTGTTAGCAAGGGAGGTTTGGCTTCCCAGGGCACTGGGCTGTCTTATCTTTAGGGGCAATCTTTATAGTCAAGATGGATTTCACTTTAGTGGGAAGGGGTCTACTGTGCTAGGGGTTCAGATGGTTAAATGGTTTAAGGAGACTTTAAACTAGGAAAGGGGGGAGGATGATGCAAAACAGGATGGGGAAGGCAGTGTAAATGAGAAAACAGGATTAGAGAAGGGGCATGAGGTGGAGAGGAGGAATTGGCTTGATCATCTAATAGGGAAGTGCCAATGTTACAGCCTGAAAAAAATGTGAATACATATTTCAAAGAATGCAATTTTTCAGAATGGCAATAATATAATATGTTTGCTTATAACCTGGCTGGTAAAATGGGATAACTAGAACTGATTGCCATGTGTGAGTAGTATGATCTAACTGGTGTGTATGAAACCTGGTTAGATTATACATATGACTTTGCAGTTAATCTAGAGGGCTATTCACTTTTTAGGGGGGGGGTAGGGTTTTATAAAAGGGGTGGGTGTATGCCTATATGTAAAACATGTTTTAAAACCTGGTGTAAGGGAAGGGTCTAGTGTGAATGTAGAGGCCCTGTGGATTAACATACACACTGGGAGCCTACATAGTAAAAACATATTAATGGGGATTTGCTACAAGCTACCTAATATTGGAGAGTTTGACGAAGCCCAACTGTTACTGTAAATGGAAAAGGATTTTCAGTCAGGAAATGTAATCATAATGGGAGATTTATACTATCCTGAAATTGACTGGATAAATATGACTTCAAGTACAACAAAGGGATACACTTTTAAGTATGGTTAATGACAATTTCATGTGCCAGCTAGTAGAGCCAACTAGAAAAGAGGCCTTGCTAGACCCAGTGCTCTCAAACATTTTTGACATGATAAACACTATACAGGTAAGAGACCATTTAGGCAGCAGTGACCACAATACAGTGCGCTTTGAAATTTGTTTTGAGAAATCCATAAGCAAGGGTTTAACCAAAACATTTGATTTTAAAAAGGCTAATATTACAATGCTAAAAGCAGCATTCAAGGACATTCAGAGAGATGTAATCTTCAAAGATAAAAATGCCCAAGAAAGATGGAATTTGTTTAAAAAGGTCTTTGATAAATATACTCGCTAATATGTATCACTGGTAAATAAGTACTAGAGGAGCAAATTAAGACCAGTGTGGCGTAATAAAAAGGTTTGCAGTGAAATGAGAAATAGGAAGAATGTTTTTAAAGTGTTTAAGTCAGAAGGGTCAGATGCATAATTTAAAAAATATAAAAAAAGTAATAAAATTTGCAAACAAGCAATTAGGCTAGCTAAAACTGAAAATGAGAAAAGTGTTACAAAAGAGAGCAAGAACAATCCGAAACAATTCTACAAGTATATCAATAACAAAAATATTAGCCCCATAACGTCCATGGATGAGCCAAGACTGTCACATGTTTCGGTCTTTTAACGATCAGTGATGGAAGGCTGTTGCTAACTGCGCTGGCACTGGAGCAGTTACTTTCAACCAATGTGGGCACCTTCCACACATGTGATCTGCAGAAATAGTGAATCACATGTGTTAGGAGCCATATGACAAAGGCAATGTTTGTAAACATTATTTTTGTCACTTCTCTCTGATTCCCTCCTCCTCACACAACAATCGTTAATGCTTACTGCAGGTTTTGGGAGGGATTGGTGGTAAAGTCGCTGCAAGAAAAGTGTTACAATGCACCTAGAATGAAACCAGAGGTTGTCTCATTTTCAAAACATATATGTTTGGGGTTAAATTTTAATTGAAGCATTGCCAATCCTTCCAAACTGGGCCCTGTAGCTCCCACAAACCCTGACAAACCTATGCATATGGGACATTGCCTTACTCAGAAGATGTAGCTGAACACTAATCAATTCATTTTTACAAACCTTTAAATATCCTGTGTTTGAAATCCACACCAATACTGAAATATAAGTGTGAAAGATGCTGTTTTTTTTCTTCATACTGCAGGTTTTGGGAGGGATTAGTAGTAAAGTGGCTGTGATAAAAGTGCCAAAATGCACCTAGAAAGAAACCCGAGGTTGTCTACTTTTCAAAAACATAAACGTTTTGGAAATGCACAAACTCTGACAAACCTAAGCATATGGGGTATTGCCATACTCAGCAGATGTAGCTGAATACTAATCAATGCATTTTCAAATCTGTTGAAATATTCTGCGCTTGAAATCCACAGCAACATTGAATATGTGTGAAAATGTCAAAATGTACCTAGAATGAAACCCTGGGTTTTGCACTTTTCAAAAATATACAATTATGTGGGAAAATTTTAAAGTGGAGCGCTACTAAACAGCTCCAAATGAGTCATGGCACAGTAAAGCAATTTGTGAAAATTCCATATCTCTTCTAAAAGTGTCCCAGTAGCTCCCCCAAACCCTGACAAACCAAAGAATATGGTGTATTGCCGTACTCAGAAGTAGCTGAACACTAATCAATGCATTTTCTAAACTCTGCTACTATCCTGTGCTTGAAATACACAGCAACATTGAAAAATGTGTAAAAAAAATCAGTTTTTTTTTTCTTACTGCAAGCTTTGAAAGTAGTTGGTGGCAAAGTGGTTATGTATAAAATGTCAAAATGCACATTGAGTTGAATACTGGGTTGTCTAATTTTCAAAAATAGACACTTTTGGGGTAAGTTTTAAAGTGGAGTAGTAATAAACAGCCCCAAATGAGACATGGCACTAGTTAAGCAAGCTGTGATAAGTCCATGTCTGAAAATTGAAATACAAATGTTCCAAACTGGGCCCCGTAACTCCCCCATACAGTGACAAACCTATGCATATGGTGTATCGCCATGCTCAGAAGAAGTATCTGAACACTAGTAATCAATGCATTTTTTTTAAATCTTCAAATATTCTCTACTTGAATTCCATAGCAAGACTGTAATGTAAATGTGAAAATGTCATGGTATTCAGGCAAGGAAGGATAGACACAAAGATAATATATAACCACCTTTATTAAATATATACAACAATAATGGTATTGACCCACAAATAACCCCAGACACAGGCCGATAGGACCCAAGGTCCCTCCAGAGCTGCCCAGTGTGCACTGCACTGCACTACTGAGAGAAACCAAGACTAGGGGAGCGTCTTGAGTGGGACAACAGTCTGAATGGTATAATATGCATAAGTCATCACTCCGGTCTGTGATCGGAGGCAACAGGGAGTAAGAGCAGACCAGAGCCACGAGACTACAGGTGAGGTAGGCCAGTAGTGTAGGGAGCAAGTAGACAGCCAGAGCCACAGGTCAGACAAACCGGGAATACACGGAGCGAGTAGTAGCCAGAGCCACAGAAGACAAACCTGAGGCTACACGGAGCGAGTAATACCCAGAGCCACTTATCAGGCAAACCGGGGACTACACTGAACGAGTAGTAGCCAGGGCCACTGGTCAGGCAAACCGGGGACTACACTGAACGAGTATTGGCCAGGGCCACTGGTCAGGCAAGCTGGGGTCAACTTGGAGTGAGTTAGTCAGCCAGAGCCACAGGTAAGAACCGATGTGGATAGTCAGACAAGCCAGGGTCATACACAGAGCGAGTTAGCCAGAGCCACACGTCAGAACCGATGTGGGTAGTCAGACAAGCCGGGGTCATACACAGAGCGAGTTCTCAGACAGACACAGGTCACAACTGAGCGCAAAGAGTACTAAGCAGAAATACCACGTAAGGGCAATGACTCCTAGCCCCAAGAAGGATTATAAAGGAGCTGTCACGGTTTTCAGACACTCAGACAGAAGGTTTGATAAAACACAGTTTTATTAGCAGAAAATAATGAACAATATCGCCCTCAATAGACACACAGTGGATAGCAAGGAATAGGTGCATAGACCCTCACAGGGCCAGTATACTGGATACAGACTGTGTGTATATTGACGTAGGACAGATACAACTTGAGATAAGCAATCAATAGTTAAAACTTAGAACTCGTCAGTCTCTGTTGTGGTGTTGGCACGCCCAAGGTGATGAGAAGGCTGTATAAGTGCGAGAAGTCCAGCACTAGTAGTCCATAGGAGAGCAAGCTGCTTGCTAAAGGCAGAGACTGACCCAGAACGCTTAGAGCAATAGAGAATAGCCCCCACGGGCGTATAACGAAGACCACCAGTACTATGGAAGCGTGAGTCATTAGCCCCCATGGGCGTATAACGGAGACTACTAAGCTGCAAGAGAGTGAATAGTTAGCCCCCACGGGCGTATAACGGAGGCTACTAAGCTGCACGAGCGTGAATCGTTAGCCCCCTCGGGCGTTAAAGGAAACCAACCGTAATGATAGCTTGAGCCAAGTAGCCCCCACGGGCGTATAACGAATCCACCGGTGCAAGGTGCGAGAGCCAAGAGACCACCCGGTACGTAACCGGAATGACTACTCTGCTTACGGATGGAATATATGAGCCGCCGACTATCTAGGCCCAAGCCGGCTCAGCAGGAGTAGTATAGCTCTGCAAGGGTTAATCACGGCACCCGGTTGGAGATAAGGCACAGCAAGCAATCGGCTCAGCGATCGGTATCGCCCTGATGGTACAGCTCTGCAAGCTTAAAAGGAAACTCAGCTAGTAGCACAGCTCAGAAAGCGTTAACAGCAACACAGCAGCACAAGGGTTTAGGTCAGTCTCGAGTACTGGCGCGACTACAGGAATCAGAATGTCGCCCAGTGGCAAAGCAGCAGGAACTTGCCAGACTGGAACCGGGAGTAGTGGGGAATCGTAGACAAGCCGGATCAGCAACAAGCAGGAACGTCAGCCAGGCCGGGTCGGATCACAGAGGAGGTTCGCAGACAAGCCGGATCAGCAACGAGGAGGAACATCAGCCAGGCCGGGTCGGATCACAGAGGAGGTTCGCAGACATGCCGGATCAGCAACGGGCAGGAACACAGAAGAGTCGTCAATACAGGCCAAATCGGTACACCGGAAATCAGGAACACAGCGAACAGCAGCATAGGCTCAGGGACACCACGAAAGGGCATTTGACAGGTACCAATGGCCAGAATAAAAAGGGTCACCAGATGCGGGCCAACACAGCTCAACCAATACAGGAGCAGCGCAAGAGAGTGACAGGACAGATCACGGGAACCATGATAGGAGCAGAAGGAGGCGGGACCCAATTAGACCACCCAGAAAAGGCCCATAAACAGGTGTCCGTGCTAGTCCCTCTTACCTGATGTCAGAATGAGGAAGTGGCCGGAGGCCATGCTGGCCGGCAGCCGTACAGAGGTAGGAAGCACAGGAGTGCTAGGCTGCCTAGGGATAATGTGATAGAAAACTTTAAAAACACAAAATAGTAACACAATTTTGATACAGATTTCTTGGAAAAATAGCTGCCTGAAAAACTCTAAAATTCTACTGATGAATTACACTATGTTGTCTATTTTTCAGAAACATATACTTTTGTAGGTTATCTTTGGGTTCTGACATTCTGATAAGGAGAAGGTTATGACATTGATAGAGCTACTTTGTCATCACATATAACTCCAATTCTCTACAAATACAAAAAAATATTTAAACGTTACTGGAAAATTATCAAGGGGGATAGTCAGTATGGGCCCTTATTTAAAGTGAATCCTCTTTTTTCATATAAAAGATCTAAGAATCTAGGAGGCCACCTTGTTTGTGCTGATATAAATCCAGAACTTAAGTCAAATAAAACATTCTTTGGCTCTCCACAAAAAGGAACTTTTCCATGTTTGAGTTGCATGCATTGTAATGGCATAATGAGGGTTCAGTGTATTTACCATCATTCCAAAAGGTACACTATCAAGTTGCAGAATTATACCACATGCAACGCAAAAACATTATATGCATGCTAAAGTGCCCATGTGGCTTAGCCTATGTTGGCAAGACTTCCAAACCAGTCAAGATACGTATTGGTGAACATAAAAGGTCTATCTTAAATTGTGACATAAATAAAAATATTTCTGGAACACCATTTAGCAAACATTTCAAAGATTCTGGTCATAATGTTTCACAATAAAGATAGTGTGTGTTAGAAATAGTTATAAACCCCAAAAGAGGTGGTAATATAGAATGTAGTTTACTATAATATGAATTAAGATGAATGGATAAACTTTGTACCAAATGACCTATGGGCCTTAATGAAGTGCTTTATTTAATGATTTTTGGTACATCTTTCAGTGTTCGACTTTGTTGTACTTTTTCTTCTTATGTCTCTCTTAGGGCTGAATCCCATGGTATTAATCAAGTCAAGAATAAATAATCTAAATTATTTATACATTGTCATGGTTTGACTAATCTGGTCTAACATTCGCCTATTGATTACTGTTGCCTTACTTTCCCTGAGGCATGCTGAGTCAGCTGAGGTTTAACGAACTGCCTTGACCTCTCAGTCTCCATGGTTACTCTCCTGACTGTTATCAGCCAACCCCTTCCAGGGTATTTAATGCAGCTAGGCTCACTGCCTCCTTACCCTTGTGTCTGCTTCTGGTGGCAAGCGCATTCTCCTGAGTTGCTGATTATCTGTGCATGACCTGGCTTCCTCTGACGTTATCACGGTACCCGTGATCCTGTCTGTCATTCTCACTTGTGCTGCTCCCTGATTGGTTGAGCTGTGTTGGCCCGCCCCTGGTGACCCTTTTTATTCTGGCCATTGGCACCTGTCAGGTGCCCTTTCGTGGTGTTTCTGAGCCAGTATTGCTGTTGCTGTTGCTGTGTTCCAGTGTTCCTGATTTCCTGTGTACCGACTTGGCCTGTACCGACTACGCTCCTGTGTTCCTGTTCCGTGATCTGACCCGGCCTGGCTGACTTCCTGCTTGTTGCTGATCTGGCTTATCTGCGAATCTCCTCTGTGATCTGACCTGGCCTGGCTGACGTTCCTGCTCGTTGCTGATCTGGCTTGTCTGCGAATCTCCTCCGTGATCTGACCCGGCCTGGCTGACGTTCCTGCTCGTTGCTGATCCGGCTTGTCTGCGAATCTCCTCCGTGTCCTGACCCGGCCTGACCAACTACCTGCCCCTGGACTTGTTCCGGATTCTGCCGCTCCAGTCTAAAGCTCCTGTTGTCGCCTCGGCGACATTCTGATTGCTGCAGTGTGTGGATCTGAGCCTCTCGAGATTACTGAGTTAACCATTGCTGAGCCGCGTCTCCTGAGCTGAGTCTTCCGTTCTTGTATTGTGAAGTATAGCTGAGTCTCATTGACACTTGCTGTGCCTCCTATCACTAGTGAGCCTCCTATCACTTGTGTTGCTTCCTTCTTCCTCACTGCCACTTTAACCCTTGCTAAGCCTTAGCCATATACTCTGCTTCTGCCGAGCCGGCCGCTTTGTGGGCCTTGGTAGTCGGTGGCAGTAGTCTCCATTATGCCCGTGGGCTATTGGCGCAAGCAGTGCAGCAACTGGTGGTTTCCGTTACGCCCGTGGGGCTATTGGCTCAAGCGATTTCGATACTGTTGGTCTCCAGTATACGCCCGTGGGGGCTATTGACTCAAGCTATCACAATACTGTTGGTCTCCGTTACGCCCGTGGGGGCTATTAACTCAAGCTATCACAATACTGTTGGTTCCGTTACGCCCATGGGGGCCATTGGCTCATGCGATCCCAATACTGTTGGTCTCCATTATACGCCCATGGGGGCTACCTAACAACTACCCTGCAGCTTCAGTCTCAGTCACAGCTCTTATCAACAGCGTTACACATTTAATGGACTCAAGGTGTTGTAAGATCTAGCACCTACTGCAGTTTTGTTCACCAAGGGCGTGCCTAACACCACATTTGAGACTGATTACCCTTGTAATTTACCATTTGTCTCCAGTCGCTGTTTTGCCTGCTCTGTACCTGTACCAAGATATATATATTACCTGTTTTGTATCCTGGCATATGTAGCCTATATTCTGCTATTCACAGTACTGCCTCTAGGGGGCAAGCTTGTTATTATTTTTTGCTCTAATAAAATAGTATTTTATCCTAACCCTCTGTCTGAGTGTCTGAAAACCGTTATAGACGTCCCTTCTGGCTCCTGACTCCTGGCTTGTTCCTGACATTGTTGATCTCCATATTCCTGACCCCTGCTTGTCTGAGTACCTGTCTTGGTTCCTGACCTTGGCTTGTCTTTTGGTTTATGCTCCTGGATCACAATTTTGCTTTGTTTTCTTTTGTTATTTTAATAAAGGTGTTTTGCATTTTACATTTTTGTGTCTGTCTGGTTCATGGTCACTAACATACATTTTTGTAAGACCAATCCAGGTCAGTGTTTAATACTAATAGAATGATTAAATTATTATATAATATTTATCATGGTGTAGGAATGCCCTTATTATTTAACCCCTTAAGTACCGGCTTATCGGCCCATCTCAGTCACTTAAGGACCATGGAGCTTTTTTTTTTTTTTTTTTTTGCAGTTTCCTGTTCCGGAATCCCCGAATGATGTGCAGCCGCGGGGGGAGCCCAGAATTCCATGACGGTTATAGTACATCATGGGTCCTTAAGTCAGATCTACCCATCAGGGGTCGTTAAGGGGTTAACATTTCAGCAACAATTCCATTAGCACTCACTTTTTGTGCATATTCTGGTGTTGTCTATTTTGTAATTAGAATTAGCTTATTTTTTCTACACAAAAGAAACCTAATTAAACCATTACCAGTATGTTAGGAATTACTGGGCTACATTCAGGTTTCCATACTGAGTTTACCTATAATAGAAGAATGCATATGTGAGTTTCAAAAATGTTTCTTTATATGTATGTAGGGATTATCGTTTCCACAGGTAGAGCGCGTCGAATTGCTATTACTACGCCACACACTATCCTTGCATCAAATGGGTTAAGCCTTCAGCACACAATGCAGCCCAGTATTGTTCTCACCCACAAACTACACATACTGTTATTTACAAACTAATCATACAAATCTACGTGCTATTTTGACTCTGAGACCTATTACGTACCCAATGCGTTAACCTAATGGTGCTTTAGGGTAAGCATATTTTCTACTATGTATGGGCAGTATTAGAATTTTTTTTTGTGTGAATACAGGTTTATTCGTTCACGACTGAACTGATTTATTCAGCAGTACATGCCCCATAGCTTAGGATGTCCTTTAAATAATAAAAAAAATGTATATAGTCTTCTGATTATTGAGCATTTCATTCTTTATGCACTGCTTAATTTTCTAGGTTTGAATACTTTATTGGATTGATTCTGTTATATTTGATCCATTTCTAACAAAATGTATACTTTTTTATGAATTTAGAATGTCTACAGTTTTATGGTTTAACAATAAATATAATACTATCAAGGGATTATTATTGAAATTGTCTACAGAATATGACCATACACCAATGTTTTGTATTAATTACTAATTGTTTCAGTTATACTAAATGTTAATGACTGAATCACTCAGCTGCTGCAAGAGCAAATAGAGTACTAGCCTGCGTAAAAAGAGGTGTAAAAGCAAGGGATGCTAATATTATCCTACCTCTGTATAAATCCTTAGTTAGGCCTCATCTAGAATATGGAGTACAATTTTGTGTGCCTGTTCTAAAAAGACATTACTGAACTGGAAAAGGTGCAGAGACATGCAACAAAACTAATAAAAGGATTGGAGGATCTGAGTTACAAAGAGAGACTAGCCAAACTGGGTTTGTTTACATTAGAGTAGAGACGTCTAAGGGAAGATATGATTACCATTTACAAATACATTGAAGGTCAATACAAAGAACTATCCAATGAATTATTTATGCAAAGAGCTGAGCTAAGAACAAGAGGTCATCCATTAAGACTAGAGGAAAGGCGCTTTTGACTAAAACAAAGGCAGGGATTCTTTACAGTAAGGGCGATAAGGCTATGGAATTCTTTGCCTCGGGATGTTGTGCTTGCAGATAATGCAACTGCATTCAAAAGAGCAATGGATGCCTATCTAGCACAGAACAATATTGACAATTATGACAGATGGCTTCAAAGCAAATAGGATATTGATCCGGGGAACTATTTGATTGGATTCAGGAAGGAATAATTCCACCCCACACACACACTTGGGACTAGATTGGAAATGGCTCCAGAGGGCTTTTTTTTTGCCTTCCTCTGGATCAACAGGGGTGTTTTTGGCATGGGCTGGACTTGATGGACGCATGTCTTTTTTCAGCCTTATCTACTATGTTACTATGTTACTGACACTTGTTGGAGTTCTAATTTGGCACCACTTTCTATATAAATCCCATACCATTGTAGAGTGAATATACACTGATGAAGAGGCATGTCCCCTGAAATGTTGGGTTTTGTATGTTGCAGTGATTTAATAAAAATGCTCTGTAGAGCTTAAACTTGATTTAGTGTGCAGGTACCACTAATTTTGTTCCCATTACAAATGACTTTCAGTGGCACTGGTCTCCAGTTTCCTGCACTGAATTTTGCTGGGTGTGCCAGGGTAAAACTACCAGTTACATACACTAAATGGGAAACTACTTGGGGAATCCTCTTTTGAGAAATATTTTGTATTACTGATTAATAGATTATATACTTCACAGAAGTGTGCAGTTTCACTCAGCTGCTGCAAGAGCAAATAGGATACTATCCTGCATAAAAAATGGGTATAGATGCACAGGATGCAAATATAATTGTGCCGCTATATAAATCCTAGGTAAGGCCTCATCTAGAATATGGAGGGCAGTTTTGGGTGAAAGTTCTTAAAAATAAATTATTGAACTAGAAAAAGTGCAGAGAGGAGCAACGAAACTGAGTTTGTTTACATTAGAGGAGAGACTTCTAAGGGGTTATATGATTACAATTTACAAATATATTTAAAGTCGATAGAAAGAACTCTCTAAGGAACTATTTGCACAAAGAGGTGAGACAAGAATAAGAGGTCATCCATTAAGACTAGAGGAAAGGTGCTTTTTACTAAAACAAAGGCAGAGATTTTTTTACAGTAAGGGCAGTAAAGTTATAGAAGTCTTTGGCTCAGGGTGCTGTGCTTGCAGATACTGTAATTGCTTTAAAACAAGTAATATATGCTCATTTAGCATAAAACAGTATTGAGAATTATGATTGTTGGCTTCAAAGTATATAGGATGCTGATCCAGGGAAGTATCTAACTGCTATTGGGAGTTAGGAAGGAATTATTTTTACCCACTTTAGACTTGGGGGCATTAGTAGCTGACAAAGGGAAGTTGTCATGCCACTCTACAGATATCTGGTTAAACCTCACCTAGACTATTGTGTACAGTACTGGAGACCCCACCTCCAGGAGGATATAGATACTCTAGAGAAAATTCAGAGAAGAGCTACTAAAATGGTGACTGGTTTACAGTAAAATAAATATCAGGATAGACTAAAGGAGGAGAGAAGCGAGAGAGGGGATGTGATAAAAACATTGAAATACATGAAGGGATTCAACAAAGTGCAGGAGGGAAGTACATTTCAAAGTATTAAAAACTAGTGTAAAAGCCTGTGTACACAAACCAAGGTCCGGGTAATGTTTAGAGGCCGCTATCCCACTGTTCCACATGATGCAGTCTTGCATCGCCTCACTCACGAGATGCAATCATGAGCAGTAGAGACTGGCCGAACGCGGGCAGTCTCTACTGCGCATGACTGCATCGTGACAAACATCCTAGAGAATTATTATATAGGATGTTAGGACAAGAGGCCTAAAACTAGAGGGACACAGGTTTAAATACAATGTTAGAAAGTGTTACTTCACCGAGAGAGTGGTAGATATGTGGACTAGCCCAGCATCAAAAGTGGTAGTAGTTAATACAGTGATCGAATATATGCATGGATGGGATAGCATAATACAGTCTTGAACATAAGACAAGACCAAGGTACAAATAAGGTTTGAGGTTTTCACAGTAAGAAAAATGGGCAGACTAGGGTTGAGATTCTATTGCAGGAGATAAATGTTAACACTCGTTTTATAAAAAATATTTTCCTATTGAAGTCTATGGGGAAAACTGGATATAAATGCAGTGATAAAATTAGCACCTTTTTTAGAATCTAGCCCTAGATGAGCCAAATAGTTCTCATCTGCTGTCAAATTCTATGTTTCTAATTCAATTGTTCAATATTTTTTTTTCCTTCCTCTGGATAAACAGATGTGATTT
The DNA here is from genome assembly GCA_037306005.1 of Rhinophrynus dorsalis. Classification (NCBI taxonomy): domain Eukaryota; kingdom Metazoa; phylum Chordata; class Amphibia; order Anura; family Rhinophrynidae; genus Rhinophrynus; species Rhinophrynus dorsalis. The sequence continues at coordinate 34,164,668 of CM074719.1, forward strand.
GTCATCGGCTGAACTTAATGGACACATATCTTTTTGCAGACTTATCAACTATGTTACTGTGTAGATAGATCAATAGAGAGACAGACATACATGATAGATCGGAGGCAGGGCAGTGTGGCATGTTCATATCTGGCTGGCGGGGGGGGGGGGGGCAGTGTTTATTGTTAGTACCTGGCTGGAAGGTAGAAGGGAGATACATGGAATGTTAATAGCTACCTGAAAGGGAGTAGCAGAGAGGGAGATCAGTGTGGAATGTTATTATCTGGCTGACAGGTAAAGACAGTTGTGATGGGGATCAGTGTGGAATGTTGTTATCTGGCTGACAGTGAGAGGCAGTTGTGATAGGGATTAGTGTGGAATGTTAGTATCTGGCTGACAGTAAGAGGCAGTTGTGATGGGGATTAGTGTGGAATGTTACTCTCTGGCTGACAGTGAGAGGCAGTTGTGATGGGGATCAGTGTGGAATGTTGTTATCTGGCTGACAGGTAAAGACAGTTGTGATAGGGATTAGTGTGGAATGTTAGTATCTGGCTGACAGTAAGAGGCAGTTGTGATGGGGATCAGTGTGGAATGTTAGTATCTGGCTGACAGTAAGAGGCAGTTGTGATGGAGATCAGTGTGGAATGTTAGTATCTGGCTGACAGTAAGAGGCAGTTGTGATGGAGATCAGTGTGGAATGTTACTATCTGGCTGACAGTGAGAGGCAGTTGTGATAGGGATTAGTGTGGAATGTTAGTATCTGGCTGACAGTGAGAGGCAGTTGTGATGGGGATTAGTGTGGAATGTTACTATCTGGCTGGCAGTGAGAGGCAGTTGTGATGGGGATCAGTGTGGAATGTTACTATCTGGCTGGCAGTGAGAGGCAGTTGTGATGGGGATCAGTGTGGAATGTTACTATCTGGCTGGCAGTGAGAGGCAGTTGTGATGGGGATTAGCATGGAACGTTAGTATCTGGCTGACAGTGAGAGGCAGTTGTGATGGGGATTAGTGTGGAATGTTAGTATCTGGCTGACAGTGAGAGGCAGTTGTGATGGGGATCAGTGTGGAATGTTAGTATCTGGCTGACAGTGAGAGGCAGTTGTGATGGGGATCAGTGTGGAATGTTACTATCTGGCTGACAGTGAGAGGCAGTTGTGATGGGGATTAGCATGGAACGTTAGTATCTGGCTGACAGTGAGAGGCAGTTGTGATGGGGATTAGTGTGGAATGTTAGTATCTGGCTGACAGTGAGAGGCAGTTGTGATGGGGATCAGTGTGGAATGTTATTATCTGGCAGACAGTGAGAGGCAGTTGTGATTGGGGATTAGTGTGGAATGTTTCTATCTGGCTGACAGTGAGAGGCAGTTGTGATGGGGATTAGTGTGGAATGTTTCTATCTGGCTGACAGTGAGAGGCAGTTATGATGGGGATTGGTGTGGAAAGTTACTGTCTGGCCGACATGGAGAGGCACTTGTGATGGGGATCAGTGTGGACTGTTAGTATCTGACTGACATGCCAGCCAATATTGTCTAATTGGAATAAACTATTAAATCAATAAAGCTAAATATATCGTAAACTCTTCTTTACATAAAGTGGCTAAAATAAATGTAGGTGATTTTAAAAGTTATTTCAAAACCACTTATTTATTATAAAGTGACAGTTTCACTTTTAAAACTCCATTAAAATGAACGTGAATGTTTATTTGTAGCCTGGGTGTAGTTGGTTTGCCCTTAAGTTACTACATGTTTTGACTTTGTACATATGGAAGTTAGGTAATCTGCCTATTGAATGTACAATATATAATCATGTCATTAACAAAAGCCCAGGACAGGATACACCATAACTGAACATTTTGTTTTGAAATAAAATTAGAGAATACTTTGTACAGTAAATAAATGAACTGAAGAATACAGCTCAGAGTGTAGTCTGTGGGAATCTATAATCAGCCTCTAATGCAAACAATGCTTAAGGCCACTAATACTGACTTTGTTCCACAATATGAAAACCTTTGTGAAAGATACAATCTGAAGGTCGTGAGTGGAAACATTGAGATGATAGGCAGGTACAGTACAGCTATGTCTAAGCCCAAGTGTAGGAGGGGGCTTAATTGCAATATGTAGCAATCTGTTCAAACAATAGGTGGGGATTTTATTCAGAATGCTAGCTTTTTCTTTTACAGGTTTTTGTAATAACATTTCTTATATAAAAATGCAATGCAAACGATATTTTGCGCTTCTTTTATTAACCTATTTGCACCAGCATTTTAAAAATATATCTACTTAAGCAATGTGAATGTATATCAGAAAAGGTGCAGGAAATTGTCATGAGTCCCAGACGCATCATCAAAACAGAAGAGCTTCAAAATCACATATGTAATGCATTAGACATTTTTATTTAAACACATAGTTTTTTGAGCTATGCCTAATTAAAGGGATAGTAACACTTCGTTTTAACTTTATTTTATTTTGTAGGCATTAAAAAAACATGAAGAATGATATAAGTCTTATCTCTCAAACCTTTATGGTTTATGAGATATTCACAAGCAAAGTTCCCCTCCCGCCCCTTTTACCTAGTGTAAGCCATCTCTTCTCAGATGTGAGTCTGGTTATATGACAGTACAGATAACAGAAGGGGACAATTTTCTTTGTATGAAAACAATGAAAGCCCTTCCCCCCTTGACAAGTTTTTCAGCTTTTTCCATTATCTTAATTGAAGATTGTCCCTCTCTGCAGTCTACCTGGGCATCTCCCTTCTGATCTGGTTGAACAGGGGGGGGATACTTTGTTTGTGAATATCTCTTAAACCATAAAGGTTTCAGAGATAAGTCTTATATCATTCTTCATGTTTTTTTAATGCCTACAAAATAAAATAAAGTTAAAATGAAGTATTACTATCCCTTTAAGGCATGTTGTGCAGGCACATCCTGTTTCATTCCTACATTACCTCCCCCACTCACTGACACTGCTCAACAATGTATTACACACCTCCCCTAGCACTGACATCCTGTCTTATCCCTACATTACCTCCCCCACTCACTGACACTGCTCAGTAATGTATTACCCACCTCCCCTAGCACTGACATCCTGTCTTATCCCTACATTACCTCCCCCACTCACTGACACTGCTCAACAATGTATTACCCACCTCCCCTAGCACTGACATCCTGTCTTATCCCTACATTACCTCCCCCACTCACTGACACTGCTCAACAATGTATTACCCACCTCCCCTAGCACTGACTTCCTGTCTTATCCCTACATTACCTCCCCAACTCACTGACACTGCTCAGCAATGCATTGCTCACCTCCCCGAGCACTGACTTCCTGTCTTATCCTTACATTAGCTCCCCACTCATTGACACTGCTCAGCAATGTATTACCCACCTCCCCTAGCACTGAATTCCTGTCTTATTCCTACAGTACCTTTCCCCACTCACTGACACTGCTCAGCTATACATTGCCTACCTTACCTTCTACAGAAGGCACTCACTGACACTGCTCAGCAAGGCATTTCCCACCTCCCATAGCATTGAATTCCTCTCTTATGCCTACATTACCTCCCCCACTCACTGACACTGCTCAGCAAGGCATTTCCCACCTCCCATAGCATTGAATTCCTCTCTTATGCCTACACTTCCACTCCCACTCACTGACACTGCTCAGCTATACATTGCCTACCTTCCCTTCTACTGACTTCCTGTCTTATCCCCATATTACTTAACCCACTCACTAACACTGCTCAGCAAGGCATTTCCCACCTCCCATAGCACTGAATTCCTCTCTTATGCCTACATTTCCTCCCCCACTTACTGACACTGCTCAGCAATGAATTGCCAACCTCCCCAAGCACTGACTTCCAATCTTATTCCTACATTTCCTCCCCCACTCACTGACACTGAATTTGGGTGTGATTTGGGTAGGATCTTTATCAGTTTTGTTGTCACAGTAACATCCCTTAAAATAAATCCCCCACTATCTGTATCCATGTGCTGGATTGCACTACTGAACTGAAAATTGTCTCCCAGGATTGGTGGAGTCAGCATCTTGATACCCTATTTTGCACTGGCATGTATAGCTTCCATTGGTATTGGTGCAGTTGGCAAAAAGCAGAACATGCGTTGTTACCAGACGTGCACTCATTTATATCTGCACAGATAACATATTAATAGGAGTGAGATTTGGTAATTAAGATAACATAGAAACATTGAATTTGACAGCAGATAAGAACCATTCGGCCAATCTAGTATGCCCACATAACACATGTGGAAACTGCATTTGGGTATGATTTTTGTCAGTTTGTTGTCATGGTCAATCCCCCAGTAGTTGTCTCCATTTTCTAAACTGTTCTACTGACCTGAACATTGTCTCCCAGGATTAGTGGAGTTGGCATCTTGATATTCTGGTTTGCACTGGCATGTATAGCTTCCATTGGTGTTGGTGCAGTTGGCAAAAGCAGAACATGTGTTCTTTCCTGGCGTGCACTCATCTATATCTGCACAGACAACATATTAGTAGGCATGAGTCTACATATAGGTAGACAATTATGGAAGTGTGCTCAGGGAAGCTAGTGTAAAAACCCATGTACACGGGCCAAGGTATGGGTGATGTTAACCATTTTAGTGCCAGAGGGGTATGCAACGCATTACTTTGCAATGAGTTGCATACCCCTCTGGCACTCAAAGGGTTAAGATGCCGGTCCTGCTCTGCATCCTGCTGCTGACGCAGCCATGCGCTGTAGAGACTGCCCGAAAGCACAGAATGTTCCCAGCACAGAACTCCCAGCATTCCGTGCTCCCAGCATTCTGTGCGTTCGAGCAGTCTCTAATGCGCATGATGGCTTCTGACAAACATACAAGAGAATTATTATATAGGATGGCCCCCACAATCAGTGATAAACCCTGATTACCATGTAACAGCGTGGAACCCACTGATAGCCCTTCCCTGACCATATGTGATGCATAATTTAACACGATCGGTGAGAAAAGGCAGATCTAAAGACATTGCATTGTGTGAAGATGGGAGTGAAAACAGAATTGTGGGAGATTTAATGTGAAGACTGGTGTGAAAACCTAGCAGTGTACAAAGATTGGGTGAAAACACAGCAGTTTCACATGATAGAAAAATATAAAATAAATTACTTCCGTAACAGTCTGAGTGCCAGAAGAGTATGCAATACATTGCAGAGCAATGCATTGTGTACCCCACTGGCACTCAAAGGGTTAAAGGTGCCCATTACCCATGATATCACTTCAGCACAGATCTTGGCAATCTTAAACCCCTGAATGTCAGCTTAGCATCGTATGCGTTTATAGACATTTTGCAATACTTTATTGCCTCTTTAATCCATTAAGGACCATTGATACTGGTGTTGGATTACCCTTAAGGACCATTTTTTTACACAGCACTAGCTGTTGTTTTAAGTTAAATTCCATTTATGCACCTAATCTCTCCCCCTCCCCCTGACCTTCCCCATTCAAGCAGAGGTCCCATTCACATACTTGGAGGCTTCCCCCTGTAGTCCAGATGCAACCTGTAAAGGCCACGGGTAAGCCTTACATTTTTGAATACATGCAATGTACTTCAATGGTTTCAGATAAGGTTTTTTTTTTACCCCTGAACCACGCTAATAAAATATAAATACAATTCCTGGGTAAAATTGTTCAAATGAAGATTCATCAAAAGTGCTACATTTCAGGCTGGGTGTCAGTCAACTTACCTGGAACTGAATACCTCTGTAGATGAATGAATTAGGGGATATTTCTATTTGCAGAACATAGAATAGAATCCAGATTTGTAAAAAAACATAGTTTCAGGTATTTCTGAGTCTTCAATTTTTATCAATGAGCAGGTGTAAACTTGCACTGAATAAAATATAGTAATATTAGCTTGTCACAGGGGTGGTCAGTCTCAGGCCCTCCAGCTGTTAAAGAGGACTTCAGATTGGGCGGCTGAGGATGATGAGAATAGTGGACTACAACAGTTAGAGGACCTAAGATTCTGGACTCCTGGCCTATGGGAACAAACCTACATGGAAACTTCATATGTGAATGTTTTTGCCAATGCCATGGAATAGAGTGAAAAAGTTCAGTGCACATTATTTAATTTTGTGCTTCCTATCACAGGTTACCCCAGCATACGACAATACTACTGACCTGCACACTCTTGTCCAGGATTGGTGGAGTTGTTATCTTGGAATCCTGCTTTGCATTGGCATGTATAACTCCCATTAGTGTTGATGCAGTTGGCAAATGGAGAACATGTGGTGTTTCCAGCTGTACATTCATTAATATCTGCACAGAGAATATATTGATACACATGAGCCTATATATGGATGACTCACAGATGTGGCCAGACTTATGTTTGTGACTTATCAGAACTTTGCAACATATCTAGTTAAGTAAACAAAAAAATATAATCCAAATCAGTGAAAGATGCTTATACAAATCTAACTTAACAAAGAAAATGTGTAGTTATGCCTGGATAAATCAGTATGTGTTCACTGTATTAGTTTGTGTGAAACAGCCCCTACCTATTTCTTGCACTTTACTCACTATGTATAAGAATGTTCAGTGCTCGGTATCCATTTCTTTGCTACAAATTTAATAGAAAGTATTATTTAAAGGGCTTGTAACTCCTACTTAAAAAAAACTTTTAAATGTCTCCTACCAGTTTTTAGCCTCATTAAAAGTATTTGTTTATACAATGTTTACCTTATCTTTGTTTTGTTGGTTAGTAATGGCTTCAGATATTTTTGGTTTAGTAGTTAGGCACTGTATCAGACCAGGGGGGACATTCCCTAAGGTGTGGTAAAGAGGTGATAAAGCAGAGATGACTGATCCAGTGATTTTACTTATTTCAGTTCCTATGTTATTCTGTAGAGCCTATGCACTAAGATTTCTCCAATTTTGTAGATGTTAGTGCATAGGCTTTATAGAATAACACAGGAAATGGAGAAGTTATATCACTGGAGAAGTCATCTCTGCTTTATCACCTCTTTATCACATCCTAGTGCATACCCCCCCCCCCCCCCGACCTCTATGTGACACAGCCTACATAATGAATTGCTCATCTATCCAGATTTTGCCTCTCAGCTTCCATCAAAGGTGTGAAATAAATTAATGGGGAGGAATATTCAGGTAAATCCTTTTCAGGATGGATAACATCAAAAAGGTGAGGATTTAGACAGGTGACATATTCTCTTACAGTACAGGGGATTATAACCCAGACAAATGCATTGGAGAACTCTCCAACACTGAGCAATGGAAATACATTTTTTGCTCAGAGGACAGATTAGTTTTAAGAACAACAATTTAAGCTGTTATAAATTTTTAACAACATAGAATATACATACCAGCAGTAGGATAGATAAAAAAAGAGAAAAATATATACATACATACATATATTGACATAGGTATATACTTTAGACATGATGGAGTGAGTGAGGGAGGTGTCTTTAATTATATATCAATCTATATGTTTCTGGTTCGCTGTCTGTACTGCCCCAGGGTGGCAGAGGGGTGGAGACAGGCTGCACACAGCAAATCAGAAGCAACGATTTTCACAGCTGTATGTAGGGGGTCTTCACTCCCTTCCTACTCCTGTGAAAACTGCAGCAGCAAGACTCACTGCTGAAGAGGTCCAGCGGGTCCCCAAAGTGCACAGCATGCCCAATCGTACAGGCAATGCCATCAACATTCATTAGTAATCTTTAAATATAAATAATTCAAAAACTATTTTTTTTAAATAAAAAACGGCTTATTACATAGGCTCCATAGAATAGCACAGGAACTGGAAAGTTTATGTCACTGAAACATTTATCCCTCTTTAGTGCATCTCTCCCTGAGCTATGAAAGAAAGTAGTGTAAGCAGGAAGTTGTATGCAGTGAGGCCTGCTTGCACCATTTTGGGAATTAGCTAACTAACTAACTAACTAACTAACTAACTAACTAGATACATGGATTTGTACACTGTCTGCATATTTTATATTTATTTCATAGCCTAACATGATGTATTCAAACCAGGACTAGACATAAATAAATGCCGAATTGGTGTATTGTTAGCTTCATACATGAAAGGACACAGATATGAAGACCCTCAGCAATACTACGGGAAAACATGGCTCAGAATAGGACAATTTTCATTTTGCTAGTATAATTCCCACTGTTTCTATCGATGTGCTGGACCATACTACTCACCTGAACATTGTCGCCCAGGATTGGTGGAGTTGGTATCTTGAAATCCTGGTTTACACTGGCATGAGTAATTTCCAATGTTGTTGATGCAGTTGGCAAAAGCAGAACATGTGGTGTTTCCAGTTGTGCACTCATCTAGATCTGCACATATAATAAAGAAATATTTATCAGTCTGCATATAGACAGAGTTACATTTCCTATAAGAAAGCACAGACAACCAACTAGAGGTACCAGATTGGATAGACACCCATCATCTGACCTGTGTGATTGACCAATGTGAGTGTCGTTCCCCTGTTTTAGATACACCTCTGATTTATCATAGTTGGTTTATTTACTAGATTATATATTTCTGTGGACTGCAACTTGTACTCCTCAATAGCTGGATGTTCAGCAGTTCACGAACCCTGTTTCAGAGCTTTATGCACATATGTTGCAAGCTAAGAATACTTTCTGTGCTAGGCAACAGGAAACAGGGGAGGGCTGGGACATCAAATGTACCATAAACAGGGCCTTTTTCATCCCTGAGTGCCTTAGTGTAGGGGAGCTCAAACCTTTACTCAAGTCCCCCCTCCCAATGGTGCAGGTTTTCTGTATCTCCGCACATGAACATGGTTCAATCAGTCAGTAGTTCATTTATTCTAAAGCAGTTTGCCTGAGTTAAAAGCTTTTTATGCAGAAATTAGCTAAAACTTATGTTAGTAAACTGGATATATTTTAAACTTTAGAGGATAACTTTCTACCCATTGAGATCCCCCTCTTTTTGTTTTCTTTTTGTTAAATTATAAATCTACCCCTTCGTATCTGGGTCTTGTCATAGAGCCCTCTACCTGCTCATTTACTGGGTAAACAAGGGTATGTCTACTGCCATTAACAACAGGGTCAGGTGGTGTCCAGACAGCAATTATGGGGAGACTACAAACACAAAAACTGTGGCAAATGCAAATAAAAGAAAAAAATTAAGTGTTTTGTTCAAGACAGTCCAGCTCCAAACTGTCAGGAAAATTCTCTCTCCATGCACGAGAGAAACAGCACAACCTCAGACGGACATTTCGGCCTATGTGGGCCTTATCAGTGGGGTGCAGCTGATTCCCTCTTGGCACATGGAGAGCAAGGGCCAATGCCTGGGATACTGTTCCACTTAGGGAGACTACAAAAACAAAAAGTTTGATGAATGCACCATGAAAAAAGAATAAACTTAAGTGTTTTGTTCAAGGCATGGTAGCCTCTCACCTGCTTCTCAAGTCACGTTTTTCACAAGGAACTTTCTCCCACTGTTTCTATCCATGATCTTTACCATACTACTCACCTGAACATTGTCGCCCAGGATTGGTCGAGTTGTCATCTTTATACCCAGGTTTGCACTGGCAGGTATAGCTTCCATTGGTGTTGGTGCATTTGGCATTAGGTGAACATGTGTTGTTACCAGACGTGCACTCATCTATATCTGCACAGACAATATATTGATAGGTGTGAGTTTACTTACAGGGGACATAGGAGGCTGCATTATGGGTCATGTGACATATCCCACTACCTGTGCAATCAAGTTTACTTTCTGCTTCACAGCGGAACATAAACTGCTTAGTATTGTTTTTTTCTGCAAATTTGTTACAAAATGTTCAGTTATTAGCGAAGCAACACACTGGAGACCTATCTTCCTTTGAAATCAGTGGGACTATTTTTTCTCTGTAGTGCAGTTAGTTTGACCAGAATTGCACAACACAACTCAGTACAACAGTCTCAGACGCATCTTTTGCGTTTAAAACTATAGCGTTTTGTGTTTTGTTTTTGAATGATACACTTTTTTTGCAATTAAATGGCATTAAAAAAAAACATTTTTTGAATGCTCTGATTTGCTATTGACCATTTTAACACCTACAGCTCCCACTGCATGTTGGGAAAATGTGGTGTTTTTTATATACATCATCGACATGTGCATTAATGGCATATTTCTTTTTTATGCCAGCACTGCCTGTTCTTTTAAGTCAAATTCCATATATGATCCTAATATATGATCCTAATCTCTCCCCCTCCCCCAGTCTTTCTCCATGCAAGCAGAGGTCCCATTCATATACTTGAGGCTTCCCCCTGTAGTCCAGATGCTTCTCCAGGCCACGGGTAAGTCTTACATTTGTGAATACATGAAATGTACTTCAATGGTTTCAGATAAACCACTCTAATAAAATATAAATACAATGCTTGGGTAAATTGTACAAATGAAAATTCATCAAAAGTGTTACATTTCAGGCTGGGTGTCAGTCAACTTACCTGGAACTGAATACCTCTGTAGATGAATGAATTAGGGGATATTTCTATTTGCAGAACATAGAATAGAATCCAGATTTGTAAACACCACAGTTTCAGGTATTTGTGATTCTTCAATATTTATCAATGAGCAGGTGTAAATTTGAACTGAATAAAATATAGTAAATAAGCCCATGTCTGATCCTATTAGTTATAATAATAATAATAATAATTAATAATTTGTGATTTTTATAGCGCTTTTCTCCCTGTGAGACTCAAAGCGCTTTACAATTCTATAAACAGACATAAAATGTAGGGGTTCCTTATGGTTAGATGAGGTGACTGAATGCCTGATAAAAGAGATAGGCCTTTAGTTTTTTTTTAAAAGTCTGTAATGATGGTGCCTCTCTGATTGAGGACAGTAAAGAGTTCCAGAATGTGGGGGCAGCGTGGCTGAATGCCCGGGAACCTGAGGTTGTCTTTATTCTGGGCACTGACAGGAGGGATCTGTTGGCTCACCGCAGTGAGCGGGATTGAATATAGGGTGTCAGGAGCTCTTTCAGGTACTGTGGGCCTTGATTATTTAAGGCTTTGAAGGTCAGCAGGCCAATTTTAAAATATGTTCACCATTTAATTGGAAGCCAATGCAGAGAGTGGAGAACGGGTGTTATGTGACACAAGCGAGTTTGATTGGTCAGTAGTCTGGCTGCTGCATTTTGTACTGTCTGTCGGCAATGAAGTTCTTTTTCTGGGAGTAAATATTATTATATTGCAGTAAATATTATCTTGTCACAGGGGTGGTCAGTCTCAGACCCCCCCAGCTGTTAAAGAGGACTTCAGATTGGGCGGCTGAGGATGATGAGAATAGTGGACTACAACCGTTAGAGGACCTAAGATTCTGGACTCCTGGCCTATGGGAACAAACCTACATGGAAACTACATATGTGAATGTTTTTGCCAATGCCATGGAATAGAGTGAAAAAGTTCAGTGGACATTATTTAATTTTGTGTTTCCTATCACAGGTTACCCCAGCATTTGACAATACTACTGGACCTGGAATCCTGGTTTGTACTGGCATGTATAACTCTCATTAGTGTTGATGCAGTTGGCAAATTTTTTACAAAGAGGTTCAGTTTTTAGAAAAACAAACAAATGTGACGAGCTCCCATATAGCACTAACAAGATAAATTGACTTGTTAAGCATGGTGGCCTCTCTGTGGTGCTACAAGTCACATTTTCACTCCCATGTGCTACTGCAGAGAGGAAATCTCCATATCCATATCAGACTGGTCCTGCCCACAGACAGTCCAGCTCTGAAATGTCAGGCAAATCTTCTCTGCACGAGAGAGACAGCAAAACCACAGATGTACATTTTGGCCTATGTGGGCCTCTTCGGTGTGGTGCAGCTGAATGCCTCTAGGCACATGGAAGCAAGGGCCCATTACTGGGATACCCTTATACTTAAGGAGACAAACAAATGTGATGAGCACCCATCAAGCACGAACAAGATAAAGTGTCTTGTTCTTAGTCATGGTGGACTCTCAGTGGTGCTAAAAGTGACATTTTTCACTCCCATGTGCCATTGCAGAAAGGAAATGTCTATATTCATATCAGACTGGTCCCGCCCACACACAGTCCAGCACCAAAATGTCAGGCAAATCCTCTTCGCAAGAGACAGTTCGTTTCAGCCTATGTGGGCCTCATCGGTGTGGTGCAGCTGAATCCCTCAAAGCAAACGGAAGCAAGGGATCATGCCTGGATATTCTTATACTTAAAGAGACAAACAAATGTGACAAGCACCCATCAAGCCCGAACAAGATAAAGTGTCTTGTTCTTAAGCATGGTGGCTTCTCTGTGGTGCTACAAGTCAAGTTTTTCACTCCTATGTGCCATTTCAGAGAGGATAGTTCCATATCCATATCAAACTGGTCTTGCCCACAGACAGCTCTGAAATGTCAGGCAAATCTACTCTGCACGAGAGAGAGAGAGAGCAATACCACAAATGTACATTTCGGTCTATGTGGGCCTCGTCGGTGTAGTGCAGCTGATTCCCTCTAGGCACACAGAAGCAAGTTATTAGAGAAGCAACACACTGGAGACATATCTAGCATTTAAGGCAGTGATTCTCAACCAGGGTGCCGTGGACATTAAATTAGGGTGCCCCATGTTTTTTATGAAGACAGACAAAAATTTGAATATTGTCTTTCAAATGTAGACACATGGAAATTTGTATGCACAAAATGTGTATTTTTATTAATATGATTGTGAGACCTAATAATATCTGTTTATTTATGAATTGTACCCTTTATTATGCCCTTTAAAAATTACATTAAACATAATAGGGCTGCCCCGAAAGTTCCAGATTGCATGTTAAAATATTCATTGACATCAATGGGACTATTTTTTCCCTGCATTGCAGTTAGTTTGACCAGAATTGCACAACACAACTCGGTACAACAGTCTCAGACGTATCTTTTGCGTTTAAAGCTTAAAGTTTTTGAATGATAATAGCCATTTTTTGCAATTAAATGCCATTTGAAAAAAAAAAAATGTTTTTTGAATGCTCTGATTTGCTATTGACCATTTTAACACCTACAGCTCCCACTGCATATTGGGAAAATGTGTTGCTCAACTTTTTTTTATATGCATCATCGACATGTGCATTGATGGCATATTTCATTTTTTTATGCCAGCACTAGCTCTTGTTTTAAGTCAGATTCCACATATGCATCTAATCTCTCCCCCTGATTTTCCCCATGCAAGCAGAGGTCCCATTCGCATACTTGGAGGCTTCCCCCTGTAGTCCAGATGTTTCACCCCCTGTAAAGGCCACGGGTAAGACTTACATTTTTGAATACATACAATGTACTTCAGTGGTTTCAGATAAGGTTTTTTTTTTACCTCTGTACCACTCTAATAAAATATAAATCCAATGCCTGGATAAAATCGTCCAAATAAAGATTCATCAAAAATGCTACATTTCGGACTGTCAATCAACTTGCCTGGAGCTGAATACCTTTGTAAATGAAAGAATTAGGGGATATTTTCATTGTTCGTATCGCAGAAAAAAAGAATAGAACCCAGATCTGTAAATATCAGTTTCAGGGATTTCTGATTTGTCATTGTTTTTCAATGAGCAGGTGTAAACTTGCCCTGAATAAAATATGTTGAATAAGCCCATGTCTGATCCTATCAGATGTAATCAATATTAGCTTGTCACAGGTGTAGGCAGTCCCAGGCCCTTCAGCTGTTTAGGAGGCCTACAAATTGGGTACTGAGGATGATGAGAATAGTGGACTACAACAATTAGAGGACCTAAGGTTCTGTACCCCTGGCTTATGGGAACAAACTTACTCATATGGATACTACATATGTGAATGTTTTTGCCAATGCCATAGAGTCGAGTGAAAAAGTTCAGTGTACATTATTTTATTTTGTGATTCCTGTAACAGGTTACCCCAACATATGACAATACTACTGACCTGCACACTGCCGTCCAGGATTGGTGGAGTTGTTATCTTGGAATCCTGATGTGCACTGACATGTATAACTCCCATTAGTGTTGATGCAGTTGGCAAATGGAGAACATGTGTTGTTTCCAGCTGTACATTCATTAATATCTGCACAGACAATATATTGATACACATGAGTCTATTTATTTGGATGTCATACAAATGTAGCCAGACTTAAGGCTGTGACATATCTGAACTCTCTGCAAAAGGTCTGGTTAAATAAGCAAAAAAATGTCATCCAAATCAGTGAAAGCTGCTTATTAGACAAATCTAGTTTAACAAAGAAAGTGTTTAGTTATGCCTGGATAAATCTGTATGTGTTTGTTTTATCATTTTTTGTCAAGCCCCCCTACATATTTCTTGCACTTTACTCACTATGTATAAGAATTTTCAGTTCTCTGTCTCCATTTCCTTGATACAAATTTGATAGAAAGTATCATTTAAAGGGCTTGTACCTCCTACTCAATAAATACTTTGGTTTTTAATCTGTCACCTACCAGTTTTTAGCCTCATTAAACGTATCTGATTATAATGATGTTACTTTGTTTGTTTTATTGATCAATAATGACTTAAAATATTTTTGGTTTAGTAGTTAGGGTCTCCTAAACCTCAGTAGACCAGACCTCTATGTGATACAGCCTGCATAATTAATTGCTCATCTGTCCAGAGTTTGCCTCTCAGTTTCCATCAGCTTGTACCTCCTACTTAAAAAATACTTTGGTTTTTAATCTGTCAACTACCAGTTTTTAGCCTCATTAAAAGTATCTGATTATACTGATGTTACTTTATTTTTGTTTTATTGATCAATAATGACTTAAAATATTTTTGGTTTAGTAGTTAGGCTCTCCTAAACCTCAGTAGTCCAGACCTCTATGTGATACAGCCTGCATAATTAATTGCTCATCTGTCCAGAGTTTGCCTCTCAGCTTCCATCAGAGGGGTGAAATAAATTAATGGGGGGGGGGGGGATAATCAGGCAGTCCTTTTCAGGATGGATAATCTCATAAAGGTGAGGATTTAGACAGGTAACATATTCTATTAAATAAATACAGTATTGGGGAGTATAACCCAGACAAGTGCATTGGAGACCTCTCTGACATTCAAGCAACTGAATACAGTTTTTGCTCAGCAGACAGATTAGTTTACACATACATACATATACTGATATAGGTATATACTTTAGACATTTTGGTGGGAGTGAGGAAGGTTTCTTTATCTATATGTTTCTGGTTAGTGGTCCGTACTGGCCCAGGGTGGCAGGGGGGGTGGAGATAGGCTGCACACAGCGAATCAGGAGCTTCGCCCCCTTCCCACTCCTGTGAAAATTGCAGCAGCATGACTCACTGCTGAAGAGGTCCAGGACGTCCCCGAAGTGCACAGCATGTCCAATCGAACAGACAATGCCATGCACCATTTGCTAGTAATCTTTAAATATAAATAATCCAAAAACTATTCTTTAAAATAAAAAACGGCTTATTACATAGGCTCCATAGAATAGCACAGGAACTGGAGAGTCTATCTCACTGAAACATTTATCCCTCTTTAGCGCATCTCTCCCTGAGCTATGAATAAAATACTGTCAGCAGGAAGTTGTATTCAGTGAGGCCTACTTTCATCATTTTGCGAAAATAACTAACTAACTAATTAACTAGATAAATGTACACAATCTGCATATTTTTTATTTCATAGCCTAACATGATGTATTCCAACCAGGACTACAAATAAATAAATGCTGAATTGGTGTATTGTTTGCTTAGTATATGAGAGAACACAGATATAAAGACCCTCAGCAATACTACAGGAAAACATGTCTCAGAATAGGACAATTTGCACTTTGCTAGTATAATTCCCACTGTTTCTATCGATGTGCTGGACCATACTACTCACCTGAACATTGTCGCCCAGGATTGGTGGAGTTGGTATCTTGAAATCCTGGTTTACACTGGCATGAGTAATTCCCAATGTTGTTGATGCAGTTGGCAAAAGCAGAACATGTGTTGTTTCCAGTTGTGCACTCATCTAGATCTGCACAGATAATAAAGAAATATTTATCAGTCTGCATATAGACAGAGTTACATTTCCTATAAGAAAGCACAGACAACCAACTAGAGGTACCAGATTGGATAGACACCCATCATCTGACTTGTGGGCTTGGCCAATGTGAGTGTCGTTCCTCTGTTCTAGACACACCTCTGATTTATCTTGGTTGGTTTATTTACTAGATTATATATTGCTGGGATCTAAAACTTGTACTCCTCAATAGCTGGACCTTCAGCAGTTCACTGTTTTAGACCTTTATGTGCATAGGTTGCAAACTAAGAATACTTTCTGTGCTAGGCAACAGGGAACAGGGGATGGCTGGGACACAAAATAAATGAGAATAAATTCTAGTGCAAAGCAACTAAACCATAGGGGACAAATAAAATGTGCCATAAACAGGGCCTTTTTTTTTTTTATCCCTGAATGCCTTAGAGTAGGGGAACTCAAACCTTTACTCAAGTCCCCCCTCCCAATGGTGCAGGTTTTCTGTATCTCCGCAGCATTCAATTGTTTTAAAGCTTTATATGCACAAATTACCTAAAACTTGTGTGAGTATACAAGATATATATTACATTTTAGAGGATACCCAGCAAAACCCCCCTCTTTTTTTTCTTAAATTATAAATCTGCCCCTTTGTATTTGGGTCACAGAGCCCTTTATGTGCGCATTTGGATGGATTTTCTAGTGGGCAAAACAAGGGTATTCCTACTGCCATTAACCCTTTGAGTGCCAGAGGGGTACGCAACGCATAGCAAAGCAATGCGTTGCGTACCCCACTGGCACTCAAAGGGTTAACATCAGGATCAGGTGGTGTCCAGACTCCAGAGAGCAATTATAGGAAGACTACAAAAACAAACAGTGTAATGAACGCAAACACAGAAAGAACAAAATAAAGTGTTTTGTTCATGGCATGGTATCCTCTCAGATACTGCTCAAGTCACGTTTTTCACTCCTATGTGCCCGTTGCAGAGAAGACATTTCCATATCAGACTGGTCCTGTCCACAGACAATCCAGTTCTGAAACATCAGGAAAATCCTCTCTGCACGAGAGAAACCGCAAAACCCTAGACGTACGTTTCAGCCTACGTGGGTCTCATCAGTGGGGTGCAGCTGATTCCCTCTAGGCACATGGAAAGCAAGGGTTCATGCCTGGGATGCCCTTCCACTTTGAGAAACTACAAAAACAAAAAGTGTGACAAATGCAGCAAAAAAAGAACACAATTAAGTGTTTTGTTTAAGGCATGGTAGCCTCTCAGCGGCTTCTCAAGTCATTTTTTTCACATGTAACTTTCTACTACTGTTTCTATCCATGATCTTTTCCATATTACTCACCTGAACATTGTCGCCCAGGATTGGTGGAGTTGTCATCTTGATACCCTGATTTGCACTGGCAGGTATAGCTTCCATTGGTGTTGGTGCAGGTGGCATTAGGCGAACATGTATTGTTACCAGACGTGCACTCATCTATATCTGCACAGACATTATATTGATAGGTGTGAGTCTACTTACAAGGGACATAGGAGGCTGCATTATGGGTCATGTGACATATCCCACTACCTGCACTATCAGCTTTACTCTCTGTTACACAAAGGAACATAAGCTGCATAGTGTCCACATTTTTCTGCAATTTTTTTACATAGAGATTCAGTTATTAGGAAAGCAACATACTGGAAACCTATCTAGCATTCAAGGTGTTAAAACTTCCATTGAAATCAGTGGGACTATTTTTTCTCTGCAGTGCAGTTAGTTTGACCAGAATTGCACAACACAACTCAGTACAGCAGTCTCAGACGTATCTTTTCCATATAAAGCTATAGCGTTTTTTCTTGTTTTTAAAGCAATAGTAATACTTAAAATGAAAAAAATATGTTGTAGAGTTTATCCCCCTGAGTAAAACAAGGGTACTCCCACTGCTGAAAGGTGTTTTATTAAAAAATTATTACATCTCAAAGTTGAATTTTTTAGGTGCAAAATCACAGTGGCCAGAAATTGTACAGTGGCGCTGTTGCTATACGATCTTATGGAGAATTAAAGGGATAGTAATACTATAAAGGGATAGTAATACGTATTACAAATCCCTATATTAAAGCCCTTGTAAAAAGAAACGTATTGCCCCCAGTGACATCTCTCAAACCTTTATGGTTTGAGAGATGAATGCTTCTAAAGTTGCCCTCTCCCTCTCCCTTCTCCGTAGTCAGCATTCTAGCTGACTCAGGGAAATCCTGTCAGAGATCATCAGGCGGCTCTGCAGCAGAGCCGCGATCTCGTTAACTAAAAAAAAAACTTTCACTAAAACGGTCTTCTACGTGTGCTTGCAAGCCAATCACACGTAGAAGACCATTTCAGTGAAAGTTTTTTTTTTAGTTAACGCGATCAGGCTGTGCTGGAGAGCCGCCTGAAAGTCGTACGACTCTCTTCGATGCAGTCAGCTAAAATGCTGACTACGGGGAAGGGGGAGAGAGAGGGCAACTTTAGAAGCGTTCATCTCTCACACCATAAAGGTCTGAGAGATGACACTGGGGGCAAAACGTTTCTTTTTACAAGGGCTTTAATATAAGGATTTGTAATACTGAAGTATTACTATCCCTTTAAGGTCAACTGATCAAAACTGTCCATATAGGATGATGTAACAACAGCACCACTGTAGGCCACTGTGATACTGCCCCTAAACATTTCAAGTTTGAGCTGTAATAACTTTTGAATAAAACACTTTTCAGCAGTGGGAGTAATCTTGTTTTACTCAGGGGGATAAACTCTACAACATATTGTTTTTTGCATTTTAAGTATTACTATCCCTTTAAATAATAATAGGCCTTCTTTTGCAATTAAATGCCATTTGAAAAAAAAAAACATTTTTGAATGCTCTGCATATTGGGAAAATGTGTTGTTCAACTATTTTTATATGCATTATCGACATGTGCATTAATGTCATTTTTAATTTTTTTATGACAGCACAAGCTGTTGTTTTATGTTAAATTCCATATATGCTCCTAATCTCTCCCCCAACCCCTGACTTTCCCCATGCAAGCAGAGGTCCCATCCACATACTTGGGTCTTCCCCTTGTAGTCCGGATGCTTCTCCACCTGTAAAGGCCATGGGTAGGACTTACATTTTTTCATACATGCAATGTACTTCAATGGTTTCAGATAAGGGTTTTTTTTTTACCCCTGAACCACTCTAATAAAATATAAATCCAGTGCCTGGGTAAAATTGTACAAATAGGGTGACCACACGTCACGGAATGCCTGGGACTGTCCCTTATTGGGGGTATGTGTCCCGTGTCCCGGATCACCCCCCACCGGGACAACAAGGAGTCCCGGAATTGAGCAACACTCACCAGTCCAGCCAGCCAATGAAATGTATTTGCTATATGGCCCTCATTGGCTGGCTCAGCCAGCCAATGAAGACCATAGAGCAAATACATTTCATTGGCTGGCTGGACTGCTACATGCGAGAGAGCTGGGATGGAGCAGGTATGTTGGTACTGCAAGTGAGACCCGAGGCTGAGGCTCCCATCGGCACTGACCATCCTTCTCTCAGTGGAAACTCTTAATCTGTGTCAGGCTGACACAGATTAAGAGTTTCCACTGAGAGCTCTTACTCTGTGTCAGCCTCAGAAAGATGGTCAGCACCGACTGGAGCCTCAGCCGAGGGTCTCACTTGCAGTACCAGCATACCTGAGCTGCGGGACTAGGGTGACCACATATCCCGGAATGGCAGAATGAAAATGTGGTCACCCTATGTACAAATGAGGATTCATCAGAAATGCTACATTTTGGGTTGGGTGTCAATCAGCTTGCCTGGAACTGAATACCTCTGTAGATGAAAGAATTAGGGGATATTTTCATTAATCATATTGCAGAATATAGTGCTGATCATTGAATAGAACCCAGATTTGTAAATACCACAATTTCAGGGATTTCTGATTCTTCAATTGTCATCAAGTGAGCAGGTGAAAACTTGCACTGAATAAAATATCCTATATAATAATTCGCTAAAATGTGTGTAACGATGCAGTCATGTGCAGTACAGACTGCTGCGTGTGCTGCAGTCATGCACAGGTCTGTATCTCTACTGCGCATGACTGCTCCGCGAGGATGATGAAAATAGTGGACTACATCAGTTAGAGGACCTAAGGTTCTGTAGCCCTGGACTATGGGAACAGACTTGCTTACATGGAAACTACATATGTAAATGTTTTTGCCAATGCCATAGAGTAGAGTGAAAAAGTTCAGCGTACATTATTTTATTTTGTGTTTCCTGTCACAGGTTACCCCAGCATACGACAATACTACTGACCTGCACACTCTCGTCCAGGATTGGTGGAGTTGGTATCGTTGAATCCTGGTTTGCACTGGCATGTATAACTCCCATTAGTGTTGATACAGTTGGCAAACGGAGAACATGTGTTGTTTCCAGTTGTACATTCATCAATATCTGCACAGACAATATATTGATAACCATGAGTCTATATATGGACAAGATACAGATGTTACTAGACTTAAAGGGATGGTAATGTCCCAGAAAAAATATATGAGTGTTGTAGTCCTTAAAAAGTTGAACAAAGTGCAAAAAACCATATCTCTCAAACCGCTATGGCTTGAGAGATATCTGCATTTAAAGTTTGATGTTTCCTGCTATCAGCTGTAAAGCTGTCAGCAGGAGATCCTTGTCGGCCGACGCAAAGGCTCTGCAGCAGAGCCGCAATCATGTTATTTACAATGAATGACTTCAATGGAATGGTCTAAAAAGTGTTCCTGGTTTGCAAGCACACTTTTTAGACCATTCCAATGAAGCTTCTAACTCCTGCTTTGCTTTTGAATCTTCTGCCAGTTTTTAGCCTCATTAAAAGCATTTGTTTATACAGATTTTATCTTATTTTTGTTTTGTTGATTAGTAACGGCTTCAGATATTTTTGGTTTAGTAGTTAGGGACTGTAGAAGACTCAACCTCTATGTAACACAGCCTGCATAATTAATTGCTCATCTATCCAGATTTTGACTATCAGCTTCCATCAGAGGGGTGAAATAAATTAATGAGTAGGACTAATCAGTCAAATTCTTTTCAGGATGGATAACCTCAGAAAGGTGAGGATTTAGACAGGTGACAGATTATGTTAAATAAATACAGTATTGGGAGGTATAACCTAGACAAGTGCATTGGAAACCTCTCTAACATGTAAGCAATTAAATACAGTTTTTGCAGTGGGATGGTTAACAATATATCTACGGTATATCTCTCTCTCTCTCTCTCTCTTTCTCTCTCTATATATATACATATATATATATATATATATACTGTATTTCTATAAATTGGCACTCACGTTATCTTTTGGCCTCTCATGTTATCCATGGTACCATGTATCAGAACATGTAGAGTAAAGAGTAAAAAATACACACTCACAGGTCAGGTTTTCAAAATCTCTTAAAAACGCATAAATATAGCACCATAGGGAAAGATATACAGCTTTGTTTCGGTTTGCTATCTGGGACCATTGTTAAGACAACAGAACATGTACAATAAAACATGTATATATGGAGAGAAAACAAACACAAATAGCTGTGGTACTGAGCTGAATAGCATAGGCTGTGGTGCAACTGAAGTGATGACAAAGTGCATTAATTGGGTATTCATATATCTTTTCCACATAGATTGCTTGTGTTTCAAGCGTCCATCTGTTACAAAACTTGATTAACCCATATCATGTCATGCTAAGTGCATAAAAAAATATAGAAAGTGGAATGATAAAATCTCATCGGGTAGCCAAACAAATTTTTAAAACTTATCACTGTAACATCAAGTAATTGTACTAACCTGTTATGGTTGGCAAGCAAAACCAGGAGTCAGACGGTATAGTTAACAGGACCTTTATTATGAGAATAATAACAGTCATGTAATGTAAATATGTACACACAGTGGGTAATCGAAAAGGCGAGCACTGTATCAGGAGACTGATAGCCCCAGGTCAATACTAGGAAGGATGTCTAAATAATGGAACCAACCCTAGGAGCGAACAGACAGGACCTTCTAGTAAGCACCAGATAGGATAGTCAGAAAGGCCAAAGTCATACACAGAGCAGGTAGTCCGCCAGAGCCACAGGTTTGCACCAGATAGGATATCCACTGAAGCGATGGAATGCTGGATGCACAGTGGACAGTGTCCCAGGTCAACACCAGAGTGGGTAGTCAGACAAGCCTAGGTCATACACAGAGAGGGTAGTCAGCCAGAGCCACAGGTTTGCACCAGATAGGATATCCACTGAAGCGATGGAATGCTGGATGCACAGTGGACAGTGCCCCAGGTCAACACCAGAGTGGGTAGTCAGACAAGCCTAGGTCATACACAGAGCAGGTAGTCAGCCAGAGCCACGGGTTTGCACCAGATAGGATATCCAATGAAGCTATGGAATGCTGGATGCGCAGTGAACAGTGCCCCAGGTCAACACCAGAATGGGTAGTCAGACAAGCCTAGGTCATACACAGAGCGGGTAGTCAGCCAGAGCCACAGGTTTGCACCAGATAGGATATCCACTGAAGCGATGGAATGCTGGATGCTCAGTGGACAGTGCCCCAGGTCAACACCAGAGTGGGTAGTCAGACAAGCCTAGGTCATACACAGAGCGGGTAGTCAGCCAGAGCCACGGGTTTGCACCAGATAGGATATCCACTGAAGCGATGGAATGCTGGATACGCAGTGGACAGTGCCCCAGGTCAACACCAGAGTGGGTAGTCAGACAAGCCTAGGTCATACACAGAGCGGGTAGTCAGCCAGAGCCATGGGTTTGCACCAGATAGGGTATCTGAGCCAAATCCGAACGCACAAGGAGAATAGTCAGACAGAGCCATGGATCAACACCAGAATGGATGGACAGACAAGCTGGATCATACACAGGAATCAGGAATACTACCTAATGAACTGCTCAGAACACCAACGTAAGGGTGACTGAGTCAGGACTCAGTCTGCCCTTTAAACCCCTCCACAGGAAATAGATAGGTGGAGCAGCTAGAGGGAGGAAGTAGGTAGGAGGAGACTACAGGAAACAAACACACATAAAACAGAGGCCTGTAGCATGCTGAAGCCTCTTGCCTGCAGATGATACGTGAAAAGACGCCGAGCATCGCTGAAGCACCGGCGCTGGAAACAAGGTACTGTAACATAACCAAAGTATCATTAACCTGTATATCAAAACAGTGCAGAGGGCAGTGAAATTGCACAAATCACTGCAATAAAAATGCTAACAATTGAGTCAAATTATAAAGACCAATTGAGCAGAATCACTAAAAGACAGCCAAAAAGTGGAAGAGTTTAATCATAAAGAGTATATATAAATGTATGCAGAAAAGCCGATCACCAATAGATCAAGGGAGGTATGCATGTGACAAGTGAAACGTACAATTATAGAACAAAAAAAAAGAAAAGAAAAAAAATGTATAAAATATGAATAAATCAACTATATGGTAAATAATAAAAAGTAAAAAATAAAAACAAAAAAATGAAAACTACACAATAAAAAAGGAGTAAAAGTAAATAAAGAATTAAATGATAAATAAATAAAATATACAAAAATTGAAAAATAAAAAACAAAAAATGAAAAATAAAATAAATGAAAACAATAAAAAATGAGAAATGAAAAATAGAATTAAAAATAAAAAAATAAAAAATACAGTATAAAATATAAAAGAAAAATGAAAAATAAAAAAAACTTATGTGATGAACAGAACATGGATAATAACAAAAATTACTTGTAGCCAAACTAAGATGGGGTCCCCAGAAAGGGGGGCAAGCCATCAGACAGATGGCTCGGTCCAGTATGTGGACCCCCATAAATGTAAGCCCCATAACATTATTCTCTCAGGCAGAAAGCACGAAAAAATATTGCTTTCATTTAAAACATTGGGAGTGTTCAATTCATGGATCCAAAAGCATTCTTTTTGAAGAATCAGTCTGGAATGGTCACCACCATGCACATGATCAATGGCTATGAAACTAAAGTTGGTTGGACTGTTTCATTGTCAAATAATGTTTTGCAATTGGCTTGTCTGATTTATTATCACAAAAGGCAGTGTTTATTGCAGAACAATGCACAGCCATCCTCTCACGAACAGTACCGTCTGTCTTTCCAACGTAACTTAAGCCACAAGGACAATAAATCATGTATATGACATGGTCAGTTCTACAGGTAACCTGATATTGTATTGTATATATTTTGTTGTTATGATGATATGAAAAAAGTCCTTCCTTTCCTCATAGAGCTACATGTTGTACATCCGGAACATTTGTAGCATCCAGGAGAACCCTCAGTTAGCCATGATTTTTTATTAATACCTTTGTAGCTATTTTTAGGTTCGGTATTCATCAGCAAATCCTTCAGATTCATCCCCCTTTGATATCTAATCATAAGATGTTTTTTTTTAAACAGAAGGTAACTTCATCTTTTTAAAAGATAATCCAATTCTTTTTAATGGCTGAATTAATCTCACTTGATCTGCATGTATATTTGGTGGATAAAATGTCTGTCCTGTTTGTTGCCTTTGCTATTCAGGGGTGGTACCAAAGCTGTTTGCATGTTTGTTCACACAAGTGGTGTGTATATTTCTCTATATATACATGGTTTATTGTACATGTTCTGTTGCCTTGATAAAGGTCCTGTACAGCAGACCGAAACGTTGCTGTATATCTTTCCACTGTGCTATATTTATGCATTTTTAAGAGATTTTTGAGAACTGACCTGTGAGTGCGTACATTTGTGGAACGGCATTACCCGTCATGTTATGACATACAACAGAAAGGGTGATAAAGATACAGTAATGCCCCCCCATCTCTTTAGGTGCAAGCTCTTGCTGGTTCCAAGGATTTTGAGCATTGCTGTGCTGTGTTTGTGCATTGCTGTGTACTGTTATTAATATGAATAATTATTGATGTGTGTGGTGGACAATTTTTCTGACACTTTAATAGTCAGAACTTATGTATATTTATATTTTCCTTGTTTGTGTGCCTTGATATGTTCCCCTTATTGTAATGGTCATCACATACATGGCGACAGTTCAATAATTAATGGTGAATTAACCCTTTGACTGTCTCTCCCCAAATAAATATTGTCACGTACCTCCAGTTTACAGTGTCCTGTTCCTTGGACTGGTATGAACTGTACTCCCCCATTCTTTGTGTCCCTCACTGCTATGACTCCTGCCCCCTGGTGGTTGCTGTAAGTTCAGAGGTGAGAGGAACCGGGGCATGAGTCGAGGCAGTGAGGGACATGATGATATTTATGTGGGAAAGGCTGTCAAGGGGTTAATTGAGCAGGAGGCGCATTACATTATTATGTGGGAAAGGAAGTCTGTATGCAGGAAGATGATGGGTGTTGGTGTTCTGCTGTAAAGTAAGTATATGCAGGGCCGGTGCAAGGATTTTTGTATAAACAGACAAAGGTGCATTTTGATGCCCACACCCCCCCTCCGACCTTGCCCCAATCCCCTGCCCCTGCCGACCTTGCCATAATCCCCTGCCCTGCCCACATATTCATCTCCACACTCTGCCCACCTCCACACTGCCCACCCCATCCTCCTCCCCACCTCCACATTGCCCACATTGTCCACCTCCACACTGCCCGCCTCACCCTAAACACACACACACTCTCTCTCTCTTTCTGACTAAGCACACACTCTCTCAGACTAAGCACTCTCTCTCTCTCTCTCTCTCTCTCTCTCTCTGACTAAGCACACACTCTGTCTCTCAGACTAAGCACACTCTCTCTCTCTGACTAAGCACACACTCTGTCTCTCAGACTAAGCACACTCTCTCTCAGACTAAGCACACTCTCTCTCAGACTAAGCACACTCTCTCTCTCTCAGACTAAGCACACACTCGCTCTCTCTCTCTATCTCTCTCAGACTAAGCACACACTCTCTCTCTATCTCTCTTAGACTAAGCACACACTCTCTCAGACTAAGCACACTCTCTCTCTCTCTCAGACTAAGCACACACTCTCTCTCTATCTCTCTTAGACTAAACACACACTCTCTCTCTATCTCTCTTAGACTAAGCACACACACTCTCTCTATCTCTCTTAGACTAAGCACACACACTCTCTCTCTTTCTCTCTCTCAGACTAAGCACACACTCTCTCTCTATCTCTCTTAGACTAAGCACACACACTCTCTCTCTCAGACTAAGCACACTCTCTCTCTCTCTCTCTCTAAGACTAAGCAGAGTTAACCTACCAGACTTCTAGAAATACTAAGTGGCCTCCAGTTAACTGCTTTGACAGCTCTAGTGTCAACCCATTCACCCCCCAACTGGGCATTGATTGACTCCTCACATAGAATAGCGGAACCAAAACATCGCCTGCCAGAACACTTAACACCTTCACTGCAGTGTACACTCATCGGACACTTACTGGCTCACCCAGGGCACCTCTATATCCACATACAGTTACCCCAAGGATTTAAAGGATACTTTTTCAGTATACAGTTCTCCCATGTATTGTACTCCAGCCTATACATCCCATAATCCTCAGCCAGCCAAATGGAAAGAATTTTGTCTATCTGAAAGTACGTAGGATTACCATCCATCACACCAAGAGAACAACATGTTTTCCCCTTTCTCCTGACTGTAGGTGGGGCCTGGTCCATAGACATCACTTTAGGATTCATCCTAAATGCCTCTAAGGTTAAGATCAAAAGACTTACTCTTTTCATTGCCCCATTCTGCCAGATCTGTCAGAGACCCCAGCTCTCTAGCCAGGGCCGGCCCAAGGCATTATGCTGCCTGGGTCCATGGATGAAATGCTGCCCTCACCCCCCCCAAAAAAAAAAAACACCCACTAAAACACGTAAAAAGGAAAAAAAAAACATCTTGGTCACAGCTGAGCAATCATAATCTCATTTCTGCACTAACATAATGTTAGTGCAGAGATGACATTTTTATGATGCCCACGCCTGACCACAGTTTTTTCCCTTTTTTACCAATACAAAAATAAGCTTAACAGGATAAACACATTGTCCCTCAATCTCCACAATGCCCCCTCCATCTCCACAATGCCCTTTCCACAATGCCCCTTTCATCTCCACAATGCCCCTTCCACAATGCTCCCTTCATCTCCACATTGCCCCTTCATCTCCACATTGCCCCTTCCACAATGCCCCTTCTATAATGCCTCTTCCTCTCCACATTGCCCCTTCAACAATGCCCCTTCATCTCCACAATGCCCTTTCCACAATGCCCCCTTCATCTCCACAATGCCCCTTCCACAATGCCCCCTTCATCTCCATAATGCCTTTTCATCTCCACATTGCCCCTTCATCTCTACATTGCCTCTTCATCTCCACAATGCCCCTTCCACATTGCCCATTCATCTCCACAATGCCCCTTTATCTCCACATTGCCCCTTCCACAATACCCCTTCATCTCCACAATGCCCCTTCCACAATGCCCCTTTATCTCCACATTGCCCCTTCCACAATGCCCCTTCCACAATGCCCCTTCATCTCCACATTGCCCCTTCCACAATGCCCCTTCCACATTGCCCATTCATCTCCACAATGCCCCTTTATCTCCACATTGCCCCTTCCACAATACCCCTTCATCTCCACAATGCCCCTTCCACAATGCCCCTTCACCTCCACATTGCCCCTTCCACAATGCCCCTTCATCACCACAATGCCCCTTCCACAATGCCCCGTCATCTCCACAATGCCCCTTCATTTCCACATTGCCCCTTCCATATTCCCCCTTTATCTCCACAATGCCCCTTCATCTCAACAATGCCCCTTCCACAATGCCCCTTCCACAAATCCCCTTCCATAATGCCCCTTCATCTCCACATTGCCCCTTCCACAGTGCCCCTTCATCTCCACATTGCCCCTTCCACAGTGCCCCTTCATCTCCACATTGCCCCTTCATTTCCACATTTCCCCTTCCATAAAGCCCCTTCATCTCCACATTGCCTCTTCCATAATGCCCCTTCGTCTCCACAATGCCCCTTGATGCCCTACCTCGAGTCCCCGGTGGTCTAGCTGCGTGGCATCATGAGAGAGACTGTGCCTCCTTTGGCACAGAGCTGAAGCTCCCGCGCGGTTCTCAGTAATGCAGAGCACTGGGAGATGATGTAATCTCCCAGCGCTCTGTATTACTAGAGCACCGGAGCTGGGAGATCAGATTGAGCTGCAGCTGCTGTTGCATGGCGAGGGACTCACACAAGCTCCCTGTTTTGGCGCCCCTCCGCTGCGGCACCCTAAGGCGGGTGCCTAACCTGCCTTATGCTAGCGCCGGCCCTGAGTATATGTGTCCTGATGTACGCGGTGAAGTGAATGCGGCACATTGGTGTAGGGTGTGCGTATAAGTGGTATGGGTGAGTATGTTGATGAATGTAGTGTGAGTGGTGAGTAGATGTAGAGGTGAATATGTATTTTTTCCTTTGTGGTGTGGTTCGGTGGGTGATGCAAGTGTGTGTGGGCAATGTTTTCTTTTCAGCCGGATGTTGAGGGAGGGCAAAGTCCTTGCAGAGATTTTCACAGGAGTAGGCCTACTCCTGTGAAAATCACGTCCCCCTGTATCTCCATGACTGGCAGTATAGAGGAGATGTCATTATCCCCTCCTTACTGCCGTCTCTGAGGAGACATAAATTATGAAATGAAGTTTTCTCATATATATATATACTAGCAATGTGGGACGGCGTTGCCCGTCATGTTATGACCGTTGGGCGCATGTGTGTGAAATGCAGACACACTGATAAACACAGACATATGCAACACACAGGCAGACACATACCATACATCCCAAGTGTCCCTCTTTAGGAGGGACAGTCCCTCTTTGAGGGCCAAATCCCTCTGTCCCTCTTTCCCACCCTGTTGTCCCTCTTTGTAGGAGGTCAGACTGTGTGCAGGGCCGGCTCCACCTATAGGCGAGGTAGGCGCCGGCCTAGGGCGCACACGTACTGGGGGCGGGGGCATGCAGCGGAGAAGAGCTGCGCCCACACACACCACGCCAGGAACCACAACACAGTCAGGTCTATGTTGCTACAGCGCTCCCTCATCTGGTCGGATCTTTAGTAATGCAGAGCGTGCTGGGAGTCATGATCTCCTGCCTCGCTCTGCATTACTGAAGAGAAGACTGCGCGGGAGCTACAGGTATGTGATGGGGGGCAAGTTGGAGCTGAGGGGGCATAGTGGAGCTGAGGGGGCAAGTTGGAGCAGATGTGGGGCAAAGTGGAGACGATGGGGGCAAGTTGGAGCTGTTAGGGGAAAGCTGGAGCTGAGGGGGCATAGAGGAGCTGGTGGGGGCAAGTTGGAGCTGATGAGGGTGAAAGTGGAGCTGATGAGGGTCAAAGTGGAGCTGAGGGGGGGCAAGTTGGAGCTGAGGGGGGGCAAGTGGAGCTGAGGGGGGGCAAAGTGGAGCTGGTGGGGCAAGTTGGAGCGGATGGGGCAAGTTGGAGCTGCTGGGGGCATAGTGGAGCTGATAGTGGAAAGTTGGAGCTGAGAGGGCATAGTGGAGCTGGTGGGGGCAAGTTGGAGCGGATGGGGGGCAAAGTGGAGCTGATGGGGGTAAGTTGGAGAGGATGGGGGGCAAAGTGGAGCTGATGGGGGTAAGTTGGAGCTGAGGGGGCAAAGTGGAGCTGAGGGGGCAAAGTGGAGCTGGTGGGGGCACGTTGGAGCTGATGGGGGCAAGTTGGAGTTGAAAGGCGCAAAGTGGAACTGGTGGGCCAAAGTGAAGCTGATAAGGTGCAAGTTGGAGCTGGTGGGGGGCATCTCTTACAGGCATCTCCAGAACAGGGGCAGAGTGGCTCAGGGGGCAGAGAGAGGACAATCATGAAAAGAGGTTGGGTATAAGTAGGCAGGGTATAAAGGGGTGGGACACAAGGGGCGGAGCGAAATGGGCGGCAAAATTAGGTTTTGCCTAGGGTGGCAAAAATCCTTGCACCAGCCCTGACTGTGTGGTGTGTATTACTTTGCTCTACAGCAATAAAGCAATAAACTTCAGTATATGTGTTTATACATTAGTCTGTGCAAATTAAATACTTTGGTCTTGCACTAAATCATTTATTCAGTTACATAAATAACCAGTAATAGGTCATGAAATAACCTAAAAATTCTTACTAATGCCCCGCCCACCAGCCACACCCCCAATAATATCACCTAAAACTAACGTGTCCCTCTTTGGCCCTGTGAAATGTTGGGAGGTATGCACATACACACAGTGAGCGGCAGAGACATGCAAAACACATGTACACACAGACACACTGGAGATGCACACATGGACACACATATGTAACAGAGATGTACACACACAGACACGCAACATATATGAGCAGAAACACATGTGCTCATGAGTTGTGTACCCCTCTGGCACTCAAAGGGTTAAGGTATAGAGAGGCATGTCAGAGTTAAATAGCAGTGGGAAGTGTGTTCATACCTGGGAACACTGACTTGTGAAGTCCCTAGAGGGGACTGATGTGGTGCTGATGTGGAGAGACAAATGGGGCAATCTGGGTTAACAGTGGGTGGGGCTTAATCGCGAGTAGGGGGCGGGGCTTAACATAAATGTGAAAAAGTGTTAGTAATAGGCTGGGGAAGGAGGAGAAGTGGGAGGGAAATGCAAGTTTACAGTGTGAGGGGTTTTAACACACTCCATGAGGGGTAAAACTTGATACAGAACCCTGTGGCAGTCAGTGGGTTAAGTGTGAATCTGATGGCTGTCTGTCCTGTGTCTTGCATGGCAAATGGTGACAGTGAAGAAGTAATTCAGCAATGAGGGCCTACCTTAACCCTTTGAGTGCCATTTTGTTCCCCTGGTGATGCAGCACCATTCAGTGGCTTTACTACAGGTCCTGCTGAGGCCACTGGGAGTCAAGGTGAGTGACTGTGTGTCAGCCATCTTTCTTTCTGGCTTTGTGTGTGTGTATGGGTGTTTGGTGCTGTGTGAGTGGGGCATGAGTGTGTAATACCTGTGAACTTTTACTTGTGGAGTCCCTCATGTGGTGCTGATGTGAAGAGAGCAATGGGGCAATCTGGGTTAAAAGGGGGTGGGGCTTAATCACGAGTAGGGGGGGGCTTAACATAAATGTGGAAAAGTGTTAGTAATAGGCTGGGGAAGGAGGAGAAGTGGGAGAGAAATGCAAGTTTACAGTGTGAGGGGTTTGAACACACTCCCTGAGGGGTAAAACTTGATACACAACCCTGTGGCAGTCAGTGGGTTAAGTGTGAATCTGATGGCTGTCTGTCCTGTGTCTTGCATGGCAAATGATGACAGTGAAGAAATAATTGAGCAATGAGGACCTACCTTAACCCTTTGAGTGCAATTTTGTTCCTCTGGTGCTGCAGTACAGGTCCTGCTGAGGCCTCTGGGAGTCAGGGTGAGTGACTGTGTGTGTGTGTCAGCCATATGTATTTCTGGCTTTGTGTGTGTATGTGGTGCTGTGTGTGTGAGTGGGGGCATGTCTGTTTGGTGCTGTGTAAGTGGGGCATGTGTGTGTGTTTGTGTGGTGCTGTGTGAGTGGGGCATGTGTGTGTGGTGGTCTGTGTGTGTGAGTGGGGCATGTGTGTTTGTCTGTGGTGTAGGCGCAAGTGGCGGCCATATTGTTTTTTTCTGACTTTGATAGTGGTGGGCGGGCTGCATAGTGGGGGCGGGCCAACTCCCTGCATGACTGAATCACCCAATAGGAGTAGTAACTCCTGCTTTATGCCTCCCCTGGGTGTGTTTTGGCAGGCACAAAGTCTTCTTTTATATATATATATATATATATATATATATATATATATATATATATATATATATATATATATATATATAATGTATATTCTGTTCCATTAACCCTTTGAAAGTCACTGAGGTATCCAAAGTATTGCTTTGCAATGCACTGGATACCACTCTGGCACTCAGAGTAACCCTCTGAACCAGATACTAGTTGCCTACTGTCTTTTTCTTACCTGTGCACATTCTTCCAGGAACGTCTGGGCTCAGATCGGAGAAACCATTCCAGCAGGCACAGGAATAGATGCCTTCAGTGCTTGTGCAGAAGGCAAATGCAGAGCATTGGTGGGATCCATCTGCACAACTGTTTTTTGCTGCCAAAAGAAATAGCATTTGTTAGAATGTGTAGGATTGAGGGAGCAGTATCTGGAATCATCCTGTACAGGAAACAGATAATGTACTATCTCATTCCATCTTATGTTTTTGTTCATTTCTTTTATCAACCTTGATGTTCTCGGTTTGTATTCATTTGGTTGCTGTCTGGCTTAGTACTGTATGCTGGATAAAAAACGACTGCTGGCAGGCAAGACAGTTGCCTTGATTTGAATGCTCCTTTGGACTGGATCTGTAATCCTTTTATTTTTTTAATAAAATAAAAAAATACAGTGCAGGAGCGCTGTAAGTAAAAAAACAGGGTCTAAAACTGACAGCGACAAGACTAGAGCAGTCTCTCTCAGACCCCAACTCTGTGCGCTGGTACAGTTCACGTGTACCAGCACTTCGGCAAGGATCAAGCGGTCCTTAGGGGAAGGTAACTGGACCGCTGGTCCTTAAGGGGTTAAGGTGTGGGGTCTTACTATTAGCAGGGGATCGTGTTCCTGGATATCTTTCTGGCAGTCACACATTGTCTTGCAATCCGTTGTGCACCCCTCTGGCACTCAAAGGGTTAATATCGTTGCAACTGTTGTGTCTGCCACCAGAAACATGACTTCTGGGACAATTTGATGATTTCCTCTCTTGAACAAAGTCACAAGGGCAAAATTCATGGTGGGGGTGGCTATTAGGATTTTCTCGTCATAGGCAAGTAGGGGATTGTTATTAGGAAATGTTATTTGTCATTAAGAATTTCCCTGATCTAGTACAGCTGTGTTAATTAGCGGCTGATTCTTTTTGACTGGTTACCTTTGCTCAAGCAAGAAAAACCTAAAAGCCTGAATTGTTCCTTGATGACCAAACTCATACCTCCCAAGTGTCCCTCTTTAGGAGGGACAGTCCCTCTTTTAGATCCAAATCCCTCTGTCCCTCTTTCTCACCCTGATGTCCCTCTTTTTAGGAAATCAGACTGTGTGGTGTGTATATAAGTGTATCATACTGTTCTACAGCAATAAAACTCACATATTGTTTGTGTAAACATCAGTAGATGTGTTTATAAATTAGCCAGTGTAAATAAAATACTTTGGTCTTGTTATAAGTAATTTACTAGGTTACACAAGGAGGTGTCAATAGGTCATGAAATAGCCTAAAAATTATCTTTAATGCCCCGCCCACTAGCCACACCCCCTAAAACACAAGTGTCCCTCTTTGGCAGTTTGAAATGTTGGGAGGTATGACCACACTACAACATTCCTGTTGTGGTTTTTAACTCTTTGAGTGCCACACCCTGTGGCACCGAGAGGGTTAACCCTTCGAGTGCCACAGGGGTACGCAACGCATTGCTTTGCAATGAGTTGCATACCCCCTCTGGCACTCAAAGGGTTAAATTATTTCAGCATAATTGGACACCGGTGGGGTTTACTTTTCAATGCCAGGCAACATTCTCTGTCAATCAAAGGGTTAAATCTAGACAATCAGCCAACATATTGAAACATTCATACCTTCAAATTTGTAAGAACTTTCATCTACTGTGAAAGTAGTGCTTTTATTTAATGCCTCTTTGAAGACGGTTTGAACAGACGTGGCTGTAAAATTACTGTCTGTATTAGTGACGATGTCAAAGTTCACGACAATGCTTCCACTAGAGAGACTGGTTATTACAATCCGCATGTCACCAGCATCTATCAATTTTTGGACACTGGGGGCCATGTTTTTCTTGACCTGCAAAGCACCGGAAACAAAATAATTAATTATAAACAATTTAACAATGATTTCACAATTATTGTACAATAAAGTGCATTCAGAAAGTGTTTATTTTCTAAAGACACAAATTAGGAAAGAGTGATGGAAAGTCAGTATAAAAGATTCAGTCAATTTAGATATTTTCCCTGTGCCCTTCATCATGTTCTCCTCACATGCATTCTCTTCCATTCTTTTTCAGTGGTGTGAGCGCCCTCTACTTGCAGTGTGTATGAACAACTGATGACTCAGATTTGTCTGGCAAAGTATGGTAAGAGCTGGGTCCTAGAGGCTAAGGCACTAAAATGGACTGGAGTAATTTAGGGGCAAAAACTGGCTGTCCTGTTCATTCATTCATCTGTTTATTCACCAATTTAGCTCTCAAAGGTTTGTCAGTGCTATTAAATAAAAAATACATTTACTTTGTCTGTGCATGCGTGTGGAAGGGTCCTGTATTATATCCATGAGCAAAAAAATACCCACTGTGAATTTTGATGCCTGCCTGCTTGCCTCCTTCCTTTCCTCTGTCAATCTCCCTTTCTCTCCTCTTCCCTCTTCTACCCATCTTAATGATTTATAGTAATCTGGACACATCCAGGAGATCTGTCCAGAGGTGATATTTTTTAACTTGCTTCCTTGGCTGTGTCTTCCATCATCTGACGTCATAGCATGCCATGTCTTTCAATGAGCAGACTTATATTATGTAGCCATTGAATTGGGTTTCTAATTTAAATATGCTGCCCGCTTGACAGATCTTCCAGGCACTCCCACCAGATCACTGTAAACCATTAAGGTGGTGGTAGGAAAAGATTGAGGTAGGGAGGGAAAGAGAGAATTCTTGTATGCATTATTTTGATGCAAACATATATATTGTAAGTATTTCCCTGTTACTCCCATGCCTGCTGGGGACGAGTCATGTCAATGTTACTATAGCTCAAACCTTTTTTGTTTCTTTGTTTTTTTAAACTGCAATTTTGTATTGTAGCTATGGGGTGGTATTGTTGCAATCACTTACTTTGGAGAGTTATGACTCAATCTCTCCTATAGACCGAGCTGTAAAATTAATTGCTTTTTGGACAGGTGGAACTGTTGCTAAAACTTTGATTTAAAAAGTTTCAAATGTTATAACAATCTCCCAGCAGTGGGTATGTGCTTTTTAAATCAGTAGGAAGAAGTCTAAATATATATTGTTTTTGTAATAAGCTTAGTCACTTCTATAAGACGGTATACATCAAAGTTGACTGGATGTATTTTTTGTGCAAGATTAAATTAAGTTCAAGAAGGATGGACAACTTGTTGATTTGCAATGAGCTGCACACTCCTCTGCCACTCAAAGAGTGAATGGGCATTT
The DNA here is from genome assembly GCA_037306005.1 of Rhinophrynus dorsalis. Classification (NCBI taxonomy): domain Eukaryota; kingdom Metazoa; phylum Chordata; class Amphibia; order Anura; family Rhinophrynidae; genus Rhinophrynus; species Rhinophrynus dorsalis. The sequence continues at coordinate 34,199,784 of CM074719.1, forward strand.
ATCACATCCTATGAGAACAGCCATAGTAAAAAAACCCAGGACTCCACTACTGACTCAAGGGAATCAGTTTTCTTATCCACAGGGCAGCTGAAAGGAGCCCCAGAAAAGACTCTGAGCTGCTCAGAGGGTCACAAAACTGACTCCCTCTGCTGTAATGTTACCTGGAATTATGAAGTTCTCAGCCGCATTCTCCGGGGTTGTGTGCACAGGGTATCCTTTTCAAATATCGCATGCATAACAGCGTGCAACATTTAGGCACTAAAACTAGGTCGCTGGCTTCAAGAGCGCCATATGAGAATCTTGCACAAATCAAAAGAGCGAGATTCTTATGGTGCCTTGTAAAACGTTGCCACTGCCTGTACTACCTTCACTAATTAATGCCCTGCATCCCTTCGTGAATTAATAATGTCAGCTCCTGCAGAGTCTTTAATAGCTTGTTTGTGCCGCCCGACCTGCACTCCAGCTGTCTCTCCTGGGCAATGAAAGTTAAAATTACCTCGGTGTGGGTGCGCTGTGGGAGTACAGCATGATGTTTTTTAAAATGTTTAACTTTCATTTCCCAGGAGAGACAGTCGGAGTGCAGGCTGGATGGCAAAACATTTTATGAGGCGCAATAAGAATCTCGCCCTTTTGATTAGTGCTCTTGAAGCTGGCGACCTAGTTTTAGTGCCTAAATGTTGCATGCTGTTATGCTTGTGACATTTCAAAAGTAAACCGTGTGCACAGTCCCATTAGACCTGCTATGGGACTGTAGGGGCCAGCATGGTGCAGGACAGAGACTTCAGTCTTACAATCCAAACTCTTCCCATGAGAACAAGGATGGGACATTGGGTGTCTCTTTTCAGAAACCGAATTTACTCCCCCGTTGGTCCACCTGGGCAATGCCTCCCATACATTTGTCAACAGGTCTTATCTCAAGAGAGCATACTTGTCGATGGGGCATTTTCTAAGTCAGGTTTGTCCATAAAAACTAACTATCTTTTGCCTCCTTCCTTATTCTGCCCACCTAGAAGTCCAGGACCCCATGGGGTCATTTATTTTACGACCAATATCAACCATTTCCATATATAACTATAGCATCAGACTTGACTTACATCCTCTGTGAAGTTTTTCTCAAATTCTTTGAACTCTGTGCTAGTTTTGTCATTGAATGCAGGTTGGAATTGGGTATTTGATATCCGAAGTTCTGCCGAGAATATCCTTCCGACTGATTAGAAGACATGGAAGAGATAGGAATAGAGAATGTAGCTTTACTGACAAAATAAATAAAGAGAACATAGCAAAAAGAGATAAATAGTACTAAGTGTAGTATTTCCCAAGATGACAATAGTACATATAAAAATGGTGATAGTAAATGAAAGATACTAATAAAAGTATGCTCTAAAATGCATACTGTCCCATTTTAAACAAAATAAACAGTAGGTGGAGAGGAATACACACATATATATATGGTATGGTTAGGATATACAAATTCTCAGCAATGTAAATGGAACTTTTCTCCCCTAGAATTCTAGAGAGATCTCTAATGCATTGATTTTCAATGTGTTGGAGACCATTTAAAGGGATACTAATGTTTCATAATAAAAGCAGCTCTGATTAATCATCATAGTATTTGGACTTTGGAGAGTGTTATTTCAATTCTGTCAGAGTTGTAGTTCAAGAGTAATTCAATGACAAAGTATCCCCCTCCCGCCCCTTTTACTGATGTAACACTGTTCAGCCAGATCAGAAGGGAAGTGCCCAGGTAGACTGCACAGAGGGGCAATCTTCAATTAAGATAAGGGAAAAACCAGAGCTTTCATTGTTCTCTTAGCAAGAAGATTGTCCCCTGCTGTTATCTGTCTGGTCTATGGACTGGATTCCACATCTGAGAAGAGATGGCTTACACTAGGTAAAAGGGGCGGGAGGGGAAACTTTGCTTGTGAATATCTTACAAACCATAAAGGTTTGAGAGATAAGACTTATATCGTTCTTCATGTTTTTTTAATGCCTACAAAATAAAATAAAGATAAAATGAAGTATTACTATCCCTTTAAGCATTTAAGGTTTAAACATGCCAATTACATCAATAAGAATTGTAGAGATGTGTAGGTGTTTGGTCCAGTTTCCTTTTGAACATAAGTCCCAAACTGGTGGGCATACCCAGGAATTTCATCCTCTTGAGTCCCCAGAGTGGGATCATGTGCTGAGACCAGGCATATGCCAATGATGAGATTCACATCATAAAGGGGATGAAGCTTAATCAGACGGGCAGAGCTTACCATCATTGTGCCATGATGTGGGAAGGAACTGGGCTGAATAGGATGGAAAGAAGGATAACTGAGCTGAATAGGGTGGGAAGGAGGAGAAGTGGGAAGGAAGCGGGAAGAATAGGGTGGAAAAGAGGAGAAGTGGGTGGGAAGTGGGAGGAATAGGGTGGGAATTGAGGAGAAGTAGGTGGGAAGTGGGCAGAACAGAGTGGGAAGGAGGAGAAGTGGGCAGGAAGTTGGTGGGACAGGAATGGAAGGAGGAGAAATAGGTGGGAAGTGTGGAGAACAGGTTGTGAAGGAGGAGAAGTGGGCAGAACAGGGTGGAAAGGAGGAGAAGTGGGCAGGAAGTGGGAGGAACAGGGTGGAAGGAGGATAAGTGGGGGGAACAGGGTGGGAAGGAGGAGAAGTGGATGGGAAGTGGGCAGAACAGGGTGAGAAGGAGGAGAATTGGTCAGGAAGTGGGAGGAACGGGGTGGGAAGCAGGAGAAGTGGGCGGGAAGTGGGAGGAACAGGGTGGGAAGGAGAAGTGGGCAGGAAGTGGGAGGAACAGGGTGGGAAGGAGGATAAGCGGGAGGAACAGGGTGGGAAGGAGGAGAAGTGGATGGGAAGTGGGCAGAACAGGGTGGGAAGGAGGAGAATTGGGCAGGAAGTGGGAGGAACGGGGTGGGAAGGAGGAGAAGTGGGCGGGAAGTGGGAGGAACAGGGTGGGAAGGAGGAGAAGTGGGCAGAGTTTCACAAGAAACTCACCACAACCTGAGAATCAGCCTATGTCCCTGGAGACCCAGTAATTAACACTAAAATCCAGAGTCTCTTGGGCAGATCTGTAGAGTTTCCAGGTATGCTGGTAAGGATGATGGGAGTTGTAGTCTGACAACAGCTGGAGGGCCTCATGTTGGCCATCTCTGCTCTAACTCTTGTAATCCTTCCCATTTTCAGGAATAAATCTAGGCCAGGACAACCAGCGCAAGATGAATGGAAACTAGCGAGTTCCACACAACCTCACAAGCTCTGATTTTCTACTATCTTCTTTTTTTCCTATCTGCCGCTATATTGGTCCAGTCAATATTCTGTTTCTTTCAAAAGCTGATTTACCAGTTAAAGTGGACCTGTCGCCTCAATCCAAATTTCGTTTTTTTTTTTTTTACAGACAATCCAATTCTGCCTGCGGGTTTGACTGCCAGTTTTGCTTAAAACGCATTTTTTGGAGGCATTTACCATGTTTTTGTGGTGCATTGTAGCAATTTATACTGATTTCCTGCACAACATGCTAATTAGTTAAGTTTGAGGCCAACTGTATTACTATTGTATTGCTATTAGAAATGACCCCAGAAGGTGGGTTATATCTAAATTCATTCATAGTGAAATGTCATAATACATGCACACATAATGTGGATAATGAAAGCCCATATTATTCCTAAGGTGCTAGAACTGGGTCACGACTGAAATGTCGCCATCTATTGGAACGGACTATTATAAATCTGGCCAGATGCTAAGGTCATTCTGTATTGGTGATCCCATCTGCAAACCACAGAGGTGAGGATGGCTTATTCTTTGTAATTTACATTCAGGAAGATGGGAACATTAAATGCCTTCTGACCATCTCCTAACACCTATCGGTTTAACCCTTCGAGTGCCAGAGGGGTGAGCAATGCATTACTCGGCATTGCGTTGCACAGTTCTGTGGCGCTCAAAGTGTTAAATATAGCAGACAAACAAAATGTCACTTTAATGCTCGCAGATTTCATACTCATTTACCCTTTGAGTGCCTGAGGGGTCCCCCAGACTTTGAAATGCATTGCGGACCTCTCTGGCACTCAGTAAGTTAAGGCACAGATGGAGGCATACATTGATATGTGTACTTTGAATGTCGCACTCTATTTAGCGACCATTAAGCATGCAATGTCAGAATGTCGATTTCTTGATTGGGTCGACATTCTGATGTTGCTGTTTTGATTCTTGTGACATTTTAAACCCACCATATTGATGGTCGCCCAATAGATGGCGACATTTCAATAGGATAACTTGCTTTTTATTATATCCAATCATATAAGATACAGGAGTAGTCAATGGGACACTCGGCAAACTATGTAGCAGATTGCTTTAGTGAGAATAGGAGCCAACACATAAAAATTGCTCAGTGTGCTCACCTCATCCAAGTTAGTAAGGGTCAGATTTACTGTACAAGGGAATCAACCCCCAGACTAGTGTGTTCTGGTGTGTAGAATTACAGGGTAAGTTACAACTAATTATATCAGTCCTGGATGTCATGACCAAGCGGGTGGATATGATCTTTATTAGATGGACCACAGGATCTCAAACTCTGCCCACTGCACATGCTAAACTTAAATCTATAAGAAACAGAAGGTGTGAAAGTCGCTTCTCAATGCATTTTGCATCCCTCTGTTCATTAAACGATTAAGTGGGCTCTTATACTCTGTCTGATTCTGTTTGAAAAAGTGTCATCAGTTGTCATGTCCACCTCCATTGACCTAACATACAGGGCTGAATAAAGAGGTTATCTCTTGAACAAAGGTGCAACGGTGACCTTCATAGGATTTTCTGGCCACAGTAAGGTAAGTGGGGGTTGCTTGTTACTGCCCATGAGTGCATTTTAGTCTCTTGAATGATAGAGCAACAATGTGAGGGGTTATGCACTAATTTGTGATAAAGTAGTAATAAAGTGGACATGACTTCTCCAATATATAGTGATAAACATACATTTGTGCCGTGATAACTTTTGAACAAAAAATCTCCCAACAATGGTAGTCATCTTCTTGTACTTGGCAGGAAACTCATCTAAAATATTTTTTCAAAAATAAAAGTGTACTGCTCCTTTAAAGACAATAATTCATACTGACTAATTGGTTTCTCCTTATTTAATGTCAAAAGGATCTTACCTGTCCACACAGAGGCGCTATAGTTGTCATTGCCAGGACAGGACACTTGTGATATGGTGATTTTATATTCAGAAGAGGCAGTCAGATTTGTGTATGACACCTTTGTATTAGATGCTACTTGTTTAATGTCTATAATTGAACTTGCATTGGCCATTATCACCATATACATAGCATTAACTGGACCTCCTTCAGCCTTTGTGATGATGTCTATCTCTTCACTAGACACTCTGGTCAGCTGAGAATACACAGTTGCTCCCACTGTAAATATAAATGGAAAATATTACTACAATGTATACCATATGGAAATAGCGAAAGTGGGGAAATTCACCTGTACAATAAGGGACAAATACAATTCACCATTGATCTTAAGTGGACCGTTACCCAAAGATAATTATAGTTAATCTTAAAGGGATAGTAATACTTAGTTTTAACTTTATTTTATTTTGTAGGCATTAAAAAAACATGAAGAACGATATAAGTCTTATCTCTCAAACCTTTATGGTTTAAGAGATATTCACAAGCAAAGTTTCCCCCTCCCGCCCCTTTTTCCTAGTGTAAGCCATCTCTTCTCAGATGTGGAATCCAGTCCATAGACCAGACAGATAACAGCAGGGGACAATCTTCTTCCTATGAGAACAATGAAAGCCCTTCCCCCCCTGACAAATTTTCAGCTTTTTCCCTTATCTTAATTGAAGATTGTCCCTCTCTGCAGTCTACCTGGGCACCTCCCTTCTGATCTAGCTACTTTGCTTGTGAATATCTCTTAAACCATAAAGGTTTGAGAGATAAGACTTATATCGTTCATGTTTTTTTAATGCCTACAAAATAAAATAAAGATAAAACGAAGTATTACTATCCCTTTAAAGACAACTAAAAGTGAAATTTATATTGTGCTAGCCATTTGTTGGCTGTACAAATTCTGTCTGAAAAATGAATTTGTGACTGAGAAATGAATTAGTTGGCGGCACAGTGTGACACTTTATGCTAATTAGTTTCTGAGCTGTTGCAATATTACTCCACATTGTGGTATGTATGAATCTAGACAGAACCCACACACACACTCCCCAAAAACTATTTTTACAAAAAAATTGCTAGAACAAAATAAAGACACATTTAAATTCTCGGCAAAGCAAATTTACCCTTTGAGTGACAGAGGGGAACACAACGCATTGCTTTGCAATGAGTTGTGTATGCCTGTGGCCTTCAAAGGGTTAAACTGACCTTAGTGACACAGGTCCACCTTTTGGGGGGCTTTTCACCCCCTGAGTGCTAGAGAGGTCTCACACGCATTATCAAGCAATGCTCTTGAATCCTCGCTAGCATTCGAAGGGTGAAAATACCCATTTTTAAATGAACAGGGACATTGGGAATTTGTCTTCTAAGGTGCAGATGGTTTGCTCTAGAATCCCTCCTCTTGTACTCTGTGCATATGGCCCTAACAAGGATATAGTTAGTACAACTAAACCACATGGCTATAATGACTGAAATGTCAATGTTGAAATATTGCAGTTGCTATAAATTAAACTGGATTTTTTTCGTAGGGATTGGCACATTATAATAAAACTAGTTGAAGATCCTGTGTACACGGGCCACAGTTCCACCCAGCAACGGCCGCAGTGCAGTCATGCACAGTAGAGACTGCCCGCGCCGCGGCTGATACGGAGTGGGGAGCTCCAAACTCAGACCGTAGTCCAAGACTACGGTCTGAATTCGGAGCCCCGCTCCATTATCAGCCACGGCGCGGGCAGTCTGTACTGTGCATGACAAACACACACTTAGCGAATTATTATATAGGATTAATAGAAAAGCCATTTTCAAAAGGGCAATAAGTATATCAACAAGATTTCTGTCATGCAACTTAACCTTTGGGGAGCAGAGGGTTGTGAAACATGTTGCTTTGCAATACATTGCACATGGCTCTGGTCCTCTAGTGATTAACCCTTTGAGTGCTAGAGGGGTTCGCAACGCATTGCTTTGCAATGCGTTGTGTACCCTTCTGACATTGAAAGCGTTAATATGCGATTATGAGTGGAGCATGGGAAATGAGCAATAGTGAGTGAGTTTCACATTCTGTATGGTCTATTTATTACGGTTCACTTTTAAAAGGTCGCAAAAGAGCGTGCAACCTTTTCATTCATTTCCCATGTCGCCATGATAAAAATGGCGACCTGAGAATCTTCCGCTGCATGAAAGAGTGAGATTCTCACGTCGCACTATAAAACATCGCAGTCTGTAGTGGGAAAAGTTTGGGGTCCAGGAGGGATCTCAGCAAAAGTTGTGCCTACCTTTGTGGATTTTACATCCAGGAATGATTGAAGAGTGTGTCCTACTCTGACTCCACCTCCCCACCCCTCCCACTGTCTGTTGGAGTGCCTCAAGGCTCAGTCCTGGGCCCCTTGCTCTTCTCAATTTACACTGCATCCCTTGGTAAACTAATAAACTCCTTTGGGTTTCACCATCATCTCTATGCTGATGACACTCAAATCTATCTTTCCTCCCCTGACCTCTCCCCCTCCCTCCTGTCCCAGGTATCTAACTGTCTGTCCGCTGTGTCTTCCTGGATGTCCTCCCGTCAACTCAAACTTAACCTTGACAAAACTGAACTAATTATCTTCCCTCCCTCTCCTAACAGTCCTACTCCAGATATTACCCTCACTGTCAACAACACTATCATCAAACCAACCCCTACAGCATGTTGCCTGGGGGTCACATTCGACTCCGCCCTATCATTTATTCCTCACATCCAGTCAATCTCCAAATCATGCCGCCTCCACCTCCGCAACATCTCTAGAATCCGACCCTTCCTTAATGAAGATACCACTAAAATTCTAATCCAAACACTCATCATGTCCCGTCATGACTACTGTAACTCACTACTAACTGGCCTTCCTCTTGCCCGCCTAACCCCACTACAGTCCATAATGAACTCAGCAGCACGACTAATCTACCTAACCAGCCGCTTCTCCAACACCAGTCCCCTCTGCCAATCCCTACACTGGCTCCCATTAGCACACAGAATTAAATTCAAAATCCTGGTGCTCACCTACAGAGCCCTTACTAACACCTCACCCCCCTATATCTCATCTCTCATTTCCAAATACACCCCCACTCGCCATCTTCGTTCTGCACAGGACCTCCTCCTCTCCACATCTCTCATTACAACCTCCCACTCCCGCCTACAGGACTTCTCCCGTGCTGCACCCAAGCTCTGGAATTCCCTCCCCCGCCAATCAGACTCTCCCCCAGACTTCAGATCTTCAGACGCTCCCTGAAAACTCACCTCTTCAGGGAAGCCTATCAACTACCTCCATAAACATTATCACCAAGTACCACCCCTTGCCTGGACCACTGCACTCACTAGCACTTCTCACTCCCACCCACTGACTGGCAGTTCATGTGGCAGGAGGCACTTACACCCAATAGCACTTACACCTTCTGTGTCCTACCCACCTTCCTCTAGACTGTAAGCTCTCACGAGCAGGGCCCTCTGATCCTTCTGTTCTCCACATATGATTTGTACTATTTAATATCCCTGTATGTCTATCCCCTATTGTAAAGCGCTGCGGAATAAGTTGGTGCTATATAAATAAAGATTATTATTATTATTATTATTATTGAATTAATACACAAGGGTTATATTCATAATGACCATTAAGATTTGCTGTCCATTGAAAGGTACATGAGTGGTTTAGAATTTAAGGTATAAGTGTTCCTCCCATAGTAAATTTGGTGAAGTGGGAAATGGGAGAATTGTCTGGATCCCTGCAATTTATTTATGTTTTTTATTCAAAAGGGCTTAACGCCCTTTAGTAAATACCAGTCAATGAATAAAATAAGGCTGGGCCAACATTAAGTGTCCCGAAGTTGTTGAACTTTAACTCCCATAACTCTTAGCCCAATACCAATATACAGCTAAACACTCACCACAGGCTGAATTTACTGTCGTTATTAAGGTTGTTGCTGCTGTTGTGCTTTCTTTTGTTGCTGTTGTTGTGGTTGCTGTTGATGCTGTTGAGGATTTTGTTGTTGCTGTTGTAGTTGCTATTGTTGTGGATTCAGTTGATGCTGTTGTGGGCATTGTTGTTGCTATTGTTGATTCTGTTATTGTTGTTGCTGCTGTTGAGAGTGCTGTTGATGCTGTGGTTGCAGTAGATGAAGTTGTGGTTGCTGTTGACACTGTTGTTGACTCAGTTAATGCTATTGTTGTTGTTGTTTTTGTTGTTGATTCTGTTGTTACTGTTGATGTTATGGTTTCTGTTGATGCTGCTGTTGTTTCTGTTGATGATGTGGATGATGCTCTCTCTGTTGCTGATGCTGTTGTTAATGTTGCTGTTGTTGTGGATGGTGTTGATTCAGTTATTGATTCTGTTGATGCTGATGATACTGTCACTGTTTCTGACTTAGTACTTGAGGTAACCAACGTGTTATCCACATTTGCCATTGTGCCACTTGTAGTCAAAGGTGCTGATGTTGTAAAGCTTGTTACAACTGTTTCCTCTGGAGTTGAAGCAATGCGTGTAGTTAAAAACAAGTTTCCCACTGTGACACTGGTCATTTCAGTTGTGATGGTGATCACTGAATTCTGAGATGTTGCAGAAGCAGTGGAGCTCTGTCCTGTTGTACTGGTTGGATCAGCTGTACTAGAGACCACTGAGTCCATAGATATAGCTGTAGTGTTTGAAGTCCTTTCTGTAGATAATGATGATTTCTCTTCTGTAGTACTAGTAGATTCAGTTTTGCTAGTGAAAACTGAGCTCTGAGTAGTTAATGGGGAAGAACTATGTTCGGTCACAATGGTGGATACATCTGTGCTGGTGACTCCCGACTCCTGAGATGTAGATGGAGAGGTTGAATACTGTTCTGTGCTGGTGATCACTGAGTCCTGAGATATAGATGAAGGGGTTGAGCTCTGTCCCATTGCACTAGTGGATTCAGGTGTGCTAGTGACCACTGAATTCTGAGATGTACCTGAAGATGATGTGCTCTGGACGATAACACTAGTAGATTCTGCTACGATAGTGACATCAGACTTCTGAGATATAGCTGAAGGGGTTGAGGTTAATTCTGTCACACTAGTAGATTCTGCTATGCCAGTGACAGCTGAGTCCTGAGATGTACCTGAAGGGGTCGAGCTTAGTTCTGTCACACTAGTAGATTCTGCTGTACTAGTGACAGCAGAGTTCTGAGATGTAGCTGAAGCAGTCACGTTCTGTTCTGTCACACTGCTTGATTCAACTGTGCTAGTGACCAATGAATCCTGAGATGTACCTGAAGAAGTTGTTCTCTGAACTGTAACGCTAGTAGATTCTGCTATATTAGTGACAGCTGAGTCTTGAGCTGTAGCTGAAGGTATCGAACTTAGTTCTGTCACACTAGTAGATTCTGCTATGCTAGTGACAGCTGACTTCTGTGAGGTACCTGAAGGGGTCGAGCTTAGTTCTGTCACACTAGTAGATTCTGCTGTACTAGTGACAGCTGAGTTCTGAGATGTAGCTGAAGGGGTCAAGCTTAGTTCTGTCACACTGCTTGATTCAGCTGTGCTAGTGACCACTGAATCCTGAGATGTAGTTGAATGGGTTGAACTCTGATCTGTCACACTGGTGAATTCAACTGTGTTAGTGACCACTGAGTTTTGATATGTTGCTGAAGGGGTCGAGCTCTGTTCTGTTGCACTGGTGGATTCATCTGTGCTAGTTACCAGTGAGTCCTGAGATGTAGTTGGAGGGTTTGAGAACTGATTTGACCCAGTGGTGGATTCAACTGCACTGGTAACAACTGAGTCCTGAGTAGTACCTGAAAGGGTTGAGCTCTGTTCTGTGACACTGGTGAACTCAGCTGTTCTAGTGACCACTGAGTCCTGGGATGTAACTGAAATCATTAAGCTTTGACCAGTCACACTAGTAGATTCAGCTGTGCTAGCAGTCACTGAGCCCTGGGATGTAGCTGAAGGGGTCAAACTCTGGTCTGTCACTATAGTGGATTTAGCTGTGCTAGTGACCAGTGAGTCCTGAGATGTTGCTGGTGAGGTTTGGCTCTGTTCTGTAATGCTAGTAGATTCTGCTATGCTAGTGTAAGCTGAGTCCTGAGATGTAGCTAAAGGGGTCAAGCTCTGATCTGTCACTCTAGTAGATTCAGCTACGCTAGTGACCACTGAACCCTGAGATGTAGCTGTGGGAGTCAAGCTCTGTTCTGTTGCACTGGTGGATTCAACTGTGCTAGTGACCCCTGAGTCCTGAAACGTAGCTGAAGGGGTCAAACTATGTTCTGTCACACTGGTGGATTCAACTGTACTAGTGACCACAGAGTCCTGAGATGTAGCTGAAGGGGTCAAGCTTTGTTCTGTCCCACTAGTAGATTCTGCTACGCTAGTAACATCTGAGTCTTGAGATATAGCTGATGGGGTTGAGCTCTGTTCTGTTGTACTGGTCAGTTCAGTTGTGCTACTGACTACTGAGTCCAGAGATGTAGCTAAAGAGTTTGAACTCTGTTTGTTCACACTCGCTGATTCACCTGTGCTAGGGACCATTGGATCCTGAGATGTAGCTGAAGGGATTAAACTCTGTTCTGTTGCGCTGGTTGATTCAGCTATGCTAGTGACCCCTGAGTCCTGAGATGTAGATGAAGGGGTCAAACTATGTTCTGTCTCACTGGTGGATTCATTTGTGCTAGTGACCGCTGAGTTCTGAGATGTGTCTGACGGTGTTGGGCTCTGTTCTGTCATACTAGTGTATTCAGATGTGCTAGTGACCACTGAATCTTGAGATACAGATAAAGGGCTTGAGCTCTGTTCTGTCACACTAGTGTATTCAGCTGTGAAAGTAATCCCTGAGTCCTGAGATGTAGCTGAAGGGTCTGTGCTCTGTTCTGTTTCACTGGTGGTTTCAGCTGAGATAGTCACCACTGAGTCCTGAGATGTAGCTGAAGGGATCAAGCTTTGTTCTGTTGCATTGGTGGATTCATATGTGCCAGTGACCCCTGAGTCCTGAGATGTAGCTAAAGGATCTGAGCTCTGTTCCGTGTCACTGGTTAATTCAACTGTGCCAGTGACACTTGGGTCCTGAGATGTAGCTGAAGGGTTGGAGCTCTGCCCAGCTGCACTGGTGGATTCATCTGTGCCAGTGACCCCTGAGTCCTGAGATGTAGCTGAAGGGTTTGAGCTCTGTTCCGTGTCACTGGTTAAATCAACTGTGCCAGTGACACTTGAGTCCTGAGATGTAGCTGAAGGGTTGGAGCTCTGCCCAGCTGCACTGGTGGATTCATCTGTGCCAGTGACCCCTGAGTCCTGAGATGTAGCTGAAGACGTTAAGCTCTGTTCTGTTACACTTGTATCTTCAGCTGTAGTGAATGAGCTGCTTGTAGGATCTTCAGTATAGGCCTGGCGTATATTGCCATCTAGAAGTAGAGAGAAATACTTATATAATTACATTGATATTACTTTAATTAGTAATCATAATCATACAATAACTAGAATAATTTTGTCTCGTTCAGGATGCAAAATTAATTGTGGATACCTTAATGTAGACTAAGTGTTGGCAATCTGTGGTTATTCAGCTGTTGTGGACTACACTTCCCATCATCCTCAGATCGCCATTGGTTTTGTAGTCCAACAACAGCTGGAAAATTGCCTGTACCTAAATATAAAGGTAGCAGTAGTTCTCTTTATTAGATGTCTTTGGCTAATCCAACAAGGACAAAATGGTATAACAGGGTTTGACAGCTTCAACACCCTGTGGGTTTGCTCTTACACCACGCACCATTAGGACCACCAATATTCATATGTCCACTCCTCCCAGGACCACACCCCTATGCCCACCTACTGCTGCCTTGTACAGAAAATGCTTTTAGGGGCCTGTTGGGGAAAAAAGCTATATCCTCTAATCTTTTCCTAATAAGTGTACTGTACCTTTAAAAGCAGTACATATGCATGAATGTTTTTGCTCCACTAGTAAAATATGAGTTTTAAATTAGTAGAAAAAACAAAGCTAGTTTGCAAGGTCAGTTTGGCTCTTGCTACAATACACAATAGAGGCTTTTTTGCTTCAAGGACGGACAGCTGTGTGGCCAAGATAAGGACTGCTGAGACTGCTGATTGGACAACAACGAGGGTGGGTTACCTTTACAGGGTACAAGAAGTGGTCTCTAGTGAGGGAGGGGGGACGCTCATTAGAATTGCTTGTAAGTATGTAATGTACATTACTTGCTGTTTTTTCTCCTGTAATGCTGTAATTGAAAATAATAACCAATCTATAATTTAGAACAGCTATGTCATGTTGAATTATTTATAACCCTTGAAATGTTCCTTTACAGGCCTATTACAGAGCAGTGCAAACTGTTATTTATTTAGCATCAGAGCTGTTAACTTTCTCATACATACGCTTTATGGGTATTTCATATGAACATGCACTGGCATGTTTTCAATGTATCTTCTCACCATCAGACTTGCATAGTTTCTTCTTACAACTTTTGCAGTTAAACATTGTGGGTTATGCATTAAAGTGTGATATAGTAGAGATGACTTCTCCAGTGATATCACTTCTCCAGTTCCTATGTAATTCTATGAAGCCTATACATTAAGATCTCTCCTACTTGAGAAATCTTAGTGCATGGGATCTGTAGAATAACATAGAAATTGGACAAGTGATATCACTGGAAAAGTAATCTCCCCTTTATTACCTCTTTATCACGTCTTAGTTCATTCCCCAATTGTGTTGTTTCACTCAGGGCTATGTGAAACAACACAAGACGTGATAAAGCGGTGATAAAGCGGATATGACTTCTCCAGTGATATCACTTCTCCAGTTCCTATGTTATTCTATGGAGCCAATGCACTAAGATCTCCAAAGTTGGAGAAATCTAAATGTCTTTGTAATATGTTGGAGATCTCTCTGGGACCTGATGGGTTAAATAATAAAAGGATATGTAAACTGGACACTAAACTGACTTCTATAAACCAAGAACAGTGGCCCATATTTATCAAAGCAAATTGGAGTTATTCTGGAATAAACCAACTGCTCCATAGGGGATAAATAAAGATCCCTAAATTTCCCTGCACTAGAGTATAGCTTTTTAACCCCTTGAATGCTAGAGAGGTCTTCAATACAAATGTCCATATATGTCTAGCTGTATAGATGGGAATGCACAGAATGCAATCCTTTATGTAGTAACAGTATAAAGGATTCTCCCTTTGACCTAATACTTTGTATCCTGATGCCAGTCTACACTGAAACAATGCTGCTATGATTGAGACAAGCTGTAAACTGCCTGGTATCACAGAATAATATAAACCTCTATAAAGTAGAATTGTCCTGGATTTATTAGGAGAAAACAATTTCTAACAGCAGTCAGTTGCAGAACAAACCATTGCTCACCATTCTGATGCTGAGGGCTAAAAGGTAACTGAAATTAACTAATTCTCTGTAATAATTTATCTAAATAAAAAATCCTGTACAGAAAATCAGTGCTAGTGATTATTCAGGGCTTTTGTTTTCTCGATTGTTGTGTGAATTATGCATACCAAGGTAAGTATCCTATGTAATAATTCGCTAAGATGTTTGTCAGAAGCTGTCATAAGCAGTAGAGACTGCCCGAACACACAGAATGCTGGGAGCACAGAATGCTGGGAGCACGGAATATTGATGCTGGGAGCACAGAATGCTGGGAGCACAGAATGTTGGGAGCATGGAATACTGGAGGCACGGAATGCTGGGAGTTCTGTGCTGGGAGCATTCTGTGCTTTCAGGCAGTCTCTACAGTGCATGACTGTGTTGGCGGCAGGAAGGAGAGCAGAACTGGCCTCTTAACCATTTGAGTGCCAGAGGGGTACGCAACGCATTGCAAACAATGCGTTGTGTACTCCTCTGGCACTCAAAGGGTTAACATCACCCGGACCTTGGCCTGTGTATACGGGCTTTTACACTAGTTGATAAATAATTGAACACAGTAGTAATGTTACAATATAAACATACGTTGGATTGTTCAGTATACTTTTATATAATGTAAAATATCCTACTTAGTTCCTGTACCTTGGTATTCTTCTTGAAAATCTATTTAAAAGGAGGGGGAAACTTTGAAATTGATTTTCAAGAATACAAGGGTACAGGCAGCAAGAAGGATACTATGCATTATATAACAGTAAATTAACCCCTTAGTGACAGGCCGCGTGCGCACGCGGACGTCACTTAATGGCCGACTAACTTTTTTTTTTTTTTTTGTTAACCAAATGATTCCGGAGTCCCCGAACGGCGTGCAGCCGTGTGGGGACCTGGATTTCCGGGATGTACCAGGTAAGTCAATTGTCCTTAAGGGGTTAAACAATCCAACAAATGTTTTTACAAAAGATACCAAATCACTGAGCAAAAGCGCTGGTCTGTAGTCAAATAACCTCCTTCACAAATGATAATGAGGCACAGTTCGTTAGTCAGCCCCTAACCTTACTGCACAGATCAAAAAATACAAGACAAATAGAAAATAAGGGCTAAGGGCTCCGTGTCTCACTGTAAACACAATATTTATTATACAGTACACAGAATGTAAAAACATATACAAAGACACCAATATCAATATACAAAATCACTACATTTCTGGTGCCAGAACTATGTTGTGACATCAAATGAGATAAAAATGAGATAAAAGTTCAAATCTATACAGGAGCAAGATTTACTTGCTCCAGTACAGATTTGAACTTTTATCTCATTTGACATCACAACATGGGATGGGCAAAAATTTTCGCCTCAAACTGAAATCGGCGAATAATGGCACATTCCGCTGGGTGAAAAATTTACAGTGAAAAGTGCCGGTTTTTTTTTGTGCTTTTTTCAACCTTTTCCACCCATTGAAATCAATGGGAAGAAAAGTTTTCTTCGGCCATATAAAAGGATGTCAGGCTCTCACAGCAGCCATTTTGTGTTTGTGAGAGGACAGAGCAGCATGTTTTTTAGCTGGAGGAGATAGGCAAATAAAGGGGAATTGAATTTTAGTTTAGGAAGTCATTTAGGTAGGACATTTGTTATCTGTATTAGGGGAGTCTGGGGGCACTCTACGGGATAAGGGAGGCAGGAGGTTGTCCACCAAATACTCCAAAATTCCATGTGACTGACAGGCAAGACACAGGCAGCCTATTTGCTTGCTGATCTTGCTGTTATTGTCCCTGTGCTGGATGGGGAAGTCTGGGGAAAGACATTGTTGATTTTCTTTTTCAGTTATAATTTTTTTGGACAGACTGTGATAAGACAACAGGGTGGACAACTTAAAAATAAATAAATAAATAAAAAAGAATAAAAAACGAAATGTCTTAGGTGACATTGACAGACAGCTGACTGGTCTTAGGCAAGGCATCATACAGCTCCATCAGTTGTGTTGTGTACCGTACAGTAAAAAAACACAGTGTAGTTGCATAATGTCCAGCAAACGCACAAGGGGAAGGGGGAGGGGTGGAGCAGTGTAGGGACGTGAGAGTAAAGTAGTAGTCCAAAAACCTACTGCAGCAATGGTTGTTGCAGTGTGTGCAATCAATGATGATGATCCCTTTACTCCAAGGAGAATGCAGTTTGTCAAGGTCGCAGCAAAACTAGGCCCAGCACCACCAGTGCCAGTAGAAATATAGAACCATATAAGAAGAACACTGAAGACGACAACAAGTCACATTCAAGTGTTGATGATGCTGGCAACAGCATAATAGAGCAAGGGGTAGCAGCTGAACCTCCTGCTGCATCAGTGAGACACCAAAACACCTGTCCTCAAAGTAGTAGTGAATTTTGTTAAAGTAAAAATAAAAAGAAATTGTTTGAGACCACTAAAAGCTTAGAGGAATATAAGGGAAGTTCTGGGGAAGAACTGTCAGGTGATGCTGATGCTGCTGAGGATGATGTAATGATGACTGATGAGGATGCAGATCTAGAATATATCCCTCAAGCATCCTTCTCTTGTTCAGATACAGATGAAGTTGAGAGTGAGGATGATGACAGGACTATAAGGTTAGCAGAAAGTCAAAGGCTGTATCTTACACCACTTTTAAGGAGCACTGTTCCTGTCTATAAATTGTTTGAGAAAGCCATTGGAAAGTCTGACCCTGGACAAGTACAGATGTCAAAAAGCACACAGTCACGCTATCAGTCATCCTCAGCATCATCGCCTCTTCAAAGTCCAAGTCCCACTCAGCCACACACACCTGTTTTGAGTACCCAGCAACACAGGTTGTGTTAGATATGACGAGTACCTCTGGTGCTGCTGCTATAAGTGCTGCACCTTTGACACCTAGTAGTAGTGGCAGTAGAATTACATCAACATCCAGCTCCAGTAGCTGTAGTAGTAGCAGGAACCACACATGACAGACAAAGCCAGGACAAATATATTAACAGCAGCACAGATGAGGAGGTGGAGGACGGATGTGAAGAAGGGTTGCCACCAGCTACCCCACTTGGGACCACTGCTATGACCGATAAATAATGTGTCAATAATCTGGGAAGGAGGATAGAGTATGACAATGGAAAAAAATACATACACAAATCACACCATGCCAGTCCCCCACCACCACCACTACAATACATATCTACCACATTGTAGGTTGTACTTTATTTTTTTTTACTTGATATCATCCTGAATATGTGCCAGTGTCACTTAAGCAAGAAAGTGTTGTGGACAAAGGATAAATGCATTCTGCATGTTAACACATTTTTCAAGCCATATTTTGCTGTAGGACTCACAACTTTGACTTTCAGCCACTTATTTCTAAACTTCAGCCCTCAGAATAAGTAATATTACAGTGGGAAATGTAGTACCTATAGGAAATATAGGCAAAAAATGTGTTAAAATAGGTGGAAAATGTGTTAACATAGGCAGAAAATGTGTTACAATAGGCGAAAAGAAAGACATTTTTGCATAGGCGTAAAGGCAACATTTTTCGCAGGAAAAGCGAAAAATCGGCACGTTTTCACTAAATTTTTCACACTTTTCACCAACCCCTAGTCACAACATAGTTCTGATATGCAATGCATTACTTTGCAATGCGTTGTGCACTCCTCTGCCACTCAAAGTTTTAAAAGTACAGAGGCATGATCCAGTGCATGACCCAGAGTGAGGGGTAGGCTTTTGTAAAAAAAAATATATAAATATAAACAGTCCAAATGCATTGAACTAAGCTGACTGAACCTCACCTTTAACCCTTTGACAGCCCGCAATGCATTGGATACCCCTCTGGCACTCATAGGGTTAACCAAGGTCACAAAGGAAATTTGCCTGTTTGAGGGATACACTGAAATCAAAGCTGCCCTGCAGTAAGCATTTTTCTACATACAATCTTATTTAAAGGGATAGTAATACTTCATCATTAGCCCTTTGAAATCGGATATCTCTCAAACCATAAAGGTTTGAGAGATGCCGCTGGTATCGTTGAATTCAGAATTTTAAGGGCTACAACATGGAGGACAGTAATAATGAAGTATTACTATCCCTTTAAAGGGATGGTAATGGCTGATTTTAACAAAACGCAAAATTGTAGATATTAAAAAAAAAAATTAATTGATGCAAGTGCGGTCTCAATAATTAAAAACAATCTGAATTAACAATTTGTTATATTGAATAGGTCCCCAGTATATCCAAACAGAAAGTTAGTGGAAGAATTTTTGAAAAAAATAAGATATTGTTTAAAGTTCACAATTTATCCCAGCGGAAAGTGGATGGAGAAATTTGGAGAAAAATAGAATATGTTGTTTAAAGTAGAATAATTTTTCTTATGTACGTTATGCCAAGACTATCAGGCAAGTGGAACAACGGCATCCAGCCATGTAAATTAAATCCCAATAGGAATAATCACTTGGTTAGATGTTAGCACCATGTAAATTGTAAAGATTACAAAGGTGTCTTCATTTTTCAACAACAACAACCGACCTCCGTGCTGGATTACAATACTTTCCTGTTGTTTCTTGCTTCCTCCATCAAATAAATATTTTTCTTTTTCTTGCAATGGGGACTAACATTTTTCTGCAGTAAATTGTAAATGCACTTGCCAACGAGTTTCGGAAGAGCAACGTCTTCCTTTTTCAAGGCTCAAATGTACACTGAAGTTAGCATTTACCTGTGACCATATTAAATACTTAAATACCCGCCAAATACTTAAAGGTATATAAGATACCTGTATATTATCTATTCAAAAGAAAAAAACTTTATCATGATCTTTACAAAAAACCTAAATCAGAGTTCAGGTCCTTTGGCTGCAAAGTATCCACATTAAAAATTCATTTAGACTCTATTCTGGACATAGCTGCTATATGATTACCTCCTCTCCAATTCCTTTGGACCCTTTCAATACCAAATCAATTTAAATCTTGTACTTCAGAGTTATGGCATTCTTTAAAGTGTCATGATACACTATGTTTATCGAACCCAGGGCTCAAGTCCTACAGGAACGCATGTGAATCGGTGTTCCTGTACATTTTCTAGAGCAGGAACACCGTTCCCAATAAACCTGGAATGGCTGCACTGTTGTAACGTAGAGGTTCAATGACGGAAAGGATAAGTAAAACAAAGTCTTTTATTGAAAAATTCAAAAATATAAAAACAATTCTTCGGACAATAGAGGTTTAGTCTCATGTCATATACAGTGCAAGGAGTACATGTATATGTATATGACATGAGACTAAACCTCTATTGTCCGAAGAATTGTTTTTACATTTTTTAATTTTTCAATAAAAGACTTTGTTTTACTTATCCTTTCCGTCATTGAACATCTACGTTACAACACTGCAGCCATTCCAGGTTTATTGCTTACTTTGTGGGTGCTGGAAGAGAGCCCAGGCGTGCACGTTTTAAGAGAGGAACAAGTGTTTAATCAACAAGATGGAATATAAAGGACTGGGTATTGTCCTTGAAGCACCGTTTGGTTTGTTTTTACACCGTTCCCATTAGCAGGACTCCCCCACCCAGCACTACAACCCAGTCAGGTCTGTGCATTCTTTGGCACAGACCTGTAGCTACTGAGCTCCTTCGTTGCCTTAGTGATCCTCATAGTGATCACTCAATAAAATCCTTTCTTGGGTGAATGTGGATTCAATCAATCAATATCTTTCAGTTCATAGTTTAGACGGGTTATCAAAATGTCCAATATGAAGAATAAACATATTAGTGTTAGGTGCAGTTTCCCATGACCTATTCACAGGGAAAGCCCAAAAAATGAATCAAGTTTATTGGACATTTTGATAACCTGTCTAAACTCTAAACTGAAACATATTGATTGATTAACCCAAGAAAGGATATCACTGGTGATCACTAGGTGGATCCGCTAATTTAATGGCAACGCAGTCAGCAACGCGATGTGCAGAAGATGAACAACCCCTAAGATTCTTACTCCTCATAGATTTCATCTACATGAAATATGGACCAATCTTCCAGATATAGATTAAGTAGACAAAGGTAACTGGCAAATAATGGTTGCAACGAAATACTTGACAGACTGAATTTATACCATAAACATGGAGATTTAATGCACATGGCGGACTTCTGTGGACTTTCTCTGAGAGCAGTTGACAGTAAACTGCACCTAATACCAACATGTTTGTTCGTTGTATTGGATACTTCGATAAGCCACACGGATATGACCCTGATTAACTCTGAACTGAAAAATATTAATTGATTGAATCCACATTCACCTGCGAAAGGATACAATTGGGTATCACTAGGGAGAGCCTCTAATCTTATGGCAACTTAGTCAGAGCTGTGATGCGCTGGAGACATAACAGCCCCTAAGTTGATTCCTCGTGGATATTATCAACATCAATACTTCAGATATACATCAGATAGACGAGGCAGCCGGCAAAGCAATTCCATAAGAATGGCTGCAGCGCAACATGAAGGAGACTGAAATAGGAGTACAGTAATCACGGTCTGTACAGGTACCGATCCCAACCTGTGCCACACAGAACGCCGCATTTTGGCGCTTGGAACACATGTGGATGCGTCAAGAAGGGGGAAGGTAAGTTTATCTGTATTTTAGTATATATACTTGCCATTTGTGATACAGCAACCATTTGCCCTGAAGAAGGTCCTCTCTGGACAGAAAATGTTTGGAGTCATCCCAGGCTCAGTATATATATATATATATATATATTATATATATATATATATATATATTCACTCCTGTGCCAGCCAGTCAGCCTCACATTAACCATTTGTGTGCCAGAAGGATACACCTCTGCCACTCAAAAGGCTAAGCTTTGCTTTGTCCTTCTGTTACACACAATAATTTTATAGATACATCTGACTGCTGTATGATGAACTCCTACCTAAGTAAATGCGTTTGTTACACACAGTAATTACAGTGTATAGATATTCCTGACTCTGATATGTTGGACTCCTGCTTAGATAAGCATTTGTGTTACACATAGTAATTATATGGATATATGCCTGGCTGCTGTATGATGAACTCCTTCCTATGTAAGTAATTTTGTTACACAAAGTAATTATATATATATATATATATATGTGTGTGTGTGTGTGTGTGTGTGTGTGTGTGTGTGTGTGTGTGTGAAAGAGAAAACCTGTGTCTCCAGCAACATACACACACCAAGGGGTGGCAGTAAGGAGGAGATATGCATGTCTCCTCCCTAATGCCAATTACACTTACACTATGTTGTTAACATTAGATTCCTCTAATCTCAAGTGCCAGATGGGGTATGCAATGCATTGCAGAGCAATGCATTTCGAACCTCTTTGCCATTCAAAGGTTAACACTTTTGAGCATCAGTCATCATCCCACAGATTACCTCACATCCACTCACTAATAAAACCTATTAAGTCTGCTAAAAATCAACCTTTCATCACAACCACTGAAGATTGGTAAGGATTATGGGAGTTGTAGTGCTATTACAGCATGTACATTTTGTTTTGTATAACACTGCCTGCTGATTGTGTTTAATACAATGTCAAAATAAACCTGCAATTATTTTTTAAGAACTGTGGACTGTGATACCCTAGAAGACTGTGCTTGCTGCCCACCCACTTATGTTTTATCATAGTGTGTTTTGTGCATGTGTGTTGTACGTGTGTGTGTTGTGATATATTGTGTGTATTGCGTGTGTGTGTTGTGCATGTGTTTGTGTATTGCTTGTTTTTTTGTGTGCGTGTGTGTTGGGTATGTGTGTGTGTGTGTAAATTGTTTGTGTTGTGCGTCTTACATAGTGACATAGTTGATGAGGATGAATAAAGGCATGTCTTGTGTGTGTGTGTATATATATATATATATATATATATATATATATATATATATATATACATAGTAACATAGTAAATTAGGTTGAATAAAGACACAAGTCCATCAAGTTCAACCTTCTCATACCCCAGTAATTTTATAGCTTTACTGCTACCAAATAAGTTAGTCTTTATCAGACCTTCCTGATCTTCCTACTAATAAACAGTATAACTCTGTATGTTCCCTTTTGAAAGAAATGTATCTAATCTTCTCTTGAATGTATCCATTGTATCCTCCATAACCACCTCCTTGGGCAATGAATTCCACAATTTAACAGACCTTACTGTAAAAAAAAACAACCCTTCCTCTGCTGAAGTCTAAAACTCCTTTCCTCTAATCTCAAGGGGTGTCCCCTGGTCATCTGATCAGGCCTTGGGATAAATAGCTCACCGCAGAGATCCTTGTATGGACCTCTTATATATTTGTTCAATGTGATAAGGTTACCTCTTAGTCGTCTTTTCTCTGGAGTAAATAAACCAAGTTTGTCTAGTTGTTCCTCATACATCAAGTCCTTAATTGCCTTAATTAATTTTGTTGGTCTTCGCTTTACCCTCTCTAGTTCTAGTATATCCTTTTTCAGAACTGGTGCCCAAAATTGCACTGCATAATCAAGGTGAGGTCTTACCAATGATTTGTACAATGGCAAAATAATGTTATCCACTCTTGCTTCAATACCTCTTTTTATAAACATGTTAAAAAGCAGTGGACCTAATACTGAACCCTGAGGTACTCCACTTTCCACTTGAACTGTATTGGAGAATTGTCCATTTACAACCACACACTGTTCTCTATCCTTCAACCAGTTTTGTATCCAATTGCAAAGGTCATCTCCTAGCCCTGATTTCCTTATTTTATACCCCAGCCTTCTGTGTGGCACTGTATCAAATGCCTTTACAAAGTCTAGATATACAACATCAACTGCCTTGCCATTATCAAGGTTGCTGCTTACCTCCTCATAGAAGTTGAAAAGGTTAGTTTGGCATGATCTATTCTTCATAAAACCATGTTGATTCCTGCTAATGACGTTATTTTTTGTGTTGTAATCCTGAATATAGTCCCTTATTATCCCTTCTAGCAGTTTTCCCACTACAGAGGTCAAACTCACAGGTCTATAGTTTCCAGGTTCTGTTTTAGTTACCTTCTTAAATAAAGGCACTACATTGGCTCTTCGCCAATCTTGTGGCACTAAGCCTGTGGTGAGAGAATCTTTAAAGAGTAAATATAGGGGTTTTGCCAACACTGCACTGAGTTCCTTAAGAACCCTTGGATATATACCATCAGGACCCGGTGTTTTGTCAGTCTTAATTTTGTTCAGTCTACCCATGACATCTTCTTGAGTTAACCCAATATCTGATAATTGTATTGTTTTATTAGTTATTTGTTGAGGCTCTTCTACCATTCCTTGCTCCCTTGTATATACTGATGCAAAGAAAGTGTTTAGAACATCGGCCTTATCCTCACTAATCAACTCACCCATCTCATTTTTGAATGGTCCAATGCACTCACTCTTACGTTTTTTTCTATTCATATATTTGAAAAACATTTTTGGATTAGTCTTACTTTCCCTTGCAATTTGAGTTACATTTTCTATTTTTGCTAGCCTAATTGCCTTTTTGCAATCTTTGTTGCACTCCCTGTATTTTAAGAAAGAATGTTCAGTTCCTGCAGACTTAAATACTTTGAATGCTTTTTTTTTCATTGCCATTTCCTTAACCACATGGGCTGTGACTTACTTCTTTTGCATTTGTTCTCCATTGGTATATACTGTTGGGTACATTTCCGCAACCTAAATTTGAATTCTGACCATTTATACTCAGTATTTTTGTCTTTAAATAATGTATCCCAGTCTACGTGTTGCATTGAAGCCCTTAATAATTTGAAGTTAGCTTTTTAAAATTAAGAGTTTTGGTTGAACCTATACAGTTTTGCTTTGCCAAACTGATCTCAAATGTAACCATGTTGTGATCACTGTTTCCCAAATGTTCACTTACCTTAATATTGGATACCATTTCTGTGTTATTCGTTATCACTAGGTCCAATATATTGTTATTTCTTGTCGGCACTTCCACCATTTGTGACATGTAGCTTTCACAAAGTATGCTCACAAACCTGCTACCCTTAGCACTCTGACAGGTCTCATTTTTCCAGTTGATATCTGGATAATTAAAATCTCCCATAATTATAGTATGCCCAAGCTGGGCAGCTTTCCTCATTTGCAATAGCAGTTGGGCCTCAACATTGTCATCAATATTTGGTGGTTTTTAGCATATACCCACCAACACCTTTTTTTACCTTTTACTCCACATTTAGTCTCAATTTCTACCCACAAGGACTCCACATTTTGACCAATTTCCTCACTAATATCACCTCTCAAAATTGGATTTAACTCTGGTTTCAAATATAAGCACACACCTCCCCCTTTCCTATTAATCCTGTCTCTCCTAAACAGGGACTAGCCCTCTATATTTACAGCCCAGTCATGTGCATCATTCCACCATGTTTCTGTTATATCAATTATGTCCAATTGGTCATTAACCGCCAGCAATTCTAGTTCTCCTATTTTGTCTACCATACTTCTTGCATTTGCTAGCATACAATTAATTTTGAAGTCTTTACATATATCACTCCCTACATTTCTTTTATCTACATCTTCATTTACTAGGAATTCCTCCCTATTTTCTACATTTATCCCTACCCTTTCTCCACCCCCTGGTCATTTACTTGGATCCGGGTTCCTATCTGCTCTATCTACCCAATTTTTGCTATCTATACCCTCCCCCCTTTCCTAGTTTAAAAGCTCCTCCAAGCTTCTTAGCATTCGCTCCCCTAGTACAGAGGTTCCTCTACCATTTAGGTGCAATCTATCACTTCCATACAGATTGTACCCATGAGCAAAGTCAGCCCAGTGTTCTAAAACACCAAACCCTCCTTCCTACACCATTGCTTGAGCCATGCATTAAGCTCCCTGAGCTCCCTCTGTCTACCTGCACTGGCGCATGGCACAGGTAGTATTTCAGAAAATACTACCTTAGAGGTCCTTGCCTTGAGCTTGCACCCTAAGTCCCTGAAATAATTCTTTAGGGACTTCCATCTTTCTCCTACTTCCTCCTACTTTGTATACAATAATTATATAGATACACCTGACTGCTGTATGATGGACTCCTACCTTGTTAATTACTTCTGTTACACACAGTAAATATAAAGATGTACCTCACTGTATGATGGACTCCAACCTAGGTAAGCCTTCTGTTAGACACATTCATTTTATAGAAACTAACTACTGTATAATGGACTGCTATCTAGGTGAGTTCTTCTGTTACACAAAATAATTATATAGATACACCTGACTGTTGTATGAAGGACTCCTACCTAGGTTAGTACTTTTACACACGGTAATTATATAGATATATCTGACTGCTGTATGAAGGACTCCTACCTAGGTAAGTGCTTATGTTACACACAGTAATTATATAGATATAACTGACTGCTGTATGATGGACTCCTACCTAGGTAAGTGCTTCTGTTACACACAGTAATTATATATATACACCTGACTGCTGTGTGATGGACTCCTACCTAGGTAAGTGCTTCTGTTACACACAGTAATTATATAGATACACCTGACTGCTGTATGATGGACTCCTACCTAGGTAAGTGCTTCTGTTACACACAGTAATTATATAGATACACCTGACTGCTGTTTGATGGACTCCTACCTAAGTAAGTCCTTCTGTTACACACAGTAATTATATAGATACACCTGACTGTGGTATGATGGACTCCCACCTAGGTAAGTGCTTCTGTTACGCACAGTAATTATATTGATATACCTGACTGCTGTATGATGGACTCCTACCTAGGTAAGTGCTTCTGTTACACACAGTAATTATATAGATACACCTGACTGCTGTTTGATGGACTCCTACCTAGGTAAGTCCTGTTACACACAGTAATTATATAGATACACCTGACTGTGGTATGATGGACTCCTACCTAGGTAAGTGCTTCTGTTACACACAGTAATTATATAGATACACCTGACTGCTGTTTGATGGACTCCTACCTAGGTAAGTCTTTCTGTTACACACAGTAATTATATAGATACACCTGACTGTGGTATGATGGACTCCTACCTAGGTAAGTGCTTCTGTTACACACAGTAATTATATAGATACACCTGACTGCTGTTTGATGGACTCCTACCTAGGTAAGTCTTTCTGTTACACACAGTAATTATATAGATACACCTGACTGCTATATGATGGACTCCTACCTAGGTAAGTGCTTCTGTTACACACAGTAATTGTATAGATATACCTGACTGCTGTATGATGGACTCCTACCTAGGTAAGTCTTTCTGTTACACACAGTAATTATATACGTACACCTGACTGCTGTATGATGGACTCCTACCTAGGTAAGTGCTTCTGTTACACACAGTAATTGTATAGATACACCTGACTGCTGTATGATGGACTCCTACCTAGGTAAGTGCTTCTGTTACACACAGTAATTGTATAGATACACCTGACTGCTGTATGATGGACTCCTACCTAGGTAAGTGCTTCTGTTACACACAGTAATTGTATAGATACACCTGACTGCTGTATGATGGACTCCTACCTAGGTAAGTGCTTCTGTTACACACAGTAATTATATAGATACACCTGACTGCTGTACGATGGACTCCTACCTAGGTAAGTGCTTCTGTTACACACAGTAATTATATAGATACACCTGACTGCTGTACGATGGACTCCTACCTAGGTAAGTGCTTCTGTTACACACAGTAATTATAGCGATACACCTGACTGCTGTACGATGGACTCCTACCTAGGTAAGTGCCTCTGTTACACACAATAATTATGCAGATACACCTGACTGCTGTATGATGGACTCCTACCTAAGTAAGTCCTTCTGTTACACACAGTAATTATATAGATACACCTGACTGCTGTGTGATGGACTCCTACCTAGGTAAGTCTTTCTGTTACACACAGTAATTATATAGAAATGCCTGACTGCTGCATGATGGACTCCTACCTAGGTAAGTGCTTCTGTTACACACAGTAATTACATAGATACACCTGACTGCTGTATAAAGGACTCCTACCTGGGTAAGAGCTTCTATTACAGAAGTACTTACCCATAAGTCCATCATAAAGTTAAAGCCCTATCCATGATTCTAACAGAACTTAGAACTTTCTCAAGGTAATAATATGTCCCTGTTCAGTTACAGACTGCAGCATAGTTAAATGCAAAAACAGTAAATAGATATTAGTCCCTGTTGTGTGATGAATATTAAGGGCCTCTTACTTCTAAAAGTAAATTTCCCCTTTAAATGGGACTTTTAACCTGTGAATGCTTGCATAGTCTCCAGTGCATTGCGAAGATCTCTTTACCATTCAAGAGGTTAAAAATGCTGTTTAACCCCTGAAGGACCCATGACGGTCCTGGACCATCATGGGTTGTTATACCCTTAACCCCTTAGGGACCCTTGACGTACCAGGACCGTCAAGGGTAAACTTGCTTGAAAGACCCTTGACGGTCCTGGTACGTCACGTACTTTTTACTTACAGCGCTCTACCGGGAGCGCTGTAAGTAAAAATAGGGCATGAAATAGACCGCTCCAAGATCGGAGCCATCTGTTTCAAGCCCCATAGTGACGCGCCGATACACGTGACAGGTCACGTGTACCAGCGCCTCAAAGTGCCCCTATGCGGTCGTTATGGGACGGAAATGTCCCATAACGTCCGGTCCTTAAGGGGTTAAGGACCCATGACGGTCCTGGACAGACATGGAATTCCAGGCTCCCCGTGAGGCTGCACGCCATTCAGGGAGTCTGGAATTGGATCATGTTAAAAAAAAAAAAAAAATGCTTGGTGGTCCTTAGGTGTGTGTGCGGTCGGTCCGAAAGGGGTTAAATCAATGCGAATTCAGGACATTTTTATCTGTCTTAAGGTGTCGTTGGTTTTCCCCAGAATTGCTCCAATTTAATAATAAATCTGCCTCAATATATTTACACACCACACAACAGTTTACAAATAAATAACAAGCAAGTTCTGTATCAGTACCAGGCAACAGGAAAATCACAATCCAAATTAACCTCTAAATCACCATTAACCCCCACCCTCAAGAAATCGATATCTACAGATTTATTAGTTCAAGTTTATGAATTTATGCAGAAAGATAAGCAACTGATTTTATCATATTAACAAATTCCGCTGATTTCCTCTCTGCATTTTAACCCTTTGAGTGTCAGAGAGGTATCCAACGCATTGCGGCTACCTTTCTGGCACTCGGAGGGTTAAGGAATATGAATAAAAAAATATATTTTTTATAGTGCCGCACAATTTAAACAGCAAATAAAGTAAATGTTTCTTAAGTAAATGTTTCAAAAACAAATTAGATGCGGTTAGTGATAATACCATTTAGTGGATCAAGCTCTTCTGAAACGTTTGAGAGTTTTAAGGTTCTGTACATTAAATGAGAGCAGTTACATGGCTCCACTACTATGTATGAATTTTAATTTCCCCTGGACTATTTTGGTAATCAATAACTTATGCTAGTTTTTCCCCTGGACTAATTGGCAATCAATAATGTATATAGCCTATAATAAAGTTAAAGAATTAATTTACTAATTAAACATGCAAACAGTTATCCAAACTAGCTATTAGGTACTGCTATTTTTCCCATTCTGGTTTAAGAGATTAAAGTGTTTTTTTTGTTCAGAAGCTGTAATTACAAGTTGAAAGCATGCTGATCCCTTCTTCAGGACAGAGAGATTATCAAATACATTAGATGCCTTTAAAAAGGGCCTGGATACTTATTTAAAAGAGCATAACATAGAGGGCTATGTATGTTAGTATTGGGATTAATAGTTACTTAGGGCTTGTTGATCCAAGGAGAAATCTGATTGCCATTTGGAATCAAGAGGGAATCCCCCGCCCATCCAAGGCAGAATTTGAAATTGCTATATTGAGGGTGATTTTTTGACTTCAACAGTGGTAAACAGGAATAGGAAAAGGGTTGAACTAGATGGACGCAAGTCTTTTTTTCAACCTAAATTACTATGTTACTATGTATTATAGCTTGGAAGATTTTGGGCAAAGGCTAACTAATTGCAAATTATGACTTTAAAGATGTAAACGCTATCTGTATGGTTGAAAAAAATGTTAGAGTGAAGCCAGTGTATTGTCCTTTTAACAATGTATTGGGGTTATTAAACCCTTTGAGTGTCAGAGGGGTACGCAACGCATTGCAAACAATGAGTGGCGTAACCCTCTAGCACTCAAAGGGTTAAATCTATTTTTAACCCCTTTGAGGAGAAGTAATGTATTGCACACCCCATATGGTGCTAATGAGATTTGGTATAATACCAGAACAAATTAACCCTCTGAGTGGTATCAAAAGCATCATCAAGCAATGAGCTGGATACTCCTCTGACACTCAAAAGGATAAAAGCAAGAAATCCTGTAAAACCCAAATCCTTTATGATAATTCTAGTGCAATTCTTTTGCATAAGGGTTACAACAAAACAAAGGTAGTAAATAATCCTTATAGCTCACGATAAATAGTCTCCTATCCTGCATCCTGCAAATATTAGTATGCCTTGTATTTTTAACTTGTTTAAATTTGAATACTACGCTTTCATTTCTAAATCTTAATGCCAAATTATTCCTTTTCAAAAGTTAAATACAATTAATTTTTGTGCATCAAATCTATATATCCTTTATGACACCATAAAATATAATAAAAACATTAAAAACTTACAGGAAAGGAAGATAATAAATAATAAATAGATCCAAGCAGCCATATTTGTTCCAAACAATCCTTATTCCAGATGCTCTTCTGATATATCCTTCACCTCGCCCCCAGGTTAATGATCTGTGAAGCGAGAGTAAGAGGCTTTTTACTTTGCACCATCACTGAATGGTAGTCTGTGCTTATATAGGAAGATAAACCTGTTTGTCTTCCTGTGATGTTTCGTTATCTAAATCATCCATGGCCACAAAGGGGCAGTGGAATAGTTTGTTCAAAAAATCCACCTGCCTTGAATGTTCCTGATGGGTGTATTTTCTTTTTTTTTTTTTTCTTTTTTCTTTCCTTTTGTCATTGTGTTTATTTAAGGACTTTGTTTCCTCGGTGATGATAATACATCATAGATGTTATAGAATTTCCTGCATGCATGCCATTTTGGTACTGAGTTGTACCGGGTTAAACAAGCATTCTTGCTTTTTACTAAATGAACTGTGTTCGTTATCATGAATACATAGGGTTTACAATGTAATCCAGTTTACTTAATAACTTTATGACCTGTGTGCCATTGCTAGTTTACTACTAATTTGGCACATAAATCAAAAGGGTTGGTGTTAAAGGCAAGGATCGTGTAGTTCACTGGTAGTCAATTTCTGGACATCCAGATGTTGGTGACTACATCTGTCATCATCCCCAACCAATCACTTTAAAGCGGAACTACCACCTATTTTAAACCTTTTGGCAAATAATTACCCATTTGGCGTCTAGCTGCTCAGTAGTGCTAGTCGCCAGAATAATACCCTGCTCCGGGACTGACAGGCGGTAGAGAGCACAGACATCTTTCCATATTGACGTCTATGCTCCTGCGCTGTCAGTCCCTTTTGAAGCCGAACAGCAACCAGCAACGCCTCCTAGAGCCAGCTGAGACTGACAGCGCAGGCGCATAGACGTCACTATGAAAAGATGTCTGCGTTCTCTACTGCCTGTCAGCCCCGGAGCAGGGTATCGTTCTCATTAACCAGGTAATTATTCTGTCGACTAACACTACTGAGCAGCTGGTCACCGGATGGGTAATTATTTGCCATAAAGTTTAAAATAGGTGGTAGTTGCGCTTTAATCTCCTGCGCAGGGCTGGATTTCCCATTAAACAAAATATTCAACCGCCAAGGGAGCCAGTTTCTGAATGGAGCCTCAGCTATGCTGACCACACCCACTGTGCTTGAGACAATTCAGTCTCAGTCCCCTGCATCAGATACCTACTCCTAGTTTATGGTGGCTTCTTATTTACCAGTTTATATATTGCTGCAATGTCCTGTTTATATACTAACTAGCAATTTGGGACTGGCGTTGCCCGTCATGTTATGCAGGGAATGTTTTTTTTTTTTTTTTTATATACAGCAGATTTTCTCAACCCATGCCCTCAGTGACCACTAACAGGCCAGTACTTAGGAATTTCCCTGCTAGAACACAAGTGTGTTGATCAGAGGCTCACCTGTGCTCTTAAAAGGAAATTCTAAAATCCTGGCCTGTTAATAGCCAGTGAGAGCACAGGTAGAGAACCACTGCTATACAGTGCCAGACCATTGTAGAGAATTTTTAACCCTTTGAGTGCCGGGGGTAAGCAATGCATTGCATCCCCTCTGGCATTGAAATGGTTAAGTTACTATTTCTGTAAGTGAATGATTTAGAAGAAGATGAAAGTATTTTTTTTACACAGACTAATTTAACAGATATATACAGAAGTTTATACCCACATTACTGTGGGTTTTACTGATGTGGAGTAATCTGATACACTGGTATATACACCACACAGTGTGATCTCCTAAATAGAGGAGCAGAGGGATTTGGGTCTCAAACAGGGACTGTCCATCCTATACTGTATAGTGACAGTCCTTATACACATATATATAGATAAAAGATATATGAACATACCGGATATGAAGACGGTAGACAGCGTTGTTCTCCTCCATTAAGCAGCTCATAGTGAGGTGAAGCTACCGGGCGGGTTGATTCACACCTCGTTCTGGATCAACCTCGTTCCATCATTGCCATGGAGACCGGAATGCTAGCTGTCTCCCTGTCGCGAACATGTACCACAAAGTCACACCTGCTGCAGCTACATTATATATATACGTTGGATACTTTATATCCAAAAGGTCTCAATGAAGAAGTTGAAGTAAATAATTTTCTCCATAACTGAAGATGATTGGTCTGGTTGTGACTTTCACAGTGTATTATGTTTTTAATTGTGATTTAGTTTTTATGCATATGCTTACATCTGATATGTATGAATAGACATATATGTCCTATTACTGCATGGAAAAACTTATAGCCCGTTTATATAATAAGCCTGTTTTTTGCTTTCATATAATTTATATGAAATGTATTTACTTATTTTATTTATATGTTATCTATATTTTAAATGGAGGCTGGTGTGCCTTTTCTACACATGTCTACAACGGCTCTATATAAATAATGTAGCTGTAGCAGGTGTGCCTTTGTGGTACATGTTTGTGGCGGCTCTCATCTTGTTTCTATGCATTATGCAATGGGAACGGGGAGACAGCTAGCGTTCCGGTCTCCATGGCAATGATGGAATGAGGTTGATCCAGAACGGTAGCTTCACCTCACTATGAGCCGCTTAATGGAGGAGAACAACGCTGTCTACCGTCTTCACATCCGGTATGTTCATGTATCTTTTATTATAAATATAAGTGTTACCATATTGTATTTTATCCCCTGACGAAGTAGACTGTGGTGCTACAAAACATGTAGGGACTCTACACACAGTAAAGTGTTTTATTGTTATTTTTATGAGATTCACACTGATTCATTTATATCTTCTCGGCCGGGTCGGGCCTTGTGAGTACCGCACAACATGTTCATCTGGTGAGTGCGGTCCTATCTGACATCCCTTATACTATCGATCCTGCAGATACTTCCTTCGATGGAATTGTTTATGTTCTCTCCGCAAGGTCTTTGATCGTGGTGCTGTTAAACTACCGGAGCCAGGTCAGGCTTATCTCGCACAGACTCAAGCATGGGCGGATTGTCCTATCGGGGGATCGGGCATCCCCCGGTGGGCCACTAGATCATGGGCCGATGGGGGAGATCAGAGGATCTCACCTCACCAGCCCACGATATTTTGAAGGAGAGGTCTGTGTTGCCACAGACACTCTCTGTGACAGCCTTCACGTTCCTTGTTAATGCAGAGCGCCAGGATATTACATAATATCTTGGCGCCTGCTCTCCCATGCTGCACAGGGACCACAAGGGGGCGTCGATAGGGACATTGGTGCAGCTAGTGGGCTGCTTTAAAAAAAATGCCCGGGCTGGTATTCCCCTACAATCCGCCCCTGGACTCAAGCATTGATTTGGTGAGTTTGGTCCTATTTGGGGACATAGATACATTATATGTACAGATTTGCTCTTAGAGATCTCTTCTCTTTTTTCACATTGCTCAGGATTTGTCCATGCCCGACTGTGACTATGATCTATTGTCAGACCCAGATACTGATACAACCGACTGGTGTATGACTCAACAACACTCGACCAATAGACATTTACCTATATCCTAAAGAACTTTCACTGCGATTGTCTACGGATCGCCTCTTCATATCCAGATCACCTCCAGAGTTGCACTTGTCCTTTTTATACATTGTTTCTTTAAGTGGTTAGTGTTGCTAAGGACACTGTGGACTCTAGCTGCCACTAGGAGGTGTTACTTTCATTTATTTGGTGCTTTTTGTTACCATTTATATTTTATTTGTTCTCTTCACGTTATACGGTCATTGGAGCACTTTTATGTACATTTTTTCTTTTCCTTTATTTTTTGTGTATGAGTGAGTGGCAGCCATTTTTTTCTTCAGCCTTAGATAGTGGTGGGTGGGCTGGATAGTGGGGGCGGGCCAAAAATCATACCCCCATTGAATCACCCAATGGGAGCAGTAATCCTTTTTACTGCCGCCCCTGGGTGTGTTTTGCCAGGCGCAAAGTCTTCTTTTATATATATAGATTTGTCCAGTTTATACACTCATTTGCTGGATAGTTCATTTAAAGGGATAGTAATACTTTAATATTACTTTTCCCTATATTGTAGCTATTAAAAAAAGAATTGAATTGCCCCCAGGTTCATCTCTCAAACCTTTATGGTTTGAGAGATAACCGATAGCAAAGTTCCCCCCTCCCTCCCCCTTCCCTGAAGTCAGCGTTGTACTGACTGCAGGGGAATTCTGTCGTACGACAGGATTGCGGCTCTGCAGCTGAGCCGAGATCGTGTTAGTGAAAAATAATTATTTCACTGAAAAGGTCATCTATGTGTGCGTGGAAAACAAGCACACGAAGATGACCATTTCAGTGAAATAATTATTTTTTACTAACACAATCTTGGCTCTGCAGCAGAGCCGCCTGATGAAAGTAAAACCGGATATCCCTGCAGTTAGTACAACGCTGACTTCAGAGAAGGTGGAAGGAGGGGGGAACTTTGCATTTGGTTATCTCACAAACTATAAAGGTTTGAGAGATTAACCTGGGGACAATTCAATTCTTTTTGAAATAGCTACACTATGGGGATTAGTAATATTAAAGTATTATTATCCCTTTAAGAGCTTTTTTTGCTGCAGATTAGACATATCATCTGTGCTTGGCAACATTACATTTGCCTGTGTGGGTGGGGTCATGCTAGGAGTAGAGGTGTGGCCATGGGAGGGACTAAGAGAGCGAAGGGTATCTTGTCTAGATAAACCTGTGATGTAAATCTGGCCACGTTCCTTACTTCTTTCAATGACAATCAAGCAAAAGTGTAAAACTAATTGGCCATATTCACAAAGTTAAAAATGGAGCAATTCTGGTACAAACCAGTTCCCCACAGGGAGCAAATAAAATGTCCTATTGATTTAAATAAAAATGTAAACTCTCTGACTGCTAGTGAAGCAATTCTTTGGAGCCCTCTCCGGTATTCAAGGTTAAAAGACTCACTTAGAGATATAGGCCTAGATTTAAAGGCAGCCGTTAAACCATTCGCTAAGTAAAAAAGGCACGTCGGCCGCAAAGAACACATGTTTTACGGCAGATTCAAAGGTAAGCGTTCAAGAATAGCTATCGGGCGTAGGCACTACAAAAACACGTTAAACAAAAACCAGCGTCGCACCTGATTTTGCATCACCGTGCGTCCCAAACACCCGTTAAAACACAACTTAACTCAAAATGTTACATTACGGCTGCCGTTGTCTAGCAACCCTGATAGATGCACAAACAAAATTCAAACCTACAGCCAATCCCAAGGCCCCAAAGTATCAAAAATGTTCAAATACACCTATATATACCTCAAAATAACGGTTACACCCTGTCTGTGTTTCGAGTTTCAGCAAGCTAGAGCACAGGACCCAGGAGTGGAGGATAGCATTTAGAGAGAGAGAGAGAGATAGAGAGAGAATCATACACAGGAGTAAGGTAGAAGGATTTTGGAGAGGAGAGAGTTACATTTAAATAGACACATAGCACACTTTTGCACATAGCACATACATCCATACAAACACATACACATACATACACATAGTCTTTTTTTTTTCATCACACCTTACACATTTTAAACTTTATTTTTACAGTGTGAATCCGTGAGTGAAAGTGTGTGACAGAGAGTGAGTGGGATCGAGTGTGTCTGTGAGGGAGTGTGAGAGTGCCTGGGTGTGACTGGGTGAATGATGGCCAGGAGAGGAGGACAGGAGAGAGGGATGGGGAGACTAGTGGAGGAGGAGGAGGAGGAAGGTCAGGAGGGGATCCCTCAGCAGAGCAGGGGTGGGAGAGGGAGATACGCAGGGCGGAGGGGGACCAGGCCCACAAGAACAGGCACACAAAGAAGAAGAGGGACAGATCCTGCAGTGGGACGAGGGGTAGTGCCTGGGGACCACCACACACAGGCAGGGGCAGAGCAGGCAGGACACTCCGGGTCTGACTCCTCGCATGCCGGAGCTGAGGGGGACAGGGTCAGGGATCCCCGATATACCGAGGAAGAAAACACGGCCCTCGTGGAGGCTGTGCTGGAGAGGGAGAGTGTCCTCTTCCCGGGGGACAGACTCCCTGGCCTGTCTGCGAGGAGGAGAGCTGCCTGGAGTCAAATCTGCAGCAGAGTTAATGCGGTGGCCACCTGCAGACGGGATGTGGACTCAATCAAGAAGAGATGGGGCGACTGCAAAAGGCAGGTGAAGAGGAAGATGGGGGATGCCGCCCTGCACGCCAGAGCCATCGGAGGTGGGCCACCTGTCCCCATCACCTACAGCGCATGGGAGGAGAGGCTGCGGCAGACACTGTCATCCACCCTCATTGAGGGGGTCCCTGGAGGATCAGACACTGGGGAGGAGAGGAGCCTCCACACCACCGGTAAGTGCATCACCCCAAAACCACACACCACCCCAAACCACACACCCATCACAAACAAGCACTCACATCCCAACATCTGCTCTTCATTCAACCACACAATTGCACCAACACAGCACCCTGAGGGTTTAAACAGGGATCAAGACAAGGACAAATGTCAATGTTCAACAAGGCCAAAACCTGTCCAACTCCCTGGTTAACCCTCATGTTGCTGTGCTCATCACACACAATACACACAAACCATGCTCAGTAAAGTGTTGTATGTTAAACATCACAATTGTTGTCACACAGTGTTACCCATGTTCACACAGGGAATCCAGCACATAACCCCATGAGTGCCAGAGGGATCATCAATGCATCGATCAACAATGCTTTGGCAACCCCTCTGGTACTCAAAGGGTTAACCAGACAACAAACACATGTCGATAGGTTAACAATTACATGACACATAGGGGACATTCACTAAGCGGTGAAAAAGAGCTGATGTAGTGAATTTGACACTTGCATACCCTCACTTTACCAATTACAATGTTAGTCTATGGAGAACATCCAATAACAGGATTCAAGCTGCACAGGCCCCATTGTGTGGACTCCATAGAAAACATTGCAGATGGTGAAATGAGGTCAGCGGAGAAGTCAGCATCATAATCAGTTCATCAGGTCCACTTAACCGCTTACTGAATCACCAACAGGATGGATCAGGTCACAAATCACAGTGCCACTGAGAATAAATGCTTGTATGTGCAACACACAGGCCAAAAACAATCACACATAAGTAAAGGTGAAAAGGTTGGCCTTGGTGTTGTGTATGCAATCATTTACTCTAACTTCAATTTACATAGCTCACATTTGATTCACATATAGATCCTCAGGAGTGCTGATGCCATGGATGGATGGTACACCAGACACTATTTGCAGGATAAATATGGGAACCAAATATGAACCATTGAGGTTTGGTCAATAACAGGCCAGGGATTATGGATATCCATGATCGGGTCTGGCTGCCTCACACAGAAGGATGGATGGGCTGATCCAGGAAAAAAAAGGCCTCAATCAATGATATCCTTCAAGACTGGCTTGATTGTTGCCCCTCAGGATTCAACTTGAACAGACCTCATGGACAGAATCCTGTAATGTACATCAATCCCTGATTGCCACGGTGGTATCCCATGCATCACAATGCTATGCATAGGATACCATCATGACAACCAGAGAGGGACATGTCTAATCTGACAAAATCCAGCACTGTACGGGATGAACTGATAACATAGGGATGAATACTACTTGAATCACACTGCAGATCTCTTCAAAAAAGATATGTACAGAAAGAAAAACAACCAGATTTGTATGTGGATATGTCCCTTTCAAATGGGTACAAATAGGTCCCAACAAGATGTAAACCCAGAGTTCGGTTCAGTACGTGTGATTGTCCAACTGCCCATATATGTGCACCCTCAACAAAATAACTCATATTGATATCATCATCACAGTACATATACCCAGTATATTACACTTACTTGGATGGGTATCACTTGTATCTATGAAAGTTCATTTGTGATGGCTGTACATATATAGGCAGTTAGACAATCACATGTTCTGAACAGATCTCTGGGTTCATATCTATCAAGGATATGTTTGTACCCGTATGAAAGGTACATATACACACATATCAGACCATATTCCTCACTGTGTACCTTGGCATGGCAATGGTTAATTTCACTTGATGTAACCTTGCAGGCATCATAAAGAGATGTTTAGAAAGATGTTACTGTATGTGACAGCTGGAGATGTCAGTCATATGACCACACGGAGGCTCTTCAGCAGACCCAAAATTGAAACAATTGGAGATGGATCCATCATTGACATGGTCCACAGAGCGTGCTTACAAACCAGGAACACTTAGTAGACAATGGCAAAGATGTAGTTATCTCCAAATGGGTCAATGTGGAGTCTGCTGAAGAGCCTCCGTGTGGTCAAATGACTGACATCTCCAGCTGTCACATACAGCAACATCTTTCTAAACATCTCTCTATGATGCCTGCAATGTTACATCAAGTGAAATTAACCATTGCTATCCCGTTAAAGAGATAGTAATACCTAAAATGTGAAAGGAAAAATACATGTTATAGGATTGATCCACCGGGTAATGCAAGGGTATCCCCACTACTGAAAGGTGTTTCATCACAAGAGTATAACAGCTCAAAGTTGAATATTCCAGGGACAATATCACTGTGGCCTGAAAATGTACTATGCCAATGTTGCCAGACCATCCTCTGGCTAGCTTTGGTCCAGGGAACAGATATCCACAAAGGATGATGTGGCAACAGCGCAAATGTACAATTTCAGGCCACTGGGATGTGGCACCAAAGGAATTCAACTCTGAGCTGCAATACATGTAGAATACAACACCCATCACCAGTAGGAGTACCGTTGTTTCACACAGGGGGATACACCATACAACATATATGTTCCTTTACACATTTCAAGTATTAATATCAATTTGACACCATCATGGCTAAGTTTACTGATCACACAATCTCAATCCTCCACACAGGTTATGTGTCTCCAGCACATCAGGAGCCCATGGAGGAGGCCACCTCACCACCCAGTGAGGAGTATTTGGAGGAGGGGACCAGCCAGTGGGCACCGTACCCAACGACATCCACACCTCTTGGCCAGCTGGATGCACCAACTCTGCCTGCACCAACTCTGCCTGCACCAACTCTGCCTGCATCAACTCTGCCTGCACCAACTCTGCCTGCACCAACTCTGCCTGCACCAACTCTGCCTGCACCGACTTATTACAGTGACTGGATGCCCCCCACCACCTCCAGGAGCTATTATCCCCCAGCAGCAGCAGCAGCACCACCACCACCAGGGAGGCAATGGCTGCCCGGTGATGTGGCCACCACCCAATACGGGCCATACCCACAGATTGACCTACCCTCCTGGATGGCTCCCCAGCATGGCCCCAGGTATGATCCTAGGTGGGGGCCAAGCACATACCAGTGGCCAAGGTTTGACCCTTGGCCACTCGACTACCAACACCTGGGCCTGCTTGGGGAGCCCCAACAGCCTATGCGAAGGGACGTGTTTACCCCACCACCTCCACCAGCACAGACATCGGTGGGCAGCAGTGGGTCAATTGATGTGGTGGGCACATACCCATCTGCAGCACAACCAGCACCAGCAGAGGAGGACACAGCAGCAGCAGAGGAGGACACAGCACCAGCAGAGGAGGACACAGCACCAGCAGAGGAGGATACAGCAGCAGCAGAGGAGGACACAGCAGCAGCTGATTCACCAGGCACAAGCATCACCAGCAGTGAACGGCCCACGGGGATGGAAGCTGAGTGTATGGCTCTGCAAAGGAGACTACTCAGGTCAAGCCTCCGCACCAATGACAACATCACCAGGAGCCGTAGGGAATCCCGTATAAACACTAACAGGATAGAGGCAAGGATCCATGCCCTGGAGTCGGAGGTCATGAGGATCAACACTCAACTCCATCAGCTACACACGGGGGTGATGGACCTGCTTGCACAGCTACTGGTGGAGTTGAGAGAGCTGAACCGCAGGGAGGACTTACGTTTGGAGAGGGAAAACCTGCGCTCCACAGAGGGATCCACTGCCCCCACCACCCCCTCTAATGTGACCCCCGAAGCCACACCTAGGGGGCAAAGGGTGACCAGGAGATCATCCAGGTTATCCGCTTCTGCCACACAGTCTAAGCCCCCCCCCCCCAAGAAAAAAAAATAAAATGCCCAACATGTTAAATTTCCCCTGAATAAAGGAACATTGTGCTTTTGAATCCTGTCTGATCTGCTTTGAATTTGGTCATAGATTTGGGTGGCAGAGTTGTCTCCAATGCATTGCCAAACAATTCAGTGAATACAACTCCTGCCTAGGTAAGATGTTTGTGGGATGTTACAACATGGGTTCACATACACATCGTTGTACAAAATCAACTGTAAAAACATCCCTGTTGCCATATTACACAACTGTGTTATATGGCAATGTTGTGTGTTGATTTTGCATAACAAAACATTCCCCTTAGCCCAACATTTGGTACAACATTGAACATTCATCTACATCATATGTAGTGTTTAACCCTTTGATATCCAGAGTGGTAGGCAACGCATTGCAAAGAAATGCGTTGGGTACCACTCTGGCACTCAGAGGGTTAAGGGGATAACCAAACAAACGGCTTAGCGGTGAGATAACAAGCAGGACAGATAAATGGGACATGTATCCATATTGTCTTGGATTCACACACTCATTGTGCAACAGACTGACTGGGGAAGCCAATGTTTTCAACCTAGGATTTCAATGTGTAGCACACACATTGATATCCTGGGGTGAGCATTGGGGCCTCCAGTAAGTTGACTTGTTGTTTTTTCTAAGGGTGTAACAGACTTCCCCAGTGAAAACACTTGTCCACTTGGTCATGTACTGTGATATGTCCCAGTGGAGCAATATCACTGAACATTGATTATACTGAGCAACACATTAACTGTGGACAGGAATTCACTGTGGAAGTATGTCCCCTTTATCACCTCTTTATCACTCCCACAACACATTAGTGTATCACTGCCACCATCTGTTAGCGTGAATACATCACTGAGTCCACTCACTTGCAAACAAGTGGTGGAGTCCTGTGATATGGGTGATGCCTTTCCATGTATGGGGATACTCTACCCTGGGTGTGGTAACGCATTGACAACTGTGTTCTCAAATATATCCTCCTACAGACACAGATAGAATGGTGATGGTTCATCTTTATTGTGTCTCAAAGTACATTAGGATGTACATGTGTTTTCTGTGTATTGCCTATATGCATTGAACACCTGTATGAGAACACTAAATGTACTTTGAAACAAAAAAATAGTACTTTAGTTACACTGCTGCCCAGCTCATGTGTTGTCCACAAGGTTTGACAACTCTGTAGCTGAGCATCCTAACTGTACAGGTTATAAAACTCAGGAATTAGTGTTTTCTGTGTCTATATGAAAATGATCCAGTAGAGGTTTGTGTGAACCTCAGGTCAAACTTTGCATCACCAACAACATCAACATAAACAGCAAGGGGTGATCTCCATGAAGGTGATGTCAAGACATCAATCCAGTCACATAGAAGAACTTCAGTTCAAGGATGGATCATGTTACGGATGCCTGTGGAAGAAGAGGACAGGATTTGGAGTAGTTGACTTGAACTGATCATCAAGCAACAACAATTTAGTCTTTTTGATCCCCTCAATTTTCACAGTTACAGGTGAGTACACAAACCATTGCTTGACAATGTGTTGTGTACTCATCTGTAACCAATTATGTGGAGAACTAAGGACATGTGCCCCAGCCCTATGGATATGTGCCCCTGACATGGATACACACATCAACAAGTGTTCTGAGAGCTCCATGGAAGTAATGAATTTGGGCTGCCACTGTTAATGTGACAGTGGCAGCCCAATGTCATTTGTTCCATGGAACTGTTAGGACACATTTGTTGATGTGTGTATTCATGTCGGGGGCACATATGTCTGCACACTCACAGGTCAGCATGGTGTCCCTGGTAATCTGATCTACGTCTCATGACCTCTACATTGTGTGCCCATACCACTGTACATCCACCCCTGTGCTGCTCTTCTCAGCTGTAGCACAGTACAGGTTCCATATTGAGTCCAATGGCCCTTTAACCCCTGATGTGACGGAGTATTATCCAATGCATAGCATTGGATAACACTCTTTCGCTACAAGACTAGCATGGTTGCTCTGGCTATGCTCATGGCAAATCAAGTTAGCTGCTGTCAATCAAGCCCTGTAAGGCGATGAACATGGGTTATGTGTTGTACCTTGTTTCTCCTGAGGGTGTGCGTGATATCCTTGGGGTCTGTATGTCAACGTGGAGAGTGGAATGGAGGATGGTTTTTGAGTCCACACACACAATTTGCCACGTCCGCTGCAAGTGCAGTGCTGTGTCACTGTTCCTGTGGGGTGAGACAGAACAAAATGTGCAGTGTGGTTAGTGTCACAGGACTGATGGGGGACTTGCATGGATTGTTTGCATGCCTGTGTTATACTCACATGTAAAGTGTTCCGTGATGAGCCTGTCTCTGATCTGTGTCCCTCTCAGGGTCTCCTCAACGTGTCCGATGTCCATGGGCACTTCCTGTATGGGGGGGGCCTGGATGTGCTCCAGCAGCCTGGTGTCCACTGCGATGTTGTGCAGTATTGCGCACGCCACAATGATGTCGCACACCTTTCCAGGTGCATACTGCAGTGCTCCCCCCGAGTGGTCTAGACATCGGAATCTTGACTTGAGGAGGCCAAAGGTCCGCTCAATGGCATTCCTCGTTCTGCCATGAGCCTGGTTGTAGCTTTCCTGGGCATGTGTTCGAGGATTGGCCAGTGGGGTCAGTAGCCAGGACTTGCATCCATAGCCAGCATCACCTGTGTAATGTGAGTGACATGGTGAGACAGGGAGCACATGTTGTGTGAATGATGTTTTGTGTGGTAGACGTAGTAGCTGTGGGTCAGGAGCATGCTAAGCAGCGTTGTGTGTACGCCTGTGTATGTGATGTGATTTTGTATTGTGAACTCACCCAAAAGCCATCCCCCTGTAAAAGTTCCATTCTCGAAATCTCTGTGGACTGAGGAGTTTTGGAGAATGTATGAATCATGTGAGCTGCCAGGATACTTTGCACAGACATTCATTATCCTCATATGGCTGTCACACACCATCTGCACGTTGATGGAGTGAAAGTTCTTCCTGTTGATGAATATCTGTGCGTCACGTGCTGGGGCCTTAATTCGGACATGGGTGCAATCTATAGCACCCATGACCCTGGGCATGCCTCCCCTGGCGTAAAAGGCCTGCTTGACTTGTATCCAGTCCATGTCGGTGGTGGGGAAATGTATATAGGTACTGGCCTTGCTTTTGAGGGCTGGCAGGACCTGGGCCAGCACCCTGGAGAATGTGGCCTGTGACATGCCAGATGCGTAACCCTCTGTGGACTGGAAGGCCCCGCTTGCCATGAAGTGCATGGCACAGAGTAGTTTCTGCAGGCCAGTTAGGGCATGGTTGTAGATGTAGATGGGATCCACCTGCTCCTTGATGACCTCATACAAGGCAATGATGCTGTCAGGCCTCAACCTGTAGCGATCAATTACCTCATCATCGGTCATTCCAAAGAGGGTGACCCTTGGGCGGTATACCCTGGGCCTTGGTGGTCGTCTATACATCCTGTGCCCTCCAGGTGGGGATGGGCTCCTGTGTGGCTGCTGAGCCAGAGCCTCCTCACTTGCAACAGGTGGTGGCTGTTGATCAGGCATGCTTGGAGGTTGCTGATGTTCCCTAGCTCTCTCCCTTGCACGCCTTCTCTTCAGTCTTCGCAACAATATGTAACCCAACATACTGTTTGCTCTATCTATCTGTCTCTATCTATCTGTCTCTCTCTCTCTCTCTCTCTCTCTCTCTCTCTCTCTCTCTCTCTCTCCCTCCCAGAGTGGAAAACAAGCCACAAGTGAGTGTGTTGAGTTGTCCCTTTAAGTACTTGCTAGGGCGTTGTGTGGGTGTGGTGATGAGGTGAGTGCTGACCAATGGTGAGTTGTTTTTGTCCAGGTAAGTGTTTGCAGGTGTGTGTGTGTTATAAGATGTGGTGTGTTGTGCTTGTTCTGTGTGTGCCATTTGCGGACATGCAGTTGTGGGGTGCAGGTGGCGTGTTGATGTTGCCCAGGTGAGCTTGTATTTGCAGGTGTCCGCTTTGTGTGATGACCCCCATTGTTCCGTGCCATGTTGTGTTGTTGTTTTTTAGTGTGTCGTTGTCCCTGTGGTGTTGGTTGTTGTTGTGTGTATAGTGATTTGTGTTGTGTGTGCATGTTTTTGTGTTGTTTTGGCATTGCACGGGTTAATTTTCACATTTACATGGTTGTGCGGTAAGCCTTTTGTGTCTTTTCCTATGTAACGGGTGTTTTGTTTTGGCCGTTAAGTGTCTAACGGCTAAAAAAAGTGGGTCTTAACTTTTAGCCGTTAGGTGTGTCTTTTTTTCAGCCGTTATCAGTACCGCAAGCCTTTGAATAGCTCTGGGGTATGTTTTTCCATGCGTCTGAATGCACGTAAGTGTATCGGCCGTAAGGATTGTACAACTGCCGTTAGCTGGTCTTTAGACGGATCTTTGAATTGCAACATGTCAC
This sequence comes from Rhinophrynus dorsalis, assembly GCA_037306005.1. Taxonomy (NCBI): domain Eukaryota; kingdom Metazoa; phylum Chordata; class Amphibia; order Anura; family Rhinophrynidae; genus Rhinophrynus; species Rhinophrynus dorsalis. Next base: position 34,244,491 of record CM074719.1, read on the forward strand.
TTAACGCACCCGTTAGTGATTTTTTTTGTTAACGGCTGCCTTTAAATCTACCCCATAGTGTTTGTATCAGATGTATTGCTGTGAAGAGGATAAAAAGCTTGCATTCTCCTGGAGAGGAGTTGACAGCTGCAAGATGGCCACATTTTAATGTTGCTGCCTGGCAGCTAGTAACCTTCTATACAAATCCTCCCACTAGAATCACCTCCCTACATCAGGAGTAGTTACACAAGTTTTACAGGAGTTCAGCCTCAAGGAGATGCTCTTTTTCCCTGTCTATGGGGAAAATTATTTTGCTTTTTTGGTATAAACATTCATTATCTTTCACCCACTCAGAGACGTAACTAGAAGCCACTGGGCCCTGGTGCAAGAATTGCCATGGGCCCCCCCCGCCCACATTGCCCCCCCCCACATTGGCCCCCTCATCCACACTGCCCCTTCCACAATGCCCCCTTCATCGTCACATTGCCCCCTTCATCTCCACAATTCCCCTTCCACAATGCCCCCTTCCATCTCCACAATGCCCCCTTCCATCTCCACAATGCCCCGTTCCATCTCCACAATGCCCCTTCCACAATGCCCCCTTCATCTCCACAATGCCCCCTTCATCTCCACAATGCCCCCTTCCACAATGCTCCCCTTCATCTCCACAATGCCTCCTTCATCACATAGCCCCTACCTCCAGTCCCTGGTGGTCTAGCGGAGTGTCTTTACAGATCTGTGCCTCCTTCGGCACAGATCTCTGCAACCGGAGCTCCCGCGTGCCGCTGTAGTAATGCAGAGGCCAGGAGATGATGTCATCTCCCAGCGCTCTGTATTACTACAGCGGTGCGCCGAGTGGGAGATCAGGTAAGTGACTGCTGCGGGAGAGGGGGTCGCAGGTGCGACCGCTGCGACCCCTATTGTTACGCCACTGCACCCACTATGCTAGCTATTTACTTATAGGCATAACCCCGCATACAACTGTGATAGTGCAATTGAGATTCTTTTCTGGTAAACTTACTGTAAAAAAAACCCCTTCCTCTGCTAAAGTCAAAACCTCTTTTCCTCTATTCTCAAGGGGTGGCCCCTGGTTATTTGATCAGGTCTTGGAATGCAGCTCACCAGAGGGATCCTTGTATTGACCTCTCATATACTTGTAAATCGTCAAAAAATCTCCTCTTGGTCATCTTTTCTCTAGAGTAAATAAACCAAGTTTGTCTAGTCGTTCCTCATATGTCAAGTCCGCCATTCCTTTAATTAATTTTGTTGTTCTTCACTGTACCCTCTCCAGTTCTAGAATACCCTTTTTCAGAACCAGTGCCCAATATTGCACTACATATTCGAGGTGAGGTCTTACCAATGATTTGTACAGCGGCAAAAAGATGTTATCCACTCTTGCTTCAATACCCCTTTTTATGCAAGACAGGACTTTGTTTGCTTTTGCTACTGCTGTTTGACACTGATCATTGTTTCCAAGTTTGTAGTTTACAAGGATATCCAAGTGTCTCTTTAGCGAGTCCCCTAAAATGATTCCATTAAGTTCATAAGTAGCATTGGGATTTTTTCTTCCCAAATGCATTACTTTACACTTTCCCACATTAAACTTCATATTACATTTGTTTGCACAATCAGCCATTTTATGTAAATCCCTCTGTACAGAACAAATATCCTGTTCTGAATTAATGACCTTGCATAATTTAGTGTCATCTACAAATATTTAAATTTTGCTTTCTATATCCATTTCCAGGTGATTTATAAACATGTTAAAAAGCAGTGGCCCAAGTAATGAAATGCCTATGGGCAATTTAGACGTTGAAGAGGAATAGTTCATCCCTGGAAGATTATGATCAGCAATCTACCATCCTTTTCAGTCGCTTTCTAAAGAAGGGCTATCCGCTGAAATTAATCCAGGATTCCTACCATAGAGCCAGAGAATTTAATGACCTCAAATGGGGTGTTGTGGGTGAGAAAGCTAAACACGCCTCCTCTAGAACACAGGAACATACCCCACTATTCATCACAAGGTATAATTCTGGGGCTGGTGAAATATTTAGGATCTTCAAGAAACATTGGGGGACTCTTAAGCTGGATCCCCTTTTGAAAAGCCAATTGGGTGATGCACCCAGAGTAGTTTATAGGAGATCCAAATAACTTAAATGGATAGTAATACTTCATTTTATCTTTATTTTATTTTGTAGGCTTTAAAAACAAAACAAAACATGAAGAACGATATAAGTCTTATCTCTCAAACCTTTATGGTTTGAGAGATATTCACAAGCAAAGTTTCCCCTCCCGCTCCTTTTACCTAGTGTAAGCAGTCTCTTCTCAGATGTGTAATCAAGTCCATAGACCAGACAGATAACAGAAGGGGACAATCTTCTTCCTATGAGAACAATGAAAGCCCTGCCCCCCTTGACAAGTTTTTCAGGTTTTTCCCTTATCTTAATTGAAGGCAGGAGGGGGATATTTTGTCAATGAATTACTTTTGAACTACAGTTCTGACTGAATTGAAATAACACTCTCCAAAGTCCAAATACTATGATGATTAATTAGAGCTGCTTTTATTATGAAACATTACTATCCCTTTAAGAACATCTTGGCCCCCAGTAAATTCAGCAGAGTGTCCATGAGTGCCAATAAACGGAGGACACACAGAGCGAGATGTTCAAAAAAATCGTCATAATGAAAAACTTGTTGGATCATGAGTTGGTGGTAAAAGAAGGACAATATTTTCAGAAGTAAATCTGTCACATTTGAAAATTCATCTGACGGTAAGAAGATCTCATTGAACATTGCCATTAAAAATTCTGATCTTAAAAATTGTCTTTGATTTTGTCTTTGAAACAAAACTTTTCAAAGAAAAAAGACATTTTTTTGTCTTTGAAACGAAAATTTTCATAGAAACAAAGACTTTTTTTGTTTTTGAAATGAAAAATTGCTTCTCAATACTTTAATTTGTCTTCTACAAGTTTAAACCTTTTTTATTATGTCAGTAAAAAATGACATTAATCAGACAAAAAATGATGCTCAAATGAATATTTTTTTTCTGAAAATACCTTACATTATGATGGAATATTAAGCCACACCCACTTTTAAGACAACTTTTTCCCTTTGACGGAGATGGCAGAATTGGATGCAAAAAATGATGGAAACATGTCTGAGAATTGACGGATCATGGTGTAAGAACTTTTGTATTCTGATTACAGACAAGTTCAGTTATTACCACTTTCTGAACATCTCGCCCTTAGACAGAGCTCGATCAATGAGCATTTTGGACGTATTACATCATTGCCTGAGGGGCATAGTGTTAAGGAGTTGGTAGGCGCATATCGCTGTAATAACAGCAGATGTATCCAATATGTGTATAATGAATGTCAATCATTCACTTTCAGTGTTACTCTCGAGAAGTTTCCAATCAAAAGTAGAATGGAGTTTTGTAGTATATCTCTTAACTTGTAGCTGTCAATTGCAGTATGTGAGTTGTACAACCCAAAAATTACGAGCCAGAATAGGACAGCATAAAAGAAATATCTATACTGGCTTTATGAAACATAATGTCTCGAGACACTTTGCTTACTATCTTAATAAGAGTACTGAACATCTTAAAGGGATAGTAATACTTTAATATTACTATTCCCCATATTGCAGCTATTTCAAAAAGAATTCAGTTGTCCCCAGGTTTGAGAGATAACTGAAGGCAAAGTTCCCCCCTCCCTCCCCCTTCCCTGAATTCAGCATTGTAGTTGACTGCAGGAGAAGTCTGTCAGGCTTGCAGCCCTGCAGCAGAGCCGAGATTGCATTAGTAAAAAATAATTATTTCACTGAAACGGTCTTCTATGTGTGCTTGGTTTGTGCTTGGTTTGCAAGCACACATAGAAGACCGTTTTAGTGAAATAATTATTTTTTACTAACGCGATCTCGGCTCTACTGCAGAGCTGCCTGATGAAAATAAGACCGCATATCTCTGCAGTTAGTACAACGCTGACTTCAGGGAAGGGGGGGGAGGGGGGAACTTTGCATGCGGTTATCTCTCAAACCATAACGGTTTGAGAGATGACACTGGGGGCAATTTAATTCTTTTTGACATGACTACAATATGGGGATTAGTAATATTAAAGTATTACTATCCCTTTAAAGTTACTCCTATAGAGTTTATACCATCATCCACTGCATTAGACAGGTTACAACAGCTTAATAATCGTGAGAGCTATTGGATTTTCAGGCTCTCTACTCTCACTCCTTTGGGATTGAACAAATGTATTGAAACTCCTAGATCCTAGTGATGGTTGTTTGGGATGTTTAATCATTTATTTATGAACCTTTTGATAATCTGTACAGGTTTATTTAGCCATCAGCCATTGTTCATAGGTATCTTTTGACTTCCATAGCTGGAGAACCAATCGTTTATTTATTTTTTACCTTTTAATACCTATTTATGTAGGTTGATGACAACTGGTATTATACATATTTGTATTTTTTGGTTTTAGATCTGTATCAGTGCAGTTTATTTGTTGTCTTGTCTATGTCAATGGGTTTATTGATTTGTTTTATTCCTAGTGTTTCCATATGTCATGCACTTGTATGTGACTTCCGTTTCTGATTGGAGGTTCATATTTTGAACTGGCCTATCATTAACGGAAGCGAGTTTTTATATGTCTTGTTTGTTTGATGGCTGTATTCCCGGTTTGCTCTTTGGATTGACTTGTGCTTTGATAAAACAGCTCTCGCTGCGAAACGCATTAGCTTTTAAGTTTGCCTTTTAGGCTTTTAATTACATTTTTATTGTAAGTGACGAATATATTAAACATTTGTTCTACCCGGATACCAGCAGTGTTTTCCTGTTTGTCCGGAGGTGTTGTGTTGTTGAAGCTGTGTTGTTGTGTGTCAGTGTTCCGAGTGGAGACGGACTCAATTTCTCCATAAGCAGATTAACTGGTATCGGTTGACTGACCAACTTAACACATGAGTGAATGGTTACTTGATTCAATTCCGATCTGTATTTACGGTATCACACTATTGGGCACTCCTGTTTTTTTGTTTTTTTATGTTATCATACCTGGAATGAACAGTGAGATACTTCACTCTCTACTTTAACTGTATTGAAGAATTGTCCATTAACAACCACACACTGTCCCTATCCTTCAAACAGTTTTCTATCCAATCACAAAGGTTATCCCCCCAGCCCCAATGTCCTTATTTATACCCCAGACTCCTGTGTGGCACTGTATCAAATGTCTTTGCAAAATCTAGATATACTAAATGAACTGCCATGCCATTATCTAGGTTACAACTTACTTCTTCATAGAAACTGAAACAATTAGTTTGGCATGATCTATATCTCATAAAACCATGCTGATTTCTTCTAATAATCTTATTTTTTGTGGTATAATCCTGAATATAATCCTTTATTATCCATTCTAGCAGTTTTCCCACTACAGAAGTCAAACTCACTGGTCTATAATTCCCAGGTTCTGTTTCAGTTCCCTTCTTAACTAAAGCCACTACATTGGCTTTATGCCTATCTGAGCTGAAAGAAGAGTAAAAAGAGGGGTTTTGCTACCACTGCACTGGGTTTCTATACAACTCTTGGATGTGTACCATCAGAACCCAGTGCTTTGTTAGTCTTAATTTTGTTCAGTCTTCCCATGACCTCTTTTCAATATATGATAATGGCATGGCTTTATTTGGTACTTTTTGAAGCTTTTCTACCATTCCTTATTCCCTTGTATATACGGATGCAAAGAAAGTATTTAGAACATGGGATTTTTTTCTTATCCTTTCTAATCAACTCACTCATCTCATTTTTGAAAGGTCCAGTGCTCTCCCTCTTTAGTGTTTTGCTATATATGTATTTGAAAAACATTTTTGACATGTAGCTATCCCTAAGCATACTCACAAACCTGCTTTCCCAAGCACGCTGACATGTCTCATGTTTCCAGTTGATATCTTGAGAGTTAAAATCTCCCAAAATTATAGTATGCCCAAGCTGCACAGCTTTCCTCATTTGCATAGTGGTTGGGCCTCAACATTCTTATCAATATTTGGTGGTTTGTAGCATATAACCACCAACCTTTTTTTTACCTTGTACTCCACAGTTAACCTAACTTTCCACCCACAAGGACACGGAGGCAAATATTATGCTATAATCCTTCTCCACTGCTCCACTCAGCAGCAAAGCAAACTTTATTGTTAACAGACAGAACACAAACACTTCAGTATCAGTATACCCCTCCCCTTGATAAATCCAGTCCATCATTCCCTTGAAATAGTGATGTCATCTGTCCACTTCCCTCTTTCTTGTGAACATAGCAACCGAAAAAACTCAAACATCATGAATCTGCAACAGCAAACTCCAACGGGCGACTTGCAATGGAAGCTCTGGAGCAACTTTAAATTCCACAGATACTCAGGACGTATCAACCTGAAATGTCATTCTGGAAAAGCAACCTGGTAGTCATACCCCAGAACAAGCAGAGGTCTAATGGTGACCAAACCCATGCAGATCACACTTGCAGAAATCAACCTGGAAAGAAAAGAAAAACCATGAAAGGGAGGGATAATATTTGCCTCTGTGTCTTTTATAAAATTCTGACTTTCCATCACAATTTGTTAGGGAAATCCACAAATTTTATGGCAAGCATGGAGGCTTCATATTATGCTAGTTTAAAGCTTGACAAACAAGGTAACTAGAAAAAAAAATCCCTAGATGTAGACTCTAGAACACTCAGCAAAAACGACCATTAGGCCGCAAAGCCATGGACGCGATTGCACCCAAAAGGAAGAAACCCAATAGTCATCTCCATGCCAGTAAAAGGCGTCCCCAGTATAGGTACAGCAAGGAAGGGCAACCACCAACCTCAGGCAAACAGGCTGTCACAGACCTGAGAAACCAGAGATGCCCCTGAATCCCAGAAAGATGTGACCCACCTAGGGGCCCTGAGTCCTGCCAGGCAGACAAGCCACCAAAGATAGAAAACCAATGCCGCATAAGACATGGCTAGAGAAAAGAAACACCAATAGAATCCACACTGATTGCCACAAAAACATCAGTCTAGACGAGAAGCCACACACAATAGCAAACCACTAGAGCTCACAGAAAAGATCTGCCAGGAACCAAAACCGAACCACCAAAGTGGAAAGGGACGCATGTGAAAAACCTAATGCCCGAGACCCGTGCAAAGGCAAAAAGACTGAGAAGCACAGAGAAATAGGCTGAAAAGTGCTACAAGGGGAAACATGCAGGCCAAATCAAACACACCAAGTAAGTCAAGCGCAGTGTAGACCTGCCCAAATGAGGAAGAAAAGAAAATAGAAAAATAGAGGATGAAAAGAGGCCGGAAACAAAACACAGGGGAGAGTCAACAGATACAAGTACACCAACACACAGGATGGCCATCCACCGAATATGACCAGAAGCAAAGTCTGAGAGATACCGAGGACCCACAGTAGAGACCTACCATTGTCAAACAGAGCTAACAGAAAACACGACGAGACCGACAAGTAGAACAAGATGGAAAACTAAATGACTTGTAGGCCGGCAATAACACTCATGTAACAGAAGACTAAAGCAGCTTAGAAGTGAGAGAGTCTGCCCCCCACTCTCCCGGGTTAAGAAAAGAAACCCTGCAAAAACATTTCCTTAAAGCATAGGCAAGAGATTGTGCTTGACACGCTAGATCTCATTTCATCAATATATAACTTCCTCTCATATCATCAATATATAACTTCCGCTCATATCATCAGTATATAACTTCCTCTTGAGGAAAGGATCTCATATGTGGGAACTAAGCCGCACATAGTAAACTAAAGCTGTCCATACTTGGTATAGGAAAGAGTTTGGGCTCAACACACTAGATCACGTATCATGAGTATAGAACTTCCTCTTGAGGAGAGGATTTCATGTGTGGGTACTAAGCCACACAAAATCAAAGCTGGCCATAAGACATTGCGGGTATGTGCTAAAGGGAGGTATTCCCAGACTGAACCAGAATTGGGAGGGGATGACAGGACCCAGTTCCCATCAGAGAAATAACTGGCAGCACATTAGGAGTCAGGTTAAGCACCTGAATGTTTCATTTACCTCAGATGTACTCCCTCCTGAGGTGAGGGTCAGGGTAGTGGGACATTCATAACCGCCTGTAGTTTGCAGTGTCAAAGCAGGATGCAACCTGCGCCAGCAGAATTAGCCTATTGCCGAAGTAAATTAATCTGAGTCAGGAACAGTATGTCTGTGTTGTGTAAAAAGTTTTCCTCCAGGACTGACATAAGCAGCCATCCGAGGGACGGGCTAGTTAGACATGATGGGAGCATCATGTGAAGTACTTCCTCCAGCAGGGGTCACGTGAGTTATAGCCACAGACATGGACTCAAATAAAGGGGAAGGCAAACAGAATGTAAACATGCAAGAAGGGGTGCAATCCTCAAATATTAAAAGGAAAAGTGTCAAAATGATACTCACTTCGTCCACCCCCACCGGTCTACCTTAACCCCTTAACGAACCTTGACGGTCATAGTACGTCAAGAGTCGATTTGACTTAATGACCGATGACGTACTATGACCGTCATCGAGTTCCGGGCTCCCCCCGCGGCTGCACGGCGTTCGGGGAGTCCGGAACGCAACGGAGCAAAAAAAAAAATTTGCTCCGTGGTCGTTGAGTCGCGTCCGCGGCTGGATTCCCCGCTCGTTAAGGGGTTAATAGAACCGGTAAGGATAGCGTATTGTCTGTCCTGTTTAGAGTTCCACCTCTGGTCAATGAAAACAAATCCACTGTTATAAAAATGAATTTAATGCGTAAAAATTCTTTTAAAAAACAATGCATTATAGCAGTGAATAGAAGCCAAAAACGCTCAACGTGTTTCAAAGCAAACAGCTTCTTTCTCAAGAGCAACTGGCTATAAATGCAAAAGATAAATAACAAACATAACCTATGTGAACATGCGGCACATGGATAGCTCCAAGATGCTGTGAGACTCCGCAGTCTGCGTGCCAAAAGCTGAACGAAGACCCAGTCCGGGTCAGCCAGCTCCACAAGACTGGAAACCCGCTCAGCCCCACCAGACAAAGTGCCAGCGTCAATAGGTGAAAGATAATCAAAGTGGGGAAAACCCCAACAATGCAGGACGAAGGGATAGTAGATCTCTGTATATACCAGGTTAACAAAATGAGTACGGACATTGGAACAGATACCCCAAATGTGTATACATGCATACATATAGACCTATATACACCTATAGACCCACAGACATATGCCCAGACAAGGAAGTAAGAGGGGAAAAACAGACATATAAGTAGATATCAGCCCAGATAAGAAATAGTAGGATGAAAGATATATGGAAATAGATCTAAGCCCAGATAGGAACTGTTAGGGCTAAAGGTGTAAGCAAGTAGATCTATGCCCAGAAAGGAGGAACTAGGGTTAAATATATGTGGAACTAGACCTATGGCCAGAGAGGAAATACTAGGGTGAGATATACAAGTAGATTGATGCCTAGATAGGAATCACTAGGGCGAAAGGTATAAGCAAGTAAATCTATGCCCAGATAAGGCTTAGTAGGGTAAAACATACATACAAGTAGATATATGGCCAGATAGAAAATACTAGGTTAAATCTATACAAGTAGATCCAAGTCAAGATAGGAATTACTAGGGCTAAAAGTATTAGCAAGCAGATCCATGGCCAGATTGGAATACTAGTGTTAAATATATATGCAAGTAAATCTATGCCCAGAGAAGAAATACTAGTGTCAAATATATGCAGGTAGAACTATGCCCATACAGGAAATGACTAGGGTAAGAAGGTCACAATATGATTGGCCAATATACAGGAGAAAAGGCCTGGGTGACCAGACTACGTAAATTCATCTCTAGATGATGGCATAATGAAGCCATGTAAAGCAAGGAAGCACTAGGGTAAAACATATATGCAAGAAGATAGATGTCCAGATAGAGATCACTAGGGTCAAATAGATATGCAGGCAGATATTTACCCAGATTAGGACACGAAAGATAAAAAATATAATATATATATAAAGTACTATTAGGCAAAAACTGATAATGGTAACCAGAGGGACTGTGAGTAGCACACTTTAAGAAAAATATAGAAATATGGCCAGGACTGATATGTACAGAGCTGTAGATAGAGAGGGTACATTGGGATTAACCCCTTCATTACTGGAGGAAGGCACAATGTCCAATATGGAAAAGAGAAAAAGAAATATACAAATTAATTAGACCACCAAATGTATAGGTACATATGCCTTAGTAGCCCACTGTTTATATATAAATAATCCACAGAGAATGATGGCACTCACAGGATCTGTTTTTCAAAGCTTGAAATAAGTTACATTTATTGATTATTTGATTCCAATAAATGTAACATTTCAAGCTTTTAAAAACAGATCCTGTGAGTGCCGTCATTCTCTGTGGATTATTTGTATCATTTCTTCTTCCGATGAGCAGCCAGGTCACTGTGACTTATTCGCAGTGAGTGCATTTCCTCATATATATATATATATATATATATATATATATATATATATATATATATATAATAGTGTACTTGACCAAGGTCTCTCGAGAGACAAGTATGTGTGTATATTAGTGATGAGCGAGCATGCTCGGCTGAAGCTCGGTTCGGCTCGAGCATCGCTCTGCTCGGCACATGGCGGTACTCGTACGAGTACCGCATGTGCTCGCCCGCCATGTTCGGGTCTCCTCCCCGCACGTTTTGCGGCTGCTGCGCAGCCAATAAACGTGCAGGGAGGCTCTGACATCAGTGTAATGCCAGCAGCCATGTTGGCTGCTGGCATTACACTGATTGGCTGGCCAGAACCCGTGATCGGGTGCTGTATAGCACCTGACCAGCGACTTCGGCTCAGTCTTAGCCAGGGAGAGATGAGGATAGGAAGGAAAAGTCAGTGTAGGGAGAAGAAAAGTGTTGTTGAACAAAAAAAAGACCCAAAAGTCCTTTTTAGGACTACTGTGTGTGGGGGCAGCAGTTTATTTTGTTTGGGGGGGCAGAGATTTAAAAAAAAAAACGTCACATATTCCGTTCACTGTGCCTAGCCGCAGATTAGCAGCACATTCTGTTTAGTGTGCAAAGTTGCAGATTAGCAGCACATTCTTTTTAGTGTGCAAAGTTGCAGATTAGCAGCACATTCTTTTTAGTGTGCAAAGTTGCAGATTAGCAGCACATTCTGTTTAGTGTGCAAAGTTGCAGATTAGCAGCACATTCTGTTTAGTGTGCAAAGTTGCAGATTAGCAGCACATTCTTTTTAGTGTGCAAAGTTGCAGATTAGCAGCACATTCTGTTTAGTGTGCAAAGTTGCAGATTAGCAGCACATTCTGTTCAGTGTGCAAAGTTGCAGATTAGCAGCACATTCTTTTTAGTGTGCAAAGTTTCAGATTAGCAGCACATTCTGTTTAGTGTGCAAAGTGTAAAATATCAAAGTCACATATTCCATTCACTGTGTCTAGCCGCAGATAAGCAGCACATTCTGTTTAGTGTGCAAAGTTGCAGATTAGGAGAACATTCTGTTTAGTGTGCAAAGTGTAAAATATCAAAGTCACATATTCCATTCACTGTGCCGAGCCGCAGAAAAGCAGCACATTCTGTTTAGTGTGCAAAGTTTTAGATTAGCAGAACATTCTGTTTACTGTGCAAAGTGTAAAATATCAAAGTCACATATTCCATTCACTGTGTCTAGCCGCAGATAAGCAGCACATTCTGTTTAGTGTGCAAAGTTTCAGATTAGCAGAACATTCTGTTTACTGTGCAAAGTGTAAAATATAAAAGTCACATATTCCATTCACTGTGCCGAGCCGCAGATAAGCAGCACATTCTGTTTAGTGTGCAAAGTTTCAGATTAGCAGAACATTCTGTTTACTGTGCAAAGTGTAAAATATAAAAGTCACATATTCCATTCACTGTGCCGAGCCGCAGATAAGTAGCACATTCTGTTTAGTGTGCAAAGTTTCAGATTAGCAGAACATTCTGTTTACTGTGCAAAGTGTAAAATATCAAAGTCACATATTCCATTCACTGTGTCTAGCCGCAGATAAGCAGCACATTCTGTTTAGTGTGCAAAGTTTCAGATTAGCAGAACATTCTGTTTACTGTGCAAAGTGTAAAATATAAAAGTCACATATTCCATTCACTGTGTCTAGCCGCAGATAAGCAGCTTATTCTGTTTAGTGTGCAAAGTTTCAGATTAGCAGAACATTCTGTTTAGTGTGCAAAGTGTAAAATATCAAAGTCACATATTCCATTCACTGTGTCTAGCCGCAGATAAGCAGCACATTCTGTTTAGTGTGCAAAGTTTCAGATTAGCAGAACATTCTGTTTACTGTGCAAAGTGTAAAATATCAAAGTCACATATTCCATTCACTGTGCCGAGCCGCAGATAAGCAGCACATTCTGTTTAGTGTGCAAAGTTGCAGATTTGCAGCACATATTCCGTGTAATATGAAGAAGGCGGGTAAAAAGGGACGGGGAAGTGGACGTGATCCTGATAGTTCAGGGCGCGGGTCAGGACGCGTAGAAACTGTGCCTGGTGCCAGAGCACAAGAAAGAAAGACATCCACCATACCTAGCTTCATGTCTCAGTTTACAGGGCGTCGCAGGACATCACTCTCGAGGTCAGACCACTGCGAACAGGTGGTCGGTTGGATTTCAGCTGATACTGCTTCCAGTCGGTTAAGCACCACCCTGTCTTCCACCAAGTCCACTCTCAGTAGCCAAGAGTCTGGTCAACATAATCCTCACCCTGATCATCCTTCCTCCCACAATAGAGGGTCTGGTCAAAGAAGTGATCCCACACTGGGATATAGTGAGGAGCTCGTCTCATCACCAATCCTTCATTTGACCCTCTCTCCAAGCACGCTTGCAGAGGAACATGACATCTTGTGCCCTGATTCACAACCTCTAGAGGGTACCCAATCACAAGAAGATGACAGAGGGGAACGGCATTTAAGGTCAAAGGAAGTGGATGATGATGATTATGAGACACAGTTGCCATCAAATCAACCACTTTTACTGTCTCAAGACCTTGATGAGGAGGATGATATACAGTTGTCAATGACTGAGTATGTGGTGGGATCAAGACATGAGGAGGATGATCAGAGTGAGGAAGTGGAGGAGGACTTGGTGGACGATGAGGTGACTGACCCCACCTGGGAAGGTGGAGAGCCGAGCGATGACAGCAGTCCTGAGGGTGAGCCATCTGCAGCACCGCAACAGGCTGGAAGAGGCAGTGGTGTGGCTACAGAAAGAAGGCGGACCGCACCAAACCGGCCCGCAAATGTTCCACGGAGCACCCCCTTGCGTAAATCTCCCTTGCCAAGGGGTAGGTGTTCCGCGGTATGGCGTTTTTTTAAGGAAAGTGCGGACGACAAAAGAATTGTAGTTTGCAACCTGTGCCACACCAGAATGAGCCGAGGCATGAACACTAGAAACCTCACCACCACCAGCATGATCCGACACATGGCATCCAAGCACCGTAATAAGTGGCAGGAACGCCAGGATCGCCAATCTGTGTCTGCAGGCCACACCACTGCCTCCTCTTCCCCTGTTTTCGGTGCCGGACAATCGCCTGTCGAAGGCGCAGGCCCGCATACCTCCCGCCCTGCACCTGTACCATCTGAAGCACCATCAGCGACCACATCCACTTCCCTGTCCCAGCGCAGCGTCCAAATGTCGTTACCCCAGGCATTTGAGCGCAAGCGAAAATACCCAGCCACCCACCCACAGGCCATAGCACTAACCTCACACCTTTCCAAATTACTGGCCATCGAAATGCTGCCATTTAGGCTTGTGGAGACTGAGTCCTTCTGCAGCCTGATGGCAGCAGCTGTCCACCACTACTTTTCCCGGTGTGCCGTCCCCGCCTTACACCACCATGTGTCCCGTAACATCACCCGTGCCCTGACCAACGCAGTTACTGGGAAGGTCCACTTAACGACTGACACATGGACAAGTGCTTGTGGCCAGGGACGCTGCATTTCACCGACGGCACACTGGGTGAATGTTGTGGAGGCTGGGAGCGACTCGGACCCTGGGATGGCACAGGTGCTACCCACGCCGTGGATTGCGGGCCCTACCTCCATCAGGGTTTCCGCCAGCACCTACGTTATTGGCTCCTCCTCCTCCGTTACCACCTCCGAATTCTCTGCGCGCAGCGCCACTCACCCATCAGCCGGTAGCTGGAAGCAGTGTAGCACTGCAGTGGGGAAGCGTCAACAGGCCGTGCTGAAGCTGATCTGCCTTGGGGAAAAAAAAGCACACGGCCTCAGAGCTGTTGCAGGGGATTAGTCACCAGACCGAGCAGTGGCTCTCGCCACTCAACCTGCAACCAGGCATGGTTGTGTGTGATAATGGGCGTAACTTGGTGGCGGCTTTGGAGCTCGGCAAGCTCACACACGTAACATGCCTAGCGCATGTATTTAATTTAGTGGTTCAGCGATTTCTAAAAACCTACCCCAATTTGCATGATCTCTTGACGAAGGTGCGCCGCGTGTGTGCACATTTCCGTAAGTCATCTACAGCTTCAGCCGGCCTGTTGAAGCTGCAGCAGCGCTTACAATTGCCAGCTCACCGGCTGCTGTGTGACGTGAGCACGCGCTGGAACTCCACCTTCCACATGTTGGCCCGGCTTTGTGAGCAGCAGAGGGCAGTAGTGGAGTACCAGCTGTTACACGGTCGTCGCCTCTCCGTTCAACTTCCTGTAATCAGAAGTGAGGAGTGGGAATGGATGTCAGACCTCTGTGTTGTTTTACGCAATTTTGAGGAATCGACACAGATGGTGAGCGGCGATAACGCTATTATCAGTGTAACCATCCCACTTCTGTGTCTACTGAAACGCTCGCTGCTCACAATTAAAACCGACGCTTTGCATGTGGAAGAGGTGGAAATGCGGGAGGAAGAGCTTACACAAGGTGATAGCCAGAGCACCCTCACTTCGTCTTCTCAGCGACAATTGGAGGAGGCGGAGGAGGAGGAGGAGGAAGACACGGTTGCCTCCGCTACAGAGGGTAGCCATGGAACTTTAGTTCCATCTCTTCAGCGTGGGTGGGCAGAAGAGGAGGAAGAGGATGAGGAGATTGAGAGTCATCCTCCTGGTGAGGACAGCGAAATCTTGCCTGTTGGTACTCTGGCACACATGGCTGACTTTATGTTAGGCTGCCTTTCCCGTGACCCACGCGTTACACGCATTTTAGACAACATGGATTACTGGGTGTTCACCCTTCTGGACCCCCGCTACAAAGAGAATTTCTCATCTCTCATTCCTCCGGTGGAGAGGACAAGCAAAATGGTGCAATACCAGAAGGTTCTTGTCGAAAAATTGCTCCAAAATTTTCCATCTGACAACGCTGGCGGCAGAGTACGTGCTACCTTGGCCAACCGAGAAGGGGAGAAAAGGGGAGCACACAGCAGTTCCGACAAAGGCAGGGCAACACTCTCCAAGGCGTGGGACACCTTCATGACACCCCGCCAGCACCCTCACCCTGATGCGCAGCCTAGTGTCACAAGGAGGGAAAAGTCTTGGAAGATGGTGAAGGAGTACGTAGCAGACCGTGTCAGCGTCCTCAATGATCCCTCTGTGCCTTACAACTACTGGGTGTCCAAGCTGGACACGTGGTATGAACTGGCACTCTACGCCTTGGAGGTGCTGGCCTGCCCTGCCGCCAGCGTTCTGTCTGTGCGGGTATTTAGTGCTGCTGGTGGCATCATAACAGATAAGCGTATCCGCCTTTCCACCGAAAATGCTGATAGGTTGACACTTATAAAAATGAACAAGGCCTGGATTTCCCCTGACTTCTCCACTCCACTGGAGGAAAGCCCCGGGGGAACATAAACTCACTTTATATATGTTATTTACAATGATGGGAATACTCTGTATTCCCATTCACCCCTTCCACCCAAAAAATGGGTATATGGTTGACTCTCTTCCATATACCCTGGGATATAATTTTTATATAGGGCCAGCTCACCAGCGGGCCCTGTGATATAATTTTTATATAGGGCCAGCTCACCAGCGGGCGCTGTTTGTAAATTTTTGTATAGGTCAGCTCACCAGCGGGCCTTCTCATATAATGTTTTATTGGGTCAGCTCTCTAGCGGGCCCTCTCATATAATGTTTTATAGCGTCAGCTCGCTAGCGGGCCTTCGCATATAATGTTTAGGATGGTCAGCTCCGCAGCAGACCCTCACCCATAATGTTTTAGATGGTCGGCTCAGCGCACGTTTCCCTCTTAATCATGGCCCCAGTTCAGAAAAATCGAGGAAATTTTTGGGAGAATTTGCCTCTGCGCACATTTCGCTCTTAATCATGGCCCCAGTTCAGAAAAATCGAGGACATTTTTGGGAGAATTTGCCTCTGCGCACGTTTCCCTCTTAATCATGGCCCCAGTTCAGAAAAATCGAGGAAATTTTTGGGAGAATTTGCCTCTGCGCACGTTTCCCTCTTAATCATGGCCCCAGTTCAGAAAAATCGAGGAAATTTTTTGCAGAATTTGCATATGATATACAAGTAAATATACAGCAAATACTGTTTGGTAACAATTTTTCGTCTAAAGTCGTTTTTATCTTCCTTTTTGTGTGTTTTACGGTCAGTCTGTAAAAATGGCGTACTACAGGCGAAACATCGTTCCCAGCAGCGACGTTGAAGTCCAAGATGCATCCAGACATCCTCCCTATGCTGTCCCTGAACCATTTCTGTGGTGTTTCCATCATTTTCTGCCCTTTTCCTATGGACCAGGCACCCTCCCCTCATCAGAGCAGGGGGTGCCTGGTGTAATGCTCGAGTCCTCCCATTGACTTCAATGGGGCTCGGGTGCTCGGCCGAGCACTCGAGCCTCCGGGGGCGCTCGGTCAGAGCACCCGAACACCCGAGCATTGGGGTGCTCGATCATCACTAGTGTATATACATTTGCAATGTGTTATGTACCCCTCTGGCACTCAAAGGGATAAATCATATAGATATACTTTTGGTTATGTGTCACTTTTTACTCATTGTCTATCAAACCAAGCATATCTATGTATTTTGTGGATTGCTATACACTTGATTTGTTTTGAAAAGCTGATGAACGTCATCAATGTACTTTCGAGCTCCAAAATGCACCTTTCTATAAAAAGAAATGGTAAAATATTCATTGTTTCCATTTAATTTAAAGTTTCTGTCCAAATTAATCTGATAACTATCCAAAAGATTACACTTTACAGAAAGATTAGAAGTTGTTCTTGCAGAACTGAAAAATCCCTTGTAAAAGGTTTATTTTGTTAAAGACAGTGATCTACACTTCAGGTAGAATAAGATAAAATAACAGTAGCAAAAGCAAGGTATTTCAAGATTGTTGAGTGTGTATTTGGCATGACTAACCTTAGTGTCATCTTTAACAGATACACATCTCTCTTTCGGTGTGCCTTGTGAAACTTATAATCATTATTACTTGCTTGATTTTGAGTAGGGATGGGCAAAAAGTCAGAAAAATTTTCCATAAGGAATTTTCACAGACAACAACAATTTCTCACTTTTTTCGTTAAAATTCCCACAAACAGATAATACATAAAAGTTCTAACTTTTCGCCACTGTCAATAAATTTCCTGCAAGAACTTTTCCATTTTACCTATGTTTTCTATGACTGAAAGATTTTCCACCACAATTTTACTTCTACTGAAGGGTAAAATGGAGAAATAAATAGCTGAAATTAAAAGTTGGGAGTCCTACAGCAATATATGCCTCGAACAAAATTGTTAGCAGGTTGAATGCATTTGTCCTTTTCTCACAACACTCACTTCTTGCTTAAGTACCACTGGCTTTGCCATCCTTGAAAAATAACTGCTGCTTGGAATGTTCCAGTAGGGTGCAACACATCACATCGGTTGATTAAAGCCTCCGTTTTCAACTAAAGAAAATAGCAAACCTCGAAAAATTTTGGCAAGTTTATTATTCCACAGGCATACTGTGGACTTATTAGACTGCAGGGTTCCTAAGGAGCCGCTACTACTATTACTACCACTACTACTGCTTCAGTAGTAATAGCAGCAGTAGTCGCAGTCACTGCAGTTGTAGCACTACTAGGTGTAATGAGTGCTGCAGTTCCAACAGCAGCAGAGGAACTCATCATTGTTAAGTTTGTAAATGTGATAACCTGTGTTGTTGCTTGTTACTCTACGCTAGTGGTGTGTGTCTGAGTGGAATTTTGAAGCATTGGTAACAATGCTGCTGCTGATGATGACTAATAGATTATATTTTTTGTCATTTTTGCTTGTTTAAGGCCAGACTTTCAAATTGTTTTCTCAAACAGTTTATAGACAGAGTGATCCTTCTCAGTGGTGGAAAACTGAGCCTTTGCATTTCATTTAACTTTCTGGCCATTTCATTATATAGAGATCTGCAACAGCGTAGGCATTACTGGGTATCACGGTGCCCGTGAACCTGGCTGCAGGCGGAGACATTCTGATTCTCCTATTTCACTACTTTCTCTGATTGGCCAGTGTCCTTGTCGCCACCCAGTGATAGCCTTTATAACCTCTGTCATGTCTACACTATGGTGCCCTTTCATGGTGTACTAGTTCCTGACTGCTGTTCTGTATATTGCTGATCGTGTATGACCTGGCCTGCTTGACGACGTTCTCGAGTTTCCTGTATTACTGCTGCTCCGTTGCTGACTGTATCTGGCTGAGGACCCGCTCCGTTGCTGACTGCATCTGGCTGAGAACCCGCTCTGTTGCTGACCGTATCTGGCTGAGAACCCGCTCCGTTGCTGACTGTATCCGGCTGAGAACCTGCTCCGTTGCTGATGGTATCTGGCTGAGTACCCATTCTGGTACTGACCGTGTCAGGCTTATCACCTCTCTGTTGCCATCCGTGCCTGGCCACACCGCTTGGTTGCCTCTGTTTGGTCCAGCGATACCCGCTGTGGCCGTGCAGTTACTCAAGTTGGTGTGCACCACATGGCGCTATTATTCTGTTGACCGTTGGATAAGCATCCGTGCTTTAGCTACTCTCATAACCGCCTCCGGCGGTGTGCACACGCGAAGTACCAGTACAGTGTTCATAGCACTGACTGTGTTACTCTGATCTTTCTGTGTCCACCTCCCTTTCAGCGCTGGGCTCAATCCCTTTGGGAGTTACAGTATCTCACTGGGCATTACCTGTTGATCCTTTGTGTACCTGGATCTTCCAGGCAGAGTTAGTGCTTATTCCTCACTGCAGTAGCCTTGGGCTCAAGAGCCAGCGTTGCGTTGTACCATCCTTCAGAGTGAGGGGACACTGGTTGCCTTCCTTTTATATATATATATATATATATATATATATATATATATATATATATATATACCTATATTATAATCCACCCTTAGCGTTCTAGGGTTTGCTAGCTGAGAGTTGCCTTGGTCTACCTGTGACCCTAACCCTAGGGTCAGTGTTGCCTACTAAGCGGTTGCCTCTGTCTATTTGTGATGCCTGTGCCAGGGTCAGTGTTGCCTCGCTCCTCTGTGTTCTGTGCCTCCCAGGCGTCTGTGTCGTGCCAGTCATCTCCTCCTGGACTACCTGTCACCGAAGTCCTGTCGTTAGTTCTCGGACTGCATTGCCTCCTGCCTGTCCTGTACAAGCCAGAACCTCCATTGCCAGTGATTGTTTCCATTCCATCATACAGTTCCATTACTGGCTTGCTATTGCTGTACCTACCTGTATATATTTATGTTCTGTTTGTGTGGGTCTAAGGGCCTAACTACGTGTGCGTACTTTATCATAATAAAGTCATTTTAACCTTACCGATCTGGTCTGAGTGTTCATCAAAAACCGTGACACTGGGTGGAATAAACCAAATGACAAATGATTTATATCATTTAGAAGAATGGACAAGAGTGTGGCAGATGCAGTTTAATATTGATAAATGTAAAATAATGCACTTGGGGCTTAAAATCCAAAGGCAGTATATATATAATTAAGGGTACTATGATGTCAGAGACAACAGAGGAAAGGGATTTGGGAGTAATTACTTCAGATGACTTAAGGGTAGGCAATGTAACAAAGTAGCGGGGAATGAAAGAATGGTGTTGGGTTGTATAGCTAAGGACATTAGTAGCAGAAAAATGGAAGTGGTCATGCCACTCTACAAATCTCTGGTTAGACCTAGAATATTGTGTACAGTACTGGAGACCCCATCTCCAGGAGGATATAGATACTCTAGAGAAAATTCAGAGAAGGGCTACTAAAATGGTGACTGGTTTACAGGAACAGAAATATCAGGATAGACTAAAGGATCTGAATATGTATAGCTTGGAAGAGAGAAGATAGAGAGGGGATATGATAGACACATTCAAATACATGAAGGGATTCAACAAAGTGAAAGAGGGAAGTACATTTCAAAGGAGTAAAAATATTAGGACAAGAGGCCATAGTCTAAAACTAGAGGGACAGAGGTTTAGATGTAATGTAAGACAGTTCTAATTCACAGACAGGGTGGTAGATAAGTGGAATAGCCTACCAGCAGAAGTGGTAGAAGTTAATACAGTGACAGAATGTAAGCACACATGGGATAGGCATAAGGTTGTCCTGAACATAAGACAAAACCAAGGACCAAATAAGGTTTGATATTTTTACAGTAGGAAAAAATGGGCAGACTAGATGGGCCCAATGATTATTATCTGCTATCAAATTCTATGTTTCTATCATGTCACTCTCAACTTCAACTGCATCTGAAGAAGGGAAGGATACTGGAGGGATTTTCAAGATCTACATCATCATCAGTAATCAGGTCATCCTCCACATCGCCTCCATCTTCTTCCCCACTACTTTTATATTCCTTTTATATTCCTTTAGTCTTTTAGAGGGCTCAAAAAATGTATTTTTACTTTTCCCCTTTGATGAATTTTCACAACATCCGCTATTACTTTCACAACAGGTGTTTAAGTGCTTGTTTTGTCTCACTGTTGGATGCAGCAGATGGTTGAGCTACTACGCATTCTTGTACTATGGCATCAACACTGGAATGTGACTCTTTGTCTTCAGTGCTTTTAGATGGTTTATTAATAGCACTGGTGTTAGTGGTGGAAATTTTGTTGGGACTTTGACAAACTGCATCCTCCTATGGAGGAGGGGGATCACCATCATTTACTGTACATGCTGCAGAAACCATGGCTGCAGCTGGTTTTTGGACTAGCATTTTGCTCACAGTATTCCCTGCACTGTTCCAACCCCCTTTCCCCTTCCCCTACCCTTTGTGCTTTTGCTGGTCATCATTCAGCTACTATGTGTGTTTTTACTGTTAAAGGGATAGTAATACTTTGTTTTATCTTTATATCTTTTTTATTTTGTAGGCATTAAAAAAACATGAAGAACGAAATAAATCTTATCTCTCAAACCTTTATGGTTTGAGAGATAGTCACAAGCAAAGTTTCCCCTCCCGCCCCTTTTACCTAGTGTAAGCCATCTCTTCTCAGATGTGGAATCCAGTCCATAGACCAGACAGATAACAGCAGGGCACAATTTTCTTCCTATGAGAACAATGAAAGCCCTGCCCCCCTTGACAAGTTTTTCAGCTTTTCCCCTTATCTTAATTGAAGATTGTCCCTCTCTGCAGTCTACCTGGGCACTTCCCTTCTGATCTGGATTAGCAGTGTTACATCAGTAAAAGGGGCGGGAGGGGGATACTTTGTCATTGAATTACTCTTGAACTACAACTCTGACAGAATTGAAATAACACTCTCCAAAGTCCAAGTACTATGATGATTCATTAGAGCTGTTTTTATTAGGAAACATGACTATCCCTTTAAGTACACAATACAACTGATTGTGTGTGTTATGTCTTGCCTTGGCCTTCTACAAAATAATCTGACTCATCTAGTATCAGTCTGGCTCAGTCACAGCTGAAGTCAGGGTCCCATTATCTGTCACCTTTATATATATTTTTTTTTTAATTTAATTAACTGCCTCTTATCCCTATCATTGTCAAAAAAAACAAACAAACAACAACACACTTCCTGTTCAACTGCTTCTTTCCCCAGACTCCCCTAGGACAGAGATCAGGAAGAAACTTGGATCCACTTTATTAGCCTGTCTTCTCTAGCTCAAAAATCTGCTGCTTTCTCTTCCTCTCACAGACAGAATGGCATGCTGTGGGAACTGGCCTCTACTATGCCTGTAGGAAAAGAAGGGAAACTTGCCACGTGGTGGGAAAAAATTCATTCTTCCCATTGATTTCAATGCAATGAGCTAAACGAAAGAAGTGAAAAAGCTTTGCAAAAAAATTTACCCCCCAAAAGTGGCATTTTTCTTCTGTTTCTATTTTGAGGTGAAAACTTTCATCCCATCTTTAATTTTGAAGTCTACCACCTCCCAGCCAATCAGCTTTGAGCGGAAATGCCTTAAGCTGATTGGCTGGGAGGTGGTGCGTAAGTACACTTCCCAGCCCATGGCTGTCAGGGAATTTGAACAGAGACTGCCCATAGGCATTCTCTGTTCAAATTCCCTCACAATGGAACAGGCATCGGCCTGTGAGTTACACAGGGAGGGTTTGCTGTTATTCCACACACATCAGTGGAGAGATGGAGGGATAATATTTTGATTTAGCGTGTTTTGTTTTGGAAATTGGACAGAACTTTCTACTTTGGGCATGTTTGGATTTATCATATTTGGATTTATCATGTTTTGTTTGAGACTTTGGGCATGTTTGCAAATATTAACCCGTTTGTCTCAGCATTGTTTTTCCGTTTGAGTCCCAGAGAGCTACTCAAGGGGTTAAACTATGCATGGATGTGTGGGTATGGATTAAGTATTAATATTGCTTGCTTTTTATTACATATTTATGAGAAGATGGAAGAAAGAAGACGGACCACAAGAAGAAAGAAGAGAGAAGATAGAAGAACAAGATGGACAGTAGGTGACCAGGCTGCTGAAGATTCCGCTGCATATCAAGTGTTTGTTTTCAGGGGCTGTTGGTTCGTAACTTGGTTGGATTTACCCTCTCCATAGGGTTAACTCATATACTATGAGCATATATACTCAACCCTATTCTCATAGGGTTAACTCTTCTAACATTGAACACATTTTTAGGTACTTTGGATGTACAAGTGTGGGTTTAGGGTCCTATGGGCTGAAATCAAATGCATTTAATAATTTTATCTCTGCTTTTATCTCCAGGTTTCCCCATAGACTTCAATAGGAACATTTTTGATAAAACAGGAGGTAAAATGTATCTCCTGCAATTGAATCCAGCCCTTAGGGTTTTGTCACTTTTTTCATTTCAATTGCTGCATCGGCTGTTTTAAGGGGCTGGATTCAAATGCAGGAGATCAATGTTACCTTCGGTTTTATCCAAAATTTTTCCTATTGAAGTCTATGGGGAAACCTGGAGATAAAAGCATTTGAATTCATCTCAAAGTGAGTCCCTTATAAGGGTTAACGCAGTCAATTGCGTTGCGTCTTGTGGTGTTTTCATTATTTGCTATGGGAGAAAAGCATCTTAATTTATTTATTTTTTTGCCAGCATGTTTTCACAACACTGGTAATTGAATAGCTTACCGTGCTTGAAAAAATGCAGTTGGCTGAAAAAACAGCCATCGGACCTAACTGAATTGAGACCTTAGGGCCAGATTTAAAGGTTTACACTAAAACCGTTGCTAAGTTAAAAAGGCACATCGCCCGCAAGTAATACATCATTTACGCTGGATTAGACAGGTAGTCTACAAGAATAGCTAACGAGCTTAGACACAACAAAAATATGTAACACAAAAACCTGCTTTGCACCTTTTTTCGCATCGCCTTGCTTCCTAATCAGCCAATAAAACACATCTTAAGTCAAGTTTTAACATAATGGCTGACGTTGACTAGCAACCCTGATTAATGCACAAACAATTTCAAACCCACAGACAATCCCCAGGCCTCAAAGTATCAAATATGTTCAGATACACCTATAAATACCCAAAAATAGTGGTCACGCCTTGTCTGTTTCTAGTATTGGCGTGCTAGAGCACAAGACCCAGGAGCGAAGGCTTGTGAGAGAGCTAGAGAGAGAGGCACATACATTTTTGGCAGAAGTTTGGAGTGGAGAGAATTGCATTCAAATATACACATATCACACTTTAGCACATATTCAATACACCCATACAAACACAAACATACAGACTCATACTCTTTTGGTTTATTACAAACCACACATATTTTTTTTTTTTGACAGTGTTAATCAGTGAGCGACAGAGAGTGAGTGGGATTGAGTGAGTCTGTAAGGGCCTGTGTGAGTGCCTGGGTGTTTTTGGGGGTGGTAATGTAGAGGAGAGGAGGACAGGAGAAAGGGATGGGGAGAGTAGTGAAAGAGGAGGAAGGTCAGGAGGGCATCCTTGGTCAGAGGGAGAGGGAGGGTGGAGGGGAACCCGGTCCAGAAAAGGCACATGGAGGGCAGGGACAGATATGTCAGTGGGATGAAGGGTACCTGTAGGGGAGCACCCTACACATTCAGGGGCAGCGCAGGCAGGATATTCTGGCCACAGCTCTGACACCTCGCAGGCCGGAGCGGGTGGCTGGAAGAGAGTGGTCAAGAAGAAGATGGGGAGGTTGCCCTGTATGCCTGAGGCACCAGAGGTCCTCCTGCCCACA
This sequence comes from Rhinophrynus dorsalis, assembly GCA_037306005.1. Classification (NCBI taxonomy): domain Eukaryota; kingdom Metazoa; phylum Chordata; class Amphibia; order Anura; family Rhinophrynidae; genus Rhinophrynus; species Rhinophrynus dorsalis. The sequence continues at coordinate 34,269,067 of CM074719.1, forward strand.
TCACCTTCAGCAACTGGGAGGAGATGCTGCTGCAGAACCTGTCAGCCACGGCTGTTGAAGGGGTCCCTGGAGGTTCCGACACTGGGGAAGAAAGGAGCCACCACACTACCAGTAATTGCATTATCACATAACCATATACCACATCAACCAACGCAACCATCACACACAAACACAGTCATATCTCAACACATGCCCATGATTGATCCACACAGCTGCACCCACAAAGCACCCTGAGGGATAAATCCACAACACAATACAAGCACAAATGGCAAGGTTCAACCAGGCCCAAACCTGTCCAAGTCCCAGTTCAACCCCCTTGTTGCTGTGTTGATCAGACACAATCCACACAAACCATGCTTCATAAAATATTGACTATTAAAGATCATTACTGTTCCTCCACAATGTCACCCATGTACCCATAGGGAAGTCAGCACATATCCCCTTGAGTGCTAGAGGGATCATCAACGCATCGCTCTGGATTGCTTTGGCAATTGCTTTGGTTAACCGACAACAAAGACAAGTCGACAAGCTTACAATTAAATGCTACACAGGGGACATTCACTAAGCAGTGAAAAACAGATGATGGCATGAAGTTAACCCCTCCATACCATCACCAATTACCATGTTAGTCTATGGAGACAAAACAATGACGTTTCAAGTCTTTAAGTTCTCAATGTATAAACTACATAGAAAAACACTGGAAATGGAGAAATTATATCACTGGATAAGTCATCATTTACATTCATCTCCACTTCATCAGGTTTTCATCACCGCTCACTGACTCTCAATAAAGATCGATCAGGTAACACATCACAGTGCCACTGAGACTAATTGGTGTATGTGCAACACACAGGCCTCAAAATAAACAACACTGTTGAATTAAAGGAGAACCAAGTAGGCCTTTGTGTTGTGAGTGCAATCATTTGCTCTCACTTGAACGTCATATCATACATTTGGTTTTCACATGGATCCTCATGAGTGATGATGCCATGGATGGATGTTAGAACATCCACTACTTGCAGGACACACATGGGAACCAAATATCAACCACTGTAGGTGGCTTACCAACAGGCCATGATTGATGGATATCTCTGATTAAGCACAGCTGGGTCACTCAGAAAGATGCAGCGAGTGATCAAAACAACATGCCTTAATCAGAGAAATCCTTCACTACTGACCTGATTGTTGGCCTTGAGGACTGAACTTGGACAGACCTCATCTATAGGATCCTGTCGAGTTCATCAATCTGCGAGTGCCAGGGTGATTGCACGCACAACACAAAGGCCTACTTGGTTCTCCTTTAACCCCTTAAGGACCAGCGGTCCCGGGGTGTGCCGTCCCTTAAGGACCGCATAGGAAACTTTGACGTGACGTGCCGTCCCACGTGACTGATCACGTGGGGCGGCACGCCAAACGGGGCACTGGAAGAGATTGCTCTGGTCTTGGAGCGATCAACTTCAGTGCCCGGTACAGGAGCGCGATGAGTAAAAGTACGTGACGTGTCAGGACTGTCACTGGTCCTTAAGTGCCGGACCAGCGTGACGGTCCTGCCACGTCACTGGTCCTTAAGGGGTTAATTCAACAGTGTTGTTTATTTTGAGGCCTGTGTGTTGCACATACACCAATTAGTCTCAGTGGCACTGTGATGTGTTACCTGATCAATCTTTATGGAGAGTCAGTGAGCGGTGATGAAAACCTGATGAAGTGGAGATGAACGTAAATGATGACTTATCCAGTGATATAATTTCTCCATTTCCAGTGTTTTTCTATGTAGTTTATACATTGAGAACTTAAAAACTTGAAATGTCATTGTTTTGTCTCCATAGACTAACATGGTAATTGGTGATGCCCCCTGTGGAGCATTTAATTGTAAGCTTGTCGACTTGTCTTTGTTGTCAGTTAACCCTTTGAGTGCTGGAGGGGTTGCCAAAGCAATCCAGAGCGATGCGTTGATGATCCCTCTAGCACTCAAGGGGATATGTGCTGACTTCCCTATGGGTACATGGGTGACATTGTGGAGGAACAGTAATGATCTTTAATAGTCAATATTTTATGAAGCATGGTTTGTGTGGATTGTGTCTGATCAACACAGCAACAAGGGGGTTGAACTGGGACTTGGACAGGTTTTGGCCTGGTTGAACCTTCCCATTTGTGCTTGTATTGTGTTGCATACCTCCCAAGTGTCCCTCTTTAGGAGGGACAGTCCCTCTTTTAAACCCAAATCCCTCTGTCCCTCTTTCCCACCCTGATGTCCCTCTTTTTAGGAAATCAGACTGTGTGGTGTATATATAAATGTATCAAATTGATCCACAGCAACAAAACTCCCATTAATGTTTGTATAAACATTAGTAGATGTGTTTATAAATTAGTTTGTGTAAAGAAAATACTTTGGTTTTGTTATAAGTAATTTATTAGATTACACAAGGATGTATTAATAGGTCATGAAATAGCCTAAAAATTCTCCGTAATGCACCTCCCACCAGCCACGCCCACAGCAACACCCCCTAAAACACAACTGTCCCTCTTTGGCAATTTGAAATGTTGGGAGGTATGGTGTTGTGGATTTATCCCTCAGGGTCCTGTGTGGGTGCAGCTGTGTGGCTCAATCATGGGCATGTGTTGAGATATGACTGTGTTTGTGTGTGATGGTTGCGTTGGTTGATATCACTTCTCCAGTTAGTCAGTTTGCTAGCCTGTGTACTGAGATGTGTCAAACCAATGCAATCACAGAACATTGGTTATATTGAGCAACATGGGAACTGTGGACATGAGATCACTGGTGACGTAATGTCCCCTGTATCACCTACTTATCATTCACAACACTTAGTGTATCATTGCCATTACCTCATTGCAAGAATACATCCCAAAGTCCACATATGGTTAAACAACTAGTGGACTCCTGTGATATAGGTCATGCCTTCCTATTATGAAGGATACTCTAGCCATGAATATGGTTCCACATTGAGATATGTCTAATTCAACATTTAATTTAACAGACACATATTAAGCAGTGATGGTTCTCCTTTAATGTGTCTCACACTACATTAAAACATACATGTGTTAAATTAGTATATTGCCTATATGCATTGAACACTTGTATGAGCACCCAAAAGGTACGTAAAAACTAAAAAAAGGATACTGTAGAAACACTACTGAACTGCTCATGTGTTGTCCACAAGGTACTGTAACTCTGAAGATGAGCATTCTTATTGTTCAGGTTTGATGCCTGGATGTTAGGAAGCACATACTTTTGGGTCTTATGTGGATATGTGAATGTTCCAGTAGAGGTTGCTGTGAACATCAGGTTAAACATTGCATCACCAACACAAGCACTTGAAAGCATCTAGGGGTCAGCTTCATGGAGGTGTTGCCAAGGCTTCAGTCCAGTCACATGGAAACTCCTCTGTTACAGGATGGATCATGCTATGGATGCCTGTGGAACAAGACGACAGGGTTTGGAACAGCACCCTCAAACTGATTGTCGTGCAACAGCTACAACATCATTATCCCATTAATATTTACCATTGCAGGAGAGTACACAAAACAAATTAGAGACTAAGAGATGGATTCAAAAGCAGGTGCTAATTTTATCTCTGCATTTATCTTCCGGTATCCCCACAGGCTTCAATAGGAAAAACATTTATGAAATGGGAGGTAATATTTATCTCCTGCATTTGAATCCAACCCAAGATCAGCGGGATATGAAGGAATTGTTAAGAATGATTTCAGGGATTTAGGTCACTTTACCAGTTTAAGAAAAGGAACTGGTACCTCTACAGTTGAATTTTCTTAAATCCTGCCTTTACAACACATCACACAAGGAAGGTAATAGGAGATTAGAGAGTTAAATACCTGGCTAAAGAACTGGTATAAGTAAGAGGAGTTTGGGTTTGAACATCATTGATGTGTCATTTTCATTGGGAGTAATCTTTATAGTAGAGAGGGACTGAACATAAGTAGAAGGGTGGCAACTGTGTTAGGGGAGAGGTTGGTTAAAGAGTTGGAGAACACGTTAAACAAAGAAAGGGGAGAGGTTGGAACAACTAAACAGCTAGGCAGCTGAAGAAAAGAAACTGTTATTAAAGAAGGCAGGAGTGTTGAAAAGCTCCCTACAGCCTCTGCAATGGGGGTGGTGCTGTGTCAGAAGGGGATCCTAGATAACCAAACGGGTAGCCTGGCATTCTGGTTGATCTCAAGACTGGCCCCTTTCTTAATCATTTTCTGTAGGTAATGAGGAATTGGAGTGCACCACTCGCACAATGTTCTCTATTTCACATTGTGTAGTGGAGCAGTTCCATGGGTTCCCACTTCACCAGACACATATTGATTGCACTCGGGTGACCGTAGCGCAACCTGAAATTATGGAGTAATGCAGAAATCCATGGAACTGTTATGCTATGCAGTATGAATAGGAGGACAGTACTGCAGCAGTGCATCGGTTCTCTGCTATCTACAGAAAATAATACATAGACAGTCTCATACCCCAGCAGTGTCCAACTGTCACACACACAGCCTTGTTTCACTCTCCACTGGTAGCATCTGAACCACACATAAACTTTCTGTTATTTCACTGTCCCACCAAAAGTCACAGAATCACACATATGTTTTCTGGTACCTAGTGTTGTTTCACTGTCTCATTGGTAGTCACAGACCTATATATACACAGTCTGTCTATACTGACTGTCTATAACAATTGATTATATATTATTGGTATTTCTTTATTTTCTCAGTTTCACTATGCTGTTGAGTGTGTTTGTCAATCTAATTTTGGATTGCTGCATACCGGATTTGTTTTTTAAAGATGTTATTATAAGAACCTGCTCAAGCCAGGTCTGCTCTGTACTAATCTGTGCTTCTGTCTGCTCTCCTTGACACACACACACCAGACAGTCTTTATTTACCTGTGAATTTACCTGGGTATACCTCCAAGGCTTATTTGAATGACCATACTATGGTGTTTCATTTAGAGCTTTCCAAAATTCAAAATTCTAGTCCTGACTAGTGATGATCGAGCACCCCAATGCTCGGGTGTTCGGGTGCTCTGACCGAGCGCCCCCGGAGGCTCGAGTGCTCGGCCGAGCACCCGAGCCCCATTGAAGTCAATGGGAGGACTCGAGCATTACACCAGGCACCCCCTGCTCTGATGAGGGGAGGGTGCCTGGTCCATAGGAAAAGGGCAGAAAATGATGGAAACACCACAGAAATGGTTCAGGGACAGCATAGGGAGGATGTCTGGATGCATCTTGGAATCCAACATCGCTGCTGGGAACGATCTTTCGCCCGTAGTACGCCATTTTTACAGACTGACCGTAAAACACACAAAAAGGAAGATAAAAACGACTTTAGGCGAAAAATTGTTACCAAACAGTATTTGCTGTATATTTACTTGTATATCATCTGCAAATTCTGCAAAAAATTTCATCGATTTTTCGGAACTGGGGCCATGATTAAGAGGGAAACGTGCGCAGAGGCAAATTCTGCAAAAAATGTCCTCGATTTTTCGGAACTGGGGCCATGATTTAGAGGGAAACGTGCGCAGAGGCAAATTCTGCAAAAAATTTCCTCGATTTTTCTGAACTGAGGCCATGATTAAGAGGGAAACGTGCGCAGAGGCAAATTCTCCCAAAAATTTCCTTGATTTTTCTGAACTGAGGCCATGATTAAGAGGGAAACGTGCGCAAAGGCAAATTCTCCCAAAAATGTCCTTGATTTTTCTGAACTGAGGCCATGATTAAGAGGGAAACGTGCGCAAAGGCAAATTCTCCCAAAGATTTCCTCGATTTTTTCTGAACTGGGGCCATGATTAAGAGGGAAACGTGCGCTGAGCCGACCATCTAAAACATTATGGGTGAGGGTCTGCTGCGGAGCTGACCATCCTAAACATTATATGCGAAGGCCCGCTAGTGAGCTGACGCTATAAAACATTATATGAGAGGGCCCGCTAGAGAGCTGACCCAATAAAACATTATATGAGAAGGCCCGCTGGTGAGCTGACCTATACAAAAATTGTCAAACAGCGCCCGCTGGTGAGCTGGCCCTATATAAAAATTATATCACAGGGCCCGCTGGTGAGCTGGCCCTATATAAAAATTATATCCCAGGGTATATGGAAGAGAGTCAACCATATACCCATTTTTTGGGTGGAAGGGGTGAATGGGAATACAGAGTATTCCCATCATTGTAAATAACATATCTAAATTGACTTTATGTTCCCCCGGGGCTTTCCTCCAGTGGAGTGGAGAAGTCAGGGGAAATCCAGGCCTTGTTCATTTTTATAAGTGTCAACCTATCAACATTTTCGGTGGAAAGGCGGATACGCTTATCTGTTATGATGCCACCAGCAGCACTAAATACCCGCTCAGACAGAACGTTGGCGGCAGGGCAGGCCAGCACCTCCAAGGCGTAGAGTGCCAGTTCATACCACGTGTCCAGCTTGGACACCCAGTAGTTGTAAGGCACAGAGGGATCATTGAGGAAGCTGACACGGTCTGCTACGTACTCCTTCACCATCTTCCAAAACTTTTCCCTCCTTGTGACACTAGGCTGCGCATCAGGGTGAGGGTGCTGGCGGGGTGTCATGAAGGTGTCCCACGCCTTGGAGAGTGTTGCCCTGCCTTTGTCGGAACTGCTGTGTGCTCCCCTTTTCTCCCCTTCTCGGTTGGCCAAGGTAGCACGTACTCTGCCGCCAGCGTTGTCAGATGGAAAATTTTGGAGCAATTTTTCGACAAGAACCTTCTGGTATTGCACCATTTTGCTTGTCCTCTCCACCGGAGGAATGAGAGATGAGAAATTCTCTTTGTAGCGGGGGTCCAGAAGGGTGAACACCCAGTAATCCGCGTTGTCTAAAATGCGTATAACGCGTGGGTCACAGGAAAGGCAGCCTAACATAAAGTCAGCCATGTGTGCCAGAGTACCAACAGGCAAGATTTCGCTGTCCTCACCAGGAGGATGACTCTCAATCTCCTCATCCTCTTCCTCCTCTTCTGCCCACCCACGCTGAAGAGATGGAACTAAAGTTCCATGGCTACCCTCTGTAGCGGAGGCAACCGTGTCTTCCTCCTCCTCCTCCTCCGCCTCCTCCAATTGTCGCTGAGAAGACGAAGTGAGGGTGCTCTGGCTATCACCTTGTGTAAGCTCTTCCTCCCGCATTTCCACCTCTTCCACATGCAAAGCGTCGGTTTTAATTGTGAGCAGCGAGCGTTTCAGTAGACACAGAAGTGGGATGGTTACACTGATAATAGCGTTATCGCCGCTCACCATCTGTGTCGATTCCTCAAAATTGCGTAAAACCTCGCAGAGGTCTGACATCCATTCCCACTCCTCACTTCTGATTACAGGAAGTTGAACGGAGAGGCGACGACCGTGTAACAGCTGGTACTCCACTACTGCCCTCTGCTGCTCACAAAGCCGGGCCAACATGTGGAAGGTGGAGTTCCAGCGCATGCTCACGTCACACAGCAGCCGGTGAGCTGGCAATTGTAAGCGCTGCTGCAGCTTCAACAGGCCGGCTGAAGCTGTAGATGACTTACGGAAATGTGCACACACGCGGCGCACCTTGGTCAAGAGATCATGCAAATTGGGGTAGGTTTTTAGAAATCGCTGAACCACTAAATTAAATACATGCGCTAGGCATGGTACGTGTGTGAGCTTGCCGAGCTCCAAAGCCGCCACCAAGTTACGCCCATTATCACACACAACCATGCCTGGTTGCAGGTTGAGTGGCGAGAGCCACTGCTCGGTCTGGTGACTAATCCCCTGCAACAGCTCTGAGGCCGTGTGCTGTTTGTCCCCAAGGCAGATCAGCTTCAGCACGGCCTGTTGACGCTTCCCCACTGCAGTGCTACACTGCTTCCAGCTACCGGCTGATGGGTGAGTGGCGGTGCGCGCAGAGAATTCGGAGGTGGAAACGGAGGAGGAGGAGCCAATAACGTAGGTGCTGGCGGAAACCCTGATGGAGGTAGGGCCCGCAATCCTCGGCGTGGGTAGCACCTGTGCCATCCCAGGGTCCGAGTCGCTCCCAGCCTCCACGACATTCACCCAGTGTGCCGTCAGTGAAATGTAGCGTCCCTGGCCACAAGCACTTGTCCATGTGTCAGTCGTTAAGTGGACCTTCCCAGTAACTGCGTTGGTCAGGGCACGGGTGATGTTACGGGACACATGGTGGTGTAAGGCGGGGACGGCACACCGGGAAAAGTAGTGGCGGCTGGGGACTGCGTACCGAGGGACAGCTGCTGCCATCAGGCTGCGGAAGGACTCAGTCTCCACAAGCCTAAATGGCAGCATTTCGATGGCCAGTAATTTGGAAAGGTGTGAGGTTAGTGCTATGGCCTGTGGGTGGGTGGCTGGGTATTTTCGCTTGCGCTCAAATGCCTGGGGTAACGACATTTGGACGCTGTGCTGGGACAGGGAAGTGGATGTGGTCGCTGATGGTGCTTCAGATGGTACAGGTGCAGGGCGGGAGGTATGCGGGCCTGCGCCTTCGACAGGTGATTGGCCGGCACCGAAAACAGGGGAAGAGGAGGCAGTGGTGTGGCCTGCAGACACAGATTGGCGATCCGGGCGTTCCTCCCACTTATTACGGTGCTTGGATGCCATGTGTCGGATCATGCTGGTGGTGGTGAGGTTTCTAGTGTTCATGCCTCGGCTCATTCTGGTGTGGCACAGGTTGCAAACTACAATTCTTTTGTCGTCCGCACTTTCCTTAAAAAAACGCCATACCGCGGAACACCTACCCCTTGGCAAGGGAGATTTACGCAAGGGGGTGCTCCGTGGAACATTTGCGGGCCGGTTTGGTGCGGTCCGCCTTCTTTCTGTAGCCACACCACTGCCTCTTCCAGCCTGTTGCGGTGCTGCAGATGGCTCACCCTCAGGACTGCTGTCATCGCTCGGCTCTACACCTTCCCAGGTGGGGTCAGTCACCTCATCGTCCACCAAGTCCTCCTCCACTTCCTCACTCTGATCATCCTCCTCATGTCTTGATCCCACCACATACTCAGTCATTGACAACTGTATATCATCCTCCTCATCAAGGTCTTGAGACAGTAATAGTGGTTGATTTAATGGCAACTGTGTCTCATCATCATCATCATCCACTTCCTTTGACCTTAAATGCCGTTCACCTCTGTCATCTTCTTGTGATTGGGTACCCTCTAGAGGTTGTGAATCAGGGCACAAGATGTCATGTTCCTCTGCAAGCGTGCTTGGAGAGAGGTTCAAATTAAGGATTGGTGATGAGACGAGCTCCTCACTATATCCCAGTGTGGGATCACTTCTTTGACCAGATCCTCTATGGTAGGAGGAAGGATGATCAGGGTGAGCATTATGTTGACCAGACTCTTGGCTACTGAGAGTGGACTTGGTGGAAGACAGGGTGGTGCTTAACCGACTGGAAGCAGTATCAGCTGACATCCAACCGACCACCTGTTCGCAGTGGTCGGACCTCGAGAGTGATGTCCTGCGACGCCCTGTAAACTGAGACATGAAACTAGGTATGGTGGATGTCTTTCTGTCTTGTGCTCTGGCACCAGGCACAGTTTCTACGCGTCCTGACCCGCGCCCTGAACTATCAGGATCACGTCCACTTCCCCGTCCCTTTTTACCCGCCTTCTTCATATTACACGGAATATGTGCTGCAAATCTGCAACTTTGCACAGTAAACAGAATGTTCTCCTAATATGCAACTTTGCACACTAAACAGAATGTGCTTCTTATCTGCGGCTCGGCACAGTGAATGGAATATGTGACTTTGATATTTTACAGTTTGCACAGTTAACGGAATGTTCTCCTAATATGCAACTTTGCACACTAAACAGAATGTGCTTCTTAACTGCGGCTCGGCACAGTGAATGGAATATGTGACTTTGATATTTTACAGTTTGCACAGTTAACAGAATGTTCTCCTAATATGCAACTTTGCACACTAAACAGAATGTGCTTCTTATCTGCGGCTACGCACAGTGAATGGAATATGTGACTTTGATATTTTACAGTTTGCACAGTTAACAGAATGTTCTCCTAATATGCAACTTTGCACACTAAACAGAATGTGCTTCTTAACTGCGGCTACGCACAGTGAATGGAATATGTGACTTTGATATTTTACAGTTTGCACAGTTAACAGAATGTTCTCCTAATATGCAACTTTGCACACTAAACAGAATGTGCTTCTTAAATGCGGCTACGCACAGTGAATGGAATATGTGACTTTGATATTTTACAGTTTGCACAGTTAACAGAATGTTCTCCTAATATGCAACTTTGCACACTAAACAGAATGTGCTTCTTAACTGCGGCTACGCACAGTGAATGGAATATGTGACTTTGATATTTTACAGTTTGCACAGTTAACAGAATGTTCTCCTAATATGCAACTTTGCACACTAAACAGAATGTGCTTCTTAACTGCGGCTACGCACAGTGAATGGAATATGTGACTTTGATATTTTACAGTTTGCACAGTTAACAGAATGTTCTCCTAATATGCAACTTTGCACACTAAACAGAATGTGCTTCTTATCTGCGGCTACGCACAGTGAATGGAATATGTGACTTTGATATTTTACACTTTGCACACTAAACAGAATGTTCTGCTAATCTGAAACTTTGCACACTAAACAGAATGTGCTGCTAATATGAAACTTTGCACACTAAAAAGAATGTGCTGCTAATCTGCAACTTTGCACACTGAACAGAATGTGCTCTAATCTGCAACTTTGCACACTAAAAAGAATGTGCTGCTAATCTGCAACTTTGCACACTGAACAGAATGTGCTCTAATCTGCAACTTTGCACACTAAACAGAATGTGCTGCTAATCTGCGGCTAGGCACAGTGAACAGAATATGTGAAGTTTTTTTTTTTATATCTCTGCCCCCCCAAACAAAATAAACTGCTGCCCCCACACACAGTAGTCCTAAAAAGGACTTTTGGGTCTTTTTTTTTACAAATTCGCTTTTCTTCTCCCTACACTGACTTTCCCTTCCTATCCTCATCTCTCCCTGGCTAAGACTGAGCCGAACTCGCTGGTCAGGTGCTATACAGCACCCGATCACGGGTTCTGGCCAGCCAATCAGTGTAATGCCAGCAGCCAACATGGCTGCTGGCATTACACTGATGTCAGAGCCTCCCTGCACGTTTATTGGCTGCGCAGCAGCCGCGAAACGTGCGGGGAGGAGACCCGAACATGGTGGGCGAGCACATGCGGTACTCGTACGAGTACCGCCATGTGCCGAGCAGAGCGATGCTCGAGCCGAACCGAGCTTCGGCCGAGCATGCTCGCTCATCACTAGTCCTGACTGATTCCTGTTTGGCCCTTTCCTTGTCTTACTGAATACCACTACCTTCCTGCTACCGGCCTCAACCCAAGAATTTCTAAACAGCCCTAATTCTGTCTACCACCAGCCTCAACCTAAGCGTGTTTAATAGAAGTAGAATTATTACTATCCCTTTAAAACATTATATACTTTTGACCTTTTCCAGTGTTACCATGTTTTTTTTTTTAGATGGACAGTGGATGCCCAGGATTATCCCTGTTCTTTCCCAGCATGTCCTCTCCACAACCGATAACCCTGCCAGCCCCTAGACTCAAGCCTGTTTCCTCAGAATGAAATTGTGAGCTACATTATGGGGAGGAGTGTCTCCTCTGTACCAGGGCCAGTAACGTTGGACAATAAATCTACGTTATTTATGTCAATGGGACAACCTCTGTATACATTAACAGTCCTCTATTTAACCCTTTGAGTGCCAGAGAGGTAAGTAATGCATTGCACCACAATGCTTTAGATGCCTTTCCAGCACTCAAAGGGTTCACTGTCACATGACACACCACTGTATACTGCAGGGCACTCTATGGTTTTAACATGCTGCTATATGTCTCTCTCTCTCTCTCACACATAATATTTTATTTTCTGCTTTCTACTTCTACATGCCAAATATACACATAGCCATAATACTGCAATTCTGCCCCAAAGTAAAGGGAATAACAAATACCATTGATTTCACAGTTTCAGGACCACAGTTGTGCAGTTGGCTTCTGAGTCTCTGAATACTGCAGATATTCACTTCAATACAACATTGTTACCTACACAGCACTGTAAATCTCCTACACTAATCCCACAGCCCACACTTCTACACTCAGAATCTTTAGATCCAGGGGACCAGCAAGAGCCACGGGGTGTGGCTATCACTGTGTCAGTGTCCCCTCTGTGTATGTGTATGTCTGTTGCATGTGTGTGTGTGTCTGTTGTGTGTGTGCGCATGTCTGTTGAGTGTGTGTGCGTATGTCTGTTGCACATCTGTGTGTGCATGTCTGTTGCATGTGTGTGTGTGTGTGTGTGCATGTCTGTTACCTGTTTGTGAGCATGTCTGTTATGTGCATGTGTTTCTGATCACGTCTGTTGCTTGTGTTTGTGTACATCTCTTTTACATGTGTGTGTACATGTGTGCATCTCCAGTGTGTGTGTGTGTGTGTGTGTGTGTGTGTATGTTTGTGTGTATGCATGTCTTTTGCATGTTTCTGCCACTCTCTGTGTGTATGTGTCTGCCTGTGTGTTGCATATGTCTGTGTTTATCAGTGTGTCTACATTTCAGACACGTACTTCCAACGGTCATAACATGACGGGCAACGCCCTCCCACATGGCTACTATATATATATATATATATATATATATATATATATATATATATAGATGTACTTAGCTACAACCGGAGCTGAAGAAACAGCACTCAAATGTAGAAAAGAAGATACAGCTTTATTCCATCATGTCTCTAAATCACCAAACGTTTTCGGTCCAAACACGGACCTTCATCAGGGTTACAGTATACAGGAAAACAGGGAACATAAATACCTGAGTGTGTTTGCAAACTACCTATCATCGCTAGACGCCAATCCCGGCCACGTGTCACGTCTGCACCGGGGACCGGACACTGACGTCACAGCCTGAGAAAAGTCATAGTGTCAGCAAGAATAGAAAAACAAAACAACATAGAATGAAAAATAAAATTATATATATATGAATACACCAGTCGTTCTGTAAACTACATAGTCTTACATCAAAAATTTTTTTAGATCAAAACAAAAAGAAAAAGAAAAGATGCTGGTCCATACCAGCCGGCAGCATCAGTACCAAAGCGCTTAAACATAAGCGCCGAATAGCACAATGTCACCAATCAGCATAGACCAGATAGACACTAACTCACCACGTGTGCAATAAAGGATCAAATAAAGCAATTATAAAAATAAAACAGAAATAAAACAGAAACAATAATCTGCTGCGCTACACGGTGTTCGGAGTGACCGCGGGACACCCGCGCATCGCAACGCTCACCGAGCAACACCCACAGAAAAAAGAATGCCCTCAAGTGATAACTAGAATAATCATAAGCATGTTCAGAACTTACCAAACTTAGATCTAGAAAACGAACGGTGGCAATAACTTAGTGCCTAATGACTGGCACAACACAGCCAACCACCGATCGCAAACTTAAAAATATAAATGAATAAACAATACATTTCACCTTCAAAGAGGAACACTTTAAAGTAGTCATAATGAGCTCATCAACTTCATGCAGCGCAATGCGGCACCGGTACTACCGGGCATCACAATGAGCTGCATGATACCTACAACACTAACCATAACGCCAGTGTTGTAAACTCCAATTAGCACCCAGTGGTGTAGTATAACAATAAAAAGAATGTGAATAACAGTAAAAAGAAAATTAGTAGCAAGCTATATTAAGCTTGGAACTCAGAAACAAATAGACATACCCAAAGGGGATACAATGTTACTGCTGTACCATTACAGCAGCATTTGCGAGACATGCTCCAGCGGACCAACACATTTCTTCATCTACAAACAAACAAATGCTGATAATAAACTTGATTATGAAAAAAATTATAAATGTGTGAAAGAACATTAAATGGACCCTCAAATAAAATCAAACAAGCATCAAATCAAAGTGTCAATTGAAATAACAGTCATGTATGCATCAAAGGGCAAATGAGGAATGAGAATTCCACAATCCAATACAGTTTACTGAATTTTTTGAATTTTTTTACATCCACAACAACAAAGTTCTTGAAGGCAGTGCAAGAAAGGACAGTCATGTATGATAATCCAGGTCCAAAATCGCCCAAAGTAATCAGTGGTATTCTCTCCTCGAGCGTGGGATAAAAACCGCAGATCAATCAATTAAGGATGCCAGTACAATAATACCCCAATCAGCTGTTAATCGGATACTCCATTCAGACTGTCAACCAGTCAATGAAAAGAAGGAATTGGCTGGGTGTAAAGCCCTGTATCAAGTTGTACAGGAGTTCCACCATCTATTTATACCAATCCTATATTATAAGAACGAGTGTAGTTGAAGTTCAAAATTAAGACCTCTGGGGAAAAGAGTATTCAGTTTATAAATCATCTTGGCTTCCATTTGTAATAAAAGTTGGTGTCGGTTCCCACCTCATTTAGGAGTATGAACTTGTATGATAGGCATGAATTTGAAGTCAGATATGTCATGTCTGGCTGTGCCAAAGTGCCTGGCCACAGGTTGTCTAGAGCTCTCCTTAGAGTCCAAGGTGCCATCTAACTCTTTATGGATAGAGCACTTATGGTTATTGATTCTTTCCTTTAAGGTAGTAGTTGTCTTTCCCACATAGAATAAATTGCATGGGCAAATGATATTGTAAACAACGAACTTACTATCACAGTCCAGATAGTCTTTAATGCGATACGTTTTCTTTGTATGTGGATGCGAATATGTTTTGCCCGTTATCAGGTTGGTGCAGTTTGTACATCCTCTACATCTGTATACACCCAAAGGGCGTTTTAACCAACTCTTGCTGCTTGCATATTTATCAATAGGGTCCGTCTGCACTAACATGTCTCGCAAATTTCTACCCCTACGATAGCAGAACAGTGGAGGATTACTAAAGCATTTACCAAGCTTGGGATCTCCTGCCAGAATAGGCCAATATTTTAAAATCGAGTTTTTGATACTATGAGAAGCTGTGGTAAAGGTAGTCTGAATAAAAGATCTTTTCAAAGAATTGTCATGGACAGTCAACGAAGGATTAAGTAACATATCACGATCAAGTGAGTCAGCTTTTTTTAATAGCTTCTTGAACAATTTTAGGGTCATAGCCTCTGGTTACAAACCTATTGCACATTGTTATAAGTCTAGCATGACGCAAAATGGGATCTGAGGTGGCACGAACTACGCGCAACATCTGTGAGTACGGTAAACCCCTCTTCAAAGGTATAGGATGATGACTCCCTGCATGTAGCAGGGTGTTTCTATCTGTACTTTTGGTATAGATCTTGGTCTTAAGTAATCCTTTGTCTCGGTAAACCGTCATATCAAAAAAATTAATCTCAGATTGATCATAGGACATAGTGAAACGAATAGTTGATTCAATCTGATTCAAGTAATCAACAAAATTTCTAAGAGATCTGTTATCACCATGCCACAAGAGAAAGACATCATCAATAAACATCTTAAAGAAAAAGATATTATGCACATACTCACTAGAAAAAATGTGAATCTGCTCGTAATAATCCATAAACAAGGATGCGTAAGAAGGCGCCATATTGGACCCCATGGCAGAACCAAGCAATTGCAAGTAATAAGATGTTTCAAACTTAAAATAATTCTTATTGAGAATACAATCAATGAGCAATAGCATGTAATCAATTGGTGGTCCATCATAATCAGTATCTGCTTGTAATATAGCACGTATTGCCTCTTTCCCTAAACTATGGGGAATGTTGGTATACAAGCTTGACACATCGAGCGTGACCTATAAAATGTCATCAGGTATAGTCTTGGGTATTTTATGAATAAAATCAGCAGAATCTTTAATGTAGCTATGTAACTTAGACATATATCCTTGCAAAAAGAAGTCAACAAATTGGGATAATGTTTGGCAAAGAGATCCTCTAGCTGATATTATTGGTCTCCCGGGAGGTTTGTCAATAGATTTGTGAATTTTGGGTATTGTGTAGAGCACTGGTACCTTAGGGTGCTGCTGAATAAGGAATTCTTTTGTCTCAAGATTAATCCATCTATTGTTGAACCCAAGTTCTATAATAGAGTCAACTTCTTTTTTATATGAAAGAGTAGGGTCTCTATCAAGTTTCTTATAACACTTGGCATCCAACAGCTGGCTCAATGCTTCTTCTCTATAATAAGAGTAGTCCATAACAACTATACCACCTCCCTTATCAGCCTGTCTCATTACTATTGATTTATCGGCCGCCAAAGATTTAACGGCATGGTACAGCAGTAACATTGTATCCCCTTTGGGTATGTCTATTTGTTTCTGAGTTCCAAGCTTAATATAGCTTTCTACTAATTTTCTTTTTACTGTTATTCACATTCTTTTTATTGTTATACTACACCACTGGGTGCTAATTGGAGTTTACAACACTGGCGTTATGGTTAGTGTTGTAGGTATCATGCAGCTCATTGTGATGCCCGGTAGTACCGGTGCCGCATTGCGCTGCATGAAGTTGATGAGCTCATTATGACTACTTTAAAGTGTTCCTCTTTAAAGGTGAAATGTATTGTTTATTCATTTATATTTTTAAGTTTGCGATCGGTGGTTGGCTGTGTTGTGCCAGTCATTAGGAACTAAGTTATTGCCACCGTTCGTTTTCTAGATCTAAGTTTGGTAAGTTCTGAACATGCTTATGATTATTCTAGTTATCACTTGAGGGCATTCTTTTTTCTGTGGGTGTTGCTCGGTGAGCGTTGCGATGCGCGGGTGTCCCGCGGTCACTCCGAACACCGTGTAGCGCAGCAGATTATTGTTTCTGTTTTATTTCTGTTTTATTTTTATAATTGCTTTATTTGATCCTTTATTGCACACGTGGTGAGTTAGTGTCTATCTGGTCTATGCTGATTGGTGACATTGTGCTATTCGGCGCTTATGTGTAAGCGCTTTGGTACTGATGCTGCCGGCTGGTATGGACCAGCATCTTTTCTTTTTCTTTTGATCTAAAAAAATTTTTGATGTAAGACTATGTAGTTTACAGAACGACTGGTGTATTCATATATATATAATTTTATTTTTCATTCTATATTGTTTTGTTTTTCTATTCTTGCTGACACTATGACTTTTCTCAGGCTGTGACGTCAGTGTCCGGTCCCCGGTGCAGACGTGACACGTGGCCGGGATTGGCGTCTAGCGATGATAGGTAGTTTGCAAACACACTCAGGTATTTATGTTCCCTGTTTTCCTGTATACTGTAACCCTGATGAAGGTCTGTGTTTGGACCGAAAACGTTTGGTGATTTAGAGACATGATGGAATAAAGCTGTATCTTCTTTTCTACATTTGAGTGCTGTCTCTTCAGCTCCGGTTGTAGCTAAGTACATCTATATACACACTGTATGGGACGTGCACCTTGCTGTTCAAGTATTTATATCTTCACTATTATTATTGTTGAGTGCCACTGCCGGTTCTTGATGCTTATATATATATATACACTAGTTGAAGAGCCAGTTACACGGGCCACAGTGCCACTGCCAGCCGGTCGCGGGGTAGTCTTGCACAGTAGAGACTGCCCTCGCCGTGGCTGATACAATGCCAGCTGATTGTGCTCTGTATCAGCCTCATTACGGGCAGTCTCTACTGAGCAATGAATGCAGCACGCGCGCAGTTTGTACTGCGCATGACTGCGTTGTTACAAACTTTCTAGCAAATTATTATATAGGATATATACATTTTTTTTTAATATATATCTGTGTTTGTGTGTGTGTGTGTATAATTATTAACAAAGACTTGTCCTTCATTTTTTTATGATGGCAGAAAGTTCAGCTGTTTGCTGATTTGTTGATAAGTGTTGTGCTGTGTTCAGTAAATATACACTTTTATAATATTATTGAGCTATTGTAGGGTAGCTTTACCATGTATCCAAAAGCACATTTAGTTGTAAATATCCTTTTGTGTTAGGGGTATGAGCTGGCCACACGTTTAGTTAAAATAATGCAAATTTAGTAGCTGTGAAACTGAAAGATGAAGGGCTTTTAAAATAATTGAAAATGTCACAACTAATATAAATATGTTTTATACATAGCTTATGATATTTTCAAATTAAATAAGTTGAAAAAATGCTTGTTGTAAAATTAATTCAGATGAGTACAAATCTACCTGTGTGAATCACACAGAAACAGATGAATTGCAAAACAATTCCCCAAGCCTCAGGCACTGAAAGGGTTAAATCTATTTAAAGTTTGGGAATTTGCATTCCTCCTCTACAGTGCAGTTGCATCTCTTCAGCTTTGTCCATTATCTCTACAAACAGGAAAGTAATAATATAAACACAATGTTTCTGTTTTCACTGTGTATTGAAGATGAGGTGAGGGAGCAGCTCGGTGTTATTTTTGTATTTTTCATGCTTGATTTGACGTTAAAGTGATAGTAAGGTGTCACAAAAAGGCAGCTCCGGAATCTTCATAGTATTTGGGCCATGGAGACTGTTATCATAAGGAAAATCCTGCCCCCCTTGACAGGTTTTTCAGGTTTTCCCTTATGCTCACTGAAGATTGTCCCTCTCTGTGATCTATCCGGACAGTCTTGCTGCTCTGAGGTGAGCAGTGTTACATCAGTAAAAGGGGGATTCTTCATCATTCAATTAGTCTTAAACTACAACTCTGACAGTATTGAAATAACACTCTCCATGGCCCAAATACTATGAAGATTAATTGGCACTGCTTTTATTGTGAAACATTACTATACCTTTAAAGCAGGTTTATGTCATCAATGTACCAGCCTTCTTTATAATGCACCCGTTTACAAATTTAATGGCAAACTATTTTTTAAAGTGGAACTTTCATGACCCAAATCATTTTCACATAGTGTTAAGCATATCAATACTTGTATTATCCTTAGTAAGTCTGACATTATTTAGAAATCCAACTTCTTCGGAGACCCACTGCAGACGACAGTACAGATACCTTGCCGAAGACACATCTGTGCGCCTGCGCTGTCTGTTCCTGTCTCCTCTATGACTGGTAAGGGGGCGTTCCATTGTACCTTAACCTTTTGATTGCCAGAGAGGATAGATGGTGCAGGCGCAGAGATTCCTCTATGTCAGGACGCCCACCGGTGAGTTTCCGAAGAATTCGGATTTCTACTAAGTATTTATTTGCTTAACGCTATGTGAAAAACGATTTGGGGGGCACTTTAATATTCATGAAATATTCATGAAATAAGTTAATCTACTAATATAGAAAAATATTTTGTTAGCAAATCCAGTCTGATTAGAAAGGATAGGCTTACATAGTTTATAGGCATTTTTGTTCCCTTTACAATATTAACCCTTACCACATCTGCTGGTAGGCTGTTCTAGGAGTTTATCACCATTTCCATAAAATAGCACTTACAAATAATACTTCTGAATCTTCCATTATCTAAAATCCTCTTGGTCTAGTTTTCTTCGTTTTCTAAAAAAAATGCTTCTCTCCTGAACTATATTAAATCCCATAATATATTTAAAGTTCTCTATCCTAATCGATAAAGAGGAATCATCATGCAAATACTTTTCGAGATGGAGACTTCCAATGAGGAGAGGATATGGAAAAGTGACAAGTCTTCCTTAAATAACTTTACATGTTGCGCATTTGTAGAATATGTAAAGTCGAAAAGGAGGTTGATTGAGGCTTTGCAAGTAAAAGTAGAATTACCACCAAAATTAAAAATTATGCTGATGATTGTGTGCA
The DNA here is from genome assembly GCA_037306005.1 of Rhinophrynus dorsalis. Lineage (NCBI taxonomy): Eukaryota > Metazoa > Chordata > Amphibia > Anura > Rhinophrynidae > Rhinophrynus > Rhinophrynus dorsalis. The sequence continues at coordinate 34,288,785 of CM074719.1, forward strand.
GTCTGCAGCTAGGCTAATGAACGGTTCACTCTTAAAATGCTGCACACATAAGAGTGTGCGACATGAAGGCGCAATAACCAGGTTGCAGGTTTGAAAAGCACCACATCAGAATCTTGCCTGAATTAAAAGGGAGAGATTCTTATGTCGTAGCCCAAAATCAGGGCTCAAGTCCTGCAGGAAACCATGAGAACGGTGTTCCTGTACATTTCACGCAGCAGGTATGCTGTTCCCACTAGCAGGAGTGGTGAGGTCTGTGCCTTTTTCGGCACAGACCTGTAGCTGCTGAGCTCCCTCGTCGGCTCTTTAGTAATGCAGAGTGCTGGGAGATGACATCATGACATCATCTCCCAGCGCTCTGCATTAATGAACAGAAGACCGCACGGGAGCTCCAGCAGCTACAGGTCTGTGCAGGAAGAGGCACAGACCTGTCCTGCCACGCCGCTGGACCACCAGGGAGGTAGGAAATGGACACGGGGGGGGAGGCAGTGTGAGGGCACCATGGAGCTGATGAGGGGCAATGTGAGCATGTTAGGGCAATATGGAGATGATGGGAGCAATGCGGACATGATGGAGGGCATTATGGAGCTGATGGGGGGAAATGTGAGGGCAATGTGGAGATGATGGGTGCAATGTGAACATGATGGAAGACAATATGGAGCTGATGGGCGGAAATGTCAGGGCAATGTGGAGATGATGGGGGCAATATGGAGATGATGGGGACAATGTGAGGAGCAATATGGAGATGATGGGAGGGCAAGCTGGGAAATGTGAGGGCTGTATGGAGATGATGGGGGCAATGTGAGGGCAATATGGAGATGATGGGGGGCAATGTAAGGGCAATATAGAGATGATGGGGGCAATGTGAGGGGCAATATGGAGATGATGGGGGCAATGTGAGGCCAATATAGAGCTGATGGAGGGCAATATGGAGCTGATGTGGGCAATGTGAGGGGCAATGTGGAGATGATGGGGGGTAATGTGAGGGTAATGTTGAGATGATGGGGACAATGTGGAGATTATGGGGGTAATGTGAGGGCAATGTGGAGATGATGGGGGTAATGTGAGGGCAATGCTGAGATGATGGGGGGCAATGTGGAGATGATTGGGGTAATGTGAGGGCAATATGGAGATGATGGGGGCAATGTGGAGATGATGGGGGTAATGTGAGGGCAATGTGGAGATGATGGGGGGCAACGTGGAGGGTAATGTGAGGGCAATGTGGAAATGATGGGGGGTAATGTGTGAGCAATGTGGAGATGATGGGGGCAACGTGGAGATGATGGGGGCAATGTGGAGATGATGGGGGGCAATGTGTGTGCATGCATGCAACAGTGATAGAGACAAAGACACATGCAACATACACACATATAGACACAGAAACTCCTACACACATGCACTGGCATACATAGAGTGAGATAGACACACTCATACATACAATGATACACACTTGTATAGAGAGATACATACTTGACATGAGCCATACATATTTATTTTGGGCGGGGGGGGAATCTTGGGTGAGTTCCAAAACTTTTTTTTTCCCATGTCTTGACCCAAACCTAAAATGTTACCTCCGTGTATGGATAACCCATGTCATCTCTCCCCTGCATGCCATCGCTTTCCAGCAACTTCCACCAGCAAAGTGTACTGGGAACGGATATCGGGGCTTGGAGTGAAGGTGCCCTAAACTGAGGGAGTAACATCAAGGTCGGCAAGCTGAACTGGGATCCAGTAACGGATATCGGGGCTTGGAGTGAAGGTGCTATAAACGGAGGGAGAAAACGAGAAACCACACTGAGTGATATTCTAACTGATACGCCCAGACGCTACAAGGATATAAAGTAAGGAGCCATCCAAACTGGATCAAGGGACTTAGCTGAGCTCTACTATACTGTATAGAAGCATGCTAAATAGTGATGAGCGAGCGTGCTCGGCCGATGCTCGGATCGGCTCGAGCATCGCTCTGCTCGGCACATGGCGGTACTCGTCGAGTACCGCCATGTGCTCTCCCGCCATGTTCGGGTGGCGGGGATCTGTGCCGGAAGAGGCACAGATCACAAGACGCTCCGCTGGACCACCAGGGACTGGAGGTACGGGGGCATTGCGGAGATGAAGGGGGCATTGCGGAGATGAAGGGGGACATTGTGGAAGAGGGGCATAGACTCTATGCCCCTCTTCCACAATGTCCCCCTTCATCTCCGCTATGCCCGTCTTCCACAATGTGCCCCTTCATCTCCGCTATGCCCCTCTTCCACAATGTGCCCCTTCATCTCCGCTATGCCCCTCTTCCACAATGTCCCCCTTCATCTCCTCTATGGCATAGAGGAGATGAAGGGGGACATTGTGGAAGAGGGGCATAGCGGAGATGAAGGGGCACATTGTGGAAGAGGGGCATAGCGGAGATGAAGGGGCACATTGTGGAAGACGGGCATAGCGGAGCTGAAGGGGGACATTGCGGAGCTGAAGGGGGCATTCGGAGATGAAGGGGGCATAGCGGAGATGAAGGGGGCATTGACCAGGCACCCTCCCCTCATCAGAGCAGGGGGTGCCTGGTGTCGCCCCATTCATTCCAATGGGGCTCGGGTGCTCGGCCGAGCACTCGAGCCTCAGGGGGTGCTCGGTCAGAGCACCCGAGCACCCGAGCATCGGGGTGCTCGCTCAACACTAATGCTAAACAAGAGTCCACTCTCTAGTAAGGGGCCATTTTTCTTTAAATCTAAGAATTTCACTGATACTTGATCACTTATCCCTCCAGCACCTCACTTCTTGGGTTCTTCATTTTACCCGATTTTTCTTGTCCCTAGTCCATTGACTTTCAGCTCCCAGCAACTAGACATAAATTGGTTCTCTGTTATATTTTGTGAACAATTTTATATGTTTTTATGTTTTTATTTAATTGTATATTTTCTATTTCTCTATAGAGATTATTAGTATTATGTTATCTTAATTTGAATTTTATATATATATATTTGGCATATACAAAGTATATAAAATTTTATGTATACACCTTAATAAAATTACTGCACTTAGATAGCTGTTGCGCTGTCTTTTCCCCACCCTTATATTTCTTTTACATGTTGAAAACGTCTGGGATCCGGATTTCTTCAATACTTTGAGATTAGCAGCACGGATTGTGTTTATGGGAGATTGTATTATCTCTCTTACTAATATTATAGGGAGGGACAGTACAATACAGAGAGTGACCTTTTTATCTTACTTCATATATTGTTTATTGAATAATTGTACTTGTATCCTTTAATACAATAGAAGAATTACATCTCCCATTTACATTATTCTTTTCGTTATCATGAAGAGTATATAACTACTAAGGGTAGCGCTGAGTCTTTTTTCCTTTTATTTTTTTCTTCTCAGATGTGGAATGCAGTCCATAGACCAGACAGATAACAGCAAGGGACAATATTCTTCCTATGAGAACAATGAAAGCCCTGCCCCCCTTGACAAGTTTTTCAGGTTTTTCCCTTATCTTAATTGAAGATAGTCTCTCTCTGCAGTCTACCTGGGCACCTCCCTTCTGCTCTGGCTGAACAGTGTTACATCAGTAAAAGGGGTGGGAGGGGGAGACTTTGTCATTGAATTACTCTTGAACTACAACTCTGACAGAATTGAAATAACACTCTCCAAAGTCCAAATACTATGATGATTAATTAGAGCTGCTTTTATTATGAAACATTACTATCCCTTTAACTGCAGAACCTGAGACAGGAATAAACAAGTGAGCTTAGGTACAATGCTAGGATATGCTTCTGGAGTATAATGTGGACAACAATACTAGAATTTCTTTAGTATTTTAGATAGGACAATTGGATACACAGTCCATGCATACACAGACAACAGAAGATATTATACCTGAGGAAGTAGATACAGTAGGCAGCTGGACAGGTGCATGTGATACTTAGAAATTAGTAGAATCACAGAAGGAAATAGTAGCTGAGAACATACTATAAAGTGGACAGATTGTTTGACAAGTCTTGCAGACTGATCAGTGGTTATTATATATCAGTGGTCTGTAGGCAAGTGGCAGACAGAGCTGAAGTCAGTATACATAGTAGTTGTCTTAGGCAGGTGGCAGACTGAATGGTAGATCGTATGTTTACCAGTGGTCTGATATTTAGGCAGACAACCGACAGGGTGGTGGTCAATATACTAAGCAGTAGTCTTCAGGAAGGTGGCAGACAGAACATTGGTCAGCATACTTAGTAGGGCTCTTTAGGCAGAGAAACTGGGCTTGGAAGAATTGAATCAGAAACAACACAGGACTTGACTAGAATGTTAGCCAAACACTATGAAAGCTCACTGTGGTGCTTCAGCTGTAGATTCAACTAGGCCTGGGAGATGTGTCTAGGTGAGCCTGAAGGAACCCACCTAATAGCAAAAAAAGAATGCTGGGACCAGGCTCATACAAGTTTATTGTAAAGCTACTTGGAGCTTTAGGTTGATACCACAACGTAATTCTATATTTTGATGCTTGTGAAAAACTTGAGTGAAATAAACAACACATTACTAAAATATTTTGTTTATTGTGTTCTTTTTTTAAATAACATTCTAAATAAATAAGCATATTATCTCATTTAATACATAATAAATATATATTACATAACTTATATATTACATAAAAAGATACATTATGCAGCCCAGTGCTTGCTAAGTCTGTGACAAATCTTCACTGCAATGAAATGTCCTAAATTGTGTTTACTGCCGAAGACTGCTCTATGGTTTAGCTCTGCTAGACCCTTTGGGTGCCACAGAGGTATCCAAAAGATTGCTTTGCAGAGTGTGGGATACCCCTCTGGCACTCAAAGGGTTAAGCACATGGACTGTTGCCTTTTCATAGTTCTTAAAACCTTGGGGCTTTTTTCATGAGGCTAAAGAAGTACAATTATGGAGCACTGCAACTTCACCATAGGAAACGCATACAAATTCTGCAGATTCCCATTGATTAAAATGGGGATTTTTAATGCCTTGAAGAGAAGTTTCTGATTCATTGCTTTGAAATGCATCAGTCACCTCTTTAGCTTTCAAGGGAATAAAAGCCCCATTGATAGGAGCAGTAAACTTTTGTTATGAAAAATATATATATATATTGTAGGGCTTTACCTGTCGAATAAGATACTCCCACTGCTGAATGATGCATATTTACAAAGTTATTACAGTTTAAACATATGTTTTTTTACATTAACAGTGCCCCCTAGTGGTAAAATTCCAATGCGTTTTTCTGTTACATTTTGCTTGAGGGGAAAGTCACTGACGAACAGCTCTCCATAGAATGTGATAGAAACTACTGAGTCGCTTCCTGTCAGTTAGAACTATCAGGAAGTAAACACAGTAAATTTGCTTCCTGTCAGTTAGAACTATCAGGAAGTAAACACAGTAAATTCGCTTCCTGTCAGTTAGAACTATCAGGAAGTAATCACACTGTAAATTCACTTCCGATTATTTGAACCATCATAACATTTGAATAAAAATGCTGACAGTGATGGGAGTGCCCTTGTTTAACTCAGCAAGAAAAGCCCTATAACATATAGGTTTTCATAAAACAAAGTACTGCTCGTTTAAATCACTGGCAATAGTACAGTTGATTTGCACCACAATTAAACATTTTTAGCTGGATGAAAACTTCCTAATGAATTATAAACACAAAGCGGATATAAATGAGAGTGGTGATATTACAAGATAGTGGAGTTATCTGTTAATATGTAGAGATGCATAAAAAAATCTATATACTTTTAGGGCCACATGTTCAAAAGAAAAGTGGAAACGTTTTGAGGTAAATCATTTGCACTATAGGAGAGAATGAAAAATTCCCAAAATACCCATTGATTTAAAAGGTGATTTTAATCACTTGAATATTAGACAGTTTCCAGCGCATTGCATTCACGATGCGTTGGAGACCATTCTAACATTCAAGGGATTAAAAATCACCATTTATATCAATGGGAATTTTTAGTTCTCCCCTATAGTGGTTTGCCCCAGAACTCCTCTACTTTTCTCTTGAACCTACGCCCCATATATAAATGATCCTGTGTCTCTTTTGGTCAGACACAGCATGTTCTAACTGATCTCCATGAACATGTTTACTGCACATAAGTTGTAGCATGTTCCAAATATCAGCTATTGCAATTGCTAATACAAATATAAGGAGGTTATAAAAATATAAATAAAAGAGAAATTGACAGTTCCTTTATATATATGTATCAGGGGTGTACATGTTTGGTCCTCAAGCACTAACAAGCCAGGATTTAAAGGATTTCCCTCATTAGATAAAGATGAGTTATAAGTGGCTCATTCATTTTCACTGACCCACATGTACTTAATCAGGGAAAACCCTCAGTTCTGTTGGGAACTGAACTTGATTAGCCCTGATATATGTACACTTTGATGATCATTAGGCTTTTAACTTTAATCCTGTGGTAGGGAACCTTTGACACTCCAGCTCCTGTAGACTGAATGTCCCACCATCACCAATCAGACACTGAGGAGTGCCTAAGGCTGCCTATCCCCACTTTTATCCGTGCCTCGTTAGATCAAATCTGATAATGCAAAATTATTTTACAATTTTTTATTAAAAGAAGTGGGAATATATTTAATATAGTTTCAAAGGTCTGCAATCAACTCCATCTTGATTCTTTCCATGCCAAGCACATACAATGAAAAGGAAATGGTGAATATTTAAATAATTTAAGAAAATTATCCCTTAGATGGTAGAGGATGAAAAACTCACATGGATTTACCTAGGACATATAAATTTGTAAGCTAGAGAGATCAACATCAAATCTGATTAAGAATTGCTTCAGTTTTACTTAGTATATCACCCTCAATACTTTACATTTTGTTTGGTAAGAAAAAAACAAGAGAACAGTTTCCAATTTGAACCTGAGAGGAAAGTGAATTATACTGTACATTAATTACTATGATGCTGGGGATGCACACATGCATTTCGCTGCAACGAGCTGAACACTTATCTGCTGTCCAGTTTTAAAGGGATAGTAATGCTTGAATTAAAGTTCAGGTCCGAGTCTTCTTTATATTGCCTCTAACACAAAGCTCTGTATTTTAAAACTTACAGTTCTGCGGTTCAATGCAATTCAAGCTGAAAGGATCTCCTCCCTTCCGTTCTGGCTGCCTTTCCTTAGATGGATTGTGGGACCAGACAGATTGCAGTGAGGGACAATCTTCACTCAGTAAGTATAAGGAAAATCCTACCCCCCCTTGATGAAGGAGGGCAGGATTTTCCTTTTGCTTACTGAAGATTGTCCCTCACCATGCTCCATCTGGACCAGACTGAGGCAGAGTGATGCAGGGTAAAGGGGCGGGAGGGGGATCCTTTCTGCTTGAGTTGCACTTGAACTACAAAACTGTAAGTGTTAAAATATATCTCGAAGCAGTGGTGTAACTATAGGGGCCTGGCACCCGCAATCTCCCTCCGGAACTCTAGTAATGCAGAGCGCTGGGAGATGACATCATCTCCATGACATCATCTCCATGACATCATCTCCCAGATCTCTGCATTACTAAGAGGACCGCACGGGAGCTCCAGGGAGGTAGGAGATGCGGGCATTGTGGAGATTGAGGGGCATTGTAAAGGGGGTCAGTGTGGTCGAGGGGGGCCAATGTGGTGGTGGGGGGCTCATAGCACTTTTTGCACCAGGGCCAGGAGGCTTCTAGTTACGCCTCTGTCTCGAAGTGTTCGAAAAAATATAAAGACGACTCAGACCTGAACTTTAATTCAAGTATTACTATCCATTCACAGTCTGAGACATATGTATGAAATTAGAAAAAAAAATATTAATACGAGTTGGAGATCTCTCTAGCATCCAGTGTGTTAAAATACCCATTTGAATCAACAGTGCTTTTCATTTGCAATTGCCTGTTTATGTTTAGGGATTTATACAGGAAGTGTAAGACGTGCAATTCTGGAGCATTCTCTGTAGCATTCAAGTGCTTAACCCCTTAAGGACCAGCGCAATCCCGTGCGGCCGGCACTTGTGGACCACGGGGCATTTTTTTTAATTATCTCTTACGGTTCAGGGCTTCTGGAGCGGCGTGCAGCCGCGCCGGGAGCCCTGAACTCCATGCCGTGCCAGGACCGTCATTGGTCCTTAAGTGCCGGACCACCATGACGGACCTGGCACGGCAATGGTCCTTAAGGGGTTAAATGCATCCTTTAGATCAACTGGAATTTTTATTTCATTCTTATTGTGTAGCTGATTTGATCCAGAATTGCACATCCTTCATTACCTACATAAGGCCCTTAGTTTCATAAGTTCTTTACAGTGATTTGCCATCTATACACAAAGGTCCAGATTTTGTGCAGTATTCTCCATCAATATCATTGCATCATGTCTGTATAATGCACAGAATCGTACTCTGAAAACTGTTTATAGTGAGTTGACCTTAGCAAGCAATTTTTTGGTCACCTCTCAGGCAATCGCAGGGCTAGAAACAGGTATTCAAAAAATGACAATGAATTAATTAAATCTGATGGTGAAAAAATACAAAATATAGATTTAAAATCAAAGTACACACATTTAATACATTGATATGTAAAGTGAAGATATGAATATCATTACCCAAACAGTAGTAATTCATCACGGCAAATTACCAATTGTGTAATCTGGTATAGAAAATTGCCAATAAGTATCATCAAATATGTATAAAATGCTTTATTGCATTTAGGACAAGATGAAAATCACTGATATATCTGCATTTTTGTATTTTCCTTAAAGGGATAGTAATGTCAGAAAAAAAAGTATTAACTATATGGTAGATACAATTAAAAGAGAATACTTGCACTTATTCGTATCTCTCAAACTGTTATGGTTTGAGAGTTACAGGAAAATAAAGTTCTCTGGTCCCTCCCCTTTCTGCTTGACGAGCTGTAAAGCTGTCAGAAGCAGATTCAGGTCACTTGACCAGATGCGGCTCTTCAGCAGCGCCGATATAACGCTATCTAAAGACAAATACTTCATTTAGAACGGTCTACAGATTGTGCCTGGTTTGCATGCACACTTTGTAGACTGTTCCAATGAAGTATTTATTTCTAAATGGGGTGATTTCAGCTCTGCTGAAGAGCCTCTGTCTGGTCAAATGACTGGACTCTGCAGCTGTCAGCTAGATGGCAGACTTGAGTAAAACAGCCAGGAAAAGGTAACTTCAGCAAGTTATATCTCTCAAACCATAAAGATTTGAGAGATAAGACTTACATAGATAACCTTTTTTAATGTCTACAATATTAAACCAACTTAAAATTAACCATTACTACCCCTTTAAATATATACTTCAGCTCTTTGGAGGTTATGCACATTAAGTACATTTTTGGAGATAAGTATATATTTCTGCTACATTCCAAATATATACAATAATATGAGATATAAAAATTATTTTCATCCAGGACTTTTCTTGAGAGTTTAGGGAAAAGATGCACTAAAGCGTGATAAAGAGGTGATAAAGATGACTTATCCAGTTTATCACTTTACCCAAGTCTTATGTTATTCTATGGAGCCAATGCACTATGATGTCTTCATCTTTGGAGAACTTGGTGCATTGGCTCCATAGAATATCATAGGAACTGGAGAAGTGATGTCACTTGAGAAGTCATCTCCACTTTATCAACTCTTTATCATTCCTTACTGCATATCCCTCCTAGGTTTTTTAGTAATTATTAAAAAAATAAGTAAGCCATAGTTAGCCGCAAGAGATAGAAATACAATCTCTATATCATACATATATAATGATAATTATACCCAGTTGATGTCTGAGTATAGAAAATAACTGGGAATATGAACTTTTACAATCAGGTATAAAATTAACATACTGATTCTCCAGTGTATATAGATTATGCGTTAAATAAGATTGAGGTAAGAGCTTAATGTTGTATTGCAAAAATATTGTAACCATAATAATTATATTTTTAATACACATAAAGAGTTTGTGAAGATAAAGGGACAGTAATGTTCCATAAAAAATGTTTTGAATTTTGTAGAGGTTAAAAAAATAAACAATTTGACACAAATCCTATCTCTCAAACTGGTATGATCTGAGAGATATCCTCAGCTAAAGTTCCCCTTCACCCGATGTCAGCTGTAAAGCTGACAGAAGGAGATCTGTGTCGGACGACATGAGGAGGCTCTTCAGTAGAGCCGCAGTAGTGCGATTTAAAAAGAAACACTTCTTTGGAAAGATCTAAAAAGTGTGCTTGCAAACCAGGCACACTTTGTAGACTGTTCCAAAGAAGTATTTCTTTTTAAATTACGCTATTGCGCCTCTGCTGAAGAACCCTTGGACCAAGAACTCCTGCTATCAGCTTACAGGGAGAGGGGAACTTTAACGGAGGATATCTTTCAAACCATAGCGGTTTGAGAGATAGGATTTGTGTCATATCATTTTTTTTAACCTCTACAAATCTCTAAGCATTTTTTATGGGACATTACTGTTCCTATAAGTCATCTTTCACAGTTATTATCCTGTAACATTCAAGCAGACCAGAAAAGAGATTTAAATATGCCTGGTTTTGTAAAAAGCACATTGTTAATTTTTCAGAAAATGTACTTTCACATAAAAAGAGGTTTAAAGCCTATTAATCCAAATAACAATCATTTAACGTTATATATATCTTAACTGTCAAATCTCTTAACAAATTTGCATAGTTTTTTCTATAATAAGATTACATTTTATATAGTGTGTATGATAAGTGCATATTTCCCTGATATATTGTAAATATGTTGTATTAGTTGAAGTCTCAGAATAAGAAAATCTTACTATTACGCGATCAGCTTGGCAGTCTTGTGGCTAATGCTTTCACCAGATATAAAAAATCAGAGGGACAGTAAACTATTAATATTAATAAAATATATATAAATAATCAAGGGCTTTTCTTGCTGAGTAAAAAAAGGATTTTTTTTTAAATCTGGGACACACTTTGCAGTGCAAACTTCAACATATTTTTCAGAGAGTTTAAACATTTTTTGTGGCTAGGTGGCACCATTATTGTTGACGTTTGTATGGAAGTTTTGTTACAAAGCAACAGTGCTACCTGGCCATAGAAATATTATTCTCAAACTCAAAAGTTTGCACTTTTATAACTTTTGAATATATCATCTTCCTGCTGTGGACATTCAGCTGTTTACCTTTGCAAGGGAAACCCTACAATTATATATATATATATATATATATATATATATATATATATATATATATATATATATATATATATATATACTAGTTACAAAGCCCCTATACACGGGCTGATCCGGAGCGGGGAGCTCTGGATGGATCACAGCCTGTCTGTGCTCCCGGCTCCGGGGCAGCAGCAGAGGCACTGGGTGCGAGTCCTCACTGCGCATGTGCGGTTACGCACACAGTGAGCGAACGCTTTATGTTATAGGATATTCATAATTATAGTTTTCTAGGCTATGCATTTGAGAATATGTCTTGCATACGAGGGGTTAAAAGACACAGTATTAGGATGCTAGGCTATGCATTTGAGAATATCTCTTGCATACGAGGGGTTAAAAAACATAGTATTATTGTGAAAATGCCAGCATTTTAACACAAAAAGGTGCATCAACTCAGACAACATTTATATTGAACAAAGAGAAAACAATTCAATGTTTTTTATGGGGTACATGTATTTAAATTAGAGACAAAGACTAACATTTGCACTCTTGTAGGAGAAGCACTTACTAAACGTACTTATACGAAAAGCTCCCTATAATGTCAATAGATTTGGGGATGAATTTGCCACTTCTTTTCTTTGTGTAAACACATACTGCTATTCCTAGTGCAACAGCAAGAAGGGAGACTCCGAATAGCACACCGATGACAATGGTAGCTGTCCTCCATTCGCTGTCTGTGTTCACTGGACTCTTTGTGCTTGTTGTCACTGTGCTTATTGTAGAAGACACATTTGTGGGTATTGCTGGAAAAAAAATATTTAAATGTAAATCATACCCAGAAGTTGAGACATTTGAAAATCCAAGAAGACTGCAAAAAAAGAGATTCACTAAGGTGAGATAAAGTGGTGATAAACAGGTGAAGAAGAGGAGATGACTTCTACAGTGTTCTTAAAGGAATAGTAATACTTAAAATGTAATAAAAAATATGTTGTAGGGTTTATCCCCCTGAGTAAAACAAGGGTACTTCCACTGCTGAAAGGTGTTTTATTCAAATGTTATTACAGCTCAAAGTTGAAGTTTTTAGGGGCAAAAGCACAATGGCCTGAAATTGTACAGTGGTGCTGTTGCTACACCATCCTATGGAGATTTATGGTCCCGGGACCAGAGCTGACCATAGGATGGTGTAGCAACAGCGCTACTGTACAATTTCAGGCCACTGTGATATTGCACCTAAAAATTTCAACTTTAAGCTGTAAAAACTTTTGAATAAAACACCTTTAAGCAGTGGGAGTACCCTTGTTTTACTCAGGGGGATAAACCCTGCAACATATTTTTTTATACATTTTAAGTATTACTATCCCTTTAACTCTCCAAGTCCTATGTTGTTTTATGGAGATTTCTCTTGCTTTAGAGATCTTAGTGCATTGGCTCCATAGAATATCATAGGAATTGGAAGTTATATCGAAGTCATCTCCACTTCATCACCTCTTTATCATGTTAGTGCATTTCTCATGGTATCCTTTTGAAATGTCGCACGAATACGAGTGTGCGACATTGAGGCACTATAAGTAGGTCGCTGGCTTCCAGAGCGCCATATCATAATCTCGCAAGTATCAATTGGGCGAGATTTTTATGGTGCCTCATAAAACGTCCCCACTGCCTTCAATAATTAATGCCCCCATACCTTCATTAATTAACAGTGTTAGCTCTTGCACTGCCGTATAACTTACTTTCGGACAGTCTCTTATAGTTTGTTTATGCAGTCCAACCCACACTCCTCGCCTGGGCAATGAACGTTTTAAAGAACATTGTGAAGTACTCCCACACCTCGCCTTTCATTATAATATATATATATATTTTTTATTATATTAAGTTTTTCTGTCTCTTTAAAGGGTTAAAGCGGATCTGTCCCCTTAAGAAACATTTTATTATTTTTAAAGATAATAAAAACAGTCTATATGTTGTACTAACCATTAATCATTTTTCAGAAATTAAACTATATGTGTTTATGGCACAGTGTGGCGCACTATGCTAATTAGTTTATGTGCTGCACAAGCATATCTACCTCTGTGGGAGTGATATCCAGTACTAACTGATCCTTTGCCATGCATTATATACCTCTCTGCTACTGCAAGAGTTAAAGCAGGGGTTTACAACCTACAACTCCCAATGGTTGCTGGGGATGATGGGAGTTGCAGGTCACAACACCTGGAGGGCCTCAGGTTGACCATCTCTAAAGATTCAATTTGGACATCCAACCACAAAAAGGAGATTCCTATTGATTTAAATCTTTAAACCCCTTGTATGCCAGAGAGCTCTCCAAAGCAATGGTGCTTTTAACCTCTCTATGAAGATCTCTCTTCCATTCAAAGGTTTTAAAGCCACCATTTAATTCAATTCATATTTTTAGATAAATAGAATTACTCATCTTATAGTTTGTGCATATGACCCATATATTACCAGGCTCAGAGAAGCTCTTCATGTTTACTTACTTGTCACATTGACAACAACATCACTGGATATTGTGTTCTTCACTGCGTCAGTCAGAGCGCTTTGCACTGTGTTTGGATCAATCGTTTGTGATGACTGTGAAACGGCCATGGTGTAAGCGATCACACTTCCTTCCCTGAACGCTACAGTGAAGATGTTAAAGGTGCTGTCTCCCAGTTTTTCCTTCATTTTGCTTACAACCTGAACATTGGAAAACACATCATAGAGTCAGGTTATAGTCAATAATATATCCTATATAATAATTCGCTAAACCATGTGTAACGACAAAATCATGTGCAGTAGAGACTGTTGCGCGTGCTGCAGTCATGCACAGTAGAGACTGCCCACGCTGCGGCTGATAGCTTTGTATCATCCATGACGTGGGCAGTCTCTACTGCGCATGACTGCCCCGTGACCGGCTGGCATTGGCACTGTGGCCCGTGTAACAGGCTCTTCAACTAGTTAATACATAATGAGGCTGATTCACTGGTGAAATTCTGAGACAAACAACTTCATTATAGGGGAGGAATCAATATTTTCAAAGTCCCCATTGATTTAAGTGGGATTTTAAAAAAACGGTGTTAATATTTGTATATTAGTAATGGACAAGTTTCAAAATTATAACATAGATATCACCGTTAAAGTTTATTTTAAAGAACTGGGGAGTTATGCACTAAGGCATGATAAAGAGGGGATAACAAGGAGATGACTTCTCCAGTGATATCACTTCTGCAGTTCCTATGTTATTGTATAGAGCCTATGCACTAAGATCTCCAAAGTTGATGAAATCTTAGTGCATTGGCTCCATAAAATAAAATAGGAATTGGAGAAGTGATAAACTGCAGACGTTATCTCCACTTTATCACCTCTTTATCACACCTTAGTGTATAACACCCCCTGGTCTTAAACACATTGCTTTACAATGACCTGGCACTAGTGTTTGATACCCCATTTAACTTTTTGAGTGCCAGAGGGGTAGCTCTCTGACACTCAAAGGGTTAAAGTGGATCTTTCACCTTAATTCAAGTTTGCATATTTGAAAACTGCATTAAAAACTGCCTATTTGTCATGTTATCCAAAAGGATAGCAAACATATAGTTCAGAAGATATTCACACATCTTCCATATGCTAATGTATGCTAATTGAGGCACTGTGTGGAATCAATAATGTATTCATATGCTAACTAAGCTAATCAATGCCAGTTCATATGCTAATGAAGCATGTTCAGATATATGACATATGCTAATGAAGGTTTCAATGATGTTACATATGCTATTGCAGCTTTGTACAGTACCAGAAACTATTTACTTTCACTTTGCCCAGAAATAAAAGTTTGAATATCGTCTATATGGTTAACATGGCATATAGGCAGTTTTAAATGCAGTTTTCAAATAAGCAAACTTGAATTAAAGGAGCAGTAAACTTTTTTATGAAAAAATATATATATTGTAGGGATTCTCCTATTGAGTAAAACAAGGGTACTCCAACTGCCGAGAGATTTATATTTCCAGAGTTATTACAGTTTAAACCCATGTTTTTTACATTAGCAGTGCCCTCTAGTGGTCACATTCTAATTAGATTTTCTGTTAGATTCTAATGGAAAGGAAAGTCAAGAAAGTCAGAGACATACAGTTCTCCATAGAATGTGATAGAAACTGCCTGTCACTTCCTGTCAGTTAGAACTATCAGGAAGTAAACACAGTAAATTCACTTCCTGTCAGAACTATCAGGAAGTAAACACAATAAATTCACTTCCTGTCAGTTAGAACTATCAGGAAGTAAACACAGTAAATTCACTTCCTGATTATTTGAACTGCTATAAATTTTGAATAAAACATCGACATCAGTGGGAGTGACCTTGTTTTATTCAGCAGGAAATGCTCTATAAAATATGTGTTTTCAAAAAAAAAAAGTTTACTGCTCCTTTAAGATGAAAGTTCCACTTTAAGTCAATGTGAATTTTGCTCTAACACAGAATTTCTAAACCAGCTGATCTGTAAAACAACAACGAACACTTCATAAAGATAACACTGTATTTATGCCTCTCCGTGATGAGCTTCTCCTGCTGAGTGAAACAAAGGTTTTCAAACTAATGGCAGATGCATCTTTCAAAAGTTATGGCAGCTCAAACTTTTCATATTTAGCTGTTAGTAAAAGTTCCATCTGGACTCTAAACTGCATGCTCTCTACTAGTCTTTTTTTTTATTCTTCTGTTGATCTGCGGAAAAGCTGAGCTTTAATTAGTCTCCATAGCAAGCAATAAAGGTGATAGTGACAGCTACTCTCATCGTTACAGTTTGAGTTGCAATCATTTTTGAATGGAGCAACTTGCACTATTGTTTTACTGAGTAAGAATAGCATGATAATCCCAATTCCCTTGAGACCTTTCTAGTATCCAAGTGTTTAACCCTTTGAGTGCTAGAAAAGTAGCCAACACGTTGAGTTGCAATGCGTTGGCTAATATTTGGCACTCAAAGGGTTAAGGACACTGTGATGTTGATTAGCCTCAGAATTGCATCTCTTTTTTCTGCCAATCAGGCTCTTTAGCTCTAGAGATAAATCATTAACGTACGTCAACTGTGAATTTCGCGGACAGGTTTCTGTATGCTTCGCTGGAAGAGTTGTACAGTTCCGGTGTAAAGTTCATGTTTTTGAGACGTATGTTACAAGAAAATGCTTGTTTATCTGAAAATTAAAAAGACATAAAATTGCCATCAGCTTTCGTTATTTTCATTCAAAATCTCGGTTTGTTGTAGTGTACATATTAACCCTTTGAGTTGAGGGTTGATATTGAAGAAGTTTAAAATTAAAGATGTGAAACAAACATCTAGACCCCCCCATATAAAAAAAAAACCCTGAAAAGGGTCTGCACTTTACCTCCTACTCTATATTTTTTTAATGCATGCACTCCATACTTAGGGAAGGATATAGGGGTGATGTTGAAAGGGATTGCAGTTTTTTTGTTTTTTTTAACTCTTTAAAGATAAGCGAGGTGAGCAACACTTTGAAATGCGTTACTGACCCTGCTTGAACTTAAAGGGTTAATATGGGAGCTCTGGACCCCATTGTTTTTTTTTGTCCCATTCTTGCACGGGACCTAATTTTTTTACCACACACTCTCAGAATGTGTGTGCGTGTGTGTTTTAACTCTTTCAGTGCCAGATGGGTACACAAAGCTTTGCCCTCTGGCACTCAAAGGGTTCGTTTGTGCAGTTTACCCCCCTCCACTGCAGCAAGATTATTGCAATACAGCAACAAAATGGTTAACTGAGGGAGGCAGGGGATGGTGCTAGGGTACATGGGGGAATCAGGTTCTATTGTTTAATCCAAGGAAAGATCCTGGAAGCCAGTTTTTTTCCTTGGGCTTCTTAGCCGCTATTTGGGTAATTTAAAGGGATAGTAATGTCAGAAAAAAAGTATTAACTATATAGTAGATACAATTAAAAGAGCGTACTTGCACTTATTCATATCTCTCAAACCATTATGGTTTGAGAGATACAGGAAAATAAAGTTCTCTGGTCCCTCCCCTTTCTGCTTGACGAGTTATAAAGCTGTCAGAAGCAGATTCCGGTCACTTGATCAGATGTGGCAGCGCCGATGTAACGATATCTAAAGATAAATACTTCATCGGAATGGTGTACAACGTGTGCTTGCAAACAAGGCACACATTGTAGACCGTTCCGATTAAGTATTTATTTTTAGGTATCACTATGTCGGTGCTGCTGAAGAGCCGCTGTCTGATCCAGGAACCAGAATCTGCTTCTGACAGCTTTACAGCTCGTCAAGCAGAAAGGGGAGGGAGCGGAGAACTTTATTTTCCTAAATCTCTCAAACCATAATGGTTTGAGAGATACGAATAGATGCAAGTACTCTCTTTTATTTGTATCTACCATATAGTTAATACTTTTTTTCTGACGTTACTATCCCTTTAAGGGCATTTTTTCAGTGCTCCAATGGATTCCAATGAAGCATTTGGATAAAACCACACACACAGTTCAGCAATTCAGTCAGAATGTGGTTGCAGAATTGAGCAGCTGGAAATATCAGTTTAACCCTTTGAGCGCCAGACATACTCAATGGATTGCAAAGCAATGCATTGCGTACCTCTCTGCCGTTCAAAGGGTTAGATAAAAAAAAAATCTGCAAATATTTCTGGTTGCAATGAAATCCAAGTCATATGAAGATATTACAGCCACAAAGTGGTAAATCAATTCTAATGCATATTAACTCTTTAAAGGGATAGTAATGTTTCACAAATAGAGCAGCTCCAATTATTCTTCATAGTATATGAGCCATAGAGAGTGTTATTTCATTACTGTCAGAGTTGTAGTTCAAGAGTAATTGAATGATAAAGTATCCCCCTCCCTCCCCTTTTACCTAGTGTAACACTGCTCTCCTCAGATGTGGAATCTGGTCCACAGACCTGACAGCTCACAGCAGGGGACAATCTTCTTACTGTTAGAACAATGAAAACCCTGCCCCCACTGACAGGTTGTTCCCTTATGAAGATTGTCCCTCTCTGCAAGCCATCTGGACACACCCTGCTGCTCTGAGGTGAGCAGTGTTACATCAGTAAAAGGGGCGGGAGGGGGATACTTTATCATTCAATTACTCTTAAACTACAGCTCTGACAGTACTGAAATAACACTCTCCATGGCCCAAATACTATGAAGATTAATTGGAGCTGTTTTTATTATAAAACATTACTGTCCCTTTAAGGACTCTGGAATGCTTTGCCCACTTCTGTGGTCTATAAAAATGTTAGCGCTTTGACTGCAGTTTTATGCACATCCTCTCTCACTTAAGGAACTAAAAAAAATAATTGTACACTAAACCAGCCCTTGGTAAACTTACATGAACATATACTGTCTTTGGAGTCAAAACAGAAGGTTTTTTGGGAACAGAGGGTAGAACGGCTAATACAGTAGATGGGATCTGTAAAATAAACACAGGCAACATGTTAAATTACATTTAATGCTTTTAAATGGAAAGCAGGATTTATTTATTCCAGAGACAGACAGACAGACCTTCAGGCAGATAGATAGATAGATAGATAGATAGATAGATAGATAGATAGATAGATAGATAGATAGATGGATAGATAGATATGAGATAGATAGATAGATAGATAGATAGATAGATAGATAGATAGATAGATAGACAGATAGAGATAGACAGATAGAGATAGATAGATAGATAGATAGATAGATAGATAGATAGATATGAGATAGATAGATAGATAGATAGATAGATAGATAGATAGATAGATAGATGGATAGATAGATGGATAGATAGATAGATAGATAGATAGATAGATAGATAGATAGATAGATAGATAGATAGATAGATAGATAGATAGATATGAGATAGATAGAGATAGATAGATAGATAGATAGATAGATAGATAGATAGATAGATAGATAGATAGATAGATGTGTTTGCTCCTGTGGGACTGTAGCTTTTCGCTCTAATTGTTAATTTTTTTGTCTTTGGACATAAGGAAGTTAAATAACGTGTTGACAACAAATTGGATTAATAACAAAGGCACAGGATACACCATAACTGAAGTCTTCAGTTTTCAGATGAAAGTCCTTTGTATAGTAAATAATTAGAACTGAAGGACGCAGCTAGGTGTAGTCTGTGGGAATCCATAAGTGCTAACAATGTTTCAGGCCACTGATATTTACTTTGTTCCACAACATGGAAAACCTTTGTGAAAGAACAAATCAAAGACGATACTGAGAAGCAATGAGATGACAGGTTGGTATCAGGGACAAACACAGAATTTCCAGAGAATGAAAGAGGTATGTGATAACAATAGCTTATATTTGTTTTGAGTAATTTGTCATCCAATAAGTTATTGCATCTGCCTGAAAACATACCAGGGGTTGGGGATTAAGCCCTAAGGTTTGATAACGTGATGATAAAGATGAGATATCTTCATACCTCCCAACATTTCAAATTGCCATAGAGGGACACTTGTGCTTTAGGAGGTGTGGCTGGGGGCATGGCTGGTGGGCGGGGCATTACCGAGAATTTTTAGGCTATTTCATGACCTATTGACACCTCTTTGTGTAACCTAATAAATGACTTATAACAAGCCAAAGTATTTTATTTACCCAGACTAATTTATAAACACATATATTGACATTTATACAAGTATGAATGTGAGTTTTATTGCTGTCAAACAATGTGATACACTTACATACACACCACACAGTCTGATCTCCTAAAAAGAGGGACACCAGGGTGGGAAAGAGGGACAGAGGGATTTGGGTCTAAAAGAGGGACTGTCCCTCCTAAAGAGGGACACTTGGGAGGTATGTAAATTCTCCAGTGTGATAAACTTTCCAATTATTGTGTTATTCTATGGAGCCTAGACGCTTACATTTCTCCAGCTAAAAACATCTTTAGTGCATAGGTGCCATAGAATAACAGGAAATGGAGAGTTTATCACACTGGAGAAGATATTTCCCCTTTATCAAACCTTAACCCTTTGAGTGCCAGAGGCACTCAGAGGTTTAAAGGAGCAGTAAACTTTTTTTATGAAAAAATATATATTGTAGCGATTTTCCTATTGAGTAAAATAATGGCACTCCCACTGCTGAGAGATTTATATTTCCAGAGTTATTACAGTTTAAACCCATGTTTTTTTACATTAGCAGTGCCCTCTAGTGGTCAAATTCTAATTAGATTTCCTGTTAGATTCTAATGGAGAGGAAAGTCAGAAAAGTCAGTTACATACAGTTCTCCATAGAATGTGATAGAAGCTGCCAGTCACTTCCTGTCAGTTAGAACTATCAGGAAGTAATCACAGTAAATTCACTTCCTGTCAGTTAGAACTATCAGGAAGTAAACACAGTAAATTCACTTCCTGGTTATTTAAACTTCTATACATTTTGAATAAAACATCTGACAGTGATGGGAGTGACCTTGTCTTATTCAGCAGGAAAAGCTCTATAAAATCTGTGTTTTCATAAAAAAAAGTTTACTGCTCCTTTAAGGCAAGACCCTCAGGGAAGAGCAACATGTAGTTCTGAAGCTGTTGTTGGACAACAGTTCGGCAATGGATTATGGGAGTTGTGGCCCAACAGCAACAACTGCATTGCTCTAGTCTGACCAATTTACATGAGCGCAACAGAAGCAAAAATGTTTCATAATTGGGGTACAGACAGTAACCTTTTATTTTCTTTACATATTCTGCTATTGAATAATATGTAAAGTTAAATTTACAACTCACCTGAACACTGCCGTCCAGGATTGGTGGAGTTGGCATCTTGATACCCTGATTTGCACTGGCATGTATAGCTTCCATTGGTGTTGGTGCAGGTGGCATTAGCTGAACATGTATTGTTACCAGTGCACTCATCAATATCTGCACAGACAATATATTAATAGGAATTAGCCTGTGTTTGTCTCCTACAATAACTCTGTATTTGATTTTTGTCTATAAATAAACTTGCAAAAGGTGCACGGTGTTGCCTGCATAAATGGGCACACTCTGAACGCCGAGGATCTGCTGGACTGCTGCCTGCCACCGGTCTCCAACCCCCTAACGCCCTGGGGTGGAGTGGTCAGTGAACCAGAATTTTATATACACTACCATTCAAAGGTTTGGGGTCACTTCATAGATTACCTTGTTCTAGATTGAAAACATACATCAATACGTTGCAAAATGAATAGGAAATACATTTGAGACCTTGACAAGGGTAGAAATAATAATTTTCAATTTAAATAGTAATTGTGTTCTTCAAACTTTCATTTCAGCGGCGGGCGTTAAGTGCCGGCCGCGTGCGTGCGTGGCTGGTCACTAAAGGGTTAAAAATCAGCCGTTTCCAGCTACAATAGTCATTTACATCAATGTCTGCACTGTATTTCTGATCAATTTGATATTATTTTAATGGACAAGATTAGCTTTTCTTTCAAAAACAAGGACATTTCTATGTGACCCTAATCATATATATATATATATATATATATAGAAAGGTTATAAATACAAAAAAAGAGTTAACCCTTTCAGTGCCAGAGGGGTTAAGGCTAAAAGGTTTAAGGGCAGTGTACATATGGAAGCTCCTGGGGCAAACCAGACGCCTCGTAGGGATCCAATCTGAATTAACTTTGATTTAAATGGTGATTTTTAACCCTTAAATGCTAGAGAGGTCACCTATGCATTTGAGGGTTTAAAAGCACAGTGAAATCAACGGATATTTGTCCCCCAGTTGGTATGTGCTAAACGTTCATGCTGTTTCTTAGTACTTGACCCTCACTGTCTATGTAGATGTTTTTGGATAATTGTGTAGACGATTTAGACTTTATCAGCCATATGCTCAAAGTAAAATGGAGTAAATCTGGAGCGAACCAACTGCACGACGGGGACAAAAAAATTCTCCAAATTTCCACCGATTTAAATGGAGCTTTTAATCTCTAGGATGCATGAAAGTTCTCCAAGCCACTGTTTCACAATACGTTCAGTACCTCGAAAAGCCCAGTTTAAATACATTTTATTTGGGGAATTGTACTTGTTCTCCACGGTGCAGTTGGTTTGCTCCAGCCACCCCATTTTTCTTTTGAACTCAGGGTCGTATTATGTAGAAATCTAGGTTAACGTTAATCATAAGTTAAAGGGATGGTAATGTTTCATAATAAAGGCAGCTCCAATTAATCTTCATAGTATTTGGGCCATGGAGAGTGTTATTTCAGTACTGTCAGAGTTGTAGTACAAGAGTAATTGAATGATAAACTATCCCCCTTCTGCCCCTTTTACTGGTGTAACACTGCTCACCTCAGAGCAGCAAGACTGTCCGGATGGCTTGCAGAGAGGGACAATCTTCAATTAGCATAAGGGAAAAACCTGTCAAGGGGGGCAGGGTTTTCCTTATGGTCACAGTAAGAAGATTGTCCCTTGCTGTGAGCTCTCCGGTCATGTGACCAGATTCCATATCTGAGGTGAGCAGTGTTACATCAGTAAAAGGGGTGGGAGGGGGATATTTTTTCATTCAATTACTCTTGAACTACAACTCTGACGGTATTGAAAAACACTCTCCATGGCCTAAATACTATGAAGATTAATTGGAGCTGCTGTTTTTGTGAAACATTACTATTCCATTAAAAGTGACTTGAATGCATGAAATTGTAGAGGTGTTAGAGTAGGGGTGTGTGAAGTGAGGCCTTCAGTTTATTGTTGGACTACACCTCCTATCTGGCTGGCAGGCGATGATCGAAAGTTGTCGTCCAACATCTAGAGGACCTCGTGTTGCCCACCCCTCTCATATGCTCCACAGATTGAAATAGGAATTGGAGAATAGGGACGTGTGGAAGGTCTAATTTTCGCCTCAGAATTTTAGCAGAAATTACTGAGACAATGAAGCATCAGTGAAATGTACCTATGGAAGGTGCAAAACACCTTCCATAGGGGTGTTCCCATGCAGAATTTTGTAGTTCCTCTGCCACATTTCCACTATGACATCACAAGGCACTCATGAAACATTCGTGACCCACATTCACACACACTCACTCTTATATGCCATGGTGGGTAGAAGTTGGCGGAAAGGGGTTTTCAAATGTGAATTCCCATGGGAGGTGGAAAATTACATTTTTCACTGATTTCTTCCAACTTTGGAATTTTATTCACATCCCTACTGGAGAGATCATCATACTGAAGCATTTATCTGACCTAATGTATCTCCCCTTAATGATTATGAAAGTAATGAGAGCAAAGAAGAACTTGTATGCAGAAAGGACTAGTTTTGGCATTTATGGGGAAGAAAAAAGTATTTAAACACAATTTTCATTTTCTTAATCGCATAGCCTAGCATGAGATATTCCAGACAGGGCAAGACATTGTAAATGCATGCATTATCCTTGCATTTGTTGATTGATAAATGAGAAAACAGAGGTATAAAGATCCTCATTGATAAATCAGAACACAGCTTAAAATAAGGCAATTTTCACTTTGCTTTTTAGTGTTATTTCCACTGTACCATACAGCTCACCTGAACATTGTCGCCCAGGACTGGCGGGGTTGGCGTCTTGATATCCAGCATTGCATTGGCATGTGTAGCTGCCATTGTTGTTGGTGCAGGTAGCAAAAGCAGAGCATGTGTTTCCAGTTGTGCACTCATCTATGTCTAGAGAGATAAAATTACAATATTTATGAGTCTACTTATGGGCAGATAAATATTTCCCATTAAGAATAGTAGGTATACTAGGCAACCAGTTAGAGGCACCAGACTGTGAATGGCAGCCTCAGCTGCACCGGCCATGCCCACTATTATGAGTTGTGGGAGTGGCTTATCGCTATATTACTAATGTATTGGGGGACAAAATTATGAAGATGATAGTTCCGCTTTAACCCTTTGCTAAACCTCACTGCACAACACATCATCCATTTAACCCTTTGAGTGCCAAAGAGGTATTCCGCGCATTGTAACTCAATGTGTTAGCTACCTCTCTGTCACTCAAAAGGTTAAAATAAAGCAAATAAATACAGGTGTCTCCTGGCTTCTAAATTACTAAACAAACACATTTTTCCCAAAGAAAATACAATGGCTAAGCAAAATCTGTTATATCACTTCAAACAAATATGTTCAGGCAGATACACTATATAAAATATATATGAACTGTTGCTCATAATCTTGGTGCTTCTCTTTGAGGGTATTTCTAACTCTGTCTTTATCCCGCCCCTGCACCTCCTATTTCCTGTTACATGTTTAGCGGTGACTCCTGTACGAGACGCTTGTTACATGCAAAAGCACGGACAAGCTGCAGGAGAGAGGAAAAACACCCCTCATATTTCAGTTAGGGACAGTCCATTCATGCATTTTATTGTAGTCCGAATTACTTTATCAACTGGTGCTTATGACACCTTTGGGGGGGGAGACTTCTCATTAACCCTTTGAGTGCCCGAGAGTTGCACAGAGGCTCACCAATATTTAGTTACTCCACTGTATCTGGTACAGGCAATGTTAGCCTGTGGCAGTGTTGAGCAATCTGAGGCCTCTTCAGTTGTTGAGGATATCTAAAATTCCCATCATCCCCAACCAGCTGTTATAATCCCCCAACAATCTACAACAGCTGGTAGGCTTCAGGTTCTGCATCCCTTGCCATGTAGAAAAAAATACTCATGATATATTGTCCATGTGGAAAATGCTAGTAAGCTAACTTATCTTGTGTTACCTGGACCAGTTTACCCTCTGTATAATAATACTACTGACCTGCACACTGTCGTCCAGGATTGGTGGAGTTGGTATCCTTGAATCCTGATTTGCACTGGCATGTATAACTTCCATTAGTGTTGGTGCAGGTGGCAAAAGGAGAACATGTGTTGTTTCTAGTTGTACATTCATCAGTATCTGCACAGACAATATGTTGACAGGCATGAGTCTACATACAAATGACATAGGTGGTTGTGGTATGGGTTTGTATCACATACCCCCATTCCTATTTATTGCCCTTTACTTTCAACTACATATATGAATATAAGTTGCTTGGCATATACATGTTAACTGCAACTTTGATACAAATTTTTAATAGAGTCATATATATATACTAGTTGAAGAGCCCGTTACATGGGCCACAGTGCCACTGCCAGCCGGTCGCGGAACAGTCATGCACAGTAGAGACTGCCCACGCCGCGGCTGATACAGTGCCAGCTGGTCGCGGTGCAGTCATGCTCAGTAGAAACTGCCCACGCTGTGGCTGATACAGTGCCAACCGGTCGCGGTGCAGTCATGCTCAGTAGAGACTGCCCACACCGTGGCTGATACAGTGCCAGACGGTTGCGGAGCAGTCATGCTCAGTAGAGACTGCCCATGCCACGGCTGATACAGTGCCAGCTGGTCGCGGTGCAGTCATGCTCAGTAGAGACTGCCCACGCCGCGGCTGATACAGTGCCAGCCGGTCTCGGGGCAGTCATACTCAGTAGAGACTGCCCACGCCGCGGCTGATACAGTGTCAGCTGGTCGTGGTGCAGTCATGCTCAGTTGAGACTGCCCACGCTGTGGCTGATACAGTGCCAGCCGGTCGCGGTGCAGTCATGCTCAGTACAGACTGCTCACGCCGCGGCTGATACAGAGCGGGAAGCTCCTTCGGAGCATCCCGCTCTGTATCAGCCTCGTCACTGGCAATCTCTACTGCACATGACTTCAGCACAAGCAGCAGCCTCTACTGCGCATGATTGTGGCGTTACACACGTTTTAGTGAATTATTATATAGGATACCGTAACTGAATAGGTCTCCCAACTAAAAATACTTACCTTAAAGTAGATCTGTCACCTACCAGATTATAATCTAATTAAATGCATTATTTTAAAGTTCCCATACATTTCTCTTTTTTTTCTGAATTTGGTATAATGGTTGTACAGATTTTAGTTTAGTAATGAGGGACTATTTAACCTCATAAAGAGCTGAACTCCCTAAACTGTCTGCATAATTACTTACTCACATGTCCTGAAATCACCCCCCTCTGCCAGAACCAGAGGGTTGGAATAAATTAAAAGGAGCGCTGATCATGTTAACTCTGTTAATAGGGATAATCCCACTGAGGTGAAAATGTTACAGATCCTTTTAATTAGTACAGTACTGGGGAGCTGAGTCCTGACACTTTCATGTCTATTTGAGACCTTGTTAACATTAAATAACTAAATACGTACTTTTTGTTCTGACTAATTTATGTTGCTAAGATTAAAAGAACAAGGCAACAAGGAAAAAACAGCTTAAGTTGTAATGACTTTGGAATAAAGCATACGCCGATGATGGAAGTGTTTTTATTTTTACTTATCAGGAAAAGACCTACTGTCTCTCTCTCTCTCTCTCTCCTCTCTCTCTTTCTCTGTGTGTGTGTATATATATTTTTTAATTATTTTTTCCAAATAAAATGTACTGTTCCTTTCAAGATTAGATACAAGCTGCCTACTGTCTTTTCCTTACCAGTGCACATTCTTCCAGGAACATCTGGGCTCAGATCGTTGAATCCCGCCCAACATGCACAGGAATAGGAGCCGTTAGCACTCGTACAGGTGGCAAATTCAGAGCATTTATGGGATCCATCTGCACAACTGTTTTTTGCTGTCAGAAGAAATAACATTTTTTAGAAAGTGTAGGATTAGCAGTGCAACACCTAGATTCATCATGTAAAAGAAACAACAACATTTATCCCACACAAAAAAATGTGAAACATTCATACCTTCAAACTTATAAGAACTTTCGTCTACTGCAAAAGTGGTACTTTTATTTAACGCCTCCTTGAAGACGGTTTGAACAGATGTTGCTGTAAAATTATTGTCAGTAGGGGTGACAATGTCAAAATTCACGACAATGCTTCCATTAGTGAGACTGGTTATGACCACTCGAACGTCTCCAGCATCCATCAAAGCTTGCATAGCAGGATCCATATTCATCTTTACCTACAAACCGTGTGAAACAAAATAATACATTTTAACAAAATTTTAACAACCACACTGCAATAAAATGCATCCAGAAAGTGTTTGTTTTCTAAAGACACAAATTAGGAAGCAGTGATCGAAAGGGAGTAAAAAGGCTCTGCTGGACTATGGTCAGATTAGATAGTGTCCGTTTTAAATTGTGCGTGTCACCTTAAAGGGATAGTAATACTTCGTTTTATATTTATTTTATTTTGTAGGCATTAAAAAAACATGAAGAACGATATAGGTCTTATCTCTCAAACCTTTATGGTTTAAGAGATATTCACAAGCAAAGTTTCACCTCCCGCCCCTTTTACCTAGTGTAAGCCACCTCCCCTCAGATGTGGACTCTAGTCCATAGACCAGACAGATAACAGCAGGGGACAATCTTCTTCCTATGAGAACAATGAAAGTCCTGCCCCCCTTGATAAGTTTTTCAGGTTTTTCCCTTATCTTAATTGAAGATTGTCCCTCTCTGCAGTCTACCTGGGCACCTCCCTTCTGATCTGGCTGAGCAGTGTTACATCAGTAAAAGGGGTGGGAGGGGGACACTTTGTCATTGAATTACTCTTGAACTACAACTCTGACAGAATTGAAATAACACTCTCCAAAGTCCAAATACTATGATGATTAATTAGAGCTGCTTTTATTATGAAACATTACTATCCCTTTAAGTCAGCTTTATCTAGTTTCATAAATAATTTAACCCTTTGAGTGCCAAAGGGGTACGGAACACATTACTTTGCAGTGTGTGGGCTCTGTCTAAGTTCATCCATAGCACAGTGTGTGGGATCTGTCTAGGTTCATCCATAGCACAGTGTGTGGGATCTGTCTACGTTCATCCATAACACAGTGTGTGGGATCTGTCTAGGTTCATCCACAGCACAGTGTGTGGGATCTGTCTACGTTCATCCATAGCACAGTGTGTACTAATATTGGTTCTGCGCAGAAACTAATCAGCGTAAAATGACAAATACTAATTACTCAAAAACTATTTATATTACAAATGGCTAGTTCAATATACAAGGGTTTTGAATTGCTTTAAAATGGTCAATTTATCTTTACCCTTTAAAGGCTAGATGGGTTTTCTCAGTATAAAAAAGTTCCTTTTTTACAATCTCAAAACGGTGTTAAAGCTAATCACTCCCCTCCCTTACCGACCTCTACCCCTCCCCCCCCTTATTCTGTCCACTCAGATGTCCAGGCACCAGTGTATCCCCCCCCAGGACCATTTATTCTAAAACCAGTATCAACCATTTCCAAAAAATAACTATGACATCAGACTTACATCATTTGTAAAATTGTTCTGAAATTCTTTAAATTCGTTGCTTGTTTTGTCATTGAATGCAGCTACGAATTTACTATTTGTTACCCGAATCTCTGCCGTGAAGAATTTTCCAACTGTTGCAAAGACATGGAAGAGAATAGAATAGAGAATATAGCATTAATAGCAATATGCAAGAAAAAGAGGAAAAAGAGGAGGAGGGGCGCCAATACTGTGTTATCTCAGTGTAACAGATAATGACATATAACACATTTATAATATTATATATTTTATATATATATATATATATATATATCCTAGTATGAAAGCCCGCATACAAGGGCTAAAGTGCACCCAGCTGCCCCGGCTGGTGCCAAGGAGCCGGGAGCAGAGACAGGATGTGAGCCGTCCGGAGCAGGGCAGCGCATTCGGCGAGTCTCTACTGCGCATGACTGCCACCTGGTGGACTAATAGGATTCGCCGAACACAGTGATTCTTAGCGGGGAGCTCCAGACGGCTCACAGCGAAGCTCCCTGTGTGAGAAGCCACACATGCACAGTAGAGACTCTCTATTGCGCATGTGCAGTTACGGCTCACAGTGAGCAACACATTCTACCACTTTATGTAAGGATATATATACATTTTTATTGCTGCTGAATTACACATATGTGTTTTATTCAGCCACTATTCTTGTGAGTAGTTTTCTTACTGTGGTGGTTGGTGAATTTTGGTTCTCAGAAGATATCACACTAGAAGCACTTCCTGTTTTTTCTTTTCTTCTCATTAATAGCAATAGTCTCCCATGATTGGGATGTCTGTGACACTGAGCGTTTCTGCGGCGTAGCAGATGTATCATGAGGGGCAAATAAATATTACATTTTTAACCACTTCTTTGCCAGGAGGATAACAACTTAAGTGCATTGGCACTGGAAGGGTTAAATAAGGCTTTTATTGGTCTTGAATGCTAGCGAGCTTTCTAGTGCTTTGCTTTGTGCTGCATTGGTGACCTCACAAGCATTCTGGCGGGATAAAAGATCCATATAGGGTGGAACTGTCACTTTTAAGAAATATTCTCTTTGATGTAGATGGTACCATTTAACCCATGAATGCCACCATTGTTTCACAATGTGTTGGAGACCACTCTTATCAATAGGAATTGTGGGGATGTTTATTTGTCAGATGAAGTTGATTTGTTGCAAAGTCTCTCCAGTTTTCTTTTGAAAATGAGACTCAAACTGGCAGGGATGATGGGAGTTTTAGTCTGGCAAAAGGTGGAGGCCCACTGCCCTGACTCTTGCAATCCTTTTCATTTGCATGAAAAAAAATCTAGGCCAAGGCAATGAGTGCAAGGTGAATGGAAACTAGTAAGTTTCATTCATATCACAACCTCTGATTTTCTGTCCTCCTCTATCCACAGTGAAACACGTAGACAGTTTAGTAGCTGTTATAACAAACTGTTAGCAAAGAGTTTTCTTTCACCACCAGCATGCTCACACACACACATCATGAACAAAACACCTAGTTTCTTTTATTTACATTTCAATTGGTAAATAGAACTTCCTCAGTTCAGTGAATATTCTGTTCTTTCAAAATCTGATTTACCAGTAAAACCCTTGGGGTTTATAATTTTACACATAGAACACCTAAGTAAATAACCCTTCTGACACTTTAGTGTGATAGTATTCTACATTTCATCTACATTCATAGCTGGGAACTTTGTCTTGTGGATCCCTGGAAGGGGACTCATGTGGTGCAGCTGGGAGGAGATAAATGATGTGATTCAAGTGAAAAATGGGTGTGGCTTGATTGAGAGTGAGGGCGGGGCTTAACAGACATCAAAACGTGGGAGGGATAGGCTGGGGAATGAGTAGGAGGGTAATAGGAGGAATAGGGTGGGAAGGAGCAGAAGTGGGCAGATTTTCATTAGAAACTTCCCACATCTGAACAATCAGCCTCTAACCCGGTAATCAACAGCAAAATCAGAGTCTCCGGAGCAGATTCAGAGTTTCCAGCTGCACGCCGCTCGGAGACTCCGGACTTCTTTGAAAAAAAAAACATGTTCGGCGGGCGTTAAGGTGACAGCCACGTACGAACGCGGCTGTCACTAAGGGGTTAAACTGTGTTTTTCATTTGCTATCACCATGTGGTGCTGCTACTATCATTAATTGTGAAGAACCATACATCTGTGACTCATTTCCCTTAAAGCACAAGTTATTATGACATACTGAGATACTCAATCATTCTGCATCTACATCGCTGGAGTAACATAGCTACATCAAGCTATATATATATATATATATATATATATATATAAAACAAAATGGAGGTGGGCACTCTATTAAAACAAATGAATATCTTATTTGCCCGGGTGCTACCAGCCGAGTTAATAATACATAAATGTCCTGTAGTCCAAAGACTAGCAAGTAGGAGCACTCCAGGGACTTAGTATAAACACAAAAATTATTTATTATTATAAGTCATATTCATCGACGTTTCGGCCCTCTCAGGGGCCTTCCTCAAGACAATACAAACAACACCAAAGTGACCATGTATACAGTGTGACCGTCAAAACAGGCGCGAACATTGACCTTAACGTCCAAGCATGACGTCATTGGTGACCTTAGTCGTGTGTTGAGCGGCATCCTTGGCTACAGTTAACCATAGGTATGCCGTTCATATACATAATGTCCCCGCAATCCTAATACATTGACCATCATCATCTCGTGCCCAAATGACGGCAAATTGCAACCACATAATGTCCGACGGCAGTTAAAACAAATAATCAAAACAGTAGAAAATATATTTCTGAATAGGACAATAAAGATTGCTTCATTATTAGAAAACTTGCAGTGAAGAGACCATGTGAATAATACTTATTCTGAATACCGTATCACTATTGGCATATCAACAGTGTGACTAGCGATTGATTTAATAAAGTCTAGTGAAATACCTTCGAGTTGGCATATGGTCCACCAGCCATTGTCGTATTCCAGGTAAAGGAAGCAATTGTCGGCATCAATATATATATATAATATATATTTATTTATCTTGGGGTAGCTAAGTCACTCCAGTGATGTAGATGCAGAATGAATGTCTCAGTATGTGATAATATCTTTTTTGTTAAAATAACATTCAGTTATCAGGACAAACTTCCCTTTTCAAGTCAAAAGCAAGTCAAAACGTCCAGTATTGCTTTTGTCTTTATAAAGGGAAGTTGTTACTCTTGAAAGATGATTATCACACATTATTCCTGTGGGGAATAAATGGCGCAATGCAAGAAATATGTGCAATCGCTATTTCCTGTGTGAAAACCACTAGGGAATAGGTTTGTCAATGATTTTGTTGAATTGGGCATGAAAAAATCAAGATTAGCGAACAGCTTTGCATGTTTTTTTTTGTGGGCGTGGCCAGGATTAACGGATCTCTGTGAGTGGAATAGTGAATGCGCTTAATGCAGGAAGTGGTATTACGATTGAATTTATACATCTGTGTAGTGTTGTCTTAAAGGAGCAGTAAACATTTTTTATGAAATCACATGTTTTATAGAGCATTTCCTGCTGAATAAAACAAGGTCACTCCCACTGATGTCAGATGTTTTATTCAAAAATCAGAGCTGTTTAAATAATCAGAAAGTGAATTTACTGTGATTACTTCCTGATAGGTCTAACTGACAGGAAGTGACAGCCGGTTTCTATCACATTCTATGGAGAACTTCTCTGACTTTCCTTTCCATTAGAATCTAATATGAAATCTAATTAGAATTTGACCACTAGAGGGCACTGCTAATGTAAAAAACCATGGGTTTAAACTGTAATAACTCTGGAAATATAAATCTGTAGGCAGTGGGAGTACCCTTATTTTACTCATTAGAAAAATCCCTACAACATAAAAAAAAGTTTACTGCTCCTTTAAAAGGAATTTTTTATGCTCAATTCAAGAAGCGTTCGGTATTCAGCTTCCTGGATTAGAACATGTGCAAAACCTATCTGTGCACAAAAGATGCGAACATTTCTTGCATCCCGCCATTAATTCCATCTTAGATTTCAGCAGGGGCATTTTATATAGTCTAATAGGATCTAATGTACTGAATCTTCTGTGTACATATTTTCAGAATTCAGCTCTCATTGTGTAACCTACCTGATGAAGAGACCAAAGTGGTAACGAAAGCTTGTTACTTGCTAGCTAATAAATGTATCATGTTCATTTTACCATGTTTTTGCTGTATCCAGGCTAACATGGTACCGCTAACTTACCTACACCTTTAACCCTTCAAGTGCCAGAGGGGTACCTCACAATGCATTGTATACCCTCTCTGGCACTTAAAGGGTTAAATAAAATTGTTGCTATATATTCTGAGGTTTTTCTCTTAGTTTAATGTCACAAGTATCTTACCTGTCCACACAGAGGTGCTATAGTTGTCATTGCCAGGACAGGACAATTGTGATATGGTGATTTTATATTCAGAAGAAGGAATCAGGTTTGCATAAGACAACTTTGTATCAGCTGCAACTTTCTGTATGTTTATTGTTGCACTTGCGTTGGCCAATATCACCATATACATAGCATTAGCTGGACCTCCTTCAGCCTTTGCGATGATGTCAATCTCTTCACTTGACACTCTGGTCAGCTGAGAATACACATTTATTCCCACTGTAAATATAAGTGGCAAATATTAATATTGTAAACGCCATACGTCTGTAGCAAATTCAACCCCCAAAGTTGCTCCACATTTATTTTGTGGTTATGGCAAAACATGGAACAAGCTAGATGTAACATTTTCAATGTAAAACTTTTCATTTATGTGAAATTAAACAAAAAGTATATGAAAGCTTCTCAGATTCTTTGTGTAACCTTAAATAAGCACTAACATCTCCAAGGAAAAGAAAGCTCACAGCGCTAACTCGCCATAAAGTATCCATGTGACTAATAAAGTTTAATTAAAGTGAAAAACTCACCACAAGCTGGATTTACTGTAGTTACGGTAGATTTTGAGGTTGTTTTAGCTACTATTGTTGTTGTTTTTGTTGTTGCTGCTGTTGTTGTTGTTGCTGTTGTTGGAGTTGTTGTTGTTGTTGTTTTTGTTGTTGCTGCTGTTGTTGTTGTTGCTGTTGTTGGAATTGTTGTTGTTGGGGTTGTTCCTGCTGTTGTTGTTGCTGTTGTTGGAGTTGTTGTTGTTCCTGTTGTTGGGGTTGTTCCTGCTGTTGTTGTTGTTGTTGCTGTTGTTGTTGGAGTTGTTCCTGTTGTTGTTGTTCCTGTTGTTGTTGTTGTTGTTATTGCTGGAGTTGTTCCTGTTGTTGTTGTTGGAATTGTTCCTGCTGTTGTTGTTTTTACTGCTGCTGCTGTTGTTGGAGTTGTTCCTGCTGTTGTTGTTGTTGTTGTTGTTGGAGTTGTTGTTGTTCCTCCTGTTGTTGTTGTTACTGCTGCTGCTGTTGTTGGAGTTGTTCCTGCTGTTGTTGTTGTTATTATTGTTTGAGTTGTTCCTACTGGTGTTGTTGTTACTGCTGCTGCTGTTGTTGGAGTTGTTCCTGAAGTTGTTGTTGGAGTTGTTCCTACTGTTGTTGTTGTTACTGCTGCTGCTGTTGTTGGAGTTGTTCCTGCTGTTGTTGTTGTTGTTATTGTTGGAGTTGTTCCTACTGTTGTTGTTGTTACTGCTGCTGCTGTTGTTGGAGTTGTTCCTGCTGTTGTTGCTGTTATTATTGTTTGAGTTGTTCCTACTGTTGTTGTTGTTACTGCTGCTGCTGTTGTTGTTATTGTTGGAGTTGTTCCTGCTGTTGTTGTTGTTGTTACTGCTGCTGCTGTTGTTGGAGTTGTTCCTGCTGTTGTTGTTGTTATTGTTGGAGTTGTTCCTGCTGCTGTTGTTGCTGCTGTTGTTGTTGCTGCTGTTGTTGCTGATTCTGTTGTTGGGGTTATTGCTAATGATGTTGTCACTGATGATGTCTCTGTCAGTGCCATTGTTGTTGCTGCCCTTGTTGATGTTGCTGTTGCTGATGTTGTGGAGTCTGTTGTTGGTGTTGCTGTTGTGGTTTCTGTTGATGCTGCTGTTGTTGTTGTGGTTTCTGTTGATGTTGTTGATTCTGTTGATGTTGTTGCTGATGCTGTGGTGGTTTCAGTGTAAGTTGCCTGTGAATCAGATGTAGCACTCGTTGTGCCTGGGGTGCCCACTGTTGATATTGTAGTGGTCTGGGATCCTAGAGTGGTAGAAGTATCTAATGTAGTGTTTGCTACGAAGATCCCTGCTGTGGTTGAATCAGATATAGATAAATCTGTAACACTTAATATTGAGGCAGTTTCAGCAAAAGTAGTGGTTGTCATCTCTGAATCGCCTGAGAAGCTATCAGAGAATAGACTGGTGATGTCAGTAACAGTGCTCTGGCCCAGGCAGCCACCTACAAAACAGAAGAATAATTAATATATCAGAAAGTAAAGAGTAGAGTGATTTTAAGATCAATCATCTGCAACGGAGGGAACAAATTACAAGTTTTCAGATTTACTATGGACTTAAATGGGAATTTTACCATTGGAATAAGAGGTTCTTATTTTCTTTAACAGAAGGATTTACCTAAGCAGGTGTCTGATACAGCAGTCTGTAACCCCAGATCATTTGTGAGTGCTAACTGTGCTTTAAGAATTGTCACCCAAAACTGTATTCCATATTCTAGATTTATAAAGAAGCTGAATTATATTCCCTTATTGTACCTCACTCTTCTCTTACACTTTTCCTTACTTTGAGGTTGGGCCTGGCTTCATGCAAAATGAAGGTGGGAGGTGCAACGAGGCAAATGGGTGGGAGGGATGAAGAGGCACAGCAAAAGGAAGGTGGTATGGGTGAAAAGGAGTGGCACAAGAGAATGTGGGAGGGAGAAAGAGGCAAAAGTGTGTGAGGGATGTGAGTGGCGAAGGCTAAGGGGGAGGGATGAGTAAGTGCCATAAGGGTAAGAGCAGGGAAAAGAGGGATGACTAGGCAAAAGTGGTGAAAGGGAGGGAGGGAGAGGCAAAGTGGCAAATGGATGGTAAAAGGGATGAATAGGCAAAGAGATTAAAGAGAGGGGGATTTGAAGCAGTAAAAGGGAAGGTGGGAGGTATTTGAGGTCAAAATGGGTGAAAGGGGAGGGAGTTGAACATGGGAAGGAAAAACAGCTAAATGGACCATGGGAGGAAAAAAGCAGAAGTGGAGAAAGGGAGGAAGGATGGCAAAATGGCAACTCCTGGCAAAATTGTCCCCTTTCCACTTCTGTTTGAATCCTCGTCCCATGGCCACTCGCTGAGTGATTTTGCCAGGCGTGGTGAAATCACCTCTCCTCCTTACTGCCACCCAGGGTGTGGCTAGCAGCAGCTGAGGACCAGTCTGTCTCACAGGCTAGCCTTTCATAGATATAGACATTAAACCTCATCCACCTCTTTTCTGCCTATTTACTTATCAAAATCTTTTTACAGAGAAAAAACACATTACTCTGTATGTATTTCCATACACAGCTTAGCGTCATCAGCAAAGATTGAGCCATTACTTTCAATAACCACTTCTAGATAATTATTAAATTCTAGATCATTATTAAATGGATTAAGAGCTTTGGATCCAGAGCTGAACTCTGTGGCACTCCATGTCCATCATTAGGCCAGCTTGAAAATGTTTAATTTACAATATTTCTCTACATTCTCTCAATAACCAGTTTTCTGTCCATGCACAGCAGCAAATTAGTAAACCAGCTGCACCATAGGAACAAACAATAATTTCCAGAACTACCATTAACTGACAGGGCAACTATCACAAGGATGGTGTCCTATCAGCAGATCTGATATCCTCGGAGAAGACCTCCAGGTGAATCTGGAGCTAAATTGTGAGCCCTGGTGGACTAATAGGACAGCAGAACAAGGATTTGAAAGGAGACAACCCCTAGTTCTAAAATGTTGTTCCAACGAGAAGAGACTCAACTGCAACACTGAAGTCTAACAGTTCAGTCTCTTGTCCTGCACAATGCAGTCACCAAAGAACAACCATATCACACTTGTAACCATCCTAATACAGAGGTTCTACAGAAGCTTTACACAGAACCTGCAAAGTTTGTGTCTGAGAGCCAAATACTTATGGGTTGTCCTCCAGTCAAAGGAGTCAAAGTTCTTATACCCTGAATGCCTTTTAGGAGATGTTTGAAGGCTGCACAAGAGCAGAGAGTAAAAAGTGATAGTCAACCTTGAAACTAGCCTTTTATCCCCTCAAATATTATGGAAGTCTCCAACATATTCTAAATCAATGTTTTTAGACCTCTCTAGCACTCAAGGGATTAAAAATCCAAAAGAAATCAATGGAATTTTGTATTTATCCCATACTTTCTGCAAGGCACTTTCTGCAGATACCCACTGGTGGTATAGTAACTGGGTTCTGCTTTTTCTCTGACATCCCAATTCAATGTACCTAGAGCAGTGCACGCAAGAGTCAAATACTGGGGAATCTATCCCATTTATTACTGTGCTGTACTAGAACATAACATTTTGGGAAGCTGTTAAACTCCCTTTGTAACGAGTGAAAGGTCCACTTTAATACGGGATCAGAACATTACGGATAATTTTGTTGCACTTCTTTAAAATTTGTCCTTTTCTTAGTCTCAATTCATGACATATTTTTGACGTCTGTTCCCAAATCTTGGGTGCCTAGCGAGCAAGTGAACTGTTTGCATGCTGGAAAGGTATGCAACACATTGCAGACATAGCTCTGCCACTTAAAGGGTCGAACCACTAAACTAATTTTTTTTAAATTAAATATTAATATGGAAATCATCACTATCCTGTTTAATTCTTTAAGAAGCAGCTTTATAAAGCACTGTAGTGCACAAACCTCTGGTCTTTAAATGGTTAAAAACCAGACAGGCTGACTTATTAAGATCAACTGCAGCAACTCTGGAGCAAACCGTATCAAAATGTCCATTGATTTAAATTTGGCTTTTAACCCTTTGAATACTAGTTCTCTGATGCATTTTTTTGTGTCTTGAGGTGCAGTTGGTTTGCTTCAGAATTGAATGAATAAAGGAATGATTCCATGAATGAAGGAATGATTCCATGAATGAATGAATGAAGGAATTAATTAATTAATTACTGGTCTAGTTCCACATTTGCTAAGAATCAATGACCAAGAAAAGGAAAGTGTACACTTCCCTGTAGGTCTCACAACAAAAAAATCTCTAAAACACTATTACCACCCTCCCAAGTAAATTTGATGTTTGCGACATATTTATTAATTCACAGTTATTTAGAAATAAGTATTAGCAATTTATTTCATAAAGTTGACATATTCTTTTTTTACGACATCTTTAAATCAGGCTATTAAGCATCTAGAAATAATATTTTTGTACCCCTCACAAATTAAATCAAAATTCAAGGCAACATTAAACAAAGGCATTTTTTCTTGAAATATATATTAATTGCTATAGGGATACCTGAAGTGAACCGTGAACTTTTGAAACCTTTGAGGATTTGGAAACTCTATTAAATCATTGGGGGAGATTCACTAAGCGGTGATAAAGAGGTGATAAAGTGGAGATGACTTCTCCAGTGATATCACTTCTCTAGATACTATGTTATTGTATAGATCCTATGCACTAAGATCTCCAGAGATGAAGAAATCTTAGTGCATTGGCTCCATATAATAGCATAGGAATTGGAGAAGTGATATCACTGGAGAAGTCATCGTCACTTTATCATCTCCTTATCACCGTTTAGTGAATCTCCCACTATGTGCAAAAGATCAGTGGGCTCATTCCAGGGAAACCAGTTTCCCCGCAGAGGAGAACCAAAATGAACATGGTTTTGAATAGGAATTTTGCGTCATTGAATGCAAGAGTGATTTTCAATGTATTGCTATGCAAAGCATTAGAGACCATTACAGCATTCAGTGGTGTAAAACCACATTTAGATCAAAGGAAATTTGGGTAGTTTCTTCTGAATCACTGGCCCATATTTAAAGAAGCAAAATAGAGTTACTCTGGATTAAACCATGCACACCATAGGGGACAAATACAAATTCCTAAATTCACATGCACTTGAAGAGATCTTTTTAACCTCTTCTTCTAGTCATCCATTAAGACTAGAGGAAAGAAGATTTTGTCTAAAACAAAGGCAGGGACTCTTTACAGTAAGGGTGGTAAAGCTATGGAATTATTTGCCTCGGGATGTTGTACATGCAGATAGTACAACTGCTGTCAAAAAAGCAATGGATACCTATCTAACACAGAACAATATTGAAAATCATGACAGTTGGCTTCAAAGCAGATAGGATGTTGATCCAGGGATCTATCTGACTGCCATTTAGAGTCAGGAAGGATTTTCCACTTGGAGCTAGACTGGAAATGGCTTCAGAGGGCTTTTTTCTGTCTTCCTCTGGATCAACAGGGGTGATTTGC
Organism: Rhinophrynus dorsalis; assembly: GCA_037306005.1. Lineage (NCBI taxonomy): Eukaryota > Metazoa > Chordata > Amphibia > Anura > Rhinophrynidae > Rhinophrynus > Rhinophrynus dorsalis. The sequence goes on from CM074719.1 coordinate 34,327,480, forward strand.
ATGGGCTGGACTTGATGGATGCATGTCTTTTTTCAGCCTCATCAGCTATGTTCCTGTGTTACTTGGTTACTCTAGCATTCATGGGATTAAAAGCCCAATACAATTTACCAGGCATTTTTGTTTGTCCCCTATGGTGCAGCTGGTTCACTCCAGATTAACTCCAATTTGACTTTATAAATAGGCGCCACTGTTCTCCTTATTGAACAGTGCCGTGGAATACATTGGTGTTTAACCCTTAGCGACCATCCGGCAGTTAAGGACCATGGAGAATTTTTTTTGCTTATCCAATTCAGGGGTCCCCGAGCGGCGTCCAGCCGCACGGGAACCCCTAAATTCAGTGATGTGCCAGGATCACCCCTAGTCTGTAATCCCCATACTGTAGCTTTGTTAAAAATAAACTTATTGCCCACAGTGTCATCTTTCAAACCCTTATGGTTTGAGAGATGACACTGAGTTCCCCCTCCCTCCCCCTTCCCTGACTGAAAGCTGACTGCAGGGTAAGCTGCAGCTGAGCCGAGATCGCATTTATAAAAAATAATTCTTTCACTGAAACGGTCTTCTACGTGTGCTTGGTTTGTGTTTGGTTTACAAGCACACGTAGAAGACCGTTTTAGTGAAAGATTTCTTTTTTATAAATGCGATATTGGCAATGCTGCAGAGCCGCCTGATGCAAGTAATACCGGATATCCCTTCAGTCAGCGTTCAGCTTTCAGTCAGGGAAGGGGGAGGGAGGGGAAAACTTTGAGCGCTATCATCTCTCAAACCATAAGGGTTTGAGAGATGACACTGGGGGCAATACGTTTCTTTTTAACAAAGCTACAATATGGGGATTAGTAATTTGCAAGTATTACTGTCACTTTAAGTACAAAACTGTTATAAATTATTCCTTAAGTACAAAACTGTTATAAATTAACCGCACCCCTCCAAAAAAAACTGCACCATATTTATATCAACAAATAAATCATAAAAAAACATTTTGATCATTCTACTGCCATTGTTTTTCACTAAGTCTGCAACAAGAGAACCTTAGTAAATATTCCTCACAGATCCTATAATGTTAACCCATATATATAATGTTATTTGTTTTGGTGGGTTTCTTGCTTATTTAAATGTTTAATACTAATCCATTTCTGTAATATGTTAATACTTTGTAACCCCATAAATAAAATTCAGTTTACTCTCCAATCAAGACATGTCCTCTAACATCATAAAAAAATATTAAATACATAAGGGGAGATTCACAAAGCGGTGATAAAGAGTTGATTTAGTGGAGATGACTTTTCCTGTGACATCACTTCTCCAGAACCTACGCACTAAGATTTCTTCAATTTAGTGCACTGGCTCCATAGAATAACATAGGAAATGGAGAAGTGATAAACTGGAGAAAACATCTCAATGTTATCTCCACTTTATCACCTCTTTATCACATCTTAGTTCAGGGCTTAAAATTTGAAGTCCTTTGCTACTAGCCAGACCTGAAAAGTTACTCACCACTGCAAGCCATAACATACCCACCAGGGCTGAATTTCTACTCGCCAGGGCTGAATTTTCACTCACCATTGTCTAGTAGCGAGTGGAAATTTTGAGCCCTGCAGTGTTACATCGGTAAAAGAGACGGGAGGGGGATACTTTATCCAAGGCTTAAAATTTTAAGTCCTTTGCTACTAGCCAGACCTGAAAAGTAACTCGCCATTGCAATCCATAACATACCCACCAGGGCTGAATTTCTACTCGCCAGGGCTAAATTTTCACTCGCCATTGGCTAGTGGCGAGTGGAAATTTTGAGTCCTGTCTTAGTGAATCTCAGCATAATCTCCAATCAATGCATCTTCTATGACACCAAAAACCAATAATAAACATGTAAATAAGACCAAGTAATGTCCAATTAATGCATCTGCTATGACACTCTAAAATATAATAAAGTGATACAAAAAACTTACAGGAAAGGCAGGTGATAAAAAATAATATATAGATATGCGTAGCCATGGTCCACTTTCTTGCAAACAGTCCTTATTCCAGAATCTCTACTGAAATACCCTTTACTTGTCCTCCAATTTAAGAAGCAGTAGAGTAAGAGTGGGAGGCTTTTATACGAATCACCATCATTGCATTGGAATTTGTGTTCATACACAAAGACACACTTGTGACGTTTTCTCATCTAAATCACTCACGGCCACAAAGGGGCAGAGCCCAAATTTTAACAAAATCTCCACCTGTACGTAACTTTTTTTGACTGCTCCTTTTTGTCTTCTTTTGTCTTTTTGTTTATTTAAATACTTTGTTTTTCTAACAGTGAGGATAATGCATCATAGAGGTGACAGAAGTTCCATCCATACATACTCATTGCTAAAGGTTTTTACTGTTTTAGTCATAGGAGAATTCTAATATAGGACGTTCTTTTTTATGACTCTTTACTAAGTGAGTTGTTTTAACTCTCTGGGTGCCAGTGGGGTATCCAACGCATTGCAACGCATTGAGTTTGATACCTCTCTGGCTGTCAGAGGGTTAAGATGTCAAGGTCTCCCTGCTTTTAGCTCATTTCAAATGCGAATCTAAAAATGACAATTCTAACCCTTTGAGTGCCAGAGGGGTACGCAACGCATTGCTTTGCAATGCGTTGCGTACCCCTCTGACACTCAAAGGGTTAAAAGTTCAAAGTTAACTTGAAACAAAATTAAAATCTGCTTATAGATGATAGCACTATGAGAAATAAATTGACCTTAAATAAAACAAATTAGCATATTGGGGACGGAATCAGCTTAAAGTGCCACACGGAGTCAAACTAACATAAAGATGAATTGTTCCAAAATAATTTATTTGACAGAAAAAAACTAATACAACATCAGTGTAGATTTTAAGTGTCTGAAAAAAAAAACCCTAAACATGTCTTAAGGTGACAGGACAACTTTAAATTTTATATTTAAAATATACACTATTTTAACCCTTTAACGACCAGCCATGCACCACGCAGACGGCAGTTAAGGACCATGGGTAATTTTTTTTTTTTAATGCATTAGATTCCGGGGTCCCCGAATGGTGTGCAGCATGGCTGGTAACCCACAATTCCATGACGTGACAGGACTGTCATTGGTCCTTAGGTGCCGAGCCACTGTGACTGTCTTGGCATATCATTAGTCATTAAGGGGTTAACTTTTAATTTTTAACTTTTCTAAGACAACCTAGAGGACGTGGTCTTCAGAGCTTACAGTTTAGCAGGGCATATCTCTGGCACTCAATGAGTTACTCCAACTCACTCACCTATAATCAAATGAGCGTGAAATACTAAGATGAACTGGAGTAATTCTGGTGCAAAACAACTGTACCACAGAGATAGCAAATAAAAATCGTCATTGATTTAAATGGGAGGTTTAACCTCTTGAGTGCTTGTGGGGTCTCCAGGATAAGGTCTTATAAGAACAATTTAAACAGTGGGCATTCTGGGAATTTGTATGTTTCACCTATGATGCAGCAGGCTTGCTGCCAATTTGCTCCAGGACTTAACCTTTTGAGTGCCAGAGGGGCAAACAATGCATTGCTTTGCAATGCCTTGCATACCCCTCTGGCACTCAAAGGGTTTAGGACTGGATTTCCTAATAGACAGAGTAAGCAACGTCTTAGAGCTCCAAATTTAAATCAATGGAGATCTATTTAGCAAACAAGGGATTAAAGCTTTTTTTTTTTTTTTTTTGTTCTTGCTTGTTATGGACCAAGGGTATTTTCTGTGCCAGTAAACAGTGGAAGGGGCAGTGTCATGTGAGGAGCGGGGCCATGGACAGAGCTAAGGGCACCTAGAGTACCTTGTCTACGGGAGCCTGGAATGTAAATCTGGCCATACAGGTCTTCTTAGTTAGTACATCAGTCTTACTGTTGTCCCTAATTTGGTATATAAAACAAAATGAAATGATAATGGTACTAAGTGACAACTTTCATACAGAGACTGTCTTCTAACCATGCATGCTCCATTGAACTGTAATATCTTTTGAATGAAAAATCTGCTATCAGTGGTATTTCATGTTTGACTCAATAGGAAAAGCCATATAAAGTACCGTGCGGTCTGGGGGCTGATGGCTCTAGTGGATCACGGCATTTTTTTTTTAGATGCATTTTTGGATCACAGGGGGTGGCCATTAAGGACCATGGAGCATTTTTTTTTTACAATGAATTCTGGGATGGCACAGTGGCATGCATCCACGCTGCCATCCCAGAATCCCATGACGCCAGGGCGTTACCCCTTAAGGACCAGTGGTCCTGGGACGTTTCCATCCCATAAGTACCGCTTTGATCTTTGCCGACTTGCTGGTACACGTGACCTGTTGCGTGTATCTGCGCGCTGCTTTGAGGCCTGAAAGAGATCGCTCCAGTCTTGGAGCGGTCAATTTTAGGCCCCATTTTTACTTACAGTGTTCCCGGTGGAGCGCTGTAAGTAAAAAGTATGTGACGTACTATGACCGTCATCAGTCCTTAAGTATTTAAGGACCATGACGGTCATAGTACGTCACATAGTCGTTAAGGGGTTAACGTCCAGACCAGCATGATGGTCCTGGAACATCACAAGATGCTAAGGAGTTAAGGTGTTAATGACAACAGTTACTATTCCTTTTAATACAAATAACTCAAAAAAATGCAAGTCTTCCCAGATACTAGAATGGAGTAGTGGAGATACTCTTGTTTTACAGAGCTCAAAAAGCCCTATGATATTTTTGGAGCATGTAGGAGCATTCATAAAGTCATGTCCATACTTACGCTTTTTTTTATTTATTTTTTTTTATTATTTTAACATTTATTTCTCTGCCAAACATGTGCCCATGTACAGTAGGCAGATAAACATGTTCTATCATTCAGAAATGCATAATTATATTTAAGTTAAATACATAAGGGAGCAGCGTATCTATTGCGGTCTCCCATAGAATAGCAATTGTCCCTCTTAACCTCTATGATGTTAAATATGTCTCCAGTGCATTGAGAGGCATGTCCATATACTCCTCCTAGTCTTCTGCCCTTACTTCTGCCACCAGTACTCCTTAAATCAAACAAATCCAGCCCCTTCTCGTTGACTGTCTGCTACTACACTAGCTGATATCATAGTTTCACTATCTCTCTCTCCCCGAAGCACATACTGATAACTTGCTGTAAACTGGACTCCCCTTTTACACTGGCAGGTTAACATGGAGGGAACAGATGGGTGGGAAACTCTCCAGGAGGGGAAAAATTATGTTAATTTCATTTATTTCAATGCAACAAAAATAGCAGAAAAACTACTTTTCATGAGATTCTCACAGAAGACAGGAAGTGCAGTTTTTAGCATGTGTCAGTCATCCCTAATAATGATGATGATGTGTCATTTTCTCAGTACTTTTGTTTCAATGCATGAAAGTATTTCTTTGCTATTTCTGGATTGCTATACACTTGATTTGTTTTGAATAGGTGATGTACGTCATCAATGTACTGGCTATCTCCAAAATGCATATTTTAATAAATAATATGTTAGAATATGTATTTTTTCTAGGTAACATACATACCTTGTTTGCTGGCAAATCCAACTAAGTTAATTTGATATCTTGCTAAATTATTACACTTTATGGAACAATTAAACGTTTCTCGTTCTGAATCAGATAATCAAATTGAAAGGGATAGTTCTGTTAGGGGTTTATTTTTTTAAATATAGTTCAAGTTGAATAAGATGTAATAACAGTTGTAAAAAACAAGCTATTTTATGAAATTTTTAGATACACCATTCTTTGTCAGCATTTTTGTGATGTATAATCATTACTGCATGATTAATTATGGAGACAATCAACCATTCTGTAAATTAATGGGAACATTATTTGTCCCTCGTGTGAATTTTTGACTCTCTGCACTTCAAGGATTAGTTTTAACCCTTTGAGTGCCAGAGGGGTACGGAATGCATTGCTTTGCAAAGCATTCCGTATCCCTCTGGCACTCAAAGGGTTAAATCTTTAGTTATCTCCTGGATGGCAAATGGTTATTAAGAGAGCAGTAAATGTTTTATATGAAAGTGTTTTTCATGTAGGGTTTTACCTGCTGAGTAAGTTTTTCATTCATTTACAACTCAAACTTGTTTTTGTATTGCTTTTTTTGTGTGTTTTTTAATGACAGTCAAATTAAATGTGAGGATACAGAAGCTGCATAATAGAGAGGCAAACTATCTATTCTCACTGGGAACATTCTGTGTGTTCAGGCAGTCTCTGCAGTGAATGAATGCATTGCGTGCGTTGCCAGTGAGGCAGCAAAATTACATACCTCCCAACATTTTAAATTGCCAAAGAGGGACACTTGTGTTTTAGGGGGTGTTGCTTGGGGCCTGGCTGGTGGGCGGGGCATTACCAGGATTTTTTAGGCTATTTCATGACCTATTTATACATACTTGTGTAACCTAATAAATGACTTATAACATGATCAAAGTATTTTATTTATACAGACTAATTTATAAACACACATACTGATGTTTATACAAACAATAATGTGAGTTTTATTGCTGTAGAGCAATGTGATGCATTTATATATATATACCGAACAATCTTATCTCCTAAAAAGAGGGGCATCAGGGTAGGAAAGAGGTATAGAGGGATTTGGGTCTAAAAGAGGGACTGTCCCTCCTAAAGAGAGACACTTGGGAGGTATGAAAGAACACAGAGCAGGACCAGCCCCTTAACCCTTTTGAATGCCAGAGGGCTACGCAACCCATTGCTTTGCAATGTGTTGCGTATTCCTCTGGCACTCAAAGGGTTAACATCACCCGGACCTAAGGCCATGCACACTGGCTTTTACACTAGTAGCTCAATAAAACTCCCACAAGTACTTTAGAACTGGAGATTTCTGAAGAACAGAAATGAATGGGTTACACAGTTATCTGTGATAATACATTGTCACTTCTATAAAAACATATATTTGTGAGATAAGGATCATTACGAGGATTTATCACTCTATGAACATTTTTCACTTTAGTACATGGGAGTATCTCGGTCTTATTTCTGGATTCCTGAATATATGATTTGTTTTGAAAAGATGATTTACGTCATCAACATGCTAGCTATCTCCATACTGCATCTTCTTTTTTAGCGTGTGTTAAAAATATCTTTAGTAAAAAAGAAACTTTGGCTCACAGATAATACAATGGCATCCGTGTGTACATATGATGCATAGATATGCAGTGTATCAATAATAATGTTTATATATATATTAGCAATGTGGGAAGGCGTTGCCTGTCATGTTATGACCATTGGCCGGACGTGTCTGTAATGTAGACACACTGATAAACACAAACCACAGATAATACAATGGCATACGTGTGTACATATGATGCATAGATATGCAGTGTATCAGTAATAATGTTTCTCTCTCTCTCTCTCTCTCTCTCTCTCTCTCTCTCTCTCTATATATATATATATATATATATATATATATATATATATATATATTACATTTAGAGATGAATTATATCACTAACTATATCAATATGCTATATATATATATATATATATATATATATATATATATATATATATATATATATATATAAAATAACAGTCAAAGACAAGCACTCACAGGACTTCAAATTAAATTAAAAAAAATGTACTTTAGTTAAAATAAAGTATGTTTTTTTAATTTAGTTTGAAGTCCCGTGAGTCCTTGCCTTTGACTGTTGTATGGATACTTTGTTCAGCAACCGGGCATATTTGTACCGGATTAAGTGAGTGCCAATCCCTTCAAAATAAATATTTAAGATGAATAAAGCACTTGGACCTAATGGCATTCAGTGTAGCCCATAAGTATATGGATAGTGACACAAGTTTTGGGTTTGTAATCCAATACATTGGATTTTAAATAAAACATTAACAAATGAGAGTTGGTACCGTGTTAGCCGTATAAATACAGCCACAGCCTAACTTACTCTCCTTCAGACAGCCTCCAAATTTGAAACAACTGATGGTGAGGAGTGCCCTGAATAAAAATACAAAAAATGGCACATCTCCCTGCCTACAAAAAAGATGTGATGTTACACCACGGACAACATACCAATTCCAAACACCCAGTTTGCACCCAGTTATCATGTGTGCAAAATGCCCAACAGCTCTGTATGTGGGAGAAACTGGACAAGTACTACATAGGAGATTTAATTCCCACAGATCCAGTGTTAATAACACAAAGACAGAGACACCAGTGGGAGAACATTTTTGCCAAAATGGGCACAGTGTCAGGGATATTAAGTTAACTGTATTGATGGGACTGTTTCACACTCAGAGGGACAGAAAGGTATGGGAGGTAAAATTAATGTTAACATTTAATGCAATTTGTAGTGGTTTGAACAGGGATAAGGAATTTATGTCCAAATATAATTTAGTTGATTGACCTTTCCAACAGACCCAAGAGCATCGTAAATACCTCTAAAGCCTCAGAGGAAGAGTGCAATTTACCATTGACTGATCAAAGATATCTGGATCTGGACTGCATTCTGTTATCTGATTTCCATGCTAAACAATGTGAGGTGTACTTGTATTTAAGAGAGATGTTTTCATATTTATCTGTATAACATGCCTGAGGAAGAGACCTAAGGTCTTGAAAGCTTGCATTTAAATCTGCTTAGCCAATAAAAGGTATCAAAAACTATATTTGCCTCCTGTAAATAAAACATTGACTAAGAGAATAAGGTGTTGACTGTCAACTATATTTTAATGGTATCTGTGTAAGAATTACAGCCCTTTCAGGGGACCAAACATAATTGAACAAATAACATAATCTTAATAAAGTTGTCATTTGAATACTTTGTTACAAATCCTTTTTTGTATTTAATGACTGCCTGAAATCTGTTTCCATATACATCAGCAGATTCTGTGTATCTTCCTTGGTGACGTTCTGCAGGGTTTTTGCTGCAGCCAGCTTCAGGCCTGTTTGTTTTTGTTCATTTTTCCCTTCAGTCTTGTCTTCAGCAAGCGAAATGCGTGCTTATTTGGAATCAGGTTGGTTGATTGACTTGACCTGTCAAGAATATTGCACTTTTTGGCAGTGAACAACTCCTTGGTTGTATAAGTAGTATGTTTGGAGTCACTGTCTTGCTCCAAAGAAAAGTGCCTTCCAATGAGTTCAGAGACATTTGGTTGGTGCAGAGCAGAAAAGATGTTTTTGTATACAGAATTCATAATTGTGCTGCTGTCAGTAGTCACGTTGTCAATAAAAGTTAGTGACCTATTTTGAATGGCAGCCAAACATTCCCATGCTGTAACATTACCTCGTTTCACAGATGAGGTGGTATACTTTTGATCATGTGCAGTTCCTTTCTTTCGCCACACTTTCTTCTTTCCATCACTCTGGTGCAGATTAAGCTGTGTCTTATCTGTCCAAAAGTCTTTGTTGCAGAATCTACATGTGTTTAGCAAACTGTAACCTGTCCTCTTTGTTCCTGAGGCTCACCAGTGGTAAGCTTCTTCTGGTAAACCCTCTGTGTGTGTATACTGGTTTACTCTTCTCTTTATGGTACTTTTTGACATGTCTATGTCTACATCCCGGAGAGTGTTCTTGATCTGTTCAACAGCTGGAAAGGGATGTTTCTTCACAACCTCAAGCATTCTTTGGTGAAAAAATACACGGATCTTCCATGGTCTACCAGGTCGTTTGCTATTGTTGAGCTTCCCTGCTATTCTTGCTTGTTAACAATGTACCACACAGTTGATTCTGATATACCAAATATTTTGGCTCTGCCTTTGATCAGTTTATTACAAGTTTTCAGCCTCATGATGGCCTGCTTTATTGGCATTAACACTTATTTGCTCTTCATATTGAGGGACAGTAGTAAAAGACTCCAAATGCAAAGAAAAACATAGAATTTGACAGCAGATAAGAACCATTCAGCCCGTCTAGTCTGCCCATTTTCCTACTGTAAAAACCTCAGACCTTATGTGGTCCTTGGTCATGTTCAGGATAGCATTATGCTATCCCATGCTTGCTTACATTCTGTCACTGTATTGACTTCTACCGCTTCTGCTGGTCGGCTATTCCTCTTACTTACTACCCTCTCAGTGAAGTAAAATGTTCTTACATTACATCTAAACCTGTGTCCCTCTAGTTTTAGTCTATGGCCGCTTGTCCTAACATTTTTACTCTATGAAATGTACTTCCCGCCTGCACTTTGTTGACTCCCTTCATGTATTTGAATGTTTCTATCATATCCCCTCTCTCTCATCTCTCCTCCAAGCTATACATGCTCAGATCCTTTAGTCTATCCTGATATTTATTTTCCTATAAATTATTAACCAATTTAGTAGTCCTTCTCTGAATTCTCTCTATAGTATCTATATCCTTCTGGAGTGAGGTTATTAATTCTACACCTAGAATCACCTGTAGACCTTTTCTTTGCTATCTTGTGCATGAACTAACAAAGAAACAACACACACCTGGCCAAAAAATGCAGCCAATTGTCAAAGGGCTGTAATTCCTATATGATTTATGGATGTCAGTCTGCACTTTATCCTTTTAGTCTTTGTTTCATTTCAAATCCAAAACAACAAAACTTGTGTCACTGCCCAAATATTTATGGACTGCACTGTACATCCAAGATACTTAGGGATCTTAATTTGGCAACAGCAAGGCCATTATACTTAATATCGATATATTCATTGTCACCAGACATAGTGCCCTTTGATTGAAGGAAAGCAGATGTAGTCCCATTATTTAAAATGGGGTGATATTGAGAGAAATTATAGTCCTGTAAGTTTGACATCATTAGTAGGTATGAAACTAGATGGGCTACTAAAGGATGATATTAAAGATTATTTGATGACCAACAATATCATTAGCAAGAGTGAGCATGATTTTATGAAAAATAAATCCTGTCAAACTAATTTACTTACATACTGTGAAAGGATATCTAGTATTTTGGACAAAGGCATAGCTATGGATGTATTATACTTAAAGGGATAGTAATGTTTCATAATAAAATCATCTCTAATTAATCATCATAGTATTTGGACTTTGGAGAGTGTTATTTCAATTCTGTCAGAGTTGTAGTTCAAGAGTAATTCAATGACAAAGTATCCCCCTCCCGCCCCTTTTACTGATGTAACACTGCTCAGCCAGAGCAGAAGGGAGGTGCCCAGGTAGACTGCAGAGAGGGACAATCTTCAATTAAGATAAGGGAAAAAGCTGAAAAACTTGTCAAGGGGGGGGGGGATTTCATTGTTCTCATAGGAAGAAGATTGTCCCCTGCTGTTATCTGTCTGGTCTTATAACCAGTTTCCACATCTGAGAAGAGATGGCTTACACTAGGTAAAAGGGGCGGGAAGGGGAAACTTTGCTTGTAAATATCTCTCAAACCATAACGGTTTGAGAGATAAGTCTTATATCGTTCGTCATGTTTTTTTAATGCATACAAAATAAAATAAAGATAAAACGAAGTATTACTATCGCTTTAAACTTTGCAAAAGCCTCTTTCTTCATTAATTAAAGTTCCGTTACTGTTTTGCAGTATTAGTATACAGGCAAATATACCACCAAATATGTTTCGTGGAGTACTTTTATTTTTTTTACACATCCATCATATATCTGGCACATTTGGATATGATGTGTGTAATTATTCTGGTGTTCTATATGAGCGTTAGTTTAAACTGTGAGTACTTTTCTGTAGCTTGTGGTATTATACATGATCTTTGACAGTTGTTGATCCAACAAGGTGATGGGAATTCCTGTTCCCATTTCAGTTTATCTGTGTCTTGCACCCTCTAGTTCAGTTAGTATAGTGCAGATAGTGGAAATATTTCTCTTTCTTTTCACATAAGAAGGCATATTCTACCGGCACTAGTGTTTAAGCCCTTATTCTGTATATTTTCACTAGGAAAATTAGCCATTGTTTATGAGGTAATAATGAATGGAAGTGGTCATGTGGTGCAACACTACCTGGTTCCAATTTTCAATGAAAAGGAGGATAGCATATAATTTACTTTGACTATGACAGTGGGGTTGGTATACATGGCCTTGATATACATATGTGAGGAAAGTAGAGCCTATATCAATACATTTCAGAGTCTCTACAATGAAATTGCAGTTTACTCTGCCAAACACCTTTTTGGTATCCAAAGAAAAGAGTAAAGCATTCTGTTCTAACTGTTGGGTTTTCCTATGAGGAAATTTAATAGTATCATCATCATCCAGGCATGAAGCCTGTTTAGGCTGAGTGTTTCATTTCTTGGATTAATTTCTCTAGATGGATGGCTAGTATTTTCACATACATTTTAATGACAATATTGAGCAGGTCTGTAAATCACAAATATCTACAATTTCCGTTGCAGGACACTAATGTGTGTGCTTCAGTTAAAAAGGTGTGCTTGTGTGTGTGTGTGTGTATGTGTTTGTGATAATAAGTATGGTATGATAATTTATTTGGTGTGGGATATCATTAAATAGTCTAATCAGGAAAGGGAGATGATGCTAAAACATTTTTATAAAAAAACTAGCAGAAAACCATTTTGTACTGAGCTTTTGCCACTGTGGGTCTGTTTTCAAGTCAAGTTTATTTCATCTAAAGTGATTTTTGCTTCTAAGGACACCATACAACTCTCGGAAATTTTAGAAATTTGAGAATGTTGGACATAATTTTTATCTGCATTGAAATGGTCCCACAAATTATGCAAATATACAAGTAATCTGATCAGACGGCTTCTGCTGTTTTGATATATTCTTTGTTCATGGTTCCAGAAGAGTCTTCTATTTTATGCACCTATGTGTGTCCATAAATATCTTAAATTTGTTGGGGCAATAATTTCCCAAATATCATCCTATATAATAATTTGCTAGGATGTTTGTCAGAAGCCATCATTCTCAGTACACTAATACAAATACCCCAAAACAAGAAGTCTAAAGAAGACAACCTGTACCAATAAAGGTGGTCTCATTAAAAAGAGGCACTCAAAAGTCAGGAAAAATCGATAATATAAAGATAAATTTTATTGGTACAAAATTATCAAATAAACACACAGGATGACACTTAAAATCCAATTAAAAACATATCCATAGAGGTGGTCCACATAAATATATAATAATGTAAATAATGCCCCAATAATAAACAAATATGAACAATATAAGCTATACCTATATAACTATTGGAGGTAAAAATATATACCCTCCAAAGACACACTCCAAAAGAGAGTGTTTAGTACAAGACCCACCAAAGATGGATATATCTCGAACCAAACACTCCCTCTGAGTAAATCTAAACGTTTAATCAAAATATAGTCAGGACTACAAGGTCAAAAGTAGTATACTTATCCAGCAATTCGGTGCAGGCTTAATAACGGGCATATCAGAACCACCTCTGATCAGATCCCAACGCGTATCGCCTCTAACAGGCTTCGTTATTGTCCTTCATTACTTGATATAGGAGATCGTGGACTTTGAAATACCGTGGTCACGTGGGTTTTATCAGGTGACCAGTATATTTGATGATGTGATTTTGGTATTCGGAGATATCGATCCCCGTATCTTTGCGTCATTGTGAGTTACAGTCAGGTGACTATAGGTAGGTCAGGTGATTTGTATGAGCATATGATCATTTAATGAAACATTGGATTCATGTTTGCGCCATTTGACTTATCTTTGGCAGTTCATTGGTCCGTTTGTATTTTAAATACAGGAGGTTAGTAATTACAATCATCCCCTGACGAAGCCTGTTAGAGGCGATACGTGTTGGGATCGGATCAGTTTAGTGGTCCCTGAGTGCACCCCATTATTATTCTTGATGGAGTAGTACAGGAATATTTTTATATAAGTCTGTGCCCATTCAATTAAATGTAGTCATTCTCAGTACAGACTGCCCGAATGCACAGAATCCTGGGAGCACGGAATGTTGGGAGAACGGAATGCTGGGAGCACGGAATGCTTGGAGTACGGAATGCTGGGAGTATGGAATGCTGGGAGTATTCTGTGATTTCGGCCAGTCTTTACAGTGCATGACTGCGTCAGGGGCAGGACGCAGAGCAGGACCGGCCTCTTAACCCTTTGAGTGCTACAGTGGTATGCAACGCAACGCTAAAACATGTATAACGACCAGTCATGCAGTAGACACTGCCTGAGCTGCGGCTGATACATAGCTGGACGCTCCGAAGGAGCGTCCAGCTCTGTAGCAGCCACGGGATGGGCAATCTCTACTGCGCATGACTGCCCTGCGACCGTCTGGCAGTGGCACTGTGGCCCATGTAACAGGCTCTTCAACTAGTATTATTATATTCTTATTGGTTACATGTATTACAGTATTAGGATCCATCTACTGTAGTGGATAGTAGCATCTTCATTCAATTGTTGTTTAATGTTCTGTGCTACCTTTGAATTCTAATAATGTAGAACTTGGGTTCCATATTTTTTTTTATGGAAAATGAATTGAGATATTCAAATTTAACTCTGCTGGGACATGACTAGATAAGGTGATGTGACGTATGGTTCCTGAAGCAATATATCATATTGTATTATATTAGGATGATTATAATCAGTTGTAGGGTATTGTTGGCACTATGGTGAATGCTAGAAGTATTTTCTGGAATGGTAGGATGAATCAGTCTCCAAGTGTCTATTAGACAGGATTGTTTTAAATGTTTCAGTATGTGTTTTGTATGTTTTGATTGGACGGTAGATATATTGCATGAATGAATGAATATGTTTATTTATATAGCTACCAGGTTGAACACTCTGAATCATGACAAGGAATTTATGTCACATTATTCCACACAATAAATATATTTTGGCCGTTTGAGCACCAGAGATGTATGTGATGCCTTGCTAAGTGCTGTGTTATGTCGAGTGGAATTCAAACTAATCTGGAACTTACATTTCTCAGAGTCATGAATGTACCACCTATGTTATATATTTTATATTCAGCCTTCATTATAAACATGCCTGATGAAGAGACCTAAATTTCTTAAAAACTTGCATTCTAAACCTACTCAGTTAGTCAGTAAAGGTATCACTTTTACTTTGCCAGTCTCCTGCTTAATATGTCAATATGCTAATTCTAAGAATTGTTTTTGATTTGTGAGTAAAAGGAACCCATGGATAGTGAAACTGTAATCCCTATGATCATCATAGTAACATACATGTAACACAGTCGACGAGGCTGAAAAAAGACATGCGTCCATCAAGTTCAGCCCATGCCAAAACACCCTTGTTGATCCCGAGGATGGCAAAAAAAAAAACCCTGAAGCCATTTCCAATTTAGCCCCAAGTGAGTAAAAAAAAATCCTTCCTGACTCCAAAAAAGATATTTCTCTGGATCAACAACCTATCTGCATTGAAGCCACCTGTCATAATTCTCAATATTGTTCTGTGCTAGAGAGGCATCCATCTGAGAGTGAGATACAATGCATCTTTTTTATTAATACAATGGTAAAAATATTTACTCTTTTTTCCAGGTAATATTCAAACTCTGAAAACGAGCTACATTACTATGAATCTTTCTAAAGAATTATACGGTATGGAAGTATTAAAAGGTGTTCTTAGACAATCATAAAATCTTATTTCAAACATTTGTTTTGTTAGGGATTATATATTTTGACCTACAGTTCAGGTTGAATAAGGTGGAATAACAATAGTAAAAACAGGTTATTTTAAGAATTGTTCAGTTGATTTTTATATATTTAGCACAGCTAATCTAAGAGATATATTTGACAGATAAACATGGATATAAGTGGCACTGAATCAGGCTCCAATACAAAAATCACTCACAGATGTATTTCTCTACTCCGGTGCAATTAGAGGAAAGATGCGCTGAAACATCCCAAACGGAAACTGAAAAGACGAATCCTCTGCACGCGAATATAGATTAAAACCACTTCTTTACTGGGAACCACGAACACCAAAGAGACACAGTCTCACGCGTTTCGCACATATAGTGCTTACTGATAGACTCAAGTGTGCAATCTATAATCAGTTTTACATGCTTAATAGGAAAGTCTTACACACTTCCATAGGGTTGGAGAATTTGTGTCTCTGGGGCACTAATAGGGAGTGAAATAAAACATGTAAAATCTACCGTTAATTTAAATGTGTCTTTTAAAGGCATAGTAATGTTTCACAAAAACAGCAGCTCCAATTAATCTTCATAGTATTTGAGCCATAGAGAGTGTTATTTCAATACAGTCAGAGTTGTAGTTCAAGAGTAATTGAATGATAAAGTATCCCCTCCCACCCCTTTTACTGATGTAACACTGCTCAGCTTAGATCAGCAGGGTGGTGTCCAGGTGGATTGCAGAGAGGGACAATCTTCAATTAACATAATTAAATAATTCTTCAATTAACATAATTAAAACTTGAAAAACCTGTCAAGGGGGGCAGAGTTTTCATTGTTCTCACAGTAAGAAGATTGTCCTTTGCTGTGAGCTGTCTGGTCTGGAGGTGGTTTACACTAGGTAAAAGGGACAGGAGGGGATACTTTGTCATTGAATTACTCTTGAACTACAACTCTCACAGTGCTGAAATAACACTCTCCATGGCCCAAATACTATGAAGATTAATTGGAGCTGCTGTTTTTGTGACACTTTAGATTGTAAGCTTTCGGGCAGGGACCTTCCACCCAATGTTTCAATCTACAAAGCACCTGTAATCCTGTATTGTTTAAACCCTTAAATTGTAAAGCGCTGCATACACTTGTGGTGCTATAGAAACATATTCATTCATTCATTCAACATTAGTATCCCTTTAACAAATTGAATGCTAGAGATTTATCTAATCCAGATGAAAATATGATGAAGTATCTTGAGAGCTGGCGGTGCTTCTCAGTGGACGTGTAAAGCTGAATTTTGAAATTCAGCAGTTTTTATGGAAATTGCAACCCTACTGAGCTGAATCTGTAATGTGCTGTAACCCTTTGTGCTCCGGTGTGTTCATAAGTACATGCATTTATTTCCCAGGCGTGCATCTGTGTGTAGGGTTAAGTAAGTCATGAAGTGAAAGGCTATCAAAATATGCTGAAGTTAATTAACACTAATTAACCCTTTGAGAGTAAGAGGGGTATGCAACGCATTGCTCTGCAATGCGTTGAGTACCCCTCTGGCGCTCAAACAGTTATTGGACGATTCTGAGTGGCCACCATACAGATGAACATAAAAGGTGTCTGTAATGTACCCTCAGAGTTCTACTTCTGACAGGAGAGCAGTGAGGTCATTACACTTACACAATTCGGTAGTAGTGTTTAACCCCTTAAGGACCGGACATTATGGGACATTTCCGTCCCATAACGTCCGCATAGGGGCACGTTGACGGGCCGGTACACGTGACCTGTCACGTGTATCGGCGCGTCATTATGGGGCTTGAAATAGATCGCTCCGATCTTGGAGCGGTCTATTTCATGCCCCATTTTTACTTACAGCGCTCCCGGAAGAGCGCTGTAAGTAAAATGTACGTGACGTACCAGGACCGTCAAGGGTCTTTCAAGAAAGTTTACCCTTGACGGTCCTGGTACGTCAAGGGTCCCTAAGGGGTTAATATAACATTATAGATGGGTTACATTCTGGACTTTGTTTACATTTGGAATTGAGACTTCCGTACATGCTTGGTTGGTTGAGAGCCAAAGTCATATTGTAAATCCCCAGTTCGGTACAATGTAATAGCTATTTTTCTCAAGTCCAGTGCTTTTCTATGTTGGTTTAGTCTGCAGCTAATTAGCTTAGAGGAGTGTTCCTCAACGCATAGAGTTACATTATTGTAATGCAGTGTTTCTCAACTCCTGTCCTCAGGACCCACTAACAGGCCAGGATTTGATGATTTCCTTGTTAGAGCACAGGTGAGTTAATCAGTGTGACTGAGCCTCTGATCACATGATTTCCTTGTTAGAGCACAGGTGAGTTAATCAATGTGAATGAGCCTCTGATCACCACACCTGTGCTTTAGCAGATAAATCCCTAAGTCCTGGCCTGTTAGTGGGTCCTGAGGACAGGATTTGAGAAACACTGTTGTAATGGCTAGAATTGAAATAATACTCCACAACAGCATTTTCTGGAAATTATTTCCTTGGTGTCTGATTTGGCTTTGATATAAACCGAGCCTTTGACAGTTGGGATTTTTGAAGTTCTGAGCAATTCATCTCCAGAGTATATCTGACTCTACCATGAGCCACTTGCTAACATTAAGAGAGTACCTTACATATTAATGATATGAAAAAATGTGGACTAAAAACAACCATTAATAATAAAGATGGTATTACTTTGTATTTTCTATAACTTAATTTTATAAGAAATGGGTGAAAACATTGATTCTTTTCAAGTTATTGCTCTGGGTATAACTTAGGAGTTAAATGTACCAAACACAATGTTTTGTTTCTTAAATTGGCGCATTAACGCATTCAGTTCCAAAGGGATGTTCAATGTATTGGACACTCATCTGACGCTGAGAAGGTTCCATACATTGTAGTCATTTTACTGATAAATATAAAAAAGGATATTTTCCGTACTGGTAATTGCTTTATTCATACATTCTTAGGAGTCAGCCTGTCATTGAGTGGTGGAGCTGCTATTATCACATTCAATAGAGAACAGTCAGTGGTATAGCTAGTCATTGGAGGGTGCAAGTGCAAACATTTTTGTGAACCCTTAATAAAAAAAATTATTTTCTCAGAGTCTGTTGGGCCCTGTGAGCGATTGCCCCCACACCCCCCTTGGGTGCTGGTCCCTGTCACAACTGCCTGCACCTGCTGTAGTTTTGTCCCTGAGAACTATAGTCAAAAACTAAGAGAAAAAAGCAGAGGGGAGCCTCATACATTAGAATGAATGAATGAATATGTTTATTTATATAGCGCCACAAGTGTACGCAGCGCTTTACATTAGTATATTTAAAGAACACAATGTAAAATCCCCCAAATCTTCACCCTCTGTTTTGGGTACTCACAGTATCTGTTGGTCTACTAAGTAGTTACATACAGAGCAGACAGAACCAGCATGTGGGAGACGGCAATGCCCACTCCCACCTAGGCTGACTCCTCTGGTATGTAAATCCTCAGCAGCTCGGCAAAGATCCAACAGATATGAGTATAGAACTCTCCACCAAAGAGATGAAAGAAAAACAGAAGTACAAGTAGTGTATCTACAATTCCAAGCGCTAATCGGATATATCTCTGAAGTGGATAATGATATTCACTGAGCCACGTCACACCGGCATGAATATTGCTTGCAGGGATTAGTATAATGCTTGTCCCTGCAGTTGGGTACTTTATCTCTCCGTAATTGGATCCAGTGCTCAAAGGATCAATTGATCCCAATATTTTAGCAGTATAGCTCTTATATCATCAAGGAAATATGTGCTGTTAAATGTAATATTCTATTATTTATTAAAATACATAGTCCTAAAATTTATACAGACAAAATATATATAAAAGAAAGGACTAGTTCATCCTATATAATAATTCGCCAAGTTGTGTGTAACACCGGACATGCGCAGTAGACACTGCTGCGTGTGCGGCACTCACAAGCAGTGGAGACTGCCCGCGCCGCGGCTGATACAGAGTTGGGCGCTCGGAAGGAGCGTCCAGCTCTGTATCAGCCGAGGCGCGGGCAGTCTCCACTGCGTGTGACTGCCCCGCGACCGGCTGCCTGAGGCACTGTGGCCCGTGTAACGGGCTGTTCAACTAGTTACAATATAACGCGTTTTGTATCGTATAAAACTGCTACTTTCCGCTACTTTCTCAAACAATAATATATAACGAACTCCTCACTAACCACCAATCGAATTCAATCTAATAACTGTCTGGTCACCAGACAAACTACTTGGACACTAGATGGCACTATCACTAAAAATAATAAGAGAAGTTTGATCTCTAATTTTTTAGAATGAATCCTCTCCCAGTAGTAGAAGTACCCTTATTTTACTTAGCTGTACCTGTTTTATTATAATAAAGTATACTGCTCCTTTAAGAAACCATCAAACGTTGTTCTAATAGAATAGACTTCACTCAGCTGCTGCAAGAGCAAATAGGGTACTATCCTGCATAAAAAGGGGTATAGATGCACGGGATGAAAATGTTATCCTACCTGTATAAAATACTTGGTTAGGCCTCATCTAGAATATGGAGTATAGTTTTGAGCATCAGATTTATAAAATACATTATTGAACTGGAACAAAACTGATAAAGGGATTGTAGGAGCTGAGTTATAAAGAGAGACTAGCCAAACTGGGTTTGTTTACATTAGAGAAATCTAAGGGGTGATATAATTATCATTTACAAATATATATGCGGTCAATACAAGGAACTCTCCAGGGAACTATTTACTCAAAGAGATGATCTAAGAACAAGAGGTCATCCATTAACAGTAGAGGAAAGGTGGTTTTGACTAAAACAAAGGCAATGCTTTTTTTCAGAAAGGGCATTACAGTTATGGAATTCTTTGCCTCAGGATGCTGTGCTTGCAGATACTGTAACAGTGTTCAAAAAAGTAATGAATACCTATCTAGCACAGAACAATATTGAGAATTATGACAGTTGGCTTTAAAGCAGACAGGATGTTGATCAAGGGAAATATCTGGCTGCCATTTGGAGTCAGGAAGGAATTTTTGTATCCACTTGGGGGTAAATTGGAAATGGCTTCAGAGGGCTTTTTTTTGGCTTCCTCTGGATCATCAGGGGTGTGTTTGCCATGGGCTGGATTTGATGGACGTTTGTCTTTTTTCAGCATCATCAGCTATGTTACTATGTAGAAAACCTCAACTGCTTGTTAGAATTACAGGTATAAAAAAGCTTGTTTTGTTAGGGATTTTGTATTTAAATAAAATTTTCTTGTTTGTGATGT
This sequence comes from Rhinophrynus dorsalis, assembly GCA_037306005.1. Classification (NCBI taxonomy): domain Eukaryota; kingdom Metazoa; phylum Chordata; class Amphibia; order Anura; family Rhinophrynidae; genus Rhinophrynus; species Rhinophrynus dorsalis. The sequence continues at coordinate 34,348,251 of CM074719.1, forward strand.
CACACAAGGGGGGAGGGATGGGGGAACTTTGAGCACCATCATCTCTCAAACCATAAGGGTTTGAGAGATGACACTGGGGGCAACACGTTTCTTTTTAACAAAGCTACAATATGGGGATTAGTAATTTGAAAGTATTACTATCCCTTTAAGGCCAAACTCACAGGAGCCATTAGGATTTACTGGCCATAGTAAGGTCAGTGGTGGTTATTTTCAGAATGTGTTACTTCTCCTTTTAGAGACATATCTATTTCCCAGTTCTACCTGCTGATCCTACCGATGGTTAATTGCAGACTATATATATATATATATATATATATATATAAACAGTAATACGTTTTTGTGTTTCAAAAGTTCAGACTCACATTCTTTTAACCTACACGAATGTTGGTGTTTACCCATGTCTGGTCTCGCCTACACTGAATGGTCTATTATTACAGTGCTTACAACAAATACACAGATCATGGCTGTCAGAACTACACTGGTGTTTACTGTATCGTATTGTAATGCAATGTTTGTATAAATTTGCCTGTATAAATTACTGAAAGGCACAATGAAATGCCATAAAAACAGTTTGCTTAAGTATTAAATCAGATTTAGAAGGAAATATATTTCCCCTGGCTACTTTTTTTAAGCATTTAAGGACTAGGGCATTTTTTTCATCTTAGGGGTAGTATCATCTAATGGTCATAGCTGGGAACTCCCCGGCTTTGCCCCGGAGACTCCAGATTTTGCTGTTAATTACCAAATCTCTGGGGCAGAGGTTCATTCTCCAGCTGTAAGGAGTTTTCATTAAAACTCTGCCCACTTCTCATTGCTCCTCCTACTTCTCGACCTCTTCACCCCCTTCCCCAGCATATTCCTCCAAGATCTGTATGTATTTTTAAGTCCCGCCCCTCACTTATGATTAAGCCCCACCCCCTTTTGACACAAATGGTGTAATTTATCTTCCCCAGTGACAGCACAGGACTTCCCCCCCGGGAAGTCTATATGAAAAAGTTCCCAGGGATGCAAATGGTGGTCAAAGGTAGGGAAACCACGTGAAAGCCAGGTAAAGGGCAGGGTCCTCAAGACACTTTCCTTGTTGGCTGGGGGGATGTACCTTCCTTGTTTATTATGGGGAGGGGGGCCTGCAGTTATCCACAGGTTCCTTGTACTCCCTTCAGCCTTGCAGTGCTATCATGGGCTAATTATCTATCCACCTTCCTGTTCACCTATTTCAGCCCTTTTGACTTTTAGCCAGGGTGCCCTATGCCTGCAGCTTCTCCCTTCCCCCTCCTTCATCATAGGGTCAGTGGATGTGGCATCGGGCACTACTTCTGTTCATGTTGACATCATATCTGCTGCAGCATGTAGGTCCAGGAGATCTTGTGAGATTTCTATGAGATCTCTTGAGATTTCTAGGGCCTATCATGTCAACTCTCTGCTGAAGATAGAAGCATGGGGAGGCCAATGTTGCCCACTATGGTCTATCTCCTAGGGATGAGACAGGAGGGAGGGGCTTCCCTCAGCAGCTAGTGGTGCAGTGAGAAGAGAGGCTCCAGGTGGCAAGGAGTTCAGGCTCCCATGGGAAGCCCAAGGGGGTAGGCAGTCACATCTCAGGCCCAAGTTGATGGCGGGAGGAGGGCAGAGGAGGGACACTAGTCAGTGATGGGGGTAGGACCTCTTATTGTTGGTGGTGGAAGAGAGGTTCCCAAGTTCAGCATAGGGGAAGGATATAAAGGGGCCCCCGGACAGCATGGGGAGTAGGCCACCAGGTCCCGGGGAAAGGAGGGGTGATACAGGCCCATGGCAGCAGGGATTAAAGGGATAATAAAGTCCAGTAATAATAAAGCTAATATTAAGCTAACATTGTTAGATTATTACTTTAATAGCTACAATCTTAGCTTTTATTATTACTAGACTTCACTATCCCTTTAAGGTCAACGGGTCCAGTTGGGAAGGAATGGACGAGAGGAGTCTGACACCGGGGGGTTTGGGAGTAGTGACTGACCAGCCAGGAAGTTGGGGATTTCTCCTGGAGCACCCTGGGCACCATGTGGGCAGCTTGGCCCATATGTTGGCTGACGTGGCCCTCCCCAAGGGCCACTGGAATATTAACCTGAACAAGTTATCCTTTTGAAAGGTCGTACGCAGAAGAGCGTGCAACCATTCAACTGTTTCAGCAGGTGGCCTGGCTAAAAAGTGCAACGTGACAATCTTGCAGTGCATGACAGCGAGAGATTGTCACGTTGCATAGCCAATGGGCAAGTGCTGCAGATAACTGTATGCTTTTATTTTTCTGTCCTTTTTGCCATCTTCACATCTCTGTGTCCTTTCCCTGGTTCTGAACCCATCTGTTAAGCACACAGAAGCTGCTGGATTCCTCCATGTGCTGCAGATAATAGTCCGTCCTCTCCCTGCTGCCTGCTAGCCTCTGCCTTCTGCTGAACGGAGTATTATCTACAGCACACAGAGGCTCTTCAACTGCCTCTGTGTGCTTAATAAGCAGGTTCAGAACCAGGGGAAGGACACAGATTGAATCGAGAGATGTGAAGATGGCAAAAAGGACAAAAAAAATACAGTTATTTGTAGCATGCGCCAATTGGCTATGCAACGTGACAATCTTGCGCTGTCATGCACTGCGAGATTGTCACGTTGCGGTTTTTAGGCATGCAACCTGCTGAAACAGTTGAATTCAAAAGTGAACTCCTGAGCAAGGGCATAATTCACAATGGCAAGTGCTAACATGTCCTTCTTTAATTTCAGTTCACCTCAGAATGTGGATTTCTTCATGTTTTTGCGAAGTGTGGTAGGGTCATCATGCAGTAGATTGTTATCGAAAGGCTCCTGCCAGTGGGGCAAAAGCCCTCCTTTCATGCCAATGCGGGGGGAAGGGGAGCATGGACACCAATCAGGACAGGCAGACTAAGTCAATAAATGGTCAGTTATCCAATCCAAAAGAGCATTGTTATTTTTGTTAAAAGGTTTTTTGTATAGGTATCACATTCCATTTGTTAAACAGTTGTCCCCAGTCCTTACAGTTAAAACCAAGGAAAACCCACGGGTATTGTCTGAAAATTTGCAGAAAGAGGTTGCAGCAGATAGGTTAGCTGGCCCATTTGTGCAGGTCCCGTCTGAAGGTCTCATAGTTTCACCCCTTGGGAAAGTCACCAAGAAGAAGCTGGGAAAGTTTAGGATGATTCTGCATCTCTCTTAACCAGAGGGAAACTCAGTTAATTGGGCTCTAGATCCAGAAGTGTAAGTCAAATGTTTGCCAATGGGTTGATCAATCCCCTGTACCTTTTTAGAGATGTTGATGCATGAGGACCATGGCGTATTACCAGTATGACTTTCTGTTTGTTGTTCTGCATGCATCTAATATGTGGTTACAGAACTGGAGGTACCTGTGGCACAGGATAAGATGAAATTGCCCTTCACATGCCTCATTTTTTTGGTGTTAGAAACAGATTTGGTTCATAGGCTAGCCAAGCCACAGAGTAGAAGATACAGAAAACTACACCCACTGTGGCAGCAGGCCCAGGGAAAGTGTAGATTTCCCAAAGGGATCTTTAGTCTATATTGGGTCTGTTAAATTATGCGTGTAGAGTCATTCCTATGTTGAGAATATTTAGTAGGTTGGAAAAATCTGCCACTTGCGTGACCAAGCAGTTCTACAGAATCAGGTTGACATGTGCCTTTACCCCTTAAGGTCCAGGCAAATCTGGGGTGGTCTCCACTCAAGGACCGGAGCAATTTTAGCCTTTTTGAGTATGTCTTGGTTCAATAGTAGTTTCCCGCTAAGTCTTTTATTCCAGCCACACAAATTATATACTGTTTTTTTAAGCACAAGTATGACTTTCTTTTGATACCACAATTATATTATATGGATAACCTACCATTTCTTTTATTCAAAAAAGAAAATGATAACAAAAGAGGTTTTCCTGTGATTATTTGTGTCCAATGGGTTGAATTTTTATGGTGACCAGTCATTCATTCCTACAAAATGCACTGAAGGGGTCAATGCCCCCATTTTTGCCACTTGATCAATGTAAGTCTGCTTTCAGAGTAAGGAACGGAGAGGCAGAGAACAGTGACAGAAGGAATGTACAGAATACACTGTCCCAGTAAGGAAGAGAGAGGCAGAGAACAGTGACAGACAGAATGTACAGAATACGCTATCCCAGTAAGGAAGAGAGAGGCAGAGAACAGTGACAGACGGAATGTACAGAATACACTATCCCAGTAAGGAAGAGAGAGGCAGAGAACAGTGACAGACAGAATGTACAGAATACACTATCACCGTAAGGAAGAAAGAGGCAGAGGACAGTGACAGACAGAATGTGTAGCACACAGTGCCTTTATCATTGAAAAAGCTGGTACATGTGACCACTGTAGTAGTGATCACACGTACAGACAAAACAGGGGGTGGCTGAAACTGAGTGCTCCAGTCCTGGAGCAGTCAGTTTCAGCCTCCCCAGCATGACTAGATTAAAATAATACCCATATTAGTGCAGTAAAAGCTCCAGTGCCAGAGAGGTACCCTATATATGGAAACACATCTCTGGCATTAAAAGGGTTAATTTTTTCCCATCATAACAACAGACAGGGATTCACATACCTGGTAAATTATTTTTTTAATTTTAAATAATGGATAAATATCTGGCCAATAACAACAGGTATTGCCACTTGTAATGCTCTGTCCGCTTGTTTCTGGGGCTCTTTTTAGCTAGACAATCAGACCGATACTTTTTATAAGGACAGAGCGCATGAACGCGCTCTCACTTTACCACTAAAAAGACCTGGGCGCACTTTGGCAAGAGATCGAGCCAGGTCACATGGAGGATTCCACCATCAAGAGGCACAGCAGAGGAAGAGAAGATTGACAGCCTGCTTTACAGAGCTATACCGCAGCTGGCCCTGATGTGACGTCATGCGGTAACATTTTAGAAACTTATTTCTCCATAATAATAGCGATTTAAAAAAAAAGGATTCAACCTGTATTGGGGACAATCAAAAAGTATTACTTTATAGCAGGTGAAAGTTCCCTTTAAATTACTATGGTCTGAAATTATATGCTGTCATAACTGGCATGGAGCGAAAAGGCCTGAAAAAAAGGTGAGCAGTGCCATGACGTAACGCGTCTGCTCTTTTGAGGAGGTGCACAATCAGGCATAGAAGGGGAGGTTTTGTAGAAGTCTGTCTGTTTAGGGCTGATGGTGTCCGTTTGTAAGAAGAGTGACTTGTTAAAAGTAGCATTGTCTTAGTCAAATCGGTTTGAAGATATTGGAGGGCCCCTAGGAGCTCCCTCTTATTGGCTGATGGTAATGGGGCACCCAGGGGCACCATGTAAGTGTGGTATGCCAAACAATTCCAGTAGCGAAGCAGGTTTTGGTGCTGTTTCTATGGTCAGGCTCCTCCATACCTACAGGGTAGGCTGTCGCCAGATACAAACACAAAGTGGTGAGCCTTTATGGAGGGTGAGAACACCGGGAAGGTTATGCTGGAGGGGGAATGCAGGAGGCGTGGAACACTGGGAAGGGTATGCTGGAGGGAGCAGGCAGGAGGCGTGGAACACTGGGAAGGGTATGCTGGAGGGGGCATGCAGGAGGCGTGGAACACTGGGAAGGGTATGCTGGAGGGGGCATGCAGGAGGCATGGGACCCTAACCTAGGTGGCCAACTTAGCTGGGCATGGGTGCCATCCCAGTCTATAACACCAGGGCTCTTGGGGTGCCACATTATAGAGGGAATCTCCAAGGGTTCAAATAGTTTAATACGTCAAAATAAAGATGAACTATTTTTTTCTATCCTGTATCATTGTCCATGTGTTTATTTCAATAAGGTTATGCTCTACCAGGAGAGCACAGGTGGACTGGCTCATTCCTGGGCTTCACTAATTATTACAGGAAGTTTATATGAAACTTTTCCTCAGTCGTGAAACCACTCACTGACATGACTCAGAAGGGCGCTAATCTTTCAGACTGGGCACCTGACTCATTTCAGGCTTTTGAAGACTTGAAGTCCGCCTTTGGAAAGGCCCCAATATTGTCCCACCCAAACCCCTCCCTGCCATTTACACTGTTGGTGGATGCCTTGGAGTCCGGTGTAGGCACATTGCTATACCGGCGAGCAGGCCCTGGTAAACCATTGCTGCCATGTGGCTTTTTCTCTAAAAAACTTTAGAAAGCTGAGAGTTTATATGATGTTGTAACGGTTTGTTTGACTCACAGACACAGTGGTTTAGGATAAAAACAGTTTTACTGAATTCACAATACAGTAAGAACCTACACAGGTCCTGCAATATACAGGCAGTATAATACAGACACACGACAGGTTAATTATACAATGCCCAAACAGGTCCAGTATAAAATGAAGGTACAGACAGTATATACTGACACAGGTCAGGCAAGAGGAGTAAGTTTCCCAGGACTCTGGTACTGCAGGAGTTAAAGTTCATCAATGATTGTAAACAGTCCCATTCGTGAAGGTACTGAGATAGCACTTATACCGAGCTTCAGGTCGCCCAAGGCTAGCAGAATAACGTGAACTGCCAGAGCTCAACAGATGTAGTAATGAGCACTGCTGGAGCAATAACAGAGGCAGAAACTTGCAACTGGTATAGCAGTAACGGAGGACAAGCCAATGTCGACTACCGGAGCAATAACGGAGGCAGACACTTGCAACCGGTATGAGCAGTAACGGAGGACTAGGCAAAGGCTCACTGCCGGAGCAGTAACGGAGGCAGACACTGGCAACCTGCAGGAACAGTAACGGAGGACAAGCCAATGGCGACTACCGGAGCAATAACGGAGGCAGACACTTGCAACCGGTATGATCAGTAACGGAGGACTAGGCCAAGGCACACTGCCAGAGCAGTAACGGAGGCACACACTAGCAACCTGCAGGAGCAGTAGCGGAACAGGCTCAAGTGCTAGTAAGCCAGGCAACCGGATTGTCTGCTGAATAAGAATGTCGCCGAGGCGACAATAGCTGGAGAAGCAGGAACGTCAATCAAGCCGGGTTGGTACACAGGAACAGGAACATCAGCCAGGCCAGGTCAGAATACAGGAGCAGGAACATCAGCCAGGCCGGGACAATACACAGGAGCAGACATTGAAGAGAAGCCAGGCAATCCTGGTCGGTACACAGGATCTGGACACTGAAGAGTAGTCAGGCAGGCCAAGTCGGTACACTGGGAAACACTGAGCAGTAAGCTAGCACTGGTTCAGGAACACCACGAAAGGGCACCGTGTCGGTGCAGGAGCCCAGGCCATACTGGGCGGGATCAATACAGGACAGCCACTGAAAGCATTACACAGGATAACTGACAGGAAAACAAAAACAAGGGAGCACGGGCACCGTGATAGATGTGGGTGATCGGGAATTACTCACCATCATCTTGGCCTTGAAAGAATGACGTTATCTGCTGAAGGGCACGATGGTTCCGATCCTGATACTGACAGATCACACGTCAGGCCAGAAGGGCCCTCTTCATTTTGAGGTTTCATTTTGTGGTTTCCTACCTTCCTGGTAATAATAATATTAGAGCATATGCTCTCTCCCAACAATTTAGGCCTGAATCCCAGGAGGAGTCTCCTCCGGTGCCTGTTATTCCTCCTGACAGCATCTTGGCTATGATACGTACCAGTATTACATCTCCGCTGGGCGAGGAGATTTTGGCTGCCCAAGCTTCCACCCCGGCAGAGAGACCTAATGTTTCTATAACGTGATCTCAGCTATGCTGAAGAGCTGCTGCTTGCTAACTGACCAGATTCCCCTGCTCTCAGCTACAACTCTGAATTCAGGGGAGAGGGAACTTTGAATGTGGATATCTCTCAAACCATAAAGGTTTGAGAGATGCCGCTGGTGTCGTTTAATTTAGATTTTTAAGGGCTACAACATGGGGGATAGTAAAAATGAAGTATTACTATCCCTTTAAAATATCCATTTCAATCAAATGGAATTGTTTAGTCGTACCCTATAGTGCAATTGGTTTGCCCCATAATTCCTCCACTTTTTTTTTTTTTGAACATGTGGCCCTCTGCGTTCATACAAAACTAGACATTAATGCGCAACATTGGATGCCTCCATCTTATCAGCTATTTGTGTCATCTGTATCCTTCACCAAATGGGGTCCATGCTTAAAGGGATAGTAATGTTTCATAAAAACAGCAGTTCCAATTAATTTTCATAGTTTTTGGGCCATGGAAAGTGTTATTTCAAAACTGTCAGAGTTGTAGTTCAAGAGTAATTGAATGATAAAGTATCCCCCTACAGCCCCTTTTACTGATGTAACACTGCTCACCTCAGATGTGGAATCTGGTCTCTTGACTGGATGGCTTGCAGCAAGGGACAATCTTCATACTGTGATCATAAGGAAAGCCCTGCCCCACTTGACAAGTTTTTCCTTCTGCGATCCATCCGGACAGTCTTGCTGCTCTGAGGTGAGCAGTGTTACATCAGTAAAAGGGGCTGGAGGGGGATACTTTATCATTCAATTACTCTTGAACTACAACTCTGACAGTATTAAAATAACACTCTCCATTGCCCAAATACTATGAAGATTAATTGGAGCTGCTTTTATTGTGAAACATTACTGTCCCTTTCAAGGATTAGGTGGCAACTGTATCATCAAATGACTCTGAATAAACCGTGTGACACATTTCGCATGCTGTGAATGTAAAAATAGATCTCATGTTTTCTTTTGGGGTGTGGTTTTAGGTAAAAGAATAAACACAATAAATATGGAAAGGTCTGTAAATAGACAAATTACCTTACTGAGCTAAAATAGCTTCTCATCCAAGGTCAAACTGTGAGGGGGTTTCCAGTTGCCCAGATCCTACCCAACCTGCTCTCTCGACTGCCCTTTTCAGATCAGTGAGACGAAGCATTAAAGCAGTATTAATATCTAAAAACCTGAAGTGTGATTATATATACTTAAAGGCAGGACTCAAAATTTCCACTCGTCACTAGCCAATGGCGAGTGAAAATTTAGCCCTGGCGAGTAGAAATTCAGCCCTGGTGGGTATGTTATGGCTTGCAGTGGTGAGTAACTTTTCAGGTCTGGCTAGTAGCAAAGGACTTCACATTTTAAGCCCTGCTTAAAGGGATAGTAATGTTTCACAAAAACAGCAGCTCCAATTAATCTTCATAGTATTTGAGCCATGGAGAGTGTTATTTCAGAACTGTCAGAGTTGTAGTTCAAGAGTAATTGAATGATAAAGTCCCCCCTCCCGCCCCTTTTACCTAGTGTAACACTGCTCCCCTCAGATGTGGAAGCTGGTCCTGGGACCAGACAGCTCACACCAAAGGACAATCTTCGTACTGTGAGAACAATGAAAATCCTGCCTAAGTTTTTCAGGTTTTTCCCTTATCTTAGTTGAAGATTTTTCCTCCACCTGGACACCACCCTGCTGCTCTGAGGTGAGCAGTGTTACATCAGTAAAAGGGGCAGGAGGGGTATACTTTATCATTCAATTACTCTTGAACTACAACTCTATGAAGATTAATTGGAGCTGCTTTTATTATTATACATCATGTTTGCATGTAAAAATCCCGTATTTGGTTTGATCTGAGGGAGCTAAATTCTTTGCTTTTCCAGAGCTCTCATTGATTTCCAGGATTATCTGTAAAAAGGAGGAGACACGAGAATACCGTTCTGAATATTAGAGCAGCAGACACAAGTAACCATACCTGGGAACGTTTTAGATTTACCCCAGCCACTCCAGGTTTTTGAGTTAATTACAGGGTCTCTAGTGACAGGGGGTGAAAATTTGGGTCACAGTAATGGAATTCCATGGTAACCCCACCCAATCCTCACCCCACACTGCCTCTTTTTCAGGGGAAACCATGCCTATTCTACACCTAATCCCACCCACTCATTTAAAGTCGCATTCACATTATGATGCAAAATGAGTCATTTGGACATTGTCACCTTCAGCTCCAGTTATCTTCTGGGCTGTGGACCTCAAGGTTCCCAAATATGCTAATCTCAATCTTATCTAATTACAAACAGCAGTAAATAAATACTCTCTCAGGACAATTTACATGTGTCACATTTTTAAATTGTTCAATGACAAAAAAAGGTATGGGTGTCCCCAAGATATCAGGAGTTGCCAGTCACTATAGCACTCGTCCACTTAAACAATAACAAATCACTGGTTGGGGTTGATGGATGACTGATACTTTCCATGGGTTATTTTATTTATGAATTTAGAAAATGTTTTACCAGGAAGAATACATTGAGATTTCTCTCGTATTCAAGTATGTCCTGGATAGTTTTGAGTAAAGGGTTTCATATTTACACAAATTGAGAAATATTATATATTACATGTTATTAAACATACATACACGTATTAATATACATACATATGGAATATCAAAATTATATACAGTTACACTCTGTTTTTAGATATAAAGAAGCATTTACTTTTAAGGATTTTAGACTGGGAGCAGATTTGATTATTTCAGGCAGATTGTTCAGGTAGATTGTTCCAGGCCTTGTTCCAGATTGTTCCAGGAAGACTGTTCCAGGCTCAATAAGAATAATTGACCTTGTCTGCTATGATCCAGGTGAACAGTCTGCAGATGCTCCCTTATCCCTTGTTTTCTATTGGTCTCTACAATACTGCCATGTGTGGAGACAAATTGCCATACTGAGACATCTGCAGATTTGCTGCTGGTTGTACATGAAATATCAATGACAGTACCAAGGAAGACCCTGAGGGTGCTGGGGGACAACAAAGATATTATTCTAGACCCAGACCCTATCAAGAGACAACGACATAGGTGTAATAACCATAGACGATGGCCCAGGCTGGGGAGGATTGCCTTATACATTTTGTATAGAATTTTGGGGCATGTTGTCAGCTTTGTTAGTGATGGAAATATGGGGCACAGTGACAGCATCACACGATTTGCTTTCCTGGAGGATTGTTCCACATGTTAAACTTGAATTTTATGATTGTTATAGTGCATGTGCTTTATTATTGCAGATTTTCAATGGTATGACCCCCTTGATGTTGAAACAGTTCCACATCCATGATTTTGGGGGGTTGGGGGGAGGTAAAGAAAGATGATATTTACTACACGGCTTCTCACAGGATGCATCCACATTGGCTTGTGGTGGTGGTGGGGATGCTGCTACCTCAGCACTAGTACTATGGACCACATCCACCACCAACTGTCCCATATCACAGTCAAAGCTATTGTTACCACCACTATACCCAGGGACAGGGCCTATGGCCTACAACATATTTCAGCTGCTCTGACAGCTTGATTATTATTATTATTATTATTATTATTCTTTATTTATATAGCTCCAACTAATTCCGCAGCGCTGTACAATTGGGAATAGACATACAGAGGTATTAAATAGTACAAATCAGTTGTGGAGAACAGAAGGATCAGAGGGCCCTGCTCGTGAGAGCTTACAGTCTAGAGGAAGGTAGGTTTGATACAGAAGGAGTAAGTGCTATTGCGTTTAAGTGCCTCCTGCCACATGAACTGCCAGTCAGTGGGTGGGAGTGAGAAGTGCCATTGAGTGCAGTAGTCCGTGCAAGGGGTGAATCTTGGTGACGATGTTTATGGAGGCAGTTGATAGGCCTCCCTGAAGAGGTGAGTCTTCAGGGAGCGTCTGAAGATTTGAAGGCTGGGGGAGAGTCTGATGGGGCGGGGGAGGGAATTCCACAGCTCAGGTGCAGCACGGGAGAAGTCCTGTAGGGGGAGTGGGAGGATGTGATAAGGGCTGTGGAGAGCAGAAGGTCATGTGCAGAGCGAAGATGGCGAGTGGGAGTATATTTGGAAATGAGAGATGAAATATAGGGGGGTGCGGTGTTAGTGAGGGCTCTATAAGTAAGCACCAGAGTTTTGAATTTTACTCTGTATGCTAACGGGAGCCAGTGTAGGGACTGACAGAGGGGTTTGGTGTTAGAGAAGCGATGAGTGAGGTAGATTAGTCTTGCAGCAGAGTTCATTATGGACTGTAGCGGGGTTAGTCAGGAGAGAGGCAGGCCAATTAGTAATGAGTTACAGTAGTCAAGACGGGACATGATGAGTGTTTGGGATCTCTTGGATTACCCATCAGAATGTCTTAGGGGATGAATAGGTGGGATAGGGCATTGAGAATTGCACTACAGGTATGGTATAGGGAGGACTGGCATTGAGACTTGCACTATTAGTATGCTGCTGATTACAGTGACTCTGGCTTTCAAGGCATCATTTAAATCAAAAGGAATTTTTATTTGTCTGTTGGTTTACCCCAGAATTGCTCCTCTTTTGTTTTGTGCATATGGGGCTAGATTGTATTGCAGGAGATAAACGTTAACACCCGTTTTATCAAACATTTTCCTATTGAAGTCTATGGGGAAACCTGGAGATAAAAGCAGAGATAATATTACCACCTGCAATAGAATCCAGCCCATGGTTCCTGATCTGTGTTACAATGGAGGAAGCTTTTGTCCTTTTCATGCAGAAAAAACATAACTTTATGTGAATAACAAGCACAATAGGCACGGACAGCTTCAGGGTGTTGCAGATTTTAGGACACAACACAAAACGTATTACGTAGATCTGTAGACACAGGAAATTTGATGTTCACAAACTGCGACACTATCTCTTTTTTATCTGTGCAAACCCATAAACTCTACATTGTTAAGCTTTTCAGTTTCAGTCAACCAAATAAATGTGAAAAGAAGCATCTTCTCATGCACATCACTGGCTATTGCGTGGGAGTCTGGCAACCTTAACTCCTGTTATAGAATTCATGTGATATTATCTCTAGTAACCTATTAACAGCTGTCTATCATTCATCAATATGACAAGTCTCTAAAGGCCATATTCATCAAGCTAAGCACATGCATTTCTGCAAATCAACTGCATTATATGGGTTAAATAAACACTCCTCTTGGTTCAAATGGGGCATATCTCCTTTACAATGCTTCGTAGACCTCTCAAGGATCCAAGGGTTAAATGGCTCCACTTAAATCAATGGAGATTTGGAGAATGTTCATTTGCTCCAGAACTGTGAACCCTTTGAGTACAAGTGAGGTATTGAACGCATTGCATTGCCTCTCTGGCACTCAAAGGGTTAAGCCCAGTGGTCCTCAACCACTCTGGAGAGCCACGGACATCCACAAAGACTTTGATAAAAATGTGAAAGTTGAGTTTCAAACGTATATATATATATATATATATATATATCATTGAGCTATTCACAAATTTAATAAGCGCTGTTGAGTACAACCGGAGTTTACAGCAGATAGTCTGGCATGCATAGAGTTAAAGGTAGCGTTTATGTCCTATTATGTTGATGCGCTCTGTACCTTTACATTGTCGCCATACTACTCAACATAGTTCTCTGTTTTGTATACTCATCATTTGACACATACACTGGAAGTATGATTTATGTTTTTTGTGACGATCTATTCACCATTTCACATTAATGAACTGTATGTAAAGTTTCTGTCTGGAATGTTTTAGGCATCGTTTTACTTTACAATCAGGTTGGATAGTTTGTTACTTTGTTTCTCATCAGTTTCAATTCGACTGTACCTGTAATATTATTGGCTGCGGTAGTATACGTCGGTTATACGGACTGACGACATCATCTTCCCGCGGGCCACGAGTGAGTTTCTCTGTTAGTCTATAAATAAACGCCGTAGTTGCTGATAACATTGTCTTGATAAAGGTCCGTATTCAGGACCGAAACGTTGACCCTGTTTGTGCACAATTGCTCATTAAATTTCTCATAATAAGACCCACTGGTGCTGCCTCTCTTCCTTTGAATGTGTAATTCTATCTTGAGGACTGTGCACCTGGGCACTTTACAATTATTTAGAGTGAGTGCCTCCATCTTATGTTCTAATTATATATATTTATTTTTTTTTTTTTCAAAAAATGTTATTGAAGAAATAAAGTACATGTGTACAGATTGGCAAACAATACATAGAGAGATGCATAAGAAACCAAAAATGTGTACAGCTATCCTATATAATAATTCGCTAAGTTGTGTGTAACGCCCGACATGCGCAGTAGACACTGCTGCGTGTGCGGCAGTCATGCGCAGTACAGACTGCCCACACCACGGCTGATACAGAGCTGGGCGATCCGAAGGAGCGTCCAGCTCTGTATCAGCAGTGGCGTGGGCAGTCTCTGCTGCGCGTGACTGCCCCGCGACCGGCTGCCAGAGGCACTGTGGCCCATGTAATGGGCTGTTCAACTAGTATGATGAATATATCATAAACAGTCTCAAGGTACATTGGTAATAGTACAGTTGGAAATGAGGAAACCCACACGAATATAGGACTGCTCAGAGCATAAGTGAACTAACAACACTGGAAAGAATTTCTAGTTTTGTATATTACCAATATATGATAGGAAAGTCTGATCATGGACACATTGCAGAAGGCAAACTAAGCAAGAATAGAACATACAGAGGAGGAAAAAGGAAGGAGACTAAAGAGACAGGAGATTAAAAGGAGGAAGCATGAGAGAGTGAAAAGACAGGGGGGAGAGACAGACAAGGGTAGTCAGGTATGGGAAGAAGGGAAGGGAGGGCCGGGTCATCTAGAAACGTAAGCCAAGAATCATATAGCACTCGAAAATCTCCAAGTCTATCACAAGAACATGCATGCAGACGCTCCATATCCTAAAGATGTTTTATCTCTAATTTCCAGTCCAACACAGTAGGAGAAACGGTAGACAGCCATTTCCGTGGAATACAAGTGCGAGTGGCGGAGAGAAGCAATACCCAATGGCAAATCTCAGAACGCATGGGAGCAGAAAACTGTGGTAATCAGTAAAAACGTTAAATGAGTTGAGGAGTGACTGGGAGGGGACAACCTGTGATGGAACTTATATGTATGTTTATGTGAGACCAGAAGGAGGAGACAGAAGGAGAGGACCACCATATATGGGCCAAAGTCGCATCCGGGGACTTGCATCTCCAACAAGCCGACGAAGACAAGGGTCGAAACTTATAAAGGAGCAAAGGTGACCTATACAATCTGGTTAGTAGTTTCTAGTAGTTTCCCTATATCTCATGTTTTTCACAAAGGTCCAATGCAATTTAAAATACAAAAGCCATTCAGTCTGCAAAATGGGTATGTTCAATTCATTTTCCCAGGCCATTTTGTATCTAAATAAAAGGGTTTGGGAGTGAGCATCAGTTGCGGAAACCAGCAGATCGTATATTATAGACAAACCTCTGGGAAGCCATGAATCTCGGAGCAAGAGTTTCTTGAAAGGCGTCAGTAATTTGGTCTGATAATTGTGTAAACAAGGTGAGTGTACAAAATGACTAACTTGAAGATATCTCCATTGTTTAGCCTTTGGAAGATGAAAATGTGCGCATACGGTTTGGAAGGTGTCACGGTCTGTTACTGTTTGTTAAAGAACTCTCAGACAGTTAGGTAAGGTTAAAAGCTTTATTGAAAGCAATGCACAATAGCCTCACTCAGGTCCAGATAAGGTCCGTACCAGGTACTGTCCAGATCTGACGCAGGTCAGGGCGAAAATACACACAGTAGTAGTAAGCAAAATAAGTGTGATAATCTTGGACTTGTAGGCAGATACACAGCAATGTTCAGGAACAAGAATATCCTCGACAGCCCCACACTGCAATAGGTGACACAGACGATGGGTAACTGAAGGGCAATCCCCTAGTGGACTAGGGATAAAGAAGGCAGCACGGATAGTTTACAAGTGGACACTAGGCCCTAGATTTCTAGGGTTAACGGAGGCAACACTGGCAAGACACTGGCAGAGGACTCACGCTAGGAGAGCAGGGTAAACGGAGGCAACACGGACAGGACTCTGTCAGTGACTGAACCCTAGAACACTAGGGTTAATCGAGGCAACACAGACAGTACTCTGGCAACGGCTAGACCATAGAACACTAGGGTTAACGGCGGCAACACTGAATGGACTCTGGCAGCAACTGGACCCTAGCACGCTAGGGTTAACGGAGGCAATGCGGCTGTGGCCCAGGTAGTGACTGAACCCTAGAACCCTATGGTAAACGGAGGCAACACAGACAATGTTCTGGCAGTGACGGAGCCCCAGCATGCTAGGGTTAACGGAGGCAACAGACACCAGATACTGGCAATATAACGACCCTAAGCCAATTGGGTGAACTGAGGCAATGCGGGCAAAAGTGTGGTACAGACTGGACCCAGATATTATAGGGTTACCGGAGGCAACACAGACACTGGTGAGTACAGAGACTCCCACAGGCTCCAGGAAACTATAGGAGCAGTAAACGAGCGGGAGAGATAGGTATGTAACGTAACTGGTCCGCAACCGGTGTCTCCCTATCGGTACACGGAGGTAATAAGCAGCCCCGTGAACAACTGAGCTAGAAGCACAACCAGGTCGGCACACACGGACTACAGCCAGTCAGGAGAACCACCAGACACTAGCCCAGCCAGATCGGTGATAACGTATCGTCAGCCAGTCCTTAGTCGGTAACGGAATCAGACACTCAGCCACACCAGTTCGGTACACAAGAAGTTAGTCAGCCAGTCCTAGTCAGCAACGGAATCAGATATTCAGCCAAGCCAGTTCGGTACACAAGGAGTTAGTCAGCCAGTCCTAGTCGGTAATGGAATCAGATACTCAGCCAAGCCAGTTCGGTATACAAAGGAGTTAGTCAGCCAGTCCAAGGTCAGCAACGGAATCGGATTACAGGAGCATCAGGCACTGAGTGTAGTCAGGTGAGCCGGGTCATACATGAAAACAGGAAACAAGAGCTACTAGTCGTTAGATACGGGTACACCACGAAAGGGCACCTGTATAATGACAGGAGGGCGTATATAATGGCAAAGCCCAGGGAGGAGTCATAGCACAGTACCCATAAGAATGCAGCTAGAGTAAACACGGAAGTAACAATGTCGCTAGACAGAATCACAGCACAGTGATAGAAGGGCAACAGACCTTGCTCGGAAATGATGTGATGTAAATCTATGAGACTGGCCAGGGACCAAGCCAAAAAGGAGCTCCGATAGAGTCCTGGGGGAAAGTCTGGATTTCCGATCAGAGAACATAGAAGTGAAGGGGCTGGAGATAATGATTAACTCTTAGAACCTGATTTCCAAATTTGGAGTAATTGGAAAAGTATTGGGTTGGATATAGCTGGTGGGTAAGAGGCGGGCAGAGAAGTGGCATGGTAATACCGATGGAGGTCTGGCAGGCCTAAGCCTCCTGTGTTCGGTGATATAGCCAGAACCTGACAGCGAACTCGAGGATATTTTTTAAACCAAATGAATAAGTGAGTATATAGTTTTGAAAGCAGAGAGAGAGATGAGGAGTGGCAAGGAGTGAAAGACATATAAAATTTTAGGTAAAACAACCATCTTGATCAGGTTGATTCTACCTGACCATGAAGCAAATAATGGGACCAGGAGGCAATATCAGATTGAATAGTGTTCGTGAGATTATCCATATTGCGAGGTACTGTGTCGCCAAGTCATGCAGTCAGGAGTATCCCCAAAGATTTAATGGAGTCCGTGTCCCAAGAGAATGGGAGAGAAGCTTGCAAAGATGCCTGAAGAGAAGAGTGGACATGAAGAGTCAAGATTTCGGATTTAGTGTAATTCATCTTCATACCGGAAATGTTAGAATATTGATCAAGCAGAATAGTTAAGGCTGGTAAAGATGTCGCAGGAGAAGATATATAAGCCAGAAGCATTTGAGTTTGACAACCTCGGAACCCAATTTAACATCCATTAGGTCAGGGTGAATCCAGATAGACATGAAAAGGGGCTCCAAAGTTAAAACAAATAGGAGAGGGGACAAAGGACATCCCTGGTGAGTGCCATTAGAAAGAGAAAAAGAAGAAGACAGCAGGCCATTAACCGACACACACGCAGAGGGCGACGTGTATAGGGACAATATGGCTTGCAATGAGCGTGGGCCAATCCCGATCCATCAAAGGACTGCTTCTAGGAAAGACTTGTCCACACGATCAAAGGCCTTCTCGGCACTGAGGGAAAGAAGGAGTGATGGGTCAGTCGAGTGGCAAGCGTCGTGGATTAGCGTGATGGTCTTGAAGATGTTGTCTTGAGATTCGCACCCTGAACTGAAGCCCGATTGGTCCGGGTGTACTAGAGAAGACATAAAGGTCTGAAGCCTAGAAGCTATGACTTTAGCAAATAATTTGAGGTCCGCATTGAGAAGTGAGATTGGCCTATAACTACTACAGAGCGTTGGGTCCTTGGAAGTACAACAATGTTAGAAGATAGGGAGGATGAGGGCCAGGATTTACCCTAAAGGACAGAATTAAAAGCCAATGACATGTGAGGTAAGAGGTCTTCAAGGAAAGTCTTAATAGAGAGCAGTGAGTCCAATGGGCCCAGGGCGTTTCAAGACCGGGATCGTCTTGAGGGCTTGGCGAATCTCAGAAGTAGTCAAACGAGCCTCCAAAGCTTCAACAGCTGCTGTAGAGAGACGCGACATACCAGCATTGTCCAAAAAAGCAGATATAAGGGAAGGGCAAGGAGCCTCAGTGGCTGAATGAGAGTTATAGAGAGAGCAAAAAAAGTTGCGGAAAGCCTCAGCTATCTGTTCGTGAGTATGTACCACAGAGCCTGGTGTGGGAGAGATAGAGTGAACATGCGTCATAGCCCTGTCTCTACGCACTAGATTTGCCAGGGTTCTCCCACATTTGTTCCCTGCTAGATAGTGTTGGTACCGGTACCACATGTGAGATTTCAAGGCGAGATAGAGGAGATAAATGGAAAGGTAGGACCTAAGGGATGTCAGTCTGAAAAGAATGGACGGAGAAAGGGAAGTTTTGTGCAGCGACTCTAGGTGTTTAATAGATGTTTGTAAAGAGTCTATGTAGGCTCGCTTCCGTTTAGTACACCAGCTGCGCAGCGATATTAAGGACCCCCTCACAAAGCATTTGTGTGCCTCCCAGATGGTAGTAATGGGAAGGTCAAGTGTAATATTGGCATCAAAATATCAATATCTGACCTTAGAGAGGACCGACGAATCAGATAAGAGAGAGTCGTCTAACCTCCAGGTAGATGACGGCTGGGAAGGCGCCAATGTAAACAAGGTGAGGGACACAGGGGCATGATCAGATAAATGTTATGTTATCTACGTCAGCGTCTTTGACAGCAGTGAGTTTAGACTGCGAATAAAACATGTAATCCCGCGATGTGGGATCAAAAAATCCTCAGCAAAGTGAGAAAGTTGACCAAGGGTGGATCTAAAGAAATGCAGTTAAGAGGTGTTTGGGGCATAGATATTAGCCAAAGTGTACAGTGCATTAAAGTGCAAGATTCTCATGCAGAGTACTGACACCTCCAGAATAATTATTCAGCAGATAGCTGACATGCACTAATGAACATGAGGGAATTCCTGTCACCGATATCCAAGTAATCGTAATGATAACACACTGAATGAGTAGAGCTATCCATCCACCATAATAGAATGTATTTCTTTAACCTTTGAGTATCCTGAGCGCTGCCCTGGGCTCTCTCTCTCCCCTTCTCTGCGTGCAGAATGACAGGGCAGAGCGGAACGTGCAGAGAAGGGGAGGGAGAGAGCCCAGGGCAGCGCTCAGGATACTCAAAGGTTAAAGAAATATATTCTATTATGACGGATGGATAGCTCTACATATTCATTGTGTTATCATTACGTTTACTTGGATATCGGTGACAGGAATCCCCTCATGTTTATTAGTGCACGTCCGCTATCTGCTAAATAATTATTCTGGAGACGTCAGTACGCGGCATGAGAATCTCGCGCTTTAATGCACTGTGATATTCTCATGTCTCCATTTTTATCATGGCGACATAGTTGCTGCTCCAATTGGTCACACACTCATCTCACCTTAGGGTGTTGGTGGTGGAGTTGTATCCTGGTTTACTGATCCCGCACAGGGGCGCCCGTTCTTGTTTCCCCTTCCTCCTTCTATTTGTTACACTCTTCTGTGTGTGACCTTTTAAAAGTGAACCGAGGTGAGCATAACAGTTCCAGGGCAAAAGGATGCAAACTTAACCTTTAAGGACGAGAGGGGTATGTGGGACTGATTGAAGATGCTATCCCTTGAACAAAAGGGCAAAATACATAGATTATAGTAACTATAAAATATTTGTTTTTTTCCTCTTTAAAAATATATTGAAAGGTTAATTAATCCTTTGGATGCTTGAGCGGTCATCAATGCAACAGGAAAACTCTCTAGAATTCAAGAGATTACACAGTAACATGGTTGATGAAAATGAAAAAAACAAAGTAGTCCATCAAGGTTGACATTACAGTATCTCCCATTTAAACAGAAAGCTAGCTGTGCGGCATATTCCACCATGGGAAGAGATTTTGTGGAATCCATGGCCTTCTGCTTCCAACTTGAATTCCAATGGTAGGGTCCCTTTTCCCCAATCTCTTCCATGTGTAAAGGAGTGAGTGTGTTTGTGCATGTGTATATGATGAAGTATGCTTGTGTAATGACTTGTCATTACAGGAAAGTTGGAATCATGATGCGGGAAAGTTGGAACTATGGGAATGTGGAATCTGGCACAAGAGAATATATTGCTGGAAGGTTTAATTTCTTCCAAAGGTACATTTCAACTGCATTATCTCCCCATGGGAATTTCCTTGGGAAGGAGGAATGTCTTACCTAAGTAAAAAGCAATAATGTAGAGAATCAAAAACGAAATTGATCAATGCAACTCCTATCTCTCAAACCTTTATGGTTTTGAGAGATATCATGTTTTAAAACCCCCCTCCCTCCCCTTTCCCTGATGTCAGTGTCTAGATGACAGCAGGAGATCCTGGCCCCGGGACTGGCAGGCGGCTCTTCAGCAGAGCAAAAATAGCACAGTTAAAAAAGAAATACTTAATTGGAATGGTCTACAAAGTGTGCCTGCAAACCAAGCACACTTTGTAGACCTTTCCAATGAACTAATTCTTTTTAAATCTCGCTACTTCGGCTCTGCTGAAGGGCCACCTCGAGTCGGCCTGACATCAGGGAGGGGGAACTTTAAAATATTATATCTCCCAGACCATATAGGTTTAGATTTATAAGTGTTGCATCAATCATTATAAGTTGCAATTTCAGTTGACTTTGGATAAACCATTTGAAGCATTCGTTGTGTTGAGTTATTTCAATTGCTTTTGTTTGATTTGTTCATTGTAAACAGCTGAAAGTCTGTAAATTTTGACAATAAACCTGATTTGCAATTGGGGTCGAATAATTTATATATATAAATATATATATCTTGAGAAAGGCGGTTTTACACAGACGAAACATTGATTCCAATAAATGTGATTTGTTTGCAACTAAACAAGATCCTGTGAGTGCCGTGTCTACAACCACAGAACTGTATGTATCTTTTCTTGTGACTTGTGCACCCAGGCATTAATATATGGGACAGTGAGTGCAGTCCAACACCCACAAAAGACATTTATATATGTAAAAGAGAAAGGCTCATTGCATAATTTATGTCTACTCAGGAGAGACACACACCCAGGGGCGGCAGTAAGGAGGAGTTATTCATGTCTTCTTCTTGCTGGCAGTCCTGCAGATACAGTAGGGGTGTGAAGGCCAAAGGCCCCTGATTACTCCTGTGAAAATCTCGCATGGACTTGCGCCTGTTAACTGTCCCCCTCACTGCCTTCCTCATCTGCCTCCCATTTTTGCTTTTAACCGGTGTACCCCTCTCCCCATGTTTAATGTCACAAAGTCTTTAAAGTCTTACCTTCTGTTGTGATTACTTGGATCACTGCGGTACTGCTCTGTATCGTACAGCTGTCAATCACCTCCGCTCCTCCTCCCCTCTTGTGTCTCCTTCCCACCTCTTTCTCAGAAGCAGACTTTGCAGCAACATGACCTGGACACGCATCGGAAACACAGTGTGCCAAGTCACATGAACACTTTTGAATCTGGGAAGGAGATGGGAAGGAGACACAAGAGGGGAGGTGGAGCGGAGGTGATTGACAGCTGTATGGTACAGAGCTGTACCGCGACGATCCAACTAATCACAACAGAAGGTAAGACTAACTCTGTTTCATTATGAATTTAATGCCGCTCGCAAGATTTTTCAACTCAGAAGAAGGAGAGAGCATTAACCCATTGAATTCCAACAGGGCCTTTTGTTGCAACTTTAATGGAAGCCCCCCCCCATTCACACCATCGATATAAACCACTAGGACGCTGCCGGTTATAAAGGGATTAAGCTCTTGGGGGCAGAGGACTGGACACAATGCACTGCTCACCTCTTTTGCCACTTAAAGGGATAGTAATGTTTCAAAATAAAAGCAGCCCCAATTAATCTTCGTAGTGTTTGGGCCATGGAGAGTGTTATATCAATACTGTCAGAGTTGTAGTTCAAGAGTAATTGAATGATAAAGTATCCACCTCCGGCCCCTTTTACTGATGTAACACTGCTCTCCTCACAGCAGCAGGGTGGTGTCCAGATGGATCGCCGAGAAGGACAATCTTCAATTAGCATAAGGGAAAAACCTGAAAAACCTGTCAATGGGGGTAGGGTTTACCTTATACTCATAGTAAGAAGATCGTCCCTTGCTGTGAGCTGTCTGGTCTGTGGACAAGATTCCACATCTGAGGGGAGGCGGCTTACACTAGGTAAAAGGGGCGGGAGGGGGATACTTTATCATTCAATTACTCTTGAACTACAACTCAGACAGTATTGAAATTATACTCTCCATGGCCCAAATACTATGAAGATTAATTGGAGCTGCTTTTATTTTGAAACATTACTATCCCTTTAAAGGGTGAATCTAATGTTGCTGGTATGTTTATGAGAGAGTAAAAACTGTGTTGTTTAAAAAGGCAGGATGGTGCAAGATCAACCTATTTATCCATTCTTTCCTATCCGATATTAAAGGTGCTGTCCCAGTTATATCAGGTTTTATTCAATGTCCTCCTCACCTAATATTTTCTGATGAATTGAAAGTAATTCTGAGGATACTTCCTCGCTGATCTCATGGAAATCTGACTGAGTGTTTAATATC